>CM021735.1:12577591-12956309 GCA_011075105.1 Heteronetta atricapilla
CCCCCCCCCCCCCCCCCCCCCGCTTTGGTGTATAGAAAGCCTTCTTGAATGTGTATTAGTTTGGATGAAATAAGCAATCTTCCATATTTTCCAACTGTAGTAAAAGGCTAGGTAGCTTCATTCTAGTAGCTCTTAAATAATGAAAACCATTATAAGGTAGATGTACATGAAGGCTCAAATTCTGTTAGGTATAAAACATATGAATACAATTATACAACTACCACACAGTCACAAGGGAGAAACAATCATGTGCCGTTGGAGTTTCTTTAGTCCTTTGTGAAGAGAGAATTGCTTGCCAGTAAGTTCTCAAAAATTGCTAATTTTAATTCACAATTTAAGGTTTGCTATTTTAAATCTGTTTCAGAAAGTTCTGCATCTTGTAATATCAATTCTGTCTGAGTATTGAAAAGCTTTTGGAATGACTTTTCTTGCTCACTCTGTTATGTTATCATAGCAGAGTGCTCTTTCATGTCCCAAGCCTTAGCAATTGAACAGTTCTTGGTACATTTTCATAGGAATTCTTAGAATTCTTATGGTTAGTCAGCATAACAAATGGAGATGTGAACTGTGATGCAGAGTAGAGTTCCTAAATAATATATATATATATAAATATATATATATATATATATATGAAACCAAGTGGCTAAAGAATATAATTTATAAAGGAAAAGAGCTAAGAACTCCTAGCTATGAGTAAGCAGCAAGCCTGCAGTTAGAGAGCTAAGGCTAGGGATTGTTTTATTTTGTTTGTTTGTCTTCTGTAAATCACTCTAAGTCACTTCTTTGAAGTTCAGCTTCTTGTGGTGTCCTTCATTAAATTTATGTAGTAATATCTGTAAGTTGAGTCTCTGTCCTTAGGGTCTATATTTCTAAATGCAGAACATTGCATGCAAGCAGGAAATTTAGCTGTCCTAGTCACTGGAAGCTTGCCTTGTTTTAGGTGTTCCCTTCTCTGATAAGATTTGCATGATGGTTTTAATGATGAATTTAATGAGAGGTCCATTCTTTGTACTCTGCCAAAAGATGTATTTAAAAACAAAGTAGTCGATGTCCTGAAAGAGCTAAATATGCAACCTGACTGAGCAGAAACAATTGGATAAGCATAGAGAGGCAATAGAGGAACTTCAGATAGCTTAACAGATGTCATCAATCAGCAAAGCAAGCGCCACAACAAATGTGACATGGTGCTTGTGATCTGTCTACACTAAAAGAGGGATTAAGAGCTGAATCCAGCACAGTAGCATATTTGCAGCAGTAGGGAAAGACATAAGCTCCTTAGTTTTTCCAGGTGTCCTCTTAAGAGCTAAGTTTGAGATACTGTTGGTATTAGCAAATTGATGTCATCCTAAGATAGCCTTGCTTGTTTCAAAATAGACTACAGGTGGATGAGATGATGTTCACCCCTGGAGATTCATAAGCGTGTGCTGTCAAATTCAACTTTCCTATCTGCCACATGCATATTTCTAATAGTGCTAGCATGTTTGTAGTTTCTACCTTGCTATTAATTGTGAGAAAATTCTGAAAGTGTGATGAAAGATTAAACTTCCAAGGGTTAATGGTTTTAGGCACACAGCTATCCAAATGTTTTAGAAGGATTTTTCATATATCCCTTTAGAAATGAAATAAATTAATTGAAATAAACTGGTGGCTTTGGGGGTAGAAGACAAAAGAAAAAATGTAAGTACGTGAACTACTTACATGTTGCTAGAAGCTGTTGAAAATACTTGTTTCATTTTACAGTGAAAAATGACGTTTCAGTATATTGCAAGTGTGGAATAATTGTAGATGAGTGTTAAGCTGGAAATTCTGAAATATTATTGAAGGAAATCTATGCCTTATAGGTTATGACAATCTTATGGTTGTCAAAACAGCATTGTGAATTTTCTACTGTGTAAATATCCAAATGGAATATACATGGTAAGGCCTAATTCCACCAATTTGCATGTTTCCTAAAAGAGCCCTAGGGATAAATTGCAGTTTATGTTCTTGTTGGGAGGAGATTACTACGTCTTCAGCTCAATAAACACATTTAATTCTGCTTTTCAAGTCATACGCTGTTGTTCTACTTTGCTAAGACCATTGGACTGAACTACCATGGAGCCTCTGGGAGCCTTCACAGTTGTGTTTATGTGGGACAGGTCATATAAACATATGTCCTAATTACAAGTGGAAACATCTGTGGTTTGAAACTGGAAGTTTCACTTCATCAAACTGCAGTTTAATTTGCTATTTCTCCTCCATTACCAATGTTCTATTTCATTTGTTCCATCAACATGGTAACTCTCTGTGTAATTGTACTTAAGCAGCATTGTTGCTTTGGGTCATCAGTGTTAGCTCAGAAATTGCTGAAGTGGTTGTAATGATTCTGTCATCGGTATCTTGCTACGTGGGCAATTGGTGTAGCATTAAGGAATTTTCTTCCATCTTGTGATATATATGTTAATGATGAGATGCATGGATGGGTGGCACCACAAATAACCATTCAGGATGTTATCACAAGATCTGTGATAACCACAGTATTCTTTCCAAAGAATTTCCTGAATTTAGGATGTTAATTTTCAATCTTAGGGCTTCATATTGAAGTTCAATGGGATTTTAAGCTTCAGGTTTCAAAAGTTACTGACTTAGAAAGTTGAGAGTTCTGGAGACCTTGTGTCTGGCTACAGACAGTTTTCTTGAAACTGATTTGATATAACTATCAAATGTTATATAGCAGGAGCTTAAAATATTTTCTGACCTGAGTTAATTCCAGCTGGAAAGCAGAACTTGATTCATTTAGTCATAGATTCCTACATAACATTTTGCACTCTTCTGCTGTTGCCATTCAGGTGAAATTCCACACTGATGTGCGGAAAGTGGTCTGGTTTACCTTTCTATAGAAAAGTTTACCAAGAATAAAATTAGCTTCTGGTGATACAGGAATAGAATTATCTTAGAAAAAGTACAGTACTGTGGCAGAATGTGACAAGTTATGTCGCAGAGTTGATTTCTGCTTTATTTGATAGCTTCAGAAATGTGCATTTGATATTAGGTCTCTGGGGCTCGTCCACAGTTATGCTATACTCGGACCGTTCAGGTAAGGCTAGTTACTTCAAGGTTCAGTATGTGCCTCTTGTTCATGATCCTAATAATGTGAAAAGGTTAACTTCCTTCAGGTTTCACAAACTATTCCGCAGTGGATTTTGTATAACAAGAATTCACGATAACCCAGTGACTGGTGGGTTGAATGATTTCAAATCTTTCAGTTGCTTCTGTCAAGTGAGATATTGTAAGACAAGTTTTGTTTGCATGTTCTGTCTTCTACATATATTGAAAATAGTGTAAGGATTGCAATAGCCATGGTCTTAGAAAAGTTCACTTTATTTCAGTGCAGTCTATTGGTAGTTGGTGTCATGAAATACTTGCATTTATAGGAGTTTAATGATATTATACTAAAACCTAAAACTACACTGCTTTGTGCTTGTATGTATTCTTATATTGAGCAGCACAGCTTGCATTGCAAGGCTAACAGGACCAATTAAATCTGTATTTCCAGTGGTTTGAAAGAAAATGTGCAATGTCTTTTTTTTTTTCCAAAGTGAATCTGAATTAAAATGAAAAGTGAGAAATGCTTAGCTTTAAAGGGCTGGTTTCTGCAGCATCAGATTGTTCACTATGGGACAGGAGAATATGTCCCTTTCTGGCCCTGGAAAGAGCTCTTCCAGTATGTCTGATGGGAGAATGTTTCCAGGCTGTCGCCCTTTGCATCAGCCTGGTAACAGACCTGAAAGCACTTCCTCGGAGTCTGTGTGGCAGAACTTCAGTCTGAGTACATCTACAAGAGTTTGAGTACCATCATACAGGAGCTGTATGATAAGTCATTTGGGGTTTATGCAAAGCCTCATAGACACCATTCCCTCATTTGAATGAGGAGACAGATCAGTCTCTTGTCTTTAGGGATCCATAGCATTTCACAAGCAGGTGAAAGATGTTTCAAGGCATTAATAATCTGCAGATGGGCATCTAGCCTGATCGGTAGGAATGGTCTACATAAAGAACATGGTGGCTAATAGGAAGTTGAAAATACATGACTGTCCCCATTCTGCTTTCTCTAAGGCTTTGTTGTCCACACAAATTTCTATCTGACAAGCAGCAATAATTTCTGGCAATGGAAGACTCACAAGGGGAGTGAACGTGTGTGTTTGGCAGTGGAATAATTGGGGTTTCCGCTTGACAAACTGAGTGTAGCTGTGGAGGGGACCTTTGGGATGCTCTGTTGCTTGGTGTAACTGCTGATCTAAGGAGGCTTCATATAACAAGACCTCCTGTCCCACCTGTTTCCAGTGTCTAATAAGATTTCTGTATTAATTGTAAGAATTTTGAAGATTTTACTGCTTGACAGAGGGCAACCTAGTCTATTTCTTATTTTGGGTAAACGTTGGCCTTTCTGTTGGGTAGTAATATTTAGGTTTGGATAATAACTAACTGCAAGTCTGGGCATGAGTTTCCACTAGTATTTTACTTTAACTGAATTAAACACTTGCCAGCTCTTTTGCTATTGTCCTATATTGGATTATAAATTCAAATGTCTCTTCCATTGAAAAACCTAAATCAGGCTGGTTGAGGCTCACGAAAGCATGTATTACTGAGCTGGGCTTTCCAGGCAGTCTGTTCTATAGGGAAACAATAAATCTTTTGTCCTATGATGTTAAATGGCAATTTAATTCTTAATTTGTGTGAATTACAATATTAAAGCTAGACATTTAACTGAAAACTTGTCCTATTGCAATTCAACACCCATGGTTACACCTTAGATCTGATATGATGAAGAGGATTCTTTACTACAAAAAGCTAAAACACTGAGGAGAGTACACTTAGATTTAACAGGCAGAACTCTCTAGGACACTGATATTGTTAGATGAGTGAACCAAAAATAGGACTGGAAGAGCTGACGCACACAAATGCTGAGGTCAGAATGAAAGCTGTTTTATCTGAAGATGGCATAAAGCTGAAGGAACTGAGACTTTACCTCCGGCAGTTTTTTTGAAGCCGTGGTTGCTGCCTTATGTTGCTGTAGCTGTTATTTTTTCATTTTCAGGTTGCTGTTTGTGGTCTTCTATGGAAGAAAGAGTTCAGCCTCTAGATGTGCACGTAATCCAGAAGAATTGCTCTCATGTACTTTCTTACATAACAGCTCTGTATTTAATCTCCCCAAAGAATGAACTGTTCTGTCTAAGACCACAGATACATTTTGCTACAACTTTTTAGATAAATGCATTGTCTTGGAGAGTGAATTCTAAATTTTACCTCTTTTCATCATGGTAACTTTCTTAATAATAGATTTTTCCGGAAAGCAGTAGCATTTCAGAGTACAAAGAGAACTTTGGGCAATATGATACAGTGCCTTTGAGATCCTTTTAAATAAACACCATGTTAATTGCAATGCAAATTAATTGCAAATTAATGGAATGAGAATTTTCTGTGGAAGGCTTTCTACCCTTTTGAAGAGTAACATTTTAGGCTGTTTTGGACTGCTGTGAATGGATAGTGGTGGGGTTGATAAGGCTGCCATTCTTGCTTCTGTACACATAGGAACAGTGAGATACAGAAATCATAATTTGCTGAGACAGATGGCACTTCTATTTAGTGTTTCATATCTATTGGTATAAACTATCTGCAGGTTGTCTAGTAGCCATTTTATTGGGCTGTTTTTGAGGTTAGTTCAGAGAGGAAATCTCTTTTGGGGGGCAGGGATGGGGCAGAATTAGCAGTCTTTCCATTTTTGCATGTGGGAAATTCAGGAATATGATAGAATGTTCCTGGTAAAGATACAAATGGCCAGCACCTAGAAAGAATAAGATAGGCAGGAAGCACAATCCTTTTAAAGTAAGGAACGAGAAGGAAAAATAAAATGAACAAGTTCATGAATTTACACTTGAAAATGCTTAAAGTCAATAGCCTAGAGGAATTGAGAGGAAAGATTGGTAGCGAGCAACAGGTTATTTTTTTGACATTATTTGTTCAGATCTCTTAGGCCTCATCAAATTTAAACAAAGAGAATGTATTCACTCCTTCACAGAGTAAAAAAACTATAAACCTGAGTTTGTTTTATCAATCGTATTGTAAATGAGCACCTGGGATGCTATTAAATTCATAGGTATCCTCAGTTCTGTCTCTTTCATTCACCAAGTTATGAATTACTTTCATTTAAGATTAGAAGTCTTGCTGCAGAGGGAAAACCGGCTTTGATACCAACATGAAAAGGCACTTCTATACCTAAAGATGAGCTGTGTATAAATAGATAGCAGTGACGTTACTGCAGTTGAGGAAACTTCATGCCATTAAAAACATCAGTAAGCCAAAGTAAGGCTTAATAATTAATGGATATGATTTAAGCCCATTTTAAACTGATGATAATTTGTAATGGCCCTGTAATATTTATAAGAAACTCTTACCTCCCGTAATTCTAATGAATGAATTTTCCTGACCCTTACTGAAAGTTACACCTGTAAAATAGGATTTCAGCTTACTACTAAAGGGTCTTTGTTTCAAAACCACAATTTCCTTGCGTCATTTTCGTAACGTTCTCAGGTTCTGTAGACTTTCCCGTTTTGTTTGACTTACTGTATTTCTGCTAAGTTACTGTTAGCTAACACCTTACTATTTTAGAGGGTCTAAAAATCCCGTACACAAAATTCATTTGGCTTAATGACTAATAATATAATATTATAATGAAAAAAATGAATGTTATATACATGTTTTTCATGCAGAAAGTCTAGATTGTTTCAAAAGAATGTGCAAGGTGACAAAACGTTTCACAGAAGACTTTTGTTCTGTGACAGATGGCAAAATTTTCTTACTGTCCTTGCTGTTAAGGCCGCAGTACTAGGGGCTTTAACAGAATCCAGGTATAGAAGAGTTTGATTTTAGTCATACTTGCTGTAACATCTCTGCGTGGTTTACACTGTTGGGCAGAGATTGTTTATTACTTTCAGTGACTGTAGAGTCAGTGTGGCTGTATGTAGAACATGGGTGCTCAGAGCTCCTGCCCTATTTTGACATGGAGTTAACATTTGTCTGGGAAGTGCTCCTTCCTGTTTTTTCCAGCCCCGCCTCTCCTGTTAACAGATTGATTACCTGAGTGCCAGGTTCCCCAGCTAACAACTTAGGGTCTTTACAGATTTACTGAAGAAAAGACTGTTTGTTGTTCTTTCGTACTGAATAAGGATCTGTGTGTGATGGATAGGGAGTGTTCTGAATATCCAATGCTCTAGACTATATAGATGCTTAAATCAGAGCTGTGTGCTAGCCAGTTCTAGCCATTAGGGACCTGTAGTGAATGCCTGGTTCTCAAGGCAGGTGTGCAGTTAAGAAAGTGGTTATGTTTTTATAATCATTATACTCATTTAGAAGGAGACCTGAGTTCTTGGCCACTGTTATTCTGAGACAATTCATGCTCAGAGCTCTTGCAGCCAAGAAACATTCCAATTTATTTCAATGGCTATTGTACATCCAAGGTTGGTCCCTTTATCTGAATTAAGACTATTAAAAAATGCAGGGTTCATGGGACTATTTTTGCATCATAATTTGTAATTCCAGTGCTCTTAATGTATTTTAACTGATAACCAGGTTGCATAAATGCAGTCCCTGTCCTGTTTTGAGGATAAGAATCCAGGGTCCATATTTCTGGGGGTACTGGAAACATCTGATTTCTTTCGTCTTGACTTTAAAGAATGTCTGGGGTGAAGTTTACCGTCTTAGAAACTAAGTCGGTTACATTCAATCCATGAGCTGTCTGTCTTCTCTGCTAACTTTGAGCCTATCTTACAAGCATGTGCTCAGAGCTGGACATTAAGCAACTTGGAAGAATTTCATGATCATCTTAGGAAAAGGTAGCAAAGCATTTTGTAGTCTAAAAATCATCTAGTGAAATTTCATGGTGAAATATTTCTAAAATTTTTGACTAAAATGTAAAGGTAGCTTTCAGTTTTTCCCTCTTAAACATTACAGTCTGGGTTGGGGTAATTGCTTCTGGGAGGTTAATTGTTATGAACCTTGAACTGAATTGAAAATTGGTGATATGGGAGATTTAAGCAAGGAAATGGAAAACACTGGTCAGGAAGATAGGAATCGTAAGTTGAGCTGTACAAAACGTTCACAAAATGGGAAACAGCATAGTACTCCATTGGATATTGTTACAGTCTTGAAATACAGCCCAGGTTTGCTTTTAATCAATAACCAGACAAACTCAGCACATCTTTTAAATGAAAGAAAGCTGGTCAACATTTGCAAAAGTGCTAGTCACTGTGGGTTTGAGTGTTAGACATGATCTAAAGTTTTATAAAGAAAAAAAAACAGGAAGCAAAGCAACTGGAGGATAAAGTTCAAAGAGTCCAAACCAACTGAGACCAAAACAGAAGCAAATGTCTGCATAAACCCCAACAATACGAAACTGTGTTGTTTTTAATGGTTTCATTCCTAGCAGATGTTTGAGACGAGCTGACCTTTTGCCAGGAATGTCATTATCACCTATTGTATTATGCAGCTAATACTAGGCATTTGTCAATTTCTTTTTGCACGCTTTTCAGACTATATTTTAGATGTTGCAATATCTGATTTCTTCAGTCTGTTTCCATTTTCCATTGTAACTGATTATATAGAAATGTCATCAATAAGTAATTGGTGAGTTTGGGAGGGATAGAGATTTCTTATTAAATTCATGGACATTAAATTTTCATTCATAAAATTAATCCAAAATAGTCTAAAAAAAAAAGTGGTCTAAAAAGTTCCAGGTTAAATATTTCAAGAAGCAAAGCTTAACTATAGATAAGGAATTTTTATGGTCCTCTTTTTTTTTTTTTTTTTTTTTTTTTCGGATAGGAAATGAGAACGTCGTGAGACTTATTTTATTATTATGTCCAGCTCACTGTGTACAGAAAATCTCACAGAGTTGAGGCTATTTAAGGACTCAATCCTTTGCCAAAATCTTTTTTTTTTTTTTTTTTTAATAATGTTTCTAGCAGTTGTTAGATTAAAATTTAAGGCCTACATTCCATTTTTTTTTAATGTAGGTTTTCCTTAAGATTTGTTAGAAAACTAAAGTTTGTGATAGGAGCTGATTTAGAGAATCACCTGAGTGGTTGGTGCCTGCTTTCAAACTATTTTGAAAGTGTTTTGCTTATATAAGTAACCCCAAGTGTTTTTTTTTGTTTGTTTTGTTTTTATTTTCTCTAAAGAAGGAAAAAAAGGGGGGGAGGGGTCAGGGGTCCCTCTCCCCCAGACAAACAAACAAACACCTTATTTTTAGATTTCAAGGAAGTAACTTCCAGAATGATTCATGTCTGCTTTTAAAAAACAAGGCTCTGATTGCATAATGTCATGAAAAATTATTCTATAGATGCTAGAGACAAAGGCCAAAATCTTGCTCTTGTCATCTTTGGCATTGCCATCTACTGCACTGTGAAGAAAATGAGCAAATGGATATAACACAGGCTATGAAGGGCCTGTGCTGTAGATTTTTTTCTGGAAATATTCATAATTCTGCTGGACACAGTCCTGGACAACCTGCTCTAGCTGACTGTGCTTGAGCAGAGAGGTTGGACTAGATGGCCTCTAGAGGTCCCTTCCAACGTAAATGATCCCATGGTTCTTAATCAGCCTTATGCCAGAGTCTTAAATTTGCTTTTCGTATTCCTTTGATGTGCCAGTACAAATTAAAACACTGCCTGGAATCAAGAAAAGAGAAGGTTAACAACATATTAAGAGAAACAAAAGCTAAGAAGTCTTTGAATTAATGTGTTATGTTAGAAACAGAGGACTATTAAAAGATGATTTGGCTCCCTTACCTTACCTTGTTAATGCAAAACTAGGTGAGGGAATGAGGTGTTAGAAGCGTGATACCAGTACATTCTATTGGTGATTGTATTATAAATCTTCTGCTATAAATCACAGAATACTTGTACCAATAATTCTATCTAAGGCATGCAGTATATACTGAAAACATTATGGTAACAGGGCACTCTAATACTAGCAATAAGTAATTCATCCATGACTCTAAGAGAATGTATGAGAAATATTTTAATTATTTTGGGGTAGATTGTAAGAATTGAGTTTGAATTTCTATTCTTGTATTAAAACCCCAAAGTACTAAGCTGGTTGAAGTTCTATGAGACAAAGGTTTCTCACACTTTTCTTGTTGTAGCTGAAAGCAGTATGAGCAAAAGATGTTAGATTCTGGTACTGGAGATCTGGATATTCAGTTCCTGCAGGTAGTTAATACACCTAAAATATGATCACATTAGAGCAAGACATCTCACTCCTCATCTTCCACAGTCCTTACCTGGGCAGCTTCTGAAGTACACAACTCCTGAAGTACATCTTATTTTATCCTTAGTTCTGTGCAGATCTAAAAATATGTTTTATATAAAGGGTCGGTACTTAGTAGATATATGGATCCCAAGTTCCTCAAGATACATTTGAGAGTAGTTCTGTAGCTGAGTATGAATAGAAACTGTTGACAGTAATCAGAGCTGAGTGTTAGCAAGAAATAAAAAGCTTGAATAGCTGGGAGAACATGCAAAAGAAGAAAGCTGAGGTAGACATTACTGCAAATTTTTCATCTATGAAACTAAAATTTTATTGTTATTTTTTTGATTAGGCATTTAAATTTGTGTTAATTATTAAAAGCTGCAGATTCAACTCGTAAGCTAGAAGCAGATTGAACATAATTCCAAAAAAAAAAAAAAAAAAACCCACACCCATGTGCATTTCAGCACTCTGGACAGGGATTTGATTCTGACTCTATGGATGTACACTGACATAATGCTGTAGTATCAGGTTCAGGCCCTCTCACATGTAAAGATGACTACATTTATCATTTGATGCTACTAAGGATGAGAAGGTTCCAGACATCATTTTCATGACAGAAATGAGAAATTTTCTTAAGTGTTATTAAATAATTTCAGCTTCTTCTCAGGACTGCTTACATCATTGTGTATGTGATGGTTAGATTGTGCTAGCTGTATTGTAGAAGCTAGCTAGGACAAACTATATGAGTACAGAAAAACTATAGCTATAAATTACCCTGGAGTCTGGGTCAAGTGCTTGACAGTGCACAGGAACACAAAGCATAGCTCTCAACTGTTGAGTAGGTTTACTTTCTAAACTTAGAATAATAATATTTGGAAATGTTTCATGCCATGAAAGTTATTCTTTAGTATGCTCATGATGGAAGGGAGAAGGAGGTGGGAGGGAGAGAGGTAAGAATGATGTGGAGTATGAGCTTTGAAGAGTGATTCAGGAAGTCTCTCTCTGCTCTTTGATAGATTTTTGGCTGTGACCTACACCCAAAAGAAAAAGAGAAGAGGTTGTGGTGAGGAAACACGAAAAACTCCCAAAGGCCAAAAAGGGAAATTGCAAGGGGAAGTATTTTGGTTGGTTTCTTCTGGTAAAGGCCTGAAATCAGTAGGAGTTTTTCTATTAATTTCTGTGAGAGTGGGACTGTGTCCTAAAGGACTTCTACAAGCACGTTTTAAAACATTTGTGTTGAGTGGTAAAAACAAGATATAATACTCTACAAATAGTAACTGTCGACTCAGAAGAAGGAATATATCCTAGCGAGACATCTCATACCATGTGTGAAGCTGCCTATTTCTGGCAATTTTGTCATCACACTCAGACAAATGGTGGTAATAGCCAAATGTAAGAATAATGACTAATACAAAATCTAAAGTGAGCATCCTCTAGTTCTTCCATATGGCTATGAACAGGATTAGATTCTTTCCAGAAATCTCCAAACTACGTTAAAATTTCTGTGAGTTATGGTGAAGTACAAAATGTTGAGTTGTACTATACCAAAACAAAAAAAAAAGGACAAAAACTGCTAAAAGCTTATATAGAGAATTACGTTTCTTCCATTTAAAAAATTTTAACCTAATTCAGGAAATCTAATCAGGTGAAAAGAATGAGTAAAGCAAATCTTTGATTAATTTTTAATCTAAAATATATGAATTGAAGAAACAGTTTTTGAGAACTGGGGTTCTGTAGACTTCCATGATACAGGAAAAAGTCACAACTTTGGTAATTGACATCCTGATAAAATTTAAGCCAACTGTACAAGATACATGGATAGCGCGAAAGTTCCTTAATTTCAAGGAACTTCTTTCTTTGAAATCTCATTTTTATTGCACTCATAGAAAGTACATGTGACCTGTGAAGTCTCACAGAAATGATAGGCAGCTGCGAGGATATTAGAATACTGTCATTGCATGCTCTGTGCATATATATACTTAATTACGAACTGCATAGGCCAATGTCACCATGCAAATCTTTGGTCACACACAGTACATCCATTTTTATATTTTACAGCAGGCTTGTCAAGGCAAGGCAGATCTGAAGTACATGGTGAAGGAAGAAGGACCTTGTGCAATTACGTACAGTTTCTTATCCTGGAATAATTGGAGGGCTTTAAAATACTAACCTGTTGATCTGAAAACAATGTTCAGCACTAAGTAGTTTGACCAGTGTAGTAATTTCATTTCAGAGAATGGTTTAATGGCTGTGGAGTAACTAGTAAAGAGTAGTTGTTTAATTTTTTTTGTTTTGTTTTGTTTTTTCCATCTTAACTCTAAGATTACATATTGGCACTTTTGGAAGAATTGTTTAGGTAACATGCTATCAAATATCTATAGTACATCATAAAGGCTTATAGCAGAAAATGTTAAATTGGTATTTATTTTTGACTGGCACTGAGGTGTTTTGTTGTAAGAGAATGTCAGACAAATAGAAGGAAAGGTCAAAGGGAGATCTTTCTTTTAATAGGTAAAGAAAAGTAAATATCCTAGTAAATCTTAATAGACTTATGGAACTCTCTGATGTTTCTAAAGTTAAGCCATTCTAGGAAAGCCCTAAGGATATAGCATTTTTATGGTTTCCAATAGCAGTCCTCACAGCTGCTAATCACGTAGTTTGTATGTTATCTGCTGATGTTATCCCACTAGTGTTTACTACAGGCTCTTAGATAAGAGATGTAGAAGTTTATAGGCTAACCCAGGGGTCAGAGAAGATGCTTTCTCTCACCTTTTATCTCCTGGCCCTTGTGCATAAACTAATACCTAGCCTTATTGTCTTGGTGACAATGCTAGTGTGTGAACTTTGCTAGTAGTGTAGTCGTAGAGAACAGTATTAGGAGAAATTGGTATAGAAAAAAATTGCTATGTAAATGTGTTCCACTGCACAACAATTAAAAGAACACAGTCATCAATGAGGAGGTAAGAGCTCTGTGTACTGGCTGTTCTTACTGAGAAACAGTGTTCCTTGGGGGCCATGTACCTGAGACCTTAGTTCTTGTGACCTAAATTTTGCACTTCATCCTGCAGATTCCTAGGCTTGCAGCTATATGTTCCTTTGTGACCTTGCTTGCTTCCTTTTTGCACTCTAGTACCCCCTTCATCTTCAATGAAATTGTTCATAACATGCAACAACTGTTGCCTGCCTCTCTCGTACAAAAAACAACATGTACTATGATTCTCAGTGTCAGTAGTCTAACCCTAAATCAAAATTGAATAATTATTCAGGTTAATATGGTTACATATATGTCATTTTACTTGGAAAATTCACTTTGTCAGGCATACAACCTTAAATAATGCAGACTTGTTATTTTGTCCAGTTGAGAACACTGCTTCTAGGCATGGTAGGGGTACCTCTCAGGTTGGCTAAGAAAGACGCCTTAAGGGCACAATATAATCAGACTATAAAGATTTCTAGGGAAGTGTGTAACCTGTTTGATACCAGCTGCAGTATCTCTTCGAGTTATGCTGCACAAAGCAGCTTGAAATAAAATTATTTTCATTTGTATATTCTGTATATTTCATTTGTATAGAGAATTTCTTAGATGAAGAATTAAAAGTAGTGAAAAATCCCTTCTCTAGGTGCAGTAACAAAACATGCCTGTAGTAACTGCTCACTCCCATTTCCTTAGATCAAACCACTTTTACAAACTTACGATTATAAATGAGGTACTCAAATTGGCCTGATTTAAGAGACACAAAGGAATAGTTTGGACTTCCCCAAGTAAAGGACACGTTTAACTGAGAAACAATATGGAGTTCATAGTTATAAAGGTGTGAGAGAATAGCTGTTTCCAGTGTGATCTGATGAGACAAATATTTCTATTTAACTGTTGAAGACACTAAGTGTCTCTTCACCTTTCTAGGCGAAGACCGATGTGTTTTGCAGAGTTTGAGACGTTCTAACTTGTTTGCATTTTACACTTATCATTGGTGCTTTCTTTTTGGAAGTTTTCCTGTGAACCATTACTAGCTATAAAAGTGTAAGAAAAAATAAAACCAAGCACCCTTATACTATGCTTTAGCTAACTTTAAAACTTTTTGTACTCAATATGTCTCAACTCCATTTTAAAGTAATGGTGAATAACTCCAGCCCTGTTATGGTCTATCTATTTAAAAGTATTTATTTATTTATTTATTTTAATGTTGACAGCATGTGATTGTCTATAAATTAAGTTTATAGGAGATTTAATTTGTAGCTTTAGAGGGCATGTTTTGCTTCAGTATTCCCTCTCTATAAAATACAAATAAAAGTATGCTACTGTAAATCTCTTAAAAAATAAAAGATTGTCATAAACTTTATTAGGGATATAGGAAAGTAATTTAAAATTGTTCTCTGGAGATGTATATTTTCCAATCTATTGAAGATTTGTAGAAGTACCTAGAGAGAAGGACATGCATGAGAATAAAGAGATGAGGGCTCTTTTTGTAACAGGAGGCCACAATGGCTGGCTAAAGGACATTAATTACCTCAATCCCTCCCTGAGGAGGGGAAATATTCACCCTTATTTTACTGATAAAAAAGAAACAGACACGATGCATTCCACCAAATAGGTGGGAACAGAGGAAGAAACAGTAGTAAAGCTAGCATGATACAGAGACTTGAGTGTAGTTGGAAGATGAGAACAGCCATGGTCCTCAAGTTGCAGTTGTCCTGGTGCTTTACCTCATTTGCTAGGCTTGCCAGGTTTTGGCAAAATGCACATACTCTGGCTTCTCGCTGTGTGCAGTTGGGCTGCTACTGTGCTGCACTCTTCACATTGATCTCCAGTTCACAGCGTGGAAATGATCTGCTTGCAAGACAGTTCATCTGGTCAAGCAGGGAACTGAAGTGCTCTGCTAGTCTTTACTCATCCTGTTAGATTAAATAAAGTAGGTGGAATATGTAGATTGCATAGTAACAAAGCAAATTATTATACATTTGGTTGCCCATTAGTGAGAGAAATGAACATGTCACATTTTTCAAATGTTTGGCTGTATGAAAGACTGAATTGTGTTTGTCCAAAGGAATGTCCAAATAGGGTCCTTCCAAGATATGATTTGTAAGCTGATAGAATGCAGGATGAGCTACAGGAAGAAAGCATTTTAATTTGTGTAAGTTAATGTCTAAATCTAGAACTTTTCAGGGAGAAAGAAGGGAATAAATATACATTATTAATTGCATTAATTCATAAATACCAGCCACTGTTTTTGCATTCATGTCTCTTTGTCTCTTACATCTCCTTTTATAGCATTATGAATACAGCTTCTTTGGTGCATAAATAGTTGTAAACTTTATAACCATTTAAGTTTAATCTTAATGCTCCTGTTTAAATAACTGGAAAACCAGTCAAGATTCAGACAAAGGTGTTATCATCTCTAAAGAGCTAAGCAAGACCTGTAGAGCTAGCAAAATAAAATTAGAAGAAGAAGAAAGGAAAAAATATTTTGAATTTTATCTAATTCTAATCTCTATCAGCCACAGGAGTTCAGATTTCTGCTATACCATGCTAGTGTTCTTCCAGCAGAAAGTTCTATTATACTGTCATATTGAAAGCAATACTTCCAAGTCCAGTTTGTTCTTAGGTAAGAAGATTAATTTATATGCTGATTAATTTTCTGGGCTGGTTGTCTTCCTCTGCCTTTGTCATATGTATCACTTATTAGTAATCTATTTTCTTTAACCTTTGTACATCAGTTTTTATGGTATGTGAATTCATTTGTTTTTATTATGCTCTTCATCAGCACTACCCGATATTTATGTTCTGTGATGGAACACAATCCTGAAAGGTTCCTGATTCCTCCTAATTTTTGCTGTCATGATTGCTGAGCACTTCAGCGGAAACTTCCCTCAGCTCTCCTGAGGGACTGAGTGAAAAGAGTAAGGAAGGCTAGCAGGTTACATTGCATGCCAGGAATCAACATGTTGCTTAGTTTTCTTGTTTCTACATGCCAGGAAATTCTCCAAGTACTTTTCTTATGATAAGTGAACATACTCATCATAGCTTACTTATGCCTGCTAAGTCTTTGTGTGAAATGCTTCATGAGGAAGTATGTAAATATTTTGACTGGTTGTGCCTTTATTTTCAGAGTGCATTGCAGATGACACATGAATGTATCAGGATGAAGCTGTGGCAGCAGAGGCATGTAAGAGATTGTTAATGTTTTCAAAATTATTTTTTTCCTTAATGGAGCCTGCATAGCAAATGTTTTTATTTTTTTTAAAGAAAAAAGAAAAAACACCATTACTCAAATGGACTAGAGTAGAGGAGCGCATACCTAGCATGGGCATTTTAAGGCTAACAGGACCATGGTAGAGAGATTTTTTATTTTTTTAAAGAAGTTATTTATAACAGGAGGAGAGACATATACGGTAACAACTTCTTTTCAAATCTGAAGGGACGGTCTGTACTTTTGTTTCTCCTTCTGGGCAGAGGATGTGTTTTACTTAAATCACAAAGGCTGACAAATATGAGAAACATGCTGAGGGAGAAAGGTATGTATGGGACTGCATATTTTTTAGCTAAATTTTTTACAAAGGCAAACACAATTTAGTCACATTAAATGTTTTTGTAAATGTAAAGTAGAATACAAAGACATATAAGTGTCAAAATAGCAGATAGTAGGCACGTGTCAGCATGTTTGAAGATTTTACTTGTCTAGAAGTCAGGTCTCATGCAATTGATTACAAAAACTATACAGGAACTGAAAGTACTCTAGCTTCTTCATAATGATTGATATTAGCTAAGAAATCTTGGAACTTTAAGTGGAAGTTCAATATCTTGCAATGCAGTGTTTGCTCAGATTTGCATGTCTAGTAACTAGGGAAATGATTCCTGAAGAGGAAGTTAGATCCTTTCTCATCCAGCAGTTGTAGATTCATATTTACCGTGTTACATTTTGTTGCACAAGCTATGAACGCTTAACCCAGAGAAGCATCATGAAATCCTTAGATGTTGTTTAATGTATATTTCTCTGACCGTTGGCATTAGAACTTTTGATTATAGGAAATGTCTCAGTTCTTGTGTTTAGCTGGCCTGCTGTTTAAAAATTTGAAGCTTATTTTTAATGTTATTATATCTACAGTTGGCTTCGTATCTTTGATTCACACCAGAGGGTAGGGGAGCAGAACAAAACTACAGTGCTACCAAATCTTTTTGTATACATACTTTTTTTTTTTTTAACTTTAATTTTATTTTTTTCTTTTGTGATAATATAATCATCCCACTACCTTTCTGGGTCTGGAATGAATTGATTATAATTTTAAAGTTAATGCAGCTTGTGATTTGCTGGACTTTGGGTTATTTTTGTAACTTCCTTCTGAACCCTTCTCAGTTTGTCAGAAACCCTTCTGAATCACGGAGAAATGAATCAGTAGAAGCTTCACTAATGGCAGATGTTGCCATTAAATCATTTCCCTACTCCTACTTGATATTTCCTAGACTTTACGTCCAAGGTCTATGTTAGCCCACTGACAGGAGTGCAGTGCAAATGTGTTTATTTCAGTTGTATTATTTACATTATTCCTGAACTTCTTGTCAGTATTTTTTCCTCCTGTCTCTTAGACCTGGAAAAGTAGTAGGCCATTCAAATAAAGCATGCTTAGTAACTTAGTAGAATACTTAAACATGTGTTTATTTTTCTGTAGACAAAAAAGAGATTTGTACGAACCATTAAACTGCATGTCTAAATATTTTCCTGAATACACCATAACTGACAGGCTGAATTTTCAGATCAACCGATTAGTATTTCTTCATAATATTTGTATTGTGATATGGCACTGAATTATTAAGGAATTACGTAAAAATTACAGTGATTTAATTCCCCTCCATCCCATCCCCCAAATATTCATATGAATCTTAAAATACCATTTTGAATTGTCTGCATTTAAAACCCTGTCCTTGTTTAACTTTCTTACATGCAGGAAGCATTAGTTGTCTGGCAAAATTTTACTGCAGAAGCAGCAAGCAGCATTTGTCTCTACAGCAGACAGTATATGACACTTCATCTAAAATTCTCGTCATGTACTATCAGGCAAATTTACACATCGTATTATTCAGCACGACCCCAGTGAAGGTTCTTCACGTTCTCAAATTTTGTTGTAGTCTTTTTGTTGTGTTTGCATATGCATCTGTAAAATAACACATGCTCATAAATATGTTTCTCTCTATTTTGAGAAATAATATGGGAATGCTTTTGTTTGCAGAGGTCTTTCTTCCCTGATATTTGAGTACTTGAGGGTATTCAAAACTCTTTTATTTAGTCCAGCCTGGCATAAGGCAAAGTCTTGCTACTGATGTGGTCTCTTCTCTGTTTGGAACTGCATCAGATGTTCTGGGATTTGTATGGGTTTCATTTTTTCTGTTGTTTTGTTTATTTTAAATTTGCTTAGAATACTGTGTGAACTTCAGCTTGTATTTTTACTGAATAGAGGAACAGAATGAGGTTTTAAGCAGAATTTGTCACTGTGAGAGTTTTGTGTATAGCTTCAGCCAGTGGAAAAGGCCAGGATTTTCTGCTTTAAAAAAAAAAAAAAAAAAATAGTATTAGGAAAAAAAAATCTCCCAACCTAAATCCTGATGTGTAAGAAATAAACACTGAAGTATTTAATGTCATGCATCCTCATTATGAACACAGAAGTGTCTTTTGCAAAATGTCAGAGGTTCACAATTGTATCACGCCAGAGAAATAACAAAAGTCTGTATTACATGACTTTATTAGTGTGTAATTAGGAAATCATTTTTTTCCCCTCCCATTACATCACTTTGTTTACCTTTTCTTTCTTTTGCAGCTTTTTGTTCCTTTTATCAGTTACATCTGTACTGCATTCAGCTACTTGCCCTATTGATCAGCTTTGCTTAGTGCTTAATAACATCTAATAAACTTTCTTTCGTGTTCGTGTTCTAAGTTTCTCAAGTACACCTTTATTCTGTATTTGAAATATGTGAATATGTGAAGGCACCAAGCTTCGTTTTCTCTTTCAATGGAATCCTTTCTGTAGAAAACAATTCATAATCTCCTTTGAAAAAAAAAGTACAATTTTTTAATCAGAAAATACAAATTTGCTACACCAAAGATATTTTTCACTGTAAATTTACTCTTTATAGACCAGTTTCTTTCTCCCTTTTTTCCCTTGTACCAAACACATAATTCTGGAATTAGATGCAAAGGGAGAAAAATAATAGCATGCTTTCTGAGTATAACTTCAGATGCATGGAAGATGCATGATCTTGGCAAAATGAATCGGACTGTGGATAAGCATTGTTTTAAATTTTTTTTTTTAGTTTTGTAATGAGCTATTTCAGCTCTTCATGGTTTAGCAGACAGTATTTATTTTCTTTCTTTTGAAAATGCCAAGCAAGCACCCTGAAGTTTGTGCATATTCAAATTAGATTTTTTAAAATTCTTTTTATTTCATTGTAGAGGCGTGTAGAAGCTATTACGTTGTGTTTTTATTATTTTATAATGTACTATTTTTGAATTTCTTTGCAACATTCGTTTAAAAAAATGTGTCAATGAGTGATTTGAAGGATATGTAGAAAATACTTCAGTGAGCCAACTTTGTTTTTAATGTAAGCTGAAGTTTCCTGTGTGGAAACAGAAGCTTTTTGGTTTTCCACGGCCGTTGTTACAAAATGTATGTGGGGTGTGTGTGTGTAAGTAATGCTGAAATGCTACTGTAGGGCACAAATAAATAGGAATGTGCTTATGGTGACTGAAATGAGTAAAAATACAAAAAAGCTAAAGGAACAACTAGTACTTGCCTATATCAGGATCGTATAAACAGCAAAAAAAGCTAGGTGGCAGTCTTTTCTCTGTTGTTTCGCAGCTGTTCTATCCAATTCTGGGTTAAGCTAGAGGTTATATACACTAATTAATCGTTCTGTTGAAATATTTCTAGTAATTAGAGAATTCTCCATTATGTTTGAAGCTTCTTATATAGTTAGCAATAGTAATGATTAAAAATGTCAATTTTATATTTGTCTAGTTCAATGTTCCAGTTACTAGTGCTTGTTAGAAGGGATGGAAGAACTTCCTTTTATTATATTACTAATCCCCACGTAGCTACTTAACACATTAGATCAAATCACCTCTTAACCTTTTCTTTTCTAAGATAGATTTAAATCCTGGAACTACTCTCTAAGGCATGTTTACCAATCTTCTAATCAGTCTTGTGGCTCTTTTCCAAACCTCTTCTCATTCCTCAGCATCTTTCTTTTATTGGAATACTATGGCAGGACATGATCTTTTTGGCTGTATTCCTGTACCTGTCATCAGATATTAGCTTTCACTTCTTATTCAGAGCTCCATTTTGGGCATCTTTGGCTCTTGTTAGTAGCTCTTTTAATCACAGCTTTATGTTGTGGTTAGTGTTATTAATAAATGAGTACTCAGAACTTTTTCAGCTGTTGCATCCTGATAATTATCTGATCATCAGCAGAAATATTCAAGAACACACAGACAAGAATTGACTTGTGCATATACATCCCTATTTAACAGCAATTCTACTTGCAGATTTGAGACATATCCACTTAAGCACTATGTTAAAAATAAGTGTTGTAATTTGTTATTCTGGTAGATAGTAATGTAATTATTGAAGAACAGTATCTAACACACTTCAGTCAAGATTGTTTTCCACAAACTCTCACAAGCAGGAAATAATTATGATATTCTCCAGTTTAATTGTTCTCCTCCATTTGGAGAACATGATTGGTGTCATGCTAATAGACTAATGGCCATATTACTCACCACTTCTGTTTTACCCATTAAATCTTAATGATCATTTTTACCCCCACTTAACAACTTGTCTTATGCTTTGTTATCCCATTTAGTGTGTGATGTAACATGTTTATGCCTAAGATAACATCTTCCTTTGTAGGTATTCTGTAGTGTGGTACTACAGGTAAGAAAAGAGTAATAGTCCAAAACTGGATGTATCATTTTTATTTTTTATTTTTTAACACTAATGTGGTTATAGTAACCTTCTAAATTTTCTGAAAATAACTTCAAATTAGAGAACTCCTGAGCTTTCAGCATTGCCTTTTCCTTTTTTGTATTAGCATTCATTTCAAAATACAGTACAGATTGAATTTATCCCTTTCACTTTCTCTTTGCTGCGTCTTTCATCTCTACAGTTCAGCAACTTTTACTTCCAGTTTTCTACTTTCTTACAAAATGTTTGCACAGTTTCAACTCCAATAGCGGCCCTAGCTATCAGACAGCCCAATACAGCTTTAGGCAGGGTGCTACATCTTCTCATTTTTTGTTTGTTTTCATTGTTGCTGTTGTTGTTTTTGGTTTAGTTTCTTTTTGTTTATTTTTCCATGTCATTTGTAGAGATGAATCTGAGACAATATTTCACTCCAGGTGATTACTGCTACCTGTCAACCATTTTCATTCATATAGGGGGTGGGTTTTTTGTTTTTGTTTTTTTTTTTTTTGATGGCTATCACTATGTATTTAACAAAGCTGGCTTTACTTCTGTGTGTATGTCAATCTTTATTTATTTTATGAAAACTTCAGTTTTAGTTAAGGGCCTGGAACTATATTTGTAGGCCTATTGTGATCTTCTGGAAGCTAGCTGAATGCTTCTGTAATGTAGTCTACAATTGAAAGCTTACAGTAATTTCTAGCATCCTGTACTATATTTGCACAGAATTTTTGCTTCAGTGACTACTTCAGCAGAATCAGGTGATTATTTTGGTGATTGCTTGTAGTTCCAGAAATTTAGGGAGTACATCACTCAAAAAAAGTAATCTAGTTAATAGTTGCTCCCAAAAGGTGTTTTGTAATAGCATATTAATGTGCACTCTTTGTTTTCAGAGGAGTGTTTTAAATCCACATGAAACATGAAATGCGGAAAAAAACCCGATCCTACTAGCTCCCATAGCCAGCTTTGTTATATTTTTGTTTTAAACATTTGTTTTAACCCCTTGGGATCTCTGACATTTTAAAATAATTCTTTTTTTTTTGTCACTTGTCAGAAGAAACTGAAATCTCGCAGAAGTTTGTCATGTCAAAGATGGCAGTGCTCTGTTTATGTCCTTTAGTGTAGGTTAATAATTCACCAGTTAGTTGTGTGCTGTTGTGTGCTGTGTAGTTTCTCTGACCTTCAAGAAGAGGCACATCTGTACTCAAAATTAAAATTTTTGTCAAATCTGATCATTTACGCAAAACTTCTAGCAGTGAGGGAGTGCCAATCTGTACCTTTTATTCTTCTCTGTTCTCATTCTCTCCTCACTTTAGGCAAAAACTAATTTCTGCTTTGATAGTTGGAAATAGCTTGTAACTTGCAGGATTAAACATTTTTGGAAAAGATCAGGACCCATGTAGCACATGGTTGTGTGTTTAAAATGCACAAAACCAAATAAAGCAATATGCATAAAAGATTATTCTGTAACTGTTAATCACTATATGCAAAATTTTGTTCTGCAAAGTGACTTCAACATATTTCTGTTTTGTATGTTTCCATCTTTCCTTTTACATTGTTGCTTGAAAAACTTCCGGAACTGTCCCTTAATATATGTCCCCCTTTTATTTATTTATTTTTTTACTGGACCTAAATAAATGGTCACTTGTCTATTTTGAACTTGATTCAAGAATTCATAGATGTCTCTGACACTTCATAATCCCAAAGACATTTAGGTTGATGCAGGTCTCCTAATTGTATGTAAATGTATTTTTGTTGTTGTTGGGTTTTGTTTTGTTTTTCAAATGAAAAAAAAAATGTTATGTGGATATATAGTTATGCATAGTCTGAAGACTAACAAGTTGCTCATAGTTTGTGTGCAAGTGTCACTTACCAGCAATATCGCCTAGATTCCTCGAGCTGACATACGACACAAAAGACATGTATGGGCAATATATTGAAATGGAGATAGAGACACCTGTCATTATTTTTATTTATATATACATATATTATCTATATATATTAAAAAATCTGCGATCAATTATGTTCTTCACACTACTATGTCATTAACAGAAAAACATTTTTCAGTTAGTTTGCTATGTGACATTCTTCATAATTATAGCAGAAACCATTTTAGAGAGTTTTTTGGTGGGGGATGTTTGATGGTCTGGAAATGGAGAAGTAAGGTCATGAGATTGCTTTGGGAATGCAGAGATTAAGTTATGAACATCTAAAGCCTGGACACTACCAGACTGACAAATACTCAGGAAAAATTCTATACTGCAAGTACAACTTTTGGTTGTAGCTTTGCAAGCTATTAATTATTACTGTAAAGCAAGATCTCTGTAGCTTGCAATGCAGGCTGAAATCCTCTTAAGCTGTCTGTCAATAAGGAAAATACCCGTTGTCTCACATCTTGTTTTCATGAATGATCCCACGTGGCATATTCATGTCTAAATTAATGGATGAAAGACTTTTTTTTTTTTTTTTCCCCACTGCTCTCTCAAAGTTTTATGCTGGAGCTTAATATAAATATGCTTACTTCAAAACACTGTAAATTCTGAGTAAACAAATCTTTATAACCCTTACGTTCTGTTTTGTTTTAGCTTTTTTTTCCCTGAAAACTATTTGTATTTAAAATATCTGTGAAATTCGGACAATGGAAAGACCAACATATCCTGAAAAACATAAATAAAACCTGAGATGTTTTACATTAGCTACAAGATACATGTTGAGTTTTCCTTATTTTGCTTCTCCCACTTATTGGAGACTAAGCTTTGCAATCTGGCTCAAGAGTGAGAATGTGCTGTTCCATCTTTTCATATGAGATAATACCATAGGTGCCAAGTGGCAGGAGCTTACTACTTTTAAGGATACCCATATATGATATTGAATTATGTGTTACTTGAACAAGGTAAAAAGGGGGATTTAAAATTTGTGATGTTGTGTGGGTAGGGAATTTAATAGTTAAACGTGCCACTATCATAAATCTTAATGTGAACTCCAGAACTAATTGCTAGGAATGGTAAGTAATGTGCTCCACACTAACTAAATGAAAGTGAAGTATTTTTCCATGTATGTTGACTTAGCATGCTTAAAGCATGATTTAGTAGTTTAGGAGGTACATTGGTGGGTTTTTAGGACTATTATGTAACTTTTCCTAGCACCTGGAGAACAAGGAAAGGAATAAAACCTCCAGCATATCAAATGAAGTAATGAAACACCAGGCCTCCTCTAACAGTACCTGGGGCTTTTTTACATTCCACCAAAGTGCGTGTTCAACAAGCAACAGATGTAGATTATATCATCAAACAGGATGCTGATTTAGAGTGAATGTTCATATAAGAGTTTATTGTTTGAGGCATTTTTCCTGGTCTGTTATGCATCTTATTTTTTTAATTGGTAGTGGATAACTGGAGTTTTGTATCTCTCTTTTTTAACAAAGTATTGCAAATATGTTTATGACAAGTTTCTTTTCTGACAATTCACTCTACCTTACCCCCTAACCAAAGCCTCCTGATGTTAGAGAGTTTGTAGAATGCGTAGGTACTTTGCATTTGAGGAACTGGCTTGAATTCCATGGTCAGAAAGTCTGTATTACAGGATATGTATTTTGAGAGAGTAAAAATTGCTTTCATTGTGTAGTAGCTGTAGTCTTGTTTCAGGTGTCTAAATAAAGAGAATTGTTTGAAAACACTGAAGACAAGGCTTTCATAGCTTTTTATTTCCATGGAAACCGTGTCTGATGTTATATCTTTCTCTTGCTTTTAATTACACGGTTTCTTTCCTCTTCCTGGTTTTCATTATGATCATGTGTAATTCTGTGGCAACATCTTATGCAATGAAGAGTATTAAAGTAAACATCTGCAAATAAGTACAAATACTCTTTTTGCTTAAAGGGTTAGTAATGAGTTAACTGTGACAGTTATCTAAATACAGCAATATAAAATAAGCCAGCTCTACTTTTTCCTTCCATCTCAAAAAAGGGGGGTGGGGGAGGGGCAAAAAACCACCAGCAAAACACAACAATAACAAAAAGACTCTTTTTTTGGAATTAAAGTGAGGTGGTGCTTGACTGCTTGTTCGACAAAACAGCCACAAAGAGGGATGGGGGGTGGAGGGGGAGGCACAAGACAGGACTCCATTGTAGTTAGACCTAGAGAATCTGTGAAGAAATGTGTTCTGGGGAGGGAGTTCCTGAGAAAACTATAAGCTATGAGTGTAACAAGAACAGTTTGACTGGTTTGGATGTAAAGCTGTAAAAGAGAGATCTATGATGAGAAGTGGAAACTGAGTGTAGTTCAGATCATTATAACAGAGAGCTCCAAGTAGCTAGTGAGGTATACGAGAGAGTAGAGTCAATGAAGGGCTTACCTAAGGGTGTATCTGGAAGTCGGACTGGTAGAAGTGCTCTCTGGAGTAGTCAGGGTACTATGAATAAAGTTCACAAATCACCTTGTTTTGATATGTTGTAATTACAAACCTAAAAAAGTTATTCCAGACAAGACTGATTTCTGCATGAAAAATTAAGTTAACTGTCAACTTAGTGACCCTGTAAACCTTGGGCTAAAATATCAGCTGTTAAATGCAAAAAATATGTCAAGGGTTTCCCTAAGAAAAGGGAGAAACCAGTTAGTCACCTATAGGAAAAGAATACATTCTCTAAGGAATCGTGTATTTGCCAAAATGGTGTACGCGCATGTCCCTCAGAAAGAACTGATGTATCATGGAGATCAGCAATTACTAAATAAATTGGAGAAAGTTTCTAATCCTGAAGTGTTTCTGGATAATGAATTTGACGGTGTGTAAGCTTCATTAAGAATTGAGGCATGTGTGGCTCAGACGTTTGAGCCAAGAACACAAAAACAAACACCCTGCATTCCCAGGGTGCAGTGACTAATACTTCCAGTGAGATCTCAGCATTCCCTTTATAGATCAGGTGTTAATGTACACTGACATTCCAACTTGCAGCACTGAAAATTAATATCAATATGATGGGCTAAATAAAGTATAACTCTAGGGTAGCAAATACTTTGGGGATGAAGGACAAGTATTTTAAAGCTTTACTGCTAATGCGGAGATAAGGTCTTTGATGCTAAAAATAAGAGATTAATAGTCTTCAATCATGAGATTATTTATCCCTATGTTATGATATGTTTAAGTGAAACAGGTGACAGCAGCTGAATTATAAAAATGAACCCATACAACTAGATTGTGGACAGCAAGTTTAATCCAGTTTTTCTCATTTACCTGACTTCCTCCAAAGTGTTTTTTTTCCCCCTCTTAAAACTCAGAACTCAGTGATATTCTACATCCCCAAGTAGCTTTCTAAAAGGTAGGTGATGATGGCATCTCTAAATAGGTTAAATGTAATTACTGGTTTCAATATTTTCTGTTTGGAAATTATTCCAAAATTTGAGTTTATTTCAGTACTATGGAGACTTCCTGCCTTCTGTATTTTCCAACAGTTTCACCTGACACCTTCAAATATGTGAAAATTATATGCTCAGTCTAGAATTTTTTGCCTGAAGTTGCAGTAGAGCTCTATAGTGAGGTTTTCTGATTTCGTTCATGGGGAATGACTCCTTTAACAATTCTGAAATCAAATTCTCTGAAATCCACTTGTCTCCTTTTCCTGGAATATATCACAATATCTAGCCATTGTTTGCTCTTCCTTTCAGGTGACCTCATATGTTGAAGTCATGTATTTCTCCAGATGTTGGTTTATTTTTTCATTTTACACATTTCTGAATGTGTATTTGACTCTTTAGGTCCCCTTTGTTTCTTTTATTTTCCTGTTTATCTGAAGTTGGTGAGATATTTCTCTACAAATGATATTTTTAAGGCAAGTGAACTATTAACATGCTGTGGCAATTATTCACAGAGAAGCTTAGGTACAAGTGGATCAGAGGCACATTTATATTCATATATTTTCTTTTAATTCTTTTAATGTTCCTAAATATATTTATATTCTTCATAAATTCACAGATGTGGTACTGTTCCTAGCCCTGATATCTCTTAGATGGTTAATAATATGTTGCAGATCTACTGTAAGATTATATAAGTCATGTCTCCCATCAACAGACTGCTAGGAAATTGGAGTTTATGAATTCTGTGAATACAGGAGAATAAAAAATGCTTCTACCCCTTTGCCTATTGGATATACTAGTAATTTTAAATTTAAATTGAATTACTTAAAATCAATTTTAAGTAATTATTCTGAATATTTTATTTGAATCACAGCCCATGTCTGC
Organism: Heteronetta atricapilla; assembly: GCA_011075105.1. Taxonomy (NCBI): domain Eukaryota; kingdom Metazoa; phylum Chordata; class Aves; order Anseriformes; family Anatidae; genus Heteronetta; species Heteronetta atricapilla. The sequence continues at coordinate 12,605,059 of CM021735.1, forward strand.
ATATCTTTAGAATAGAAAAGGTCCAGGGAGGTGTTAACATAATATACTAGTTTGCATTTTTTTTTTTAATATACTATAGAATTCCTGTACTTGGTCAGCTTTCATGATTTCCATAAAAATTTCAAATGACTGAATTTTGTCAGGTGTCAGTAGTCATGATTCATTGAATTGTTAAGACAAGTTGTACTAGCTGAAAAGTTGGATGTTAAAACGCCAAAAATTATGGAACACATTTTCATAAGTAGTAGTTTCCTGCTTTAAGTGTATTAAAAATTAGTTATTACAGCCAGTAGGGCTTTAATCTGGCAAATGAATGCACAAATTGAAATACAAGGTATGACTGCAAACGACACAAATTTTTAGCCTCCTTAAGATGTTTTATAAATTGCAAATATTCTCAGATTCGTGCTCGTTTGTTTTTTGTATGGTTCACCAAATACAAAGAAATAAAACCTTGTGTACATAATGAAATCACAATTTAAAGAAAGTTAATGTTGTTGTATTTTTATTTCTTCAGAGTATTTTGTTCATAAACACATCATAAGGTCATATTTTTGTGAAATTCCCATTGTAGTGAAGCTGCTGAAAAACTGTTAAATTTCATGTGTTATTGGTCGAATGTGATTTAGAGAATCACAAATACGTTCTCTGTTTTATGTGACTTAGAAAATCACACACAAAAAAGTATACATGTGATACGAGATCACAACAGCTCTTTTCTTCCATTGGCTTTGGCCTGGCAGGGGGAAAGGTTAATTTAGGTGGCACAATTCCAATACAATGGGGCACTTCAGCACCTGAATTGTAGCAATTAAGCAGGTTATTAACATGGAAAAATCCATGCATTCTAGTTGATGTCAACAGTGCTATGGCAATTTATAGCCATAGCTAAAGTATAGCCAAAGTATAGAGAATTTGTCATTCATTTGCATTTTGCTTATGATCAGATTCTGTCATCTTTCAACAGCCAAAATAATGGTTTTTCTTCCGAATAGCTTCCAGGATATGGTAGTTAGTGAACAGGTTCACCTTCATTTTTAGTCTTCTCCATCTCTGATTTTTCTCTTCTCCATTTTCTCTCCTCTTATTCCCTTTTTCTTAAATTCCTGATGCTTTCTGTTTCTTCATATTTGTGTTTGTTTGTTTGTTTGTTTGTTTAATGAACAAAATAAGTAAATTTTTACAAGAATCAGAGAATTACTGAGGTTGGAGAACACCTCCAAGATCATTTGGTCCAACTGGCCCCCAGAGATTCTCTTCAGAATGAATAGTTGTGCTAATTTATGCACTTATTTTATTGCACTTCTTGAAAGAAGAAAAGGAGGTTCTCACTAGTTCCTCAACCTGCACACTCTTGCATGCGCTCTTAGCAAGGAATTCCAACAAAAGTATCTTTTTGGCACATATCCTAATTACAGTTATAAACGAGAAGAGAAAAAAATATATCATCAACTGATCAGAGGGGTGGAAATGTCCCACTGCTATGACGTGGGCCAAAGTTACCTGCCCAGGAATCTGCGCAACTGTTTAAAACAATTGTGTGGTGATGCAGACACAAGCTTCTGTTTATTATGGAGGGGTTGGGTTTATCTTCTTCTTGAGGTATTAACTTCCTTCACTTGCACCTGGTTAGAACAATGTGTTCTGAGGATTTTTTTTTTTTTTTTTTTTTCCCCAGCAGTAGAAATGCAGGAAACATGGTTCTGACTTCCCTGACAGTAGTGCAAATCATTGTGCCCGGCTCAAAGCAGTAGACGTGATTCTTATCTCACGCCTGTCACTTTTAGAGACAGCATGCCTGGTTTTCCCATTTTTCTCTCTTATCCTGGCATAAAATAACTGTCCTGGGAAATTAGGTTGTTAAATTTTGAGGAGAGCAAAAGGTTTTCTTCCACATGTTCACATGCACTGTAATATTGACTCTTAATTTTACAAATGTCACAGAAAAAAAGTGGCTGCTGAGATATTTGAACCAATTATGTTGTATTCTAACTGATCAAAACCACTGTCTATACTGGCAAACTAATATAATTTCTGAAGTAAGGGAAATCAAAAATACTATTTTAGTTGAACTTGTATAGTTCAACTTATAATAAGTAGAACTTGATATTTTTATAGACATGGTATTATGCTCTTCTTGACAAAAAATCAAGATTTAGTGACTCTCCTAAAAGATTTGTTTCCTTATGCATTTTTAAAATAATTTTTTTTAAGGGGATGTTCCAATAAAGAGACAATCTGGACCAAATATGTAAAATTGTTTGACAAATGCCCTATGACTCTTTGTTTTGAGAAGCTAAATTATTGAATTTTGTCTTTGGAGTTAAACTATCTGTGAGCACATGAGACTTTCTAAAACAAGTTTGTATGTCTGTATTTGTTTACATATTTACATTTTGCAAAGCTTCAATAGATCGTCATGTCACAAAATAATGATCTTTTTTATATCTGGCTTCCTAACCATAATGTCCTCTAGTGATCTTAACATTCACTGGCCTGGCCTGTGGGTAAGAGAAAAAAAACATTAACTACTGAGCTCATGTTTAGGCTCGAGGTACTCTTATTTTTATTCTTGAAGGAATTCACATAATAGCAATTTCATGTACTTGTCAAAGTTCACGAGCGCGTATAAAGCAATATTTGTGTCACTAACTGTCACTGTTGCAGCCTGTGCAATAGAGTTATTGTTAGGGTTATGTGAGGACTTGCATTACGTTGTTTTCCCATGACCCTTACCTTTCTTTTCCCCAGCAAAGACCCGCAGATCCAGTATGTATATGGTATGCGAGGCAAGGGGGAAGCAGCAGAGTGAAGCAATTTAAGGGTGTGTGTTTGGTGGGTTTTCTTTGGTTTTATACACCTCTGCTCTTTTTGAGGGGTGGTCATCTGTGACGAGGAAGCAGTTGCTGTGGAGAGACTTCTTGATTTTTTTTTTTTTTTTTATGGCAGAAATCAAGGTGTTCAGTTTGAGAATAGAATGATTAGATGGTCAATGTGATTGAATCAGGAGTTTTGGGGATGCTTATCTTTCAGATAGCCCTGTTCTTCAAATGAGGCAGAAAAGAATTGGAGCATGGGGATAGGGTGTTTAAAACAAACGGAGGATGTTTGTTTAGAGAGAATAGCATTGTAGAGTAGCAGTGGACAGCCTGAAATATTAAAGTGATGTTTCTTTCTTATCATGTATGTCTCAAAATTTCTTCTGCCTTTTTTTCATAGTGGAGTTCTACACTGCTGCCAAAACATCCATTGTAAATGAGTTCAAAGTGTCTAGTTTTTTTGTTTTTGTTTTTGTTTTTTTTTTTTTTTCCTTGTGTGAAACTTGATCTGCAAAGTCAGTAAGTCTGCTATAAATTGAAGTTAGGGAGCAGTTTATGCTAATCAATTCATGAATTTCTTAGTAAGCTTGGAAGTTTGGAGATAATCCTCAAATTTTGGTTTGCTTTTCTCTTTCAGAAAATTTACCTAAGTCTCAAAACTCCTTTTCATTTGTAACAGTCAAAGAAGGTTGCTTATCTTCTTTCTTTATCAGATGTGAGAAAATGCTTTTCACTTTGTCATAATCCAGGGATAACTCTACTGTTCTTGACAGCTAGTGGAAGAGAGAACGAGAATGCAGGTTTTGCTCCTGTGACATAAACAGTCAAGTGACCAAGCAGTTCTCTACTCTAAAACATGTGATCTCATGGTGCATGAGGTACAGAGATCGCGTAAGGCTGATACCAAGTGTGTTAGTCTCGCATGAGACTTGACAAGTCTAACGAATAAGTTAAAAGTGTATATGTTAAGATTCAGATGATTTTTTTTACTTTTTTATTATTTTTGTCCTACCTATGCAAACAGAATTCGGAACTATGCAGTGCACAGCTTACCCAAATGAGAGGCCTGGCTCTCCTCCATCAGCATGGAGCTGTTCCCCAGGGATTAATTCAGGCATGAAGTCTCTTGTAAGAAGGGTCTCATCTGTTTGATTCGGTATTGCTTTAACAGAGCTGATACCAATAGATCAACCCCTTTAAACAAAGTAAGACAGATGAGAATCAGAGCCTATCGCTCTTCTTCCAAGCTATGTAGTCATATATAAATAACTTATGTAGCTTATTCATTATTTCTAGAGTTGTTATTCTTGGCAATGGTCTGTACTTGGTACTTGATAATAGATCTGCTTTAAATTGCTTTGCCTTTTTTTTTTTTTTTTTCTTCTTTATAATAGCTCTTGCTGCCAGAACACTTTCCCCTGCCCTCTGTTCCCTTGCAAATATTGGTTTGATGCTCCTTAATGTCGACAGTTTTCTATTATGAAACTTTATCCAGCTTCGTCCATTCAGGAATGTTATCATTGTTTTTGTCTGTTCCCATAATAGTGTGGACCCACACCTTTAAAATGTGCTGGTATCCATGTGTATACGTCAGTCTAAAATAGCCTCACAAGGTGTTGTAAATCTGAGATCTCCATTCTCTGTCCACTTCAGCCTCTCATGGCTGTGACTGCCTTGGACACTTTGGTCTACTGAACGTGCATCAGGCCCCACAGTTTTGCAGTGCAGTGTAAAAGCCCTGGAGATGAATACACTAGTGGGCTGTTCCAAAGACTTCGTCATCATGGCTGTTTAGCTTGTATTCCTGTGTTCCTTGTAGTTCTTGGTATTTCTGGTAATTAACCCAAATTGCTGAGCTGGTGTCACAAAGCTCAGCTGTGGGTGTTAACATTGTTGAATTGATTGTAAACACATTTCTCAATTGGTTGTAAATACATTTACAATATGTATAGCATGTGAAAATTTTGCAAAGCAATACTATGTACGGTAGCAGATACCTTACCTGCTTGATACGTTCTAGATGCCACTTTTTCTATTTAGCTATCTGTCTGCTCTGTCTGCACGTTTCTAAGAAACATTCAGGCAATGTGTGTGTCACTTTACCTCAGATGATATCGTCAGTTCCCAGAGAGCATTTCTGTCTTAAATATAAACTTCTTCAAGAGTTTACAGGTCAGAGAACACCCCAGAAAGACAAACGGGGGGTGAAGGGGGAGGAGGGGAGAAGCAGCTTTTCTTTCCCCTGAATCTGTTAACTTGTTTTCTAGGTGGAAAAAAAAACACCTCCGCTACCATTTATGCACGTGTAACAGTGCCATCTAGTGAGTTTGGTCTTTAGCGTGAAAAAAAAAATCAGTAGATTTGGTTGAATAGCAATTCGCTATTCATCTATTCACTGATCAGCTGTTTGGAAACACCAGTACTTCGTGTGTTTGTATTCTCCAGATACTATCTTTCTCACACATATTAGCCTATGAGTATTTTATGTTTGTTTAGGGTTCTAACATCTGAGGTGTTTTCTGATTTTTGTACATTTTTAAAAGCTGGTTTGGGCTGTTTATGTTTGAAACAAAGTGTGTTAGGTTTACCTCACATTGACGTAACCACACCTCTCTCTGCTTCAATACTAAATAAAAGAACAAATTCTGTCAACCTGCTGTTTCTCTAAAAGCTGAGCAAAACCGGGTTTTAAGGAAGCATCTTTTTTGAAGGATGGTTCTTGCTTCTTTCAAACAGAAATAAGCAAGTAGCTCAAATAAGATGACTGTCAGGTAGAAATGTCATGAAACCATAGAGCACACAGTAAGAAAACGGAAGAAGCAAGTATAATCAATACACACAAACATATAACAACCAACAGGTATATCATAGAGAAAAATAGCCATCATAAATAAGGCGTTCCCCATTGATGTTGCAGTCTCCTCAAAGGTGTGTCTATTGAAATTAGATAAATAGGTAGAATGAGCACTACAGAGTCTAGTGCTTCACATCACTGAAAAGAAAACCAATAACCCTGAAAAACATATTTAGCTTTGATACCATGATGAGAAAAAAAAAATAATATTCTGATCTTTTCAGTTTACTTCAGCGTGGATTAGATACTTTCTGAAACGAGGGGTACAGTTAGAATCAATATGGATCATATCAGATACTCAGTGATCCAAATAGGTAAGTGGGAAAAAAACAATAACAAAATTGGAAACCCAAGAGGGTTTAGGCAGGCTGTTACTTCATGCGGTGGCCTCTCACAGTCCAGGTCAGGTATCAGTGCTTAGACAGTATGAACAAGCTCACAGGTGGAAAGCTAAGTGTCTAATCTATTGAAGAAATAAAATCTGTCTTTTCTGTTGTAGAAGTATTTATTATCTAAAAAGTCTGCCTAGGGAGTATTTTGGCTTCTAAACATGTATGCAGTTCAATTGTTGTAATGCAAAACATTTCATTAGTGAATGGATAGGTTACTTCTATTCATTTACTTTTTCTGTATCCACAATTTGTGCATTTCAATTGTGTTTTTAAAAAACACTTTTTGCAGCTTGGACTATTGTTCAAGACTTCTTTTACTCTGCCCCCTGAGAAATGGGGAATGTCCTGTTAGGGACTCAGTGATCTAAATTACAAGAGGGAGATTGCATTTTGTAACTGCCTACAGGATAGACTGCAACAATTATAGATATGCAATTTTGGCCGTTTGAAATGCTTTGGTCAAGTTTACTCAATTTGCCTAAAAATTATTTTTAAGTCATAAAAAATGAAGGCAGAGAAAGGGTAATTATAGCAAGTTCTTTGTTTTCTCTTATTATTAGGGGCCTGAAGTGCCATTTGTCAGTAACACTTTATTTTTCTTATGCTGTTTCTGTTACTAAAAAGAGTTTAAGCCTGCACTGTCTCAAAGGAGGATTAAAAAAAAAAAAAAAAAAAGACAACAAGTGGGAGGACATACATACAATGCTTGCTGTTTAAATGGAAGACATGAGGCTGTTTCATCAAGGGTAGTGATTTGTCCTTCTGAAGTTACCTACCTGTGAGAATTACAAACAGGGACTTAATTTTCTGCAGGTCTTGTACCAAGACCCATGGCTGCCTAAGCCTGTGTTCTGATTAGAGGAAATAATCTAAGAAACTGAGAAGGAAAGACAGTTGGACTTGATTTAGATGAGAGGAGAATCAGCCTTTCCTCTTTCTGGGAGTTTAACTGAAACTGTCAGCCGAAGTAGTTTATTAAGGCTCTAATGGTGGCTCTGCATCCTTGCAAAGCATCAGCTTGTGGTCAGTATGTTTTAGTGTGTATTGGTTAGAGTTTGGTTTTTAAAGGTGTGAGGTTTTTCTTCAGTGGAGAACCGACTTCTGAAATGATGTTAGCTGTGTATCTATGCTTTATGAGCATCATGTTAAGTGTTTGTTGTGAAGGACAAACCAAGCTGGGTGGATTTATCAAATGATTGTCATCTGCAGCTTTATAGTGGCTTTTCCATTGATTAAGGGCTGTTTGTAAGGGGATATAAAAAGAGATCTGCAGGAGCAAGAAATCTAGAAGGCATTGCTATAGGCAACTGAATCACCTTTTGGGTTGACCTTTTGATGCTCTCCTCACTGCAGGAAATGTGTTTAAACAGTGATGAGTAAGCTGCAATGATTGGCACTTCCAAACTTGTTGCTGTAAAGAACAGCATGTTTTTTACTCCATTAAATGTTGATTTAGAGAACAGATTTGATTATATTAGTACGTGAAAATAATATTTTTAAAACTAATAAAAGATCTGACAATCTATATAGTTCTCATGAACTTCTGGTTCTGTTACTCTTTTTAAAATGTTTTCAGTTACTCTTTTTTTTAAATGCAAGTTTTGTCCCAAAACTTAAGAAGGTAGAAGCAATTAGGATGCTTTTTCATAATTATTTTGCTTGGAAAAGTAATGTAAATCAATGGTAGATTTACTTTCTCCCCCTAGATGTATGAGTAACAAACAGAGTATGATGTCTCTCTTAAATCTTGTTCTTTTTTTTTTTTCCTAAGCGAAATTTGCATCAAAATAAAAAAAGAAAAGGAAAAAAAAAAAAAAAAAAAAGCCAAAAAGAAAAAAAAAGAAAAGAAAAAGAAAAACCACCACTAAAGGATTTGACCTTATTTTTAGATTAGACATTTCTTTTTTGGTCTTTTCTATCTGTAGTTGGTTGGCTGTATGAAGGATTCATTCAAAAAGTTGTAAAGGGATGAATACATTTTAAGGTTCTTCATGCCCTTTATCTCAGTGCCTAAGTATTTAGGCCTAATGAAAAATGGTGGTGAATATTGTGTAGTTTCTAAGCCTGGAATGTTTTAGATAATTTTTTATAGCTCACAACAGGCTATTGAAGTTTGCAAGAGAAGATGATCTGATGTGTTGAAATGAAACATCAAATATTACAACTGTAAACAAGAATATTTTGGAAAGAAAAGAGCACTGTTGAAAGTAGCAAGGTGTATGTTTCAGCATAAAAGGGTGCCAAGTTTGTAGTGCTGCCTCGTGTATAGCATAAAGGTGAACTATTTGTAATCTCAATGTTCCTGTATATTTAACTTGAATTTTATATTTCACCAGTTATTTTCACTTGTTTTACATTTCAAATTGAACAGAGATGAAGGAAAGAAAATTATACTATCATCATATGCAGAATTTAAGATTCCTTCTTTTCTTAGATAATTGAAAATTCTGTCTGAAGGCAATTCTGGGTTGTAGTTTAGTAGTAGATACTCCACAAGTGAGATGAAGTCATGTTTCTGTTATGTAGGCCCTGTGAGTGCCTGGATTCTGTCCTGGCATAACCCTTATGATACAAGAATGTATGGAATTCCAAGTAGACCTACCCAGAGAACAATTTTGCAGTAGATAGCATAAGGTCCTGCATTTCCTCTCGAGCTAGCCCGCTTCTTCAGTGCTTGTTTTATAGCATTGTAAAGGAGCAAGTTAATGCTTTGAAAGAATGGAGATAATAACAGTTTGAGAGTTAGTGGTTTTTGTTGTTGTTGCTCTTGTTCTTGTTTTTAAGAGTGGAAAGTAGCACATAAGTAGTAGTTCCTCTCGGAGGTGTAGGACATTTAGACTGTACCACTAATACCTGAAAAAGTAAAATAATTAGCGTGTTCATCCGAGTTATTACCACATCACTAATTTTGTTCTCTACGTAGAACTAGTCTAGAACTAGAACTTTCTAGTACTACAATCAAACTTAAAAAGGCAAAAGATTTTCAGGTTTTGTGGAATCATTTTTAGAGTTCTTGCAGTATGTCACTATGAATGAAAGTTACCTTTGTAACTTCAGTGTTCAAATTTAAAGCTATACAAGGAGGACTGTGAATTAGAATTCTTTAAACATCTAGAAATATTTTTCTGGTTATGAAAGGTCATAGTTTTTGTCCCTGCTAGCTTTTCAAAAAATATTTGTTTTTTCCATTGCTTTAAGAAACTCGCTGTGCTTGTGAGAGGGAGAATCAGGGTGTTAGTATTTTCCTTATAGAAAGCACTTGAGGTTATTATAAGTTTTACTGAGTCTTACAATTCAGCTGCTGTTATTAAAATTTTTAAAAATCAAAAAAAATCATCTAGTAATAAACTTATGCCTGGATATATGTTTCCCTGTTCTAAATAAATACAAGCTAAATGAAAATCTAGAATAAATTCTAAGTGATGTTTCTCCATTCTAAAAAAAAAAAAAAAAAAAAAAAAAAAAAAAAAAAAGGAAATAAAAATTTCAGAGTTCACTGGAAATACTATTAGTTTGTATTTCCTTTTCATGGTGCCATTTCAGACTGATACTTATTAGGGTTAGCTAGTTCTCTTTATGGACTCTTCATGTTATTTCATTTGTAACATGAATCCAAGCCAATTTCCTGTATTCTGTTTGTGCCAGTAGAAGACGGTGACATGTTCAAAATTTGAAATGTCTCTTTGCTATAAAAGGGGGAAAAAGGATGCAATCAAGTATAATTTTGCTTTGGTGTGTAACTTTAGGCCTGATTCAGAATGCACCAGAGGCAATATATTAAGACTTTGGGGAGAAGGAGGGTGATGGTTCAAAATTGTGGAAAAAAGTGTTTGAATGGCTGAAGCTTTGTCCTTGAGAACCCACTATATTAAACAGATGGTGAACTGATATTTTAGAGGCATATCTTTAGTAGAGAAAAATAAAAACAACATAGGGCTAACTTGTATGCTTAGTTGTAACTTGTTGACCTTTGAGTATATTTCGTTAAGACAAATCTCCACTATTTCAAGAGTCCAGCGATTCTACTGGGGAAAGTCCCCTCCCTTGGCCATTTTATCAAGGCAGCTCAGCCTCTGTTCATCATTCTATTGGAAAAACCAGAGGGCAGTTCATACTGAAATAGGATGCTGTCCAAATAAGGGTCTTGAAAACCATATTAATTCTTTACATATGAGGGTTTGTTTTTTTGTTTGTCTGTTTGTTTCAAACGAAGGAAGAGGGGAGAAGTTAGAGTCCAGTATTTCTGAAAATATTTTATTTCTTCAGCTATTTAAATGCAAAGTTGACATTTCAGCCAATAAACTAGATGTGCTTTGGTATGATACTGTGGTTATATCTTACATATGCGTACTCTCTGAGAACTATGTATATAGTTTAGATCCCTAAGCATTATTCACCTTGCCAATTCTTGTGTAATTCTCAGAATAGTTATGGATATTTCTCTGAAAACTTAGCCCAATATTCATTACTGGTTGAAAAGCAAGTAGAATGTATGGCATTACTAGAAGAGGAATTCAAAGTGAATCAGGAAACTGGTTTGTGCTGCTAGATAAATCTGCTTGTAAAGTCATGCAATTTTGTAAATTAATTCTGAATACTTCATGCAACTTTGCTTGCTTTGTTTCAAAAAAGGAAAAAACTAGTAAAGACTACGAAGAAAAAAGAAAAAACTAGTGAAACTAGGAAGGAAAGGCCTTGATTGATCAAATGTATGGATCATCTGTCATATAGTTTATAACGTGAACTAAAATAGTTTATCATTCTACAGTTTGGAGAAAAGATAAGAGGAAGAGAAGAAAGAGGGATATGCAAATATACAAACTGATACACCAAATAAAATGAGTTTGCAAATCATTCCATAGCTAGTGGAATAAATTACTTTTGCACAGTTTATAGTTGTAGAACCTAATAAAGGATGTGATCGAGACCAAAAATGTAAAGGGATTAGGCAAATTTATGGGCTACGTATACTGAATTACCTATTATTTATTAAGCTTGGTGGTCCATATACAATTTCCAAGTTCAGCAAGTCTCTGAGCTTCTCAGTGCATAACACAGAAGCTATTACTGTATGTGCACTCTGATCTTCAGCTTCTTCAGGAAAGCATCGATGACTACTGTTTTTGGATTAAGTGGACCTAGACTTAACAAATCTGTTTGTACATTCTGACAAGATGATGATGTAATATTCCAAATATCTGTTCTGTGGTATCTGCAAAATGTTAACATGCTTCAAAGACTACTATACTTGGTTTGAAAAAACTGGAATTGGATGCAGAAAAAGATACAGTAGAACGTATCTATTTTAGTATTATTTTCTAACGTATTTAATGTTTCTTTACAATGTTTTTCCCTTCCACTTTTGAAGAACCTAAAAAAAAAAAAAAAAGTGTTACTTGGTATTTCTGAGTGTTTGCAATTATTTAGGTAAAATGGTACATCAGCGTAAAGTGAATAAACAGTGTTAGTCTTGCTATTTCCATTCACTATTCAGGTTTATTTCATTCGAGACATCTATGATTTGTTGTTACCACTTGAATGTTTTATTTCTTCAGGGGAAACATAGTTCTAGAGCAAGAAGCCTCCAGAGCCTGCAAGCAGGAGGCGGAAGTAAGTGGGCTGATATTGAGAAAAGCACTGTTGATTGACACGATATATTGGTTTAGAGTATATTAACTTATCTCACTTTTTAAGAGAGTCAAAATTAGCTCAAGAACGTGTTTAGAATCCTAACACTCCAGCAGATGGAAAGCTCCCTTCCTTCCTCCTCCCCAAAGATCACCTGGCAAAGAATGAGCCAAAGCTATAAAGGTGTTTTAGAAAATTTTATTTCGTTCTGCAATTTTTTTTTTTACACTTCTCAGAATAGTTAGCAGCTTTCCATAAACCAGCATACATCTTCATAGCTTTTCTTGTTTCCTTATCAGAAAAAAAATAAAAAATCGAGAGTAGAGTTTATTTTAATTACAGTACGTACAGTATGTCACGGTCTAGTGCGTCAAGCATTGCTATTTTGTCTCTGTGCTTAATTCCAACTTTAGACGGACATACATCATAAGTGTAAACACCTGCCTAGCTTCATTAAGGATAGCAAAAATATCCCATTGTGGGAGGATCATAAGCTGTGTTTTAGGCAGTTTGTGTGTGATCTCTGACAAGAACATACCGTGCTACATCTTTCTCACTATCTGTATTCTCCTTTGGATGAGAAATATGTGATTCTCTCTCTATCCCTGGCCCCATGCACACACATGCGTATACATGCACAGAATATTTCAGCAGTGCATGTAGTAATTGAAAATTTTGCAATAATCACAATTCTTATGGAAACAAGTGGAATTACATTTAAAATAGGGATTAGTTTAAGGCTTTGATATTTACAGATGTCATTCAGAGAGGTCATTTCCAATCTTTGCATTGCTGCTATATGCTTAATAAATATATGTATGTTTTTAAAAAGTGGCAGTTTTGTATTCATTAGAAAAAATATGTCATTAAAAAATAAATAGATTTATGTATGGATACAAACATGAAGAACTTACAAACAGTCCTATTTCCTTGTCATGTTTTTCTTTTCTTCAATCCTGTCCTCCGCTGCCGCCACCAAACTCTTCCCATCATAGCTCTATAGTTAATTGCAAACATCTACAAATGGATTGAGATGAGAAAGAAAGAAAAAAAAATAGGCTCCTGACTCTATTTTGATTTCAAGAGACCATAAGCAAGCTTCATATATTGTAATACATGGATTTATTTACTAATATGGTTTTCTTTAAGCCCAAACTTTTATCTACTTAAAGTTGATAGGAAAGAATTGTGCTCTTGCTGATTTTACTGTCATTAGTGTTAGATCAACAGTAAATGACTGTCTAAATAGAATAATACCAATGCTTCTCTCTCAATAATATCAAAATGTGGAACTGCCGAAGTGTGAAAGTTCAAAATAATTTAAAAATAATTGTTCAAGCAGAAATAATTCTTTGGATTCTTGTGTGATTTCAGTACTAATGGACATAAATCCAGCTTGTCCTGAAACTCCTGTTTAAAGTTGCTCATCAGCTTCTGTGTGATCTTGGTCACGTAGGTCTTCATTTCTAGCCCACATTTCCTCCTACTCAGGACATTGTTCCTGCTGCTAGAAAAGTCATAGCCCCTGCTGATTTCTATGGAACAACACTGAACATTTGAAATAGAATGGCGTGGATGCTTGTAAGAGGTGTATTGGCATAGCAGATGTGATAATTGGGATACACAGCCTCTCAGCATCTCTCTCTTCCACTTGCTTCTTTCTAGGTGGGCATTAGTGTCTTTCTGAAGTCTCATCCATAGAGAGATCTCTTATTTACAGTTGTCCTCACAAAACTGGAAGTACAGCAGATATTAGTAGATATTCATTTAGTAGGTATTCATTTAGTAGGTATTTCATTTCCCAAATGATATGGCCTGTATAAATGTCAAATCACTTTGAAATTCAGTCATCTTGCATTTTCTTTGAATGCTATGGAATATAATTTCAAAGACAGAAGTATCATGTTTATCCACAGTATTAGCAGGCTAGGATGCAGCTCTTAGGATTTTGTGATTGTTGATATCAACTCCATTGTCACATGTGGACATGAAGACCAATGTCCTCTGCTCAGACAGTATGTTGCTGTTGAGCTTTTGGAGGAAAGCAACTTTAGTCAGTGAGGAAGTCTTTCCCTTTGTACATGTGACCTGCTAGCACAGGAGTAACAGGCTTCTGAGGAAGGCAGTGCAGGGGCATGCACTCAGGTGCATGTTCATTCTTGCTGTGCTGGAGATTCAAGCTTTGTCTTAGCAATGGTTGAACTTGATCTTGAAGGACTGTGGTGGTTTGACCGTGTTAGGCAACTGAACACCACAACCGCTCTCTCACTCCCCCTCAGATGAGGAGGGGAAGAAGTAAAGGAAAAACAACTCACGGGTTGAGATAAGAATAGTTTTAATAAAGAGAAAAAAATATATTATTAAGGAAATATTATTAATTAAACAATTGAACTAAAGGGAAAAAAGGGAAAGGGGAAGAGAAAGGGGGAAAAGGAATAACAAAACAAGTAAAGGCTATGTGGAAGTGCAGAGGGGAAAAAAATTACTCTCTACTTCCCACAAATAAGCGATGCTTGACCACATCCTTGAAGCAGGACCTCAACGCACGTAGCCGGTGTTCAGGAGGACAGACGTTTTCGCAACAAGAGCCCACCCCTTCCCTCTTCTTCCTTTTTCCACCTTTTATTGCAGAGTGTGACATCATATGGTATGGAATATCCCTTTGGTTGGTTTGGGTCAGCTGCCCTGGTGATGTTTCTCACTTTTTTGCCCACCCCCAAGGAGGGCTAGAGAAAGTCCTGATGCTGTGCCAGCACTGCTCAGCAGCAGACACAACACCAGTGTGATACCACTGCTGTTTTAGCTACAAGTGCAGAGCATAGCACTGTATGGGCTGCTGCAGGGAGCATCCCAACCAGACCCAGTACAAGGGCTTTTACAACCTAAATGATTCTGTGATATTTTTAGCCTGAGGTTCTTGGTATTCAACTTATTAAAAGACAGGCTTAGGTAGATTTTTTTTTAGTGATTTTTATTTTGTTTTTAAGTGAAAATATAAAAAAAATAAATGAAAATAAATGAAATACCCTTCATGTGAAAGCAGTTATGCCCTAAGAAAGTAGTGATCTGCAAGGGTACTCTATTCCAGCAAAGTACAGCCAGGATCACCTTTGCTCCTCTACCATGTATGGTGTTTCCTACCCAGAAAGCTGACAGCTGCCTTCCAACCTGTTATTGATGCCTTCAAGCAGTGTGGTGGAAGTGCATTTCTTACAGATATTTCATCTTTTGGGGAACACATGAAGTATTCTGATTTGTTCTCATAAAAACAACTTCCAAGCTATCCATTTTTCTCCTGAATTATCACTTGAATGCTAGCTACTATCATTTCTGATAGCAGTAACACCTACAATTCTAGCCAGAAGGTGCTGTTTAATCTTTGCTGCATTAATTTACAAATGAACGGAGTGGCTGACCAACAAAACCTAGTATATTTATCAAAGGAACAAGCATCCCTATTTTCATTTTAGAAAAAAAATTGGAACAGATAACTGAAATCTTTGACTTGATTATCTTTCCACTTACATTTGCTTTTCATAAACAGAGGTCTGTGAGAAAAGACAAAGCAGTTGTTCTCATGTATCTCTAGGGAATGAGCATAAACAATTTAGAGAACTTGTTATTACTTGTTAGTAACTGAATCTGCTAATAATGACTGTTCTAGTATGTCTGTCATCAGGTATAAAAGGTATTTTTAGAGCTAAGATACTAGTTTCATGGATCAAATTTGAGACTTGGTAAAAGTTTTTATTATTATTATTATTTAGCTCATTGTATTTCTTTGTGAGTACAAAATGTTGTAGGCCCTTTTCCTCAAAAAATTTGAAAAGAAATCAGGTCTGAATGAAGGACTTCTCACATGGCATGGGGGCCCATTTGAAACAGACAACAGTAAAACTAGAGGATTTGACTTAGCTGTTCTTTCAGTGAATAACAGATAGGTAGGGTTTGACAGGGGAATTACATCAAGTGAATTACACTTAGAAAAATCCTTGTACTTTGAAGAACCTGAGGACCTTCAGAAACCTTATCAAATATCTATAAATAACCAACAGCTATTTTATTTTCTTCTTCTGCCTCTTTTTCTTTTTTGCCAGCATGTCAAAAGACAGCCTGAAGCTGATACATAGTAGTCATTTTCAGTATATACCTAAACTATTATGGAGCTATTATGGAAGAGTTGTTCTGTTACTCTGTTCTACTTTAGTTGTGGTCCTACTTCTTTCTCTGGATCCTAGAGACAACTAATGCAGCAGTGCAATCCTCAAGAGCTTGAGCCCCCTCAGTTCTTGTTGAAGCTAACAAGAACTGAGAGCACTTGTAGTTTTATGGGACCTGACTTTTGCTCATTTTAATGTTCATTGCTCAGCCCCTGTTCACTTTATAATGTGAGTCATACTCTTAAGAGTATTCTTATAATTCCTTTTGATATTCTCCACACCTTTTCAGGTTGTCATTTTAAACCTGGAAGATAAACGAACCTTGTCTTCAGCATCCAGTCAATAAATCTATAAAGTTAAAGAAATATAAAGGCAGCTCTAGGGATATATTCTATTTTCTAGGTATCTCATCCTAATTTTTCCATGAGGGCTGAAAACACTGAAGTCCTATCAAAATGTTTTCTTTCATGCCTTTGTACACTGTTGAATGCCATCTGGGGGCAGGAAATATCCTGAAGACCTGAATAACGGAGGTGGCTGTCATGTTTGATTTAGTTTGTGATTACTGGATATGGGGAGTTAGAGTAGCAAGGAACACAATTTCAGACCACATAGCAGCCAGTTCTAAAACCCTCATGTTTTTTGTTGTTGTTGTTGTTCTTGTTTTTAAAAATTTCTCTAAAAGGCAGAAGAAAAAGGAGCTGATGATAAGGTGTTAAGTATGATTCAAATCCACCTTATTCTTTCTGCCTGATATTCAAGTTTTCCTTTGCTTTTGCTTCAAAGTATATTTTCAGTGTAAGAACAGGCTATGCAAAATAGCTTTTTAAAATTTCCTCTGAATGTATGTACCTCTGAAACGTGTTCTTCATTCTTTCCTTGGGGGGACACACACGGGACATCTTCCTAATTTCTTTTTTCTTTCTATCTAATCCCATGAACCCTCCATATGAAATTAGCCATCTGCTTTGTTTATTATTTCATTTCTCATAAGTCTAATTAAATTTGCCAAATGAACCTACTCTATTATGGAGGTTTTTCTTCACATGATACTTTGAGATAAATTAAACTAGGCAGGTAACTACTTCCTTTTGTCTATGGACAAAAGAAGATCTGTAAGCCAAATGGCCTTTGCAACATACTGTGATCTCAAAGCCATTGGGAGTGATGTTAGTGGAGGATCTCTGTTTGCTCTGGTGCATGTTCCTGCTAGCATTTAGAAAAAAGATTTGATAACAGATGATGGTTCTTGGTCTCTTACTGCTGAGTGAGATACTCTTTAACTCTGAATAGGATGTTATGCTTTAGGCTATCTGTTGATGGCCTCCTATTGTAAAATTTTATTTTTTTATATAATTCTTTTTCATTTTTGTTTTTCTTTGGTCTCATCCAGAACTAGATTAGCATTACGAAAATCATTGCTATGTCTCTGAACTTGGATATAATTTCTGAGTTAATATCCCTTATTTCTTATATCAGAAACCTGAAATAGAAGAGCTATCGCTTCCTTTTTGTTGTCTGTCCCCCCCTCCCTTCCTATTTCTTCCCGCTCTCCAGCCATTTTTCATTTTTTTCCCTCTTTTTTTTTTTTTTTTTTTGTTGTAGCAAGGTGAGAAATTACTGCAGTCTTAGTTCAGTTACCTATTGTGACCAGATGAAATTTAAGTTGCTGTACTAATTGTAATTGAATAGTTTTCTGAATTTTATGATATGGTACCCACAAGGGAAGTGAAAGTACTCTAGAGGCACAAGCTAGAATTAACTTCTTATTGTGAGAAAAATCTCAAATAATTTTCTTCAGACAGGATCTTCTGTGAAGCTATTTTATTCACGATTGCAGTGGCAGGTGTCCTGTCAATCAGGATTGCATTTTAGTAAACAAATCATAACCTTTTATTCCCTATTAACCTGATCACCTCCCGTTTCCTCACTGGCTGAGTACTACAGGTTCACAAGCTACTCGACGCTCCTCTACACCATATATGTACAATTTTTCTTTTTTTTCAAACCTCTAATTTCTCCTTTCTTATGTTTTGAGAACTTGTGATCTTTGTTTTACTGTTCTTACACTGCTTATCTTTTTCTTAAGCTTCTGCCTTCTTTTGGAGCAGTGAGGCCTTCTACTGTCCGCTTATCTACTTAGCATTTCTCCTTATTATGACTACACAACTACCTTGGAATAAAGAAAAATAATTCTCTATTGCAAAAACACAACTTTGTTTCTCCTATTATTAATGTTAATGTAAGGTGAAACTAATATGTCAGGCGAAGAATCCACAAAATGACATTGAATCTGTAGTATGGAAGTCATGGTATGTGGCACCAACATGTAGTGTTGTACAAACACATAGCCCAGAGACCAAGTAGTGCCCGCAAAGAAAGCTGGTGGAAGCAGGAATGCTGATACTTAGATTTCTACAAGACATATAAAGATATTTCTTATATTTCTACAAGATATATACACTATATAAAACAGCATATTTTACACTTTAAGCATTCTGAAGCAGAACTTATAATTTAGCACAAAATAATTTAGGATTAGGATGAAATTTAGCATGAAATAAAACTTTCAAAGGCAGAAGTAGTAAAGGAAGTAATCGTATAAGAGAACCTGAAGAAGCAGTTAACTAGTCAACTCCAAGAGTCAGAATTTACAAGAGGGTAGAGAGTTAGACTTACTCAGGCACATTCAAGGTAACAAAATTAAGGTAAAGGCTGTGTGACATACTTGTGCTATATTGCTAAGTAAAGAGATTTATATTGGTGATTAGATAATGAAAGATAGGCTCTGTCTCATGATAGCATGCAATTGCTATTAACCTCGTGTTCATGTGAGGCTCATGCTCACTGATGCGAGGTTTTGTTTCTTTCTGATTTAATATCTAGACCTTGAATAAGATTTATTCTTTGCAAATTGACTACCTATAAGCCCTGAGATGTTAATCAGAACTAAAAAAAAATCAGTATTTAGAATTCTTAAGACTATTAAAGTTATACATAAAGTATATTTTTTAATGCATTGAATTCTTTAACCTTTTGCATTCTGTGGTTTAGTATTTTAAAGCAAGTCCTTTGAGACAATTGAGTTCTCTAAAGCAGCTTCCTTGGATTTTTGTTTTCCAGCTTATTTAGGAATCAGCAATATAGAAATCTACTGTGAGAATGCCATTTTTTTTTTTTTTTTTGCTTTTTTAGATTATGGTAAGTCTTACTCATCAAATGTTAGACAAGATTTGTTATTGTTTTATTCATCTATTTATTGTTTTATTGTTCTCTCTCTTTCTTCTAGAATCCAAAGGCAAGCATTTGAGGTATGCGGATGACCTTGAGCAAAGAGGTAAGAACAATTTTATTCATATTTAATAATACTTTTTCATACTGATATTGTTATACATTTCAAAAATCAATTATGAATACTTTTTGTATATCAAATAATCTTGCAAAAAATGAACTCTGTACTCATGAGGTTCTTCAGTGCCAAGAGGTAACATAAGGAAGAGGGAAAACATTTCAGTGAAGTTTATTCAGAGTCTGAAGGAAAACAGCTTCTAACTATTATTACACTTAAAATGAGACGATAATTCTGTTGTTCTGCCCAGTATTTGGTAATATGCTGTCTTTGGCAAATAAAAACAAAGATTTTTACTCTTATGCTAATGTAGCTGAGATATTTTGTTGTTGTTGTTGTCCCTTGAAGCATCCCTTGCTTTGTGAAATAATTTACATTGGTCATAAGAGTTATAAATAGAAATCTTTCTTAGTTCTCTTTCTCCAGTAGGATTAGATGAAACTTGGGGAATGTTCAAATTTGTTCAGGAAGGCAAATCAAATGTACAGTTATTGCTCCAGAGCAGTCAGAATCCAATGTGTGATTGTCACCCTCATCCAAGGTAGTCAGATGGAGCTGGAGTTAAAAACCTTTAAAAGTCTATGGTTTGTTTGATTATATATATATATATATATTTATTTAAACTCTGTCTATAACCAAGCTTGCTTATAGTGAATAGTGTGATCTAAATCATTTTGGCAGAAGTGAGGGATCAGAATTATTTGCAGGGATAAAAATGAGATTATGAGGATAGGAGAATTGAAAATTCATAAGCCAGTTTAGCTGTTGACTCGTGTTGTGGAATTGTCTTCCACATACAAGTCATCAAATAAAGCCTAGGAGTCCAGTTCACTCAGTAAGTATACTTATATATGACTTGCACATCTGTCTTGCATATGACTTCTGTTTTGGATGTTGGATCTTAAATTTCTCAAAGCTTCAGCTGTCTTGCCAGTGAAAGAGTTTATAGATGGCTGGAAGAGGGATTTAGATACTTGAAGTATCTAAATGGAACAATTAGGTTCTTGACAAGTCTGTGCAGTTGCTGCTAACCTACTAGGCAAATACCTTCTAGAGAAGCCTGAGCTCTTTTCCCTCAACCTGTTAATGCTGTTACTGCATATGCATATGGCTCCTCATGTAGCTGATGTCTAAGCCTGGGTGTGATTCCCAGACTAATAATTCTTCTGACTATTTCCATCTCAATCTTTAGTCTGAAAGTGGAGAGAGGCCACTTCTGCTGGCTGACCAGATGTTTAATACAGTCACCTGGCCTGTGAGGGTCAAGGGTATTTATTACTTTGCTATATGAATGAAAGTTTTTCCTTATTGTCTGAAAAATATAGCTCAGTGTAATTCGTTGAAAAGTCTATATTCTATTTTAAAGCTTGATTTCATAGTGCTTTGTCATACTAAGCAGAGGGCATTGTGGTCAGCACTTTTTTGCTCTCTATATGTGCTTTGATTACTATTTACAACAAATGAGAATGTTGGTTTTTAATGAAGTGAATGACATTTATTAACTACCCCATGACTAGTTCAAAATAAATCAGCTAAGTCTGAACAAAATAAAAATAATTAACCTACAGAGATGGTTGTCTTCTGTGAATCATCTAATGCCACCCACCTCAGATTGGCGTTTCAGGAACCATTAGTAAGGTTTTTTCCCTTTGTGACATGGCACAGTGATAGCAGATGTGTCCAATTAGTGCTTTTCCCAATAGACAAGGTATTGTAATTATTTTTAAGGAAGAGAAACGGGGGACTCGTAAAGAATCATATATGAAAATACCTTCTTGACTTCCTCTCTCTCCTAAACATGCCACACTGTGTATGCAGATATGTAGACCATAAGTTTGATCTTTAAGAAAACCCTGAAAGAAAACGTACATCTAAGATAGCCCGATTAAATAATCCAAAGTAGAAAAATAAGCTTCTATTTACAAATAGAAAAAAATCTATTTAAAAAAAAAAAAAGAACATTTTCATTGTTTAAAACAATTTTATAGGTACAAAGAACATATGTAACAGTGATTTAACAGTGACCGTTAAAGTTCTTGATTTAGAAGGATGCTTTTTAATGCTTTATTACACCCATACATGGAGCAAATTTTCCTTCAAGAGAACAGATGTCCAGTGTTTATTATTGGTCACGGCAACATTCTTGATTCCTCCCTAAGTTCAGTTTTAGGTGGGCAGTGTTCTATTACCTCCTTACTCTTTTTCCAACTTGATTCGGCATTGCATTACAGTACACATCAATAATTCACAAGATCTTTAAGTGTTTCAGACAACAAATATTTCTTCTGCCTGTAAGCAGCTTTAAACTTTGATATATTCCAGACTGGGTATTAGTTCAAATAGTCTTTTGTTTGCTTGTGTGGTTTTTGTTGTTGCTGTTGGGTTTTTCTCTTTGGTTGGTTGGTTGTTGTGTTTTTTTTCCTCTAGTACTTTTGTTCTAAATAAGCACAGTAAGTATTTGAGAAAGGAAAATTAGAGGAACAGTCTTAAAATCTGTAGATTCAGTGTTGGTTTATATTGATATGGTACTGGTCTGCTGTGATAAGCTGGTGCTTCTAGACCTCTGTGTTTCCTGATTTGTTTCCAAGGTGTGAAGTCTGGTCTTTGTAAATGCAGTTTTTACAGTGAGTACCTCTGCTGATTGGAGCTCCAGTGGTTGCACAGCTTACTTTTGGGGGGGAAGTGAAGCATGTACACAACATTCACCGTGCTATGAATACTAACAATGAGTACAAGCAAGTGAGGGTAAAACGAGAATTGTTTGAAGTAGGCCAGGTAGGATTTTAGCAGAACTTACAGGAGAGTCCTGGCCCAACTGAGGCAAATAAAACCTTTTGTACTGACTTAAATAAAGTTTTACCTGCAGATGAAATGCTTCCAAATACCTGGTGAAGACACAATTTGGTTCTAGCACAAACCTTACTGAAAGACTGGAGTGCATCAGAGTTGAAACTTCACAGTGGACATTGTGAACAGCCTTCACCAAGACACGCTGCACAAGTCTGGCTTTATATTAATGGCACGAGTGATTCTGTTCATACAGGAATGGTGCTTGAATTGTTTGCAATGGCAAGCCCTTTGATGGGCAATAGGTCATACCAGTGGACAAATGATTTTCCCAGTGAAATGTTTCAGTCAATAGATAAAAACCTACCTAGCTGTTCAGTACTGTAGCTGTATACACAAATCATACAAATTCAGAAGTTTTTGTAGTTTGTTGTTAGTGCATTGCACTAAAAATGCAGGAAAATACTAGAAGTTGAGAGTCACTCCATGTTTGCAGTGCTGTAAGCATTGTACTTGGGCTTGTCTGGGATGGAGTTAATTTTCTAGATTAGTGTTTTAGACTTCTGACTAAAACAGTTTCGATAACACCACCATGTTTTAGATATTGCTGAACAGTACCTGTATGGTATCAGGGCCTTCTCTGTTTCTCATCTGGCCCCCATGTTGAGCAGGCTGGGATTGGGTAACAGGGTGGGAGGGGACACAGCTGGGACAGCTGACCTAAACTGACCAGAGGGATATTCCATGCCGCTTAATGTGGTGCTTGGCAATAAAACTGGGAGGCAGTTTTTCCCAAAGTAGCCACTTCTCAAGGACCACCTGGACATCAGTCTGTTGGTGGGAGGTGGTGAGTGATTCCTTTGCATCACTGTTGCTGTTGTCATTTTCCTTATTTTCCTTCGCTTGTGAATGTGTCTTAACCTACCAACTTTTTTCTTGCTATTGATCTACCATTTCCATCTTACACTGGGGGCATGGGTGGGTGTGTGTGTGTGTGTGTGGGGGGGTGTTAGCAAGCACCTGGTGCATGCCTGATCGCTGGATGGGGTTATTCATCCTGTTAACTTCCATCTTACGGACTGGGATCCAGAAGTAGACCATTTAGAAAAAGTTTTCTTGAAACTGTTGAAAGCTAGTATTGAAAGAACTCTTCCATATGGCACTTCAAATCAAAACCTGATTTATTTCAAGGTAAAGTGCAAATGATTAATTTTTAAGAGAAACTTACATCCTGTATAAAATTTTATTGAAGTTCTACATATTTTTGCTCTATTTCACACATACCAAATCTACAGAAGAGTGAACACTGGCAGCTTAGCCAGAAAAAAGAAATCATGATGCAGTCACTATGTCATTCTATACATCATATTTTGGTTTCAAGATATTTTCCATCCTTCATTCATTTTCAGATATAAAAATCCTCCCACACCTCAGAAATATATTTTAAGGTGATGCTGCATGATCAGGATTCATTTCCAGCATAAGAGAAAGGCACAAGCAAATTCTGAAGTTTTGGCAACTGATACAGAGAGTCTTAGTATGGTAGAAACTGCAGGCTGAAATCTAGTCAGATTCTTGGAAATGGGATACATTCAATGTGTTTCCGTCTTGTATGTTTTCCAGTAACAGGGGAAAGGATACTGTAACTGTTACTGTAAAACCTAGTAGTATGATTCAGAACTGGAAAATGTGGCTCTGGTTCTGTGTGATAAACTTAGCAGCATCTCCATCAGAAGGTATGAGAAAGAAGTAATTTTATTTTACACCCGTTTGAGAACGTGAATAAAGAGGAAACTATGTTCAAATCAAAACCAAGGCTCATTGTGAGAGTTCTGAAAAGGTTTTGTAGGACAGACTGAGCCTGGAAAAAGATATCTGTAAACAAGGTTCCTCTTCGGTCTAATAAAAAGCTTGATCAGTGTATGAGCAGGGGATGCTCAGCAATGAAATCAATTAAATTATTAATTTAATAAATTAAGTCTTAGCTCCCTATGGTGAGTTTGGGAAAAAGGATTGGAGAGCTATGAACTTTTCACTCCGCATAGCCTGGCAGCAGAAAGCCTAATCTTCAAAGCTAAGTGTGCAATTAAAAGTTGAAAAGGTCTGAGTACTGGAGTGCAAGTCTATTGGTTTTGATAAATTTCTGTCTTGCACTTTACCTCCTCTATATATGAAAATAAGATTGTGTCTCAGAATGGGAGTGACCCAGAGTAACGACGCAACCTCGATGCGAGTATAATCGTTCTCCTTTAATGAATGTTCTAGCAAGGTATATATATGCTACCCCTACAGCATGCGCAGACAACCACTTAGAATTGGTCTAGCTTCCCTATGCACACGTCTCTAGCACTAATATAATTGGTACAATGGTGTCGTCTCTCCTCCTGAACATAGTTCCGCATATTTTAGTTGTAACATCACTCAAGGTTATCAGCCCTGGGCCTACGTTATCTTCACGGTCCTTCAAGGCCTGAGTTGCTCATTGTAATTAAATCATGCCCCTTCTCACTTAAACATAGCTTCACAATTGTCTTTATAAAGAAGTTAAGATGCCATGAAGTTGGAGATCGCTGTAGGCAATTCCCAAGAGGAACAGGAAAAGGGAAGACAGTTTTTTGCTGTACTGAAGTTGCAACTTCCATTTCAGCAGGTTCTACAGAGAGCAGTTCTGTATTACCTGAGGAGAGGCCTTTAACCATAAGGAAGTTCAGTATTTTCCTGTACCTGCCTTTTTAGGCTTTGTCCCTGTATTGTATTCTCTCATTTTAAAAGTACGCTTTATATAATAGGAACCTGAAACTTTAAAAACATCTATTTTAATAGAGTAAGGTTTTGAAGCATTTAAAAACTGTTTTTTAGTGAATATTTTGCTATCAGCTTGTAATGAAGATTAGGAGCGCAGTAGCTTAGTTTTTATTATTGATCAAGATAAGTATATGGGGGTTTTGTTTGTTTTTAATAAGAAAGATAGAAATTGAGTAAAGACTAAGAGAAAGTAAGTAAATGAGCAAGTACTACAGAGCTATTCAGAAAACTTGATATTAGCATATGAACATTTCTGTTTTGGTTTTTGTTTTGCTTAAGGTAGAATTCTGCATTTTCATCTTATGTACTTAACAGCATTGAAGCCGACACACTCAAATTTACTAACATAGATTCTTCTAAAGAAATTGCATCTCTAGAAATTACTTCTATGTGGAAGAAACCATACTCCTTGCTCCAAAAAAAGCCTCACATTATGGATCCTACCAGAAGAGAGAGCATATTCAGAACTATCCAGTGAGCCAGATAATTGTTTAAGTGAAGACTAGACAGGTCTAACTCATTTGATTTAATCTATCCTTCAGAAATCTGATGTTTTTTCTTTCTTGACAGTTCAGTATGCATGCTGTCACTTGGCTTCATCCTTAGAACATTTCCTCATGTGTGTTTCCTAGGTCTCAGTCTAACGTTATTTTTCAAAGGCCCCAACTCAGCTTATTCACTCCATAAAACTGGAAATAAGAGCTATGTTTTAATTGTCCTTCTAAATCTATGCCTAAATCCACAACTATAGAGACATAGTATGTAACGCAAATGTCCAAAATATAACCTAAGCACAATTTACATATCTAAACCAGTTGGTCAGAGAGGATATAGGGCTACCTTTCTACCACAAACACAAGTTGAGATTCCTTAAGTCTACATACCAGCAGGGATCACTTTTTCAACTAAGCCATCCAGTATGAAGGTGTATTTCCTGTTCAAAGCTTCTATTGTTTTTTCAGATTTCCAGAATCACACTTTTTTTTTTTTTTTTTTTTTTTTTTCCAAAGGATCCTGAACATATTTGACATGCACCAGAAAACTGAGCTCGGTGTTAGTGTTCGTATTTGAATAGCTATTCTCAGAAGTTCAAACAAGAGGGCTAATACTATTGTGATTTGAAGGACTGCATATGAAGCCTAAATTCAGTTGCCTTGTTTCCCTGGGACAATACATTTTTTTATTATTTTATTTCTTATTCTTTACTTTGGTGCAGAGTGCTTTTTCGAGCAGATAGCAGAATTGCCCCTGTTGGGTAACAGGCTTCATCATCCTGTTGCAGCTGTGCTACCTGCAGAACTTAGTATGAGAGCTAAGGGGCAAACGAGCACAGCTAGAAGAAAATGTGAGGTTGGAGATTATTACCTAAGGGGAGTGGCATGAAGAAAATTTAGACAGTGCTGTCAGCACCACTTACACAATAATAGTAAAAACTGAGAGGGGAAAAAAAATCAAGGTATCTAAGAGAAAGGAAAAAATACAAATACACCTGAAAACAGAAACAGCCTTTGTTTTTCTGCAGTCTTTTTCCCCCGTTGTTAGTGGCTGTGCTGATATGGTCTGTGCCTGCAGTGACAGAAAGGCTCAGGTGTTAACTGAGGAGTTGTCATTCCAGAGGGCTGGATCGTCCAGAGAGCTCCCTCACAGGAGCCAAGGAGATTCCTTACCCTTCCCCAGCATTCAGCTTGCACTGAAGGGAAAGCAGAGCGGTGTAGTCATTAGGGACAGCAGTCTGTGATTGTGTCGGAATCCCAGGCGTATTTCGTGTTAGACAGGTGTACAGCATGTTGGAACAATTCAAGAGTGCTGAAGGTGCAGAAGTTTGCCGTGATCGTAGAGTAATGGTGAAAAAAAAAAAAAAAAAAAAAAAAGAAAAACATATTTTCTAGTAAAAGAAAAATAATACTGATTTAAAAGTGCAGTGTTGAGATGGTGGAAGAATCATGTACATAGATTATGAATACTTAAAAACAATGCACAAAAATTGGAAATTTAATCAACCCAAGCCAAATTTATTTACTGTTATAGGGTGTATCATTATCTCTCTAAAACTACCTTCCAAGTTTGTATATAACATTATTCTTTTAATGGTTGGCT
The DNA here is from genome assembly GCA_011075105.1 of Heteronetta atricapilla. Taxonomy (NCBI): domain Eukaryota; kingdom Metazoa; phylum Chordata; class Aves; order Anseriformes; family Anatidae; genus Heteronetta; species Heteronetta atricapilla. The sequence goes on from CM021735.1 coordinate 12,631,950, forward strand.
GTCTTTATATAAAAGGTCATAAAAGTGCTATATCAAGTTCCATAGTAACTTAGCAGGCTCTCTGGAAATGTTGTAGTTGCAAATTTGAAGAATTAAAAGTTACAAAAGTGCAGTTTATTAAAAGTTAACACTTAATTTGCTATGATTTTGGTAATTTATCCACAACATTATTTTCTGATTAGCAAGATTTAAAGGTTTAAAGTTAATCTTAGGGAGAGAAATGTAGACACTTTTTTTTTTTTTTTTTAGCAACTGTAATATAGCCTTTTTTTCTTCAGTAGGATTTTTCAGTGAATTGTTTGAGACTGCATGCAAAACTACCTCTCTACCAGTGTCTCCTAGAAATTAAACATGCATATTTTTGAATGGCCTCGTTCTAATTTCATAAAAATAACATAAATAATTATGTTATTAATGTTATATTAATATGTTATGTTACATATTAATATATACATAATTAATATATACATAATTAATACATAATTAATATATGTTACATATGTTATGTTACATAATAATTAATAACATAAATAATAACATAAAAATTATTGTACATCACTTATGATTCATTGAGCTTCATCACTGTCCTGCACACTAGTCCCTTGGTGTACTGAGATGATCATCTGTCCTGCTGAATCCTTCTCACTCTTCCTCCCATCCTCTTTTATTCTCTTTCATTATTCTATATGTCTCTAAAGATTCAGATAGTGTTTGTTTTAGACTCACTTAAGCACCTCCATGTCCTTTTTGTAGTGAGGGGCCCAAATTGAACACAGTACTCGAGGTGCGGCCTCACCAGAGCTGAGTACATGGGGACAATCACTTCTCTAGCCCTGCTGGCCACACTGTTATACAAGCCAGGATGCTGTTGGCCCTCTTGACCACCTGAGCACACTGCTGGCTCATATTCAGCTGACTGTCAACTAGTACTCCCAGGTCCTTCTCTGATAGCCAGCTTTCTAACCACTCCTCCTGAGCCCTGGGGGACTCCACTCGTGACCAGCCTCCAACTGGATTTGACTCCATTCACCACGACTCTTTGGGCCCGGCTACCCAGCCAGTTTCTAGCCCAATGAAGTGTACGCCAGTCCAAGCCAAGAGCAGCCAGTTCCTTGAGGAGAATGCTGTGGGAAACAGTGTCGAAAGACTTACTGAAATAAAGGTAGACCACATCCACAGCCTTTCCCTCATCCACCAAGCGCATCACTTTGTCATAGAAGGAGATCAGGTTCATCAAGTAGGTCCTGCCTTTCATAACCCCCTGCTGACTGGGCCTGATCTCCTGGTTGCCCTGCAGGTGCTGCATGATGATGCTCAAGATAATCTGTTCCATGAGCTTCCCTGGCACTGAGGTCAAACTGACAGGCCTACAGTTTCCTGGGTGTACCCTTTGGCCCTTCTTGTAGATGGGCATCACAAGATGATGTTTGCCAGCCACCAGTCGACTGGGACCTCCCCTGATAGCCAGCACTGCTGATAAATGATGGAAAGCAGCTTGGCCAGCTCTTCTGCCAGTTCTTGTAGTACTTTTTACTGTGTGTACCATACCTCAGAAAACAGTATCTTAATTTTCTGGTCTAGGCACAGTGATAGTAAGAATAACAAATCACTGGTTAAGAAGATAAAAAATCTATACTGATAGTCATTGAATTAATGGTAGGCTTTGTTCGTGAAAAACAGGTTAAAGCAATGTATAGTCCTATCTTGCTACATTGGAGAACAGTTCTTTGTGTTTCCTGTGCAAGACTTTTTGTATGTGCAGAGAAGCAGCTATGCAGGAAACATGTTCTTCAAAATGACTTATGTGAACTGTGCAGAAAAAAAAAATCAAAATCAAGAAACATAAAATCACTTCCACTGCCTTTAAGGTCTTTATGAACTTCTGCATACATGGGTTATTAAACTGATGTCAATGGACAGTATAGCCTTGGGGTCATTCTAATTGACCAAGCACAGCTTTCCTGTTAGAGAAAATAAGATGTTCATTAATGTTTGCCTTCAGAGTCTGTTTATGAGACACCATAGATGCTAATATGGCAACGCAGGAAGGATGAACATTTTCACATATTTTTGTCCTTGGCCAGAATCTAACAGTCTTGTTTCTTTTATGCACCAATAAGTTATGCACAGTTACGATGAGTTCACTGGAACTGAATGCTCACATTACTATTACTAGTAGGATGAGAATTATGACCCATTACTTCTAAATCCTGAGCTTTTCTGAGATTTATTTAGATTTAATCATGTAGATCTTAGTGTATGGCAGTAATGCTCAGCCTCTGTTCAGTTTGGAAGTGATATTCAACATGCTGTGGAGGCTCGTCAATGGAAGCTATGGTTGCAGAACGCTTCACTGTCAAGCTATCATTTTACTGCAAAATCAGTGATGTTTCCATATGAATTTGGAGGAACAGAATAACAAACTTGTTGATATTATGCTGCCAGTTCTGCACAAAATGTTCTGGAGAGTGTATCACAGTTCTATGGTACTGTTTCGTTTGCTGTTGCTGGGTGTTATTTATTTATTTATTACCATGGTAAGAAACAGTACGTATTCTCTTATTCAGAGGATATATAAGAAAATATCTCTCTTCTAGATACAGATAGGATTTCAGGTAGGCCACAGTCCTATGCAACTGGAAAGGGAGCTGTCTTTCCAGGCTGTCAGACAGCTGAGTCAAAGAGATTTCAATCGCAGCACTGGTTTCATTCTGTGAAAATAAAAGGGGTGCAGGAGGTGTGTGTTAACAAACCTTCTGACGTGCTTTTGCTTTGTCTCTCAGTTGCTGTGTGTACTAAGGCTCTCAGTTTCTGTGTGTACTAAGAATTTCTGTGAAACAGCTTAGATTTTGGAAAACTGTGAGCCATAACCCTTATTTGTCCTTCAGTCCTGCTTCACACAAAAGGTTTTACTGCTCCTGTGTGTGAAGAGGAGAGGTTGTGTTTGCTCCTTAAAGTTGTTGACAAAGAATAGCAGAATAGATTGTAGGAGTTAAGAATGTAAAAGTGAAGAAAACTGGAGCAAACGAGAACAACTTTTTTTTTCCCCCCAGGAACCCATATCCTTACTGTTCTCTTAAAAAAAAAAAAAAAAAAAAAAAAAAAAAAAAAGTGAAGCTTTAATGTGGCTTGGAACATTGGAACAAGGTCTCAGGCAGGCTTTCTTCTGTATGGAAAGACATGGACCTATGAAAATAGAGGAGCAGAAGCTATTCAAAGAAGTTCTTGTAGTCAAAAACTCTCTAAACTCTATCTTTGGCTTCTGTTTGACACTAGGGACAATGCTGCATGTTCCTTCTACTGTCTTGTAATTCAGTCAGACTGACTGACTCATGAATTCATTAAAGGAGCTGTTCTGGACATGGCCACCTCCCATCCACTGGATGAGAGAAAGAGAAATTTCTCTTTTGTGAGGTTAGGGCTGGAACAAAATGACAAGAAAAGGATCAGCTTCCACAATTCAACTGCAGATGCACCTTGGGTGTTTCAGGTAGAACAGTCTGGGATCTTAAACAGGTTCCCAGAAGTTTGGATCCTACCTCTGTCATGAAATCTCAGCTAAATTGAGAAAGACAGCTTTCCTGAAATAAGAACCGGTGAACATATTCAAGTGAATTTACTTGGGAAATTGTAGAACCTTGTCAAGTTCTGGCTCCTCTTCACAAGTTAAATTCCAAATTAATACATGCTGTATAAGATAGGATACATCTCTAAAATTAACATCTTGTATGGCAATTTTACTCAAAACCTCTTAAGTTTTTAGAATCAAAATTGATAACTACAACCATTCTTTTTTTCTTCTTCCTGTAAGAATAACATCATTAAATATAATGAAATTCAGCCATAATGTTTCATGTTTTTGAAACACAGATATCTTTTTGCTTTATATAAATCTCTGGAGAAAAGAGAAAGAACAAATTAGACTAAACAAAGGCTGAGAAGAGAGAATATATTTAACATTGTGTATGGGTTAAAATAACAGGAAAAAAATAACTATTAATATTCTGAATTGAAAACTAGTTCTGAGTCTCATTAAAACCTTAACTGCTTTAGGCTTTCCCTTCTCTCACCTGCCACCCACTGATGACCTATGAGTCACCAACTATTCCAGCTTCATCTGAAATCTTTATTAAATTATTTTAAACCCTAAAGCTTTGTGTGATAAGAAAAACAAGAGATCAGATTTTATATTTTTAAATTATAGAACTTTCTCTAGATAACAGAAATCAGTTTTCCATGTATATACCTACATGTATGTATACCTACATGTATCAATAGCTACAATATGTATAGTTTTGAATAGTTACAATGCTGTTAAATATAGCAAATAATGAAAAATGATGAAGCTTTAACTCATCAGTGAAACAGTTTGCTGTCACAAACCAACCCCTTCAGAAAGTAACTAGAGGACTTTCAGATATGAACAAAAAGTACAGTGAACAAAACATTAGTTGGGAAATACCTTTCTTCCAACTTTTTTTTTTTTTGCTTGTTAGTACAACTCAGTATCTGTTGATTTAAGATTATTTTTATTCCATAATATAGACTAATAGTAAAGGCACTGTTCTTTTGTCAGTATTTTGCTCTGTTAACAAGAATTTGGCTTTGGTCCTTGTTCAGATGCTATTCTACAATTACATGTGCACGTAACTACCTGCTGTTTGCTCACCAAGGCACAGGTAACATAACACAGATAACTCTGTGAATAATTGCAAGGTCTCTTATTGACTGGCCGTGACTGCTCACTGAAGGCAACTGGACCTGGGTGTGTCAAATGGTGGGTGAGATTCCTGACTGTTATACTGTCAGAAAAATTAAGTGATGCATCACAGTGCTGCTTGGTTTCCATCGTATGTCCTGAAGGGTAGTCGCTGTGAGTGAGCAACAGGAAAGGTTTTGCAAATCTAGACATTCTCTGCTGGCTAGAAATCACTGCTGGGGACATACGTCAGTCCACATCCCCTTTACATGTACTCTACACATCAGCATATTTACTGGATAGCTTTGCTGCCCATCATTCAGCGTTTTAGATTTTATTAATTTTGCTTTCATTGATAATTCTTCGTATGTATTATATAGGAAGTTAAGTCATTTAGCTATTAGGTATAATTTCAGTATCCTACCATGTAACAAGGCACCTAAATGGTAAAGGCTATAATACTTAACCCCTTGATGTCTCACTGTGAGTTTGTGGTGGAACACAGGACACATCCAGGCCTCCAGAGTTCATTTAACTTTTTGGCCAACCATTATTTTCCACGTTCCTATAAGACTACGGATTAGTGCAAGTGCAAATCAGAATTGATTCCCACAGCTTACAGGACAAAGGAGTGATACTTAACACATCATCAAGAAAGGACCTTGTGGGTTGTATCAAGTAGACGAAATAATGATAGCAATGTGACCAATGCTCTACAGTGTGCATGCAGAGCGATGTGATGCAGAGAGCTACATAGGGGTTTAGGCTTCTCTACAGTAAAACACTTGCTTACCTTCAAGCATATGAATAATCTTACAAATTATTTCAAATTTGTTAAGTCTCATTTAAGCATGTGAGTAACTCTGGGAGATCAGGGCATTAATCATATCTGACTGTCTTCATCAATAGGTGAGATGGTCATTTTGTGAATATTTTTTATATAACTTTTAAAATACAAGTCCATGTCACAGATGACTCACACAATGGAAAGAGCAGTTGAGTAGATCAGCAGCAGTACCAGAATATAACCTTTTTGCTGCATGAACTGGACTGCACATTCTGACATACCAGTTTAACTTCCCCTTGCTTAGTTTGAAATGGAATTCTGTCATGGTACGCACTGCACTCCCCCGACAATTAAAGTGGAACCGGAAGTGATTCAGCATTGCTTTTTAAGATAACCTTTACTTACTACAACTCCCCACTCTGGTCAGCTGTTAAGGCTGCTATCTGTACATTGATTAAAAGGGAATCAAGTCCACAAATTGTAAGCATTTTCTGTTCTGTGACTTTTCCTACTAATTTTCCTCTGTATACAAATATGTGTGTCCTCTATATTTCTTTGTTCTTTTTGTATTAACTTACTTTTTATGCTTTATAAATACTTTCTATTTTATGCTTTTGTCTCTTTCATGTTAATGTGTTTGGACTTTTGCCATTTTTCACATTTTTTCTCCCCACTTGACCTATCTTCTCCCTGAATCTTGCAGAAGTGAAAATAGATCATCTCTGTACTTCAAAATCCTCAGAAACTCCATGCTCATTTCTGAGTCCACTGTGTAGTCTCTGATCCAAACCTATTTTGCACTTTATCATGTTTCTCATTATGCTCAAAACTAAGAATCTTAAAATGTTTCTATTTTCACGGAATTCCCAATGTTAGGACTAGGTGGTTTGACAAAACTTGACTTAAAATAAAGAAGAATTCACAGAACTTACATCTGTAAAATTACAGGCCTCTATACAAAAAGGAGACACCTAGATTTGATATATCTTTTAAGAAAATGAATACGTATATCTTCCTTAACCTATGTGAAAAAAATATATTTCATAGTAGCTATTCAATTATAAATAATTAGAGCACAGGGAATAATGGCTGCAGCCTGGTGCTGAATCATGAACCTCTCTTTCCTTCATGCAGATCACCAAAACATATAGTGTTTTAAAATTAATTATTTGCAAAGGTCAACAAAATAATTTATGGGATGTACTATGCAGATCAAAGAACTTTTGGTACTTTTCTAAACTTGTAATAATGTAGATCGTCTCAAGTGTTGACCTTCAAAAGACCATATTTGACGTCACCAAGTCCTACTGCAATGACTGCCTGCTCATTAGGTTCGTAGCACAATGAATTTTCTAATCCTTACACCTAAGCAGATTACACTGTTGTCTAGTAGATGTTGCCCTTTCCTTTTATAAGATAAGTTAATGTGGAAGAAATACCTACTGTTCTTCTGAAAACCTACTACAATTTCTCCTTATGAAGAATATATGGCATCAAAACAGGAAAAAAAAAAATTAAAAGCTAGAAAATTTCTTGAATAGAAAATAAACATAGAGGATGAGCATGCAGATGAATGACCAAAAATGAAGAGCTGTAGTTTCCTTCCTTTCTTTCATCCCAGAAGAAGGTAATCTGCCACTGGTCTGTTCCCCCATCTTCAGGGCTGGTAATATGTATTTAATCCGTCTGTATAAGAAGGAGAAGCATCTCTGTAGGTGTTTCCTAATTCCTAATTTTAACCTCTTATGCAATAAAATGTCAGAGGGTGTGTCTGGTTATTCATTATTACCTCTGCACAAGCAACTTGCATGGGCAAACATGGGAAAGAGAATTAAAGAATCTATAAAATGAGTAAAACGAGACAACCCAGTATGGACTGAAATCAGAAAGATAAGAATATGCATAAAAAGAAAGTAGGATTTGGAAATATTTAGTATTATAATGGAAATATTGAGTGTTATAATTATTTATTTTTCCTGGACATATTTAGATGAATTCCTTCTCTATCTCTCATATGAACTTTTTTTCTTCCTCACTTTTTTTTTTTCCTTTACACAGTATATTAGCTTTACTAAGCTTTACTAAGCACAACAGGATAACAACAGTCAGGAGGGCACGAGAAAGGAAATCATGATGAAAGTGAAGAATAGGTAGCAATTTTGATAAAGGCTAATCATAGTTCACGTGAATGTCTATTATTGTCCCTGTCAGTCTTAGCAGACTGAATAGTATTTCCAGTCTTATTTTGATTGAAGGGTGTTTATTGGTTAAAAATAAATAAATAAAATACAAAACAACAATAAAAAACAACTCTACAATTTTTTTGACATATCCCTAGCATTCAGATATATTACTGGTATTAAACTATATTTGATCACAATACTTTGCAGTTATGTATTTGGTCTACTTCAACATCGTAAAATGGCACATTGACCATGTTGCTTAAAAGTATACAGCTCTTAATTCATCTATTATATCTTAATAATATATATTATATACATTTTATATAATAAAATCTATTATATTTTATCTCTACGGCTATTAACTATTTGGATAAAAAAATAATACGGGTCCATACTGATAAACGTGTCTTATGCTTGTCAGTCAAAGCTACCTATTTGTTTTACAATGCTACCTAAATGTTTTAAAAGCCATGCATCTTTTACACTAACAAGGGGAAAACAGGGTGCTACTTAAATTCAGTCTATCTGAACTGCAAGTAAAGCAATGTTTTCTTAGCTCTAGAGAAGCTAAACCAGAGACAACCCACAGATACGGGCAGTTGGTGAGTGGGTAGCACTCCAGTACAGTCATGCCTGAGGAGTAATTGTATTGTAATTGGTATTTTTTGCTTTCACTCTCACTTATCCAGCTTCCAGCAAGTGGATGCTCTTCTCCCACCACATATTCCTTTTACCTGACACAGACTAGGGAGTGCAGACTACTGAGAGAAATTCTATTGAGCTCCAAAGAAATTTAAACTATTCTCTCAATATTTTTAATCAAAAGACATATCTGTTTTGTTGTAGAGATGAGCTGTCCCAACGTGGATGAATCCTCCAAAATGTGCAGTGCTGCACCAACTTCTCTGCAGTCTTCACCTTCAGTTTAATTTTATCATGTAGTTAATTGCCCCTTACATCTGAGTAATTTTGTACCAAAGCGTAGTGAAATGGACGGTCCTACACCATGTCATATCAAACAGCCTTAGGTCCTTCTCATCTGTATATTGCAGAGTTTTGTGTCCAAAACAGATGACTATTTTCTGAAAACAGCCTACTCACCAGCACCTAGGATCACGTTCACAGCCTTACTCAGCTGTTACACAGCACATAGGAAGATTTTATTTATTTATTTATTTATTTATTGTGGAAAGGTTTGGTATAGTGGCCAGGAAACACTGTAAAACTTCTAGGTTTCAATCTCTTTTGAAGACTTTCAGCATTTTGCCTTGAGCTCCCCATAAAAGTAATTTTTTCACCTACAGGTCTAACCATTCTGTTGTAACATCAATGAATCTGCCTGGCTGATCCTTTGTAGGGAAGGAGTCCGTGGGAAACTGTGTGTTCTTCTGTTTTTATTATGGCCTGCTTTTCAAAGCTCTGAGAACGAAACTTATATCCACTGTTAGTTATCCTAAAGTTTAGTTGTGGAAGTCTCTGTTCCGAACTCAGGCTAGATTTAGTTTCACCCACGTCTCCAAACTGAAGACTGACTCTGCGTACAGAACCAGTTAGCCTTGATAGTAAGTCTGATTTGACTTTTTTTTGTTTATAACACAGCAAATTTTGTGAACATTTATGTACAGACCAGAAATATCCCAACATTTAAATATGCACCTATGCTTTCAGTATTAGAGGTGCTTTTGCAAGCACCCTTACAGAATGTGGGTGTTGTAGGCAAAGCCATATGTTAAGCACTGGTATTTTGTATGTCTGCACCAATATTTTACGGAGTCAGAGCTTGCAATGCACAGATTAATTAAAGCACTACAACAAAGTCAATAATATAGATTGACACTAGCCAGGGAAAATGTCAGCTCCTTATTGAATGAAACAGTGCAGTTAGGCTAGAAATTGCAGTAATTGTATTGCAAGAATAAAATAAATAGCATGTTATAGAAAATGCATCCCACCTTAATTTAATGCAGTCGTAAGTATTCGCGGTGTTAAGCTGAGTGTTGCTCCCAAGATATATGGATGCAGTACTCTGTCTTCTAGTAAAACATGGTAACATTGCGAAGAGGATTACAGAAAGCAGACAGGACTTTTTTCTATGCAAAATGAAAAAGATACTGTCTCCTATTATAATGTGTCACAACAACTGTTTTTACGCAAAGTATGCCAGTTCATCCTTGCATATTAAAAGTTTTAAATTCCTGTCATGCTGCATTATGATTTCAAAGCTGTAGCAAGTGCAACAGTAGCAGGCTCAAATCAATGAAAAACATAGAATAAATATCTTTTTTAGGATTTTAGTTTGAGAAACATTTTTAATCTTGAAGAAAAAGCAACAGGAAAAGCAAAATTCATATATAGAACTTAATGTTTAAGTCAGTACTTTTGTCAGTATGTTCAGCAAAATGGTTGCAGTCATACATTTATTACTAGGAACAAGCTAATGAGCTGAAAACTTATTGAAACTATAACTTTCTCTAAATTTTAGTTCACTCTTCGTTTCAAATAGTGGTGTTAACTTTGGTGGAATTATGTAACGTAAGGTACAAAAACATTATGAATGGAACAAGACAAGTTCAAATAATATATAACCAAGGATTTAATTGTTAGGTGGATTAATGCATGTACCAAGCTATCAAGATGGTGGTTCTCTTTATTTATTTTTTATATAAGACTGGGTCATTTTCTGCGTGCATATGTGTGCGTCAGCCTAATGGACCACCAGTGATAAAGGCATAATGATGGATAGTCAGGTAATGATGATGTGTTGACTCTGATTTTGGCTTCTGTATTCTGTGTTGAAGTTGATATAGATAGAATCAAGTCTTACACCCTACAAAGAACTGTGTTTAACAATAGAGGCTTCAGGAGAGACATCATTGCACCTGCTAACTTTGTTGCGGGTTGCAAGATTGTTTTTCAGATTCCTGTGGCTCTCACATAACAAGAAATTCCTGAGATAGCTTGTTAACTTTAGCAGTTGAATGTCTTTGAGAATTGTGGGGTAGCTTATTCTTCCTTTGGGAAGGGACTACTTCCATTGCAAGCAAAAACTAAGGGGGTAATAATGTGTGATTACTTGTTAAAAATTCTGATTTAAAGCCCCATTGTATTTGCCGTGTACATGACTCGTTAGGGTTCAGGACATTCATGGAGAACTGGTCAGCTTTGGTTAGATGGTTTTGCTGTGCTGGGTTTCTTCCATTTCTTTCCCTTAAGCAAACCCATCTAAATTAGTATTGGCTTTTTAAAGGTCATAAAATGTAAAGCGTGTTGACACCATATCCCACCTCCAGCACGGGTGAGGAGCAAATACATGATTTTGGCTTCTAGTCTCTCTTTCACATAAAGAACTCCTCATCCTATGCCTTGTGTCTGAATTTTCTATATAGTGTACTGAGAAAATAAATATTGAGGAATGGGATTATCAGAAGCTCATAAGCTTGATAGGCAACTTCCCAAACTCGTGTCTGGGAAACTGAAAAAGGGAGTGGGCTGGTCATCTAGCTCTGGACAGCAAGGAAACAAACATTTCTTCATGAATTCTCTTGGGGGTTAGGCAACCCAGCTACGGGGCTTCCCTCTTAAATATAAATAGATGCTCTTCTTCTTACCCCACTAAAACCAATAGTTCAGTGAGGAAGGTGCATAGCCAGGAGATAGAATAATTTCCATTTACTTGAAAGCAGTCAAGTACCCTTGACTTGCTTCTCCAGTTGAAGAAAGTTTTGTGTCTGATTCCTCTGTTCTTTTGATTTCCAAGATAATGCCCTAAGGAGGTGTGTAGGATTTCGTGAGTGTCATTTAGTTCCCTTTGAAGCTTTTCCACTTTGAATGAATAACAACCAATACACTGAAGAAAGGACCTGCACCTGCCTGTTGTCTTATTCTTGGTGACTGCATTATCATAGGTCCTGTATAGGACTCTCATGCTTTATTTTTATAGGAAACAGAAATATGTGAGCAGCATGAGATGAATGTACAGGCAATTTTAAAAGATAAAATGGCACAACAGATGAGGAGGAGCATAGCAGTGAAAACTGAGGGATGCATATAGTGAAGACAGAAATTTAATGCATAGATACTCAAATGCAAGGAAGCTAGCTGGGGGACAGGTCAGAGCAGTCACAGCAGCCAAGGGTTCTGCTCAGGCTAATATATTCACTTAATGATAGAGCGAGCATCTTCCACAAAACATTTTCCAAAAACAAACCACTTCATTGGAGTGGTGATGATTACTTCAGAAGCTGAGCCTTTCATAATCAGTCTAGAAAGTCAAACTGCATACAGCCTAATGCTCCTCTGAGAGACTGGCTGCGTACTGTGGACAATACCAGAGCTGGAGAGCTCTGGACATTCTGATATCTTACTAACTTATAAGATGATGTCTATATTGATGCAGAAGCTAATCAAGAAGCAAAAAAACCACACCTGTTGTGTCACCATCAAACTAACAACAATATTGTTAATCAAAATAAATAAAAACTTGTAATCAGTGAGTAGCAATCAATTGACACCGAAAATTGAGGCTTGGTATTTGACTCATGTAGTAACTTCAGCATTTTGCATGGTGTTTTAGGAACTAATGACATAATCATATATAATTATTTTAAATATTTTATAAACTGCAGAGAATTTCCTAATGCTGTTTGCTAATTATGCAATATAATTTTAGGAAAAATTCATGGATATTGTAGTATAGCTAGGATGAGTCATTTGTCACCACAGGGTTGCAGAGAAATCCTCACTCCTATAAATAGAACCATACCATTATGTATTCACTCTGCCTTTTTATTTAGGGCTTTATTAAATACCTGTATCTCTACTGACTACTGCTACTTTGATATGTAATAGTATAAATGTCACGTTATCTGAATGTTAAAGAGTACTGGCAGCAGTTGGAAATATATCATGCTCAAAACAGAATAATGAGCCTTCTAAAACATCGTGTCTAGTTCACTTCATGGAAATATCTAAAGCACCGACTCCTAGGGATTATAGAAGCGTAGAACGAAAGAGTTCACTGTCGAAGTAGACCAAATCAAAGAACAGAAAGTGAGAAAGTGTGTGAAGAGATTAGAAATTTTTATGCAGAAAGACAATAGTGAGAACCAGAATCCTTCAAACCTTTTATCATTATTAACTGCTACTAATAGTAATTATAGTACCATCTAAGACCTTTGGTTAGGATACATTATCAATCAGGAGATCAGCAAACAGAAAAGATTTTTTAAAATGATTCTGAAATGTTTTCTCTCTCTATCGTAAGAAAAGATACAGGCTATTATGAAAAGCTGTAGATGAGGCAATACAGTGAAAGCCATGACAACAAGATACAGACTAGGCTAGTTATAAACTTGGCTACATCTGATCAATATGTTTCATTCTATACAAGATGTAAAATGAGGTCTCCATTCAGAAAGTTTTCATTTTATGCTAATAGGAAATACATGTCCAACATCTGTCTAAAACTATGCTCTTATATCCATCTTTGCACACCTAAATAATGGCCTCATTCTTTAAAGTGCTGAGCTTTTACTGACAGCCAGTGTTACCCAAACATGATCTAAAACTGAAGTATTTTGCTGCACTTTTCTAGAATGACAGTTATAAGTTTTAATTAAAATGGAAAAAAAATAAAAATAAGACAAGTTATGATATTGCAAAAAAAAAAAAAAAAAAAAGTCTGTACGTGCCCAAACCTACATATCGGTCACAAGTGTCAATGCTTGCAGAACCAACAACCTGACAGACATGTATAAGTGTGTATGATGTCATGAAGATATCTCCCTGAAGGCATTAAAACTAACTTGTGAAGTTAGTTTTGAAAACTGTAGATGAGAAACTCAAGATTCCATTTCCATAGTATATATAGCAGAAGATAGATTTGCTTCTTCACTTCATGTTCCAAAATCTTGTTCACAGGATTGCAAGCTAAGTAGCAGTATCCTCAAATAACGTACATACTCCTGAGCTGTCTCCAAAACATCTTGTTTTTATCCACCCTGCCTGCAAACAGAGATAACTTCAGTGGATGCCGTAATTTTTTGGCTCATCAGCATCAGCCTGACAATCAGGTCAGTCACTCTGGCTACTGGTGTAATGTTTTGGGACTTGCAATCACACTGGGACGAACTGGCAGTTTCTGTCCCCCTGCTAACATGAATAGAAATCTTCAGCTGCTCTGCATTCAGTAACTAGCATTACCTTGCAGGTAGTCTCAGCAACTATACATACTATACAGGAGCTATACATCATGCAAACATGTTTTGCTCTGCAGTGGTGAAAGTGCCTGTTCACAGCGTATTCTGGCTTCCCTCACAGTCCGTTTCTCCTCCTCTCTTCTCAGTCTACAGAATAGCTATATTCCCTGGGGCATCTAATGAGAAACAGATGACATTTTTGATCACATAAATGTCTAATGGGCATTGTCTTTGCAGCTAGTTTGCGTTTCTGTGCCGTGGCCCAACTAGTTACTAAGAGAGGCCCAAGAGTTCTGAAGAACTTGCATGGAGATGTATATTGCTGACATCTGGGTGTGGTGTGAGGGTATCATTGTATGGAGCCATGCTGAAAGATAGGTTTCAGACCCGCTACTGTCTAGATAGCGGTAATCTCCAGGACTTGACATTCCCATTGCATTTGGAGCCTCGTAAGGGAGTATTCTGACTTCCTCACATGCTTCTGTAGCAAGACAGCATGCACTGCCCATGAATTTGACTAGAAGGCAAATTATTGCAGGTACTCTGTTAAGATATTACAGACACAAAAGTAAGATGAAAAGTGCTCTTCAGAGGGGTATCAAAGGAGAAGTTGCAAAGAGTTACAGTGCCTTCATCTACAGCTTGATCTAAATATCACAGCTTTTTCAGGCGGGTAATTGAAGAATAGGCAAAAACTTTGACTCATCATGCAGGTGGAGTACTTTGTTACTTCACAAGAAAAAGATCAACTTGATTCTTCCTGACAGTTTAACAAATGAGTCATGCCGTCTGTTTTTAATAGTAGTTCAGATCTCCCCAAACTTTCTGTAGATTAAATTCAGCAAAATATTTCCTAAGAAATTACAAATAATTATCCCTTATGCTCATGTATCTTCTAATTTGTTAGTTAGTCTGCACTGAATAAAGACCCTTATGGTAATTTTTGTCTGTTCTTTAAACAATTGTCTTTGTCTTAGTCAGTAGCTGGCATGGTGCAACAAAGAAATTCTTTCTGTACTATTAGTTATGCAGACAGAAATCTGAAGGAATATTATACAAAGCTACAGGTTTTCCATTTTTCATAATGAATTAAAGACATCATAATTAAGTATTTTCTGAGCACTACTGATATAAAAAAAAGCTGGCTGGTACAAAGTGATTATGCTTTGTATAGATATTCATGGTGTTCTTTATAAGATAATTGTTTTACTTTGTGGCTGAGAAACTAATGCTGACAAGAATGTTAGTTTATGCTGATAGCATGCTCTTAAGCATGAATTTCTCATTTTCACGTTTAGATGGTTTCTCAAGAAATGTATGAAACAATAGTAAATAATTTAAATAGAGTGAGACTACACAGATCATTATACTGAAAGATGTCACGTACTAATCACTAAAATGAACTGCTGAGACAGCAACAGGAAAAAGAATCTGGGAATACTTTTGGAAATTACTTGGTTTACAGGAAAACAATTGTAAAGGAGAGGGGGAAGAAAACAGAGAAATTCATTAAAATTGATGAGAAAATGCCCAAAGATAATACGGCATACTGGTTAAAACTTGGATTCAGGCAAAATTTCTTAAAACAAAATTCAGTAACCTGTTATAAGAGCTTTTAGAAATTGTTTGTAACTAAGATTGCTAAATAAACTAGCTATCTGCTACTTATCAGATCAGCACATGTATTCAAAAAATTCAGCAAGTAAATTTTGATAGATTTGCAGATTTTTCTAGCAACAACAACAATAATAATAAAGAAGCAGTGAAGACAATAAAGAACCACTACGAGTATTTGAAAATGTTCAGGATTAACTTCAACTTCATTGAGAGCTGAAATACTAATTTTCCTGTAGAACACATTTTTATTCCTCCCTATAGACAATGTAGTCAGGAGAAAGTAGGTTTTATAAGAAGCAGCACTGCGTGGGCCAATGACCACTGCAGCCCATCGCATGGACGTCATGGAAATGGGCAGCAGCTGCAGTGTACCATATTGTTTTAAAGCCAGATGCTGCAAAAGAAAAAGGAAAAATATATTCTATTTGATGTATTTTTGAGAGCCATGTGTAAGAAAATAGCGACAAAAGAACATGGAACATGGCTCAACAATTCTGTAGTTATCTTCACAACTACTTTCAAGCCCAACCTGAAGAGATATCAAATGGATGTTTTTAGGAAGCAGGTAGGATAACCTTAAAAAGTGGAGTTCATTGCACCTCTCATTTGATAATATACATATTTTGCCACAGGACTCTCATGCTACTCTCAGCTATATTTTGTTCTTAAAATAGGCTTAACAAACAAATGTTTTACGCTGACCTATATGAAGCAAGCAGTTTAGCAGGAAAGTAAGTTCCTGGTTTAAGTTATTAGAAAGCAGTGAAAAGATTAATTTGATCCAAAATACCTCATAAAAATTATGCTAGAGTGTTTCAATAGCGTCTATAGGAGTTATCACTTAATTAAACAAATTTGTTGGGAAAAGCAGTTGGTGCTGAGGATCCAGAGTTCACGTTATACCTTTCCAGGGTGGTGCTGGGTTGCTACAGATGAGCTCTACACGGTTTCTGTAGGCAGGACACCACTAGAAGCTGGTGTGCTACTGTGGCTTATTTTTGTTTTGCACACCCTAACGTTGCTCTAAGATGTGAATCCCTGTGAGTGCATGGGGACAGCTGATTTGCAATAAAGAAAAGAAAAAAGCCTCCAGGTTGGATCTACATTAGTATTCTAGTTTGATGTGTGATTCTGGATCTGATAGGGGTGGGATGCCCACTGGAAATGCATTCTACCCATCGGATGTGTGGGCAGATGCTGCTAAGGTAGCTTTTCCATTTGCTGTTTCACTAGGAAATGTCTAGGGCTGCTATTTGCGGTCAAGCCACCAGAAGAAAAAATGGTGATCTAAATATGCCAAATTATTTCATTTGGGAATACTAGAACATCTGCTGTGGGACAACTTTCTGAAGATCCCCCTAGGTATAATCCTTCATATTTTCAAAAAATAGTGGAGAAGCCCTAATGTCGGGTGTCTTCACCAGGAAACAGAAGAACATCTTTTATTTTACTTTGTAGGTACTGTTTTTGTGGTACAGAAATATACCTCATCAACTGTGTATTTGTTTTCTTTTGTTTCTGTATTTGTTGCATCAATAAAATCTGCACCTGTTTGTTTTGGCACGAGGAACAGTTAGTTGTCTAGCCTTTATAAACATTTCCCACCTGCCTTTCTTATCTATCTTCCAGTGATAAATATCCACTATACTTGTGGGTAATTAGCAGGCAAGTTAATCCAGAAGAGGCAAATACTTTTTTTCTTGGAGAGGGGAGCATCTGCAAACACATTATTTTTTTCTACCATCACTTTTCTATTAGAAATTATATGAGGTGATTTTTTTTAAGACATACGGGGAGAAAATAAAGCATTTTTAGATGATGTGTTGTTATGATGAATAGACATTAATAATTGACATTCATGGTAAGAGAGAAGGCAATAGGCACTCAGAGGGATTGTGATGATATCATGGTAACCATGAGAGCAAAGCCCGAGTGGTCTGTGATGACGGCAGATATGTGCATAGCTTTATAGAAGCTGTTCCTCTGTTAGATGGTTTATATTTGATGGAAATCCATTTATTACGTTTGTACGTAAAATATCTACACACACTCCTGAAAGTTTGCTAGGGACAAGAGTTGGGTTAGGTCAGCTTGGTTGCTCAGACATGGGGAGAATAAAGAGCTACTAACTTGAGGCATCACCCCAGTGAAGCAAAGCAGGATTTCAGTCCCTGTTTTAGTAGGAGTATGGCTGTGCTGTGAGGGAGGAACCTGCAGATGGGAAAGGCTGCTTCCTGGGAGCAGTAGGTAAGGTTTTCAACCTGCATGCCCAGGGCACAGACTGGTCAAAGGGGGGTTGTATTTTCCTCCTCCTAACTGCTTCAGTTGCAATATCCTTTGGTTATCTCTGTAGGCCTATCCCAAACCCTCCAAATCTAGTGCAAAGATGCATCTCTTTTGTGATTACAGACCTTCATTCTGTTGCCTTTGCATAACTTACAAACTATATGATCATACAAACAGCTGCTATAACTTGTCTGCTCAACACATTTGCAAACCAGTATATAGGGTCTCTCTTGGTAGGGGAAAAAAAATAAGTTATCTTTTTACCTTGATAGTTAATACACTTACCAAAATCCAAATAGTTATTATTTTCACTTTAATCACTCAGCAACTCATTGTATCCAACAACAACCATTTCAAAAGGCAGCTTTGTGGCTGTCAAAGCATAGTGCAGAAGGATATCTTCAGGTCCCACAATTTTAGAGCAGAGAAAATAGGCATCTGAGTTAAGCCCGGTAGAGGACAGTGGGCCTGCAATCCACTTTTAGCAAGAGTCTTAGTGCCTCGCTATTCTGCTGATTCTCTTTTTTTGGTAAGAGAAGGGTGCATACTAGCAACCCTGTGCATGATAAAGAGCTGCTACTTGTTTTAACAGGCTTAACTAGGGTGTTTTTTTTTTTTTTTTTTTTTTACATTATTTGTTTTCACTTGTAGAAGAGTGCTGATAACTGCAGCACTCAGGTGTTCTGTTTAGTTGCATGGACTGGCAAAGCAACTGGATTCTGACCTTAGAGAATTCCTCTGGTAGGAGAGTTTCTTTGCTGCCAGAGAGCTCTCTGACTTCACACCACCAGTGGTGGCAAAGGGTCAACTATCCTTAGGTTGTGTTATGCAGCAGTTACCAAATGTGTGCTCCTGAAAAAATAAACATGTAGCATGTTGTTGCAGAGCAGTTGATATACTGTATGTTCTTAGTCTCCTTCCTGGTATACCACTCTGCTGCAGAAACCTCTGTTTCAGGTTGTACTTCTTTGGCATTAATATTGTTTTGGGCTAACTATGAGCAAGTGTGTTGGTTGCCTTGCCAAGTCAAGTGTGGCCACACGGAAGGGCTTGGGCAGCTGAAGCTTATGTCATTGCTCCCTCTGTTGTACTTCACTGGCAATCACTGGATGGTTCTCACCCAAACCTACTGAAATGATTGAAGTAGCATTTCCTAAAGCTGATCATAATTCTTGAAAGGCCCCTCTCTCCCCAAGGTCACACATCTTCTTTGTCTCTTGGCTTCCATCATGTGAAGCTAGCTTTTCCACACACTCTGTGAATAGATTATCCATTATATCTGTGTTTACAGCACCGAATCTGTATCATCCTTAATAACTGGTCAAAACAGTAAATCAGCACTGGTTTTCTGTACTGATCTGTACTGGTTTTCTGTACTGATCTGTACTGATTTTAAGAACTGTGGTAGGGAGGATGCCACCTTTTTTTTTTTTTTATTTATTTATTCTGAAGAACATTGAGGTTCAATGGGTTACATACAGCAAATGCTAAAGGATAATCTAGTTCTGACAGACTTCAAAATGGTCATAGATTAAAAAAAAAAAAAATTAAATGCCATACACTCAAATGTGAATTTAGGAGTGCAACTAAGCATATTCCTTATATATTCCCTTCTTTGCCATCTAAGATTTACCATGTAATTTTGAGTTCTGAGATGCATTTTGAATGATAGAACAAAATAATAACCAATGTACTGACAGCCTAACAAAACTTTAAAAGAAATACATTGAGCAATGCAGTCATGAAATTGAGACTTGAAATCAAACTTGCAAATAAATTAGCAATGTGTCAAATTGATTCCCATATTTGATCAGATTATTAGATGAACACAAGCAAAATTTCCATTATAAAGGATGAGAAAATCCTAAAAACTACAAAGCATAAGATTCATAGTCTTATCATCTGCTTTCCAAAATAGGAGCTGGGACCTCACAAAGAGTCATTATTTGATTTTTCATTGTTAGCTCCTATCCAACCTGAATACACTGTTTAAAAGTCCTTTTTCTTTACTGATGGTTTAGTTTTATGGAAATGCACTCACATAACATAGGATTGCACAGAGTGATTATAAAAATTGTTTGCTGTAAACTCAAATAAGCATGTGCTAACACTTAGAGACAGAGAAAAGGCAGTTGGAAAAAATAAAACCTCTTTGGTGTTGGAGTTCTCCTTAGCATTGCAATGTAAGGTACCTAGCAATGGCACATCAGGGCATTACTTGATACATGATGGGTTTAGTGTAGCTTTTGGCATTTCAGCAATCACCTTCCTTCAAAGTGATTTTCAGGACTGCAGGACTGTCAGTAAAATGCTGTTTTAAGGGAGGAGTACATCCCTACCACCTAGTCATACCTTTATTGTCATGGTTTTAGGTGGGAAGAGCAGGACACTCCTGCCCAAATATTAGGTAAATATTAGGCCTTTTAAAAACATCCTAAGATTGTTCCACTTTTTATTTGGTCTGATGTAATACCCTTCTTAAAAACATGTGAACCCTTCACAGATGTATATCAGATACAACAAAATTTGTGGTTGAATGAGAACCGAATTTATACACGTTCTCGCTGTGCATAGGGGTAGGTGAGGATCGCTGACTGAATGCCTCTCTTTTCTCCTTGAGATTTCTGTAGCCTAGTTATCCAAATTGTCTCAGACTTCTGTTTTTCCCATTTTCATCTATGTTGTTATTCTTCCCAAATAACTTATAATATTCTTTTTTTTCTCCAACCAAGTAAAATAACAAGCAATATTTTTATAAACCTTGGTGAAAGCATTTTTTTGTTACATCAAGCATTTTGCTGGAGTACCTGCAACCATTTTGCAGTATAAAGTGTTGCAGTTGTTAATCACTGCTTACAGGAGGCCCCACAGTTTTCTGTGTTTAATGTGATGCCCATCTACAAGAAGGGCCAGAAGGTAGACCCGTGAAACTATTGGCCTGTGAGTTTGACCTCAGTGCCAGGGAAGCTCATGGAGCGGATCATCTTGAGCTTCATCACGTGGCACTTGCAGGGCAACCAAGTGATCAGGCCCAGTCAGCATGGGGTTATGAAAGGCAGGTCCTGCTTGATGAACCTGATCTCCTTTTATGATGAAGTGGTGCATGAGGAAAAGGCTGTGGATGTGGTCTACCTTGACTTCAGCAAGGCTTTTGACACCGTTTCCCACAGCATTCTCCTCAAGAAACTGGCTGCTCTTGGCTTGGACTGGTGTACGCTTCATTGGGTTAGAAACTGGCTGGGTAGCCAGGCCCAAAGAGTCGTGGTGAATGGAGTCAAATCAAGTTGGAGGCCGGTCACTAGTGCAGTCCCCCAGGGCTCAGTACCGGGGCCAGTCCTCTTTAATGTCTTTATCGATGATGTGGATGAGTGCATTGAGTGCACCCTCAGTAAGTCTGCAGACAACACCAAGTTAGGTGCATGTGTCGATCTGCTCGAGGGCAGGAAGGCTCTGCAGGAGGATCAGGATAGGTTGGACTGATGGGCTGAGGTCAAATGTTTGAGATTCAACAAGGCCAAGTGCTGGGTGCTGCACCTGGCGCACAACAACCCCAAGTAGCGCTACAGGCTGGGAGGAGCAGCTGAGGGAATGGGGGTTGTTCAGCCTGGAGAAGAGGAGGCTCAGGGGCGACCTTATCGCTCTCTACAGGTACCTTAAAGGAGGCTGTTTAGGTGGGGGTTGGTCTGTTCTCCCACATGTCTGTTGACAGGACGAGGGGGAATGGGCTAGAGTTGAGCCAGGGGAAGTTTAGATTGGATGTTAGGAAGAACTTCTTTACCGAAAGGGTTGTTAGACACTGGAACAGGCTGCCCAGGGAAGTTGTTGAGTCACCATCCCTGGAGGTCTTTAAAAGAAGTTTAGATGTAGAGCTTAGGGATATGGTTTAGTGGCGGACTTGTTAGTGTTGTGTCAGAGGTTGGACTAGATGATCTTGGAGGTCTCTTCCAACCTGGATGATTCTGTGATTCTGTGATATTATAATAGCTAACATGAACTAGTGTTAATTTCAAAATTTTGATAGAAGGTGTGTTAATGTAGAAGCCCTTGTTGTGTGCTTATGGCAGTCCCAGAACATCTGTAACCTGGAGGTGTTAATTCTGGGCAGAAGGTCATCTCTGTTTAAAAAAGGTGTGAATCCGTGCATTCACTCTGACTAGTTGTGACACAATAGTGTCAGCTCAGTGCATTGCTATGACCAAAAGTAAGACATGCTGTGAGATACAGATTCAAGAACAGAGCTTACCTAACTCAAGTTGACTGATAAAATGTATGTAGATATTTTCTGTATCACCTATGTCACCTCATTACCTACCTGATGCAGATGTTCCTGTTTGAGCAGGGTCTTTGGACCAGATGACCTCCAGAGATCCCTCCCAACCTTAACCCTTCTGTAATTTTAAGGGACAGTGACAACAGATGCTGCTCCTTGCCTTATTTGTTTGCTTAACCTGGAAGAGGGTCGTGAGGGTTAGACAGAAAGTTTACACGTGTAGAGGAGACAGGAGCCATCCATAAGCCTGAAGGCAGACCACACAACCTAAAAGTTGTTATCACTGTGTTCTGGGGCAGTGAGATGATTGGTTCTAGTGTGTCTGCAGTCATTTAAAGAAAGCTACTATGTAAACATTCATGTTAGCTTTGATATATGTATTGTTTGATTTTGAGCACAAATTTATGCAAACAACTCTGTTTATCGGCCATCCAGAAGAAACTGAGTCAGATACACGACTCTGGCATGACTGTGGCATCGCAGTCACCGTTCGTAATTAAGGCTTAGTGCCAGGGCATTATGGCAGTGTTGTAAATGCTGCATTACCCCAACTTCAGCATTACTCAGTGTAATGCTTTTTCATGTGAAACTGAGGTTTCATCCTATTAATATCTGTAATTAGGTCTAAACTTTTGGATAGACCTGTGCGGTGCCAGGAGTTGGACTTGATGATCCTTATGGGTCCCTTCCAACTCGGGATATTCTATGATGCTATGATTCTAAGTGTTGATTTACAGTATGATAAATTCTGTAGGGGGAAAAAATGGTTTTCATGTTTCCTTTTACTGCGAAATTTGAACTTACCAACTGATCAAATTCCTTTTGCGGCCGCATGCTCTTCTCGGTAACGCCCGGGCACCTTTCGGGATGGTTGGCTTGCAGGGAGCTATCGTGAACCCCCCTCTAGTGGCTGCAGGCAGAAAAAGAACGTTTCGTTCTTTCAGCAGAGAACAAGCACATAGACATTACGCTGCCATCAATCAAATACTGATTGCAGTGCCAGCCAGAGGTTTTGTGCAGCAATAATTAGGGTGTTGTGAAGAACGTTGTCACATCCAAGAAGTAGTTTGTCTTGCTTACCAAGTGTCTGCGTGCCCCCCTCTGCACTGTGCCCAGGGGCTGGTAGGAGGTGGTCACAGGGCAGCTCTCGCTGCTGAATGCCCATGGCCCAGGACCCCGGGGCTGTCAGTCCCTGCCCCATGCAATATAAAGACAGTCTGTGTAGTTCATCCCTGGCTGCCACAAGCAAGTCAGAAGCTGAGGATGTATTTGATCCCCTTTGGTGGTGCCCTTCCTTCTTTACCTGGACAAGTTGCCCTCCCACACACTGCCCTTGGCCCTTATTGGAGAGGATCCCACCTTTCCTTGGATATAATTTTACGAAAACAATAAACTTTTAGATCAAATGGAATTAATGATTCCAATGTATTATGCAGGAAGGAGGAAGGTGAAATAATGAGATAACAAAAACCCTGATACACTGTGGTATCAGGGCCTATATACTGTCATTAGAAAATATGCACCTGTGTCCTGTGTTTAGAAACAGACGTTTCTCCCCAGTTAGGGACATTTTCCTTGTTTATCATAAAAGAGGTACATAAGAATGTCAGTTTCATTGAAAGCAGTTTGGGATGGAAGATGTTGTTTTTTCTTGCATGAGTTTGGAATAAAGCTTGGTAATACTCCTGTATATACTGCCAGGATATGGCACTGAGGTCCCCCAGGGTACTGTGTGTCAACCACTAGTTCCAGGATTCAGTTGCGAAATTAACGTAACCAAAAATCGAAGAGCCTGGAGTTGAAGAGAACTCTGCAGTTGCTTCCAGAAAATTTGGATTACATTTTTAAGGCTCAGACATGCAGGAAGAAAACATGAAGAATGTGAACATGGATATCTGGTTTCATACACTTTTAAAAATATTTAGATCCATTTGCCCTACTTGAGTTCAACTGTGAAAAATGGGTCTGTCATATGGAAGGGCTTAAATAATAGTCCTTTAGAAGTCCTTTCTTTTTTTTATTATTACTTATATATTTTTTCTTTCTTTTGAAACCAATTGTGGAGTATCTATTACACATCTTTATTCTCAAGTTAGTTATCAAGCTATTACATGTTGATTATATAAAATAAGTCTGATGATTTTAAAGAAGTTTGCTTTCAATGCATCTGTACACATCATTAATTATCACAGGTCTAATTTGTCAAACTGTTGTCAGTCAAACAGAAAGGCCAGGCATGAACACAGCACAGCTTTAGGCATATTCCTATGGTGTGTTCTTGTCAGATTTCAGACACGAAAGTGAGAATAGTAAAAAGATGTTTATTTTGCTCTGTTATAGTGAAGATAGGAATTGTAGTAACGACTAACATAGCACTTGTCGTGAACACTTGTGTAACACGTGTCTTTACAGAGCAGTGCTCAGTCACCTAGCCTGTCACTGGCAGTACAATTTGCTGAGACTTCATGTTATCAAAAACAAACGTAGACCGTAACTCAAGATATAGAATACAGAGAATCTAGCATTTACAATGTTGAATTTCAATTTAAAGTAGAGTAGAATTTGGCCATACATGTGACAACATTCTGCATTACTGTCAAACCATTATATCACTTTGTTGAAATATGATTTTCTGTGCTTACTTATTCGCATGAAAATGCAATCAAGAAAATTCCCTTTTGTGGCACACTGTAAGCTGTTACTCTGTGTGGTGGTTTAACCTGGCTGGCAGCTAAACACCACACAGCCGTTCGCTCACCCTCCCCCCTCCCTCTCTGGGATGGGGGAGAGAAACGGGAAAGTGAAGCCTGTGGGTTGAGATAAAGACAGTTTATTAAGATAGAAAATAATAATAATAATAATATGTACAAACAAGTGATGCACAATGCAATTGCTCACCACCCGCTGACCGATGCACAGCCCAACCCTGAGCAGCCGGCCCCCCACCCTGGCTAGCCGCCCCTATATATTGTTCAGCATGACCCCAGATGGTATGGAATACCCCTTTGGCCAGTTTGGGTCAGCTGTCCTGGGGCTGTCCCCTCCCAGCTCTTGCTGCACCCCCAGCCTGCCCACTGGCAGGACAGAGCGAGGAGCTGAAAAGTCCTTGGCTTAGTGTAAGCACTGCTCTGCAGCAATTAAAGCATCAGCATGTTATCAGCACTCTTCTCATCCTAATCCAAAACATAGCACCCTACCAGCTACTAGGAGGAAAAATAACTCTGTCCTAACTGAAACCAGGACACTCTGCACTTCTGAAATGACGGGCTCTGCTCTTTCTGGCTTTCAGGGTTGCTTAGAACAATTTTTGAGCCCACGTTATCTTGCATGGTTTTAGTGAATTACTGGTTAAGATGCTATGTGAAGTATGAGCAAAGATCACAAATGTGACATCTGGGCAACACTAATCGTTTATTTCTATGTACTGTTATGTTGGGCAGGATTTAAGAGGTGCATTCATTTGGTAATAATCTTCCATATAGCGTTAGAACTGTAAATTCAGGTTTTATGAGGAGGAGAATGAAAGCATAATGTTTATTAAAACAAACCAAGAGAGCAATTTCCTGGCATTTGCTTTATAGTACTACTTTCCTAGTGTGACATAAGATCATTTCAGGCATGTCAACATTGCTGAAGGTGATTGCTGTGTTTCTCTACTTACTCACTGAAGTTAAAATTTGCCTTTAAATTCATTTTTGCACTTCTGGTGCTTCTACTTTGCCTTTGTCAAGGCACTTAAGTACTATGCTTTCAATATGATTAGTCCCAGTGAAGTCAGTTATTTCATAACCCCAAATCTTAAGATCTTTAAGCAGCAGAATGTCATTTGAAGGTGTTTTATCCCCAAAACAGGATATTAAATTGTTCTTTTTATTATTATTAGCTATAAACATAAGTTCTTCCATAGGTAATAAAAATGCAAAGACTTAAACTGCTAATGCCAGAACTGCCTGTCAGTGGGGTTTTACATGGTGACCTCCTGACCTAGGTATGTATGCAGTCATGCTGTGGGACAGAGCTTCAGCTGACGCAAACTGGGATAATTGACTGAAATCAGTGATGCCCACCTTCTAGTGTTTGGTATCTTCTACATCAGGTGGATAAACATGCAGCAATTTGCTTAGCAAGTAGTAAACAGTATTTTGTTCTTCAGTTTGTGATACTGCTTGGTTGCTTGGTAATTGAAATTCTGCTCCTGCTAAAGGAATTCTCCAGCATTACCTAGGATTTCAATGTGTCTATGGTGTGCTTTGCTTTTTCAAACTAATGCAAAGAGTTTCCACAATTAAATATTTTGCTACAAGAAGATATCCTTCACACTTAACTAATCACAAGTACCTCAGTGTATGTGCAGTGTTAACAAGCGAGTAATATATATTTTGATGCGTGCTAATGTGTTCATAACCCTGGAAAAACAACCTTGCCATTTTTCTTGAAATTCTTTAGCCCGTAAGACAAATCTTATTCAGAAGTTTGCTCTTATGGAACGGTGATTGTATTTATATTGTGGAAATGCAACAAAACTAAGCAAAGTGAAAGATCAATTTTCATTGGATTTTGAAATCTGGTATTTAGACAAGACTTTGAGTGAAACTCAACATTTCAAAAGCATGTGTGAAGCAATATTTGAAAAATATATGATCTTAAAAAAATTGTATTTTTTTTAATTTAGTTTTCTATTTTTAATGCAAACTTTAAAAAATGAACAAGTTGTTTTTCATTAATGTTATATTGTTATATAATATATAAATACGATATATTTAAGGCCAACCTGTGTTTCATTTTTAAATACTGCTATAACTTCATGGCAAAATATGGCTGCACTATTTTTTTCCTACCTTTTTAAACTCATTGCATAAGTTTTTACAATGTGTACCAGAAGTAAAAGCTTTCTTAATTGAAATAACATTATGCAAATCATGCATCCCATCTGAGAAATGGGATCTTTTTAGATCTAAAAATCTTTTTAGAATATGATGAATAACTTATTCAGTAGTCCACTCCAGTTTGACAGAAAATTAGTACATTTAGTATTGCAGCATCCCTTTAATTTTAGGTCCTATTATTTTAACATCCCCAGTTAATAAAAGTGGATTTTGTCTCTCATCTATATTTACACTTACATCTTGTGCTTAAGTCATGCATTTTAATGTCACATTGCGAATAGTTAAATGCAGCAGAAAAAATATGGCATTTCATCCGTACTTCTTCACACTTTTAAACCAGTTGTCTTGAAACAAAATCAGATGGTATCTGGAGAAGATGAGTAGTAAGCGCTCATATTTCAGGGACCATTTTGGAGTTATAGGTACCTAATACAAGATAGTAAATTCCCATTTCTTCAGAAGCTTAAATAAATACATAAATAACTAAATAAAACCTGACATACTGATTAAATCTATGTAGTATTTTTAGTAAATTCTCACAATGTGAGAGTCCATTTACTCACTAAGAAATAATATAGAGGCAAAAGCAGCACTGTTTCTATTAACTTTTTTCACTTGCATAAGTTTTCTCTACCAAGTAGTCTTGCTCACCCATTAATTTGCAAGGCAGAAGCAATAAAGCCAACTTTCTCTGAAAGAATGAAAATCCGTCCGCAGGGGCAAGGGCAGCCCTTGCTGGAGCCCGTGAGGTAATCTGCTGGAGGCGGGCTGCCAGCCGCTGCATCCCCGAACACCGCGCGTACAGGATGTTCCTGCTGGCCAGAGTAACCTCAGATAGGAGAGGAGGTCGTGGTACAGCCCAGCTCGGTCTGGTTACCTGCCCAGTTCCCTTGGCATAAGGAAGGGTTCCTTCTCATGAGAAAATGACAATTGGTTCTTCAGTCTTCATCGGAGTCGACACCAGTGAAAGCAAATTCTTTTCAAGAATATGATGTTCTGTTCTGAGTTCAGAGAGTAGGAAATAGCCATAAACTTTTTGAATGGTTTAGGACAGTGCATTTCAAAACAATTTGCTGCACCTTTTAAAAATTATTATTTATTTATTTTTGTCTTCAGGTGATCCTCTTTCTAGCATACGCCTTTTGACAAGTTGATTTGCTCTATTAACTCACAATGGTTTGTGCTCTGTGTGTTTCTTAATTTTGCCTTTTTTTCTCCTCTTACTCATGTAAGAATGCGAAACCTATGCTTTGGTTACTAATACTCAGCAGCATCTTAAACCACCTTTCATTAGAAGAAATTCAGGCCTGCTGTCCATGGATAAATTAAGTTGCTGTCCACTGGCAACCTTAAATCTGTTGAAAGTGCATTGATATTCATTTCAGCTTCTTAAATACTGTTTCTTATCATGGCTTGAATATAAGAAGCTCTGGATTTTTGTAACAGAAATTCTGATGTGTGCTTAAGAAGTGAGACATCCCATTCACTCATTCAGATGCTTAGTGTGTTCCACAGGCTTACAAAAACTACTTACTCCTTATTTTCTACTGGTAAATCTTGGATTTTACAGCAGATGAGCTAATAAGGAAGAGTGAGATAAAAGGTAAATCCAACAAAAAGGAAGGCGTTCATGAAGTGGAATTAACTGCACGATTTAGATTTGCATTTCTCTGACAGTTTTTTAGAATTTATTTTGTATTTGTGGGAGTTGAGGGAGTTGAGGGCCTTTTAAGAAGGAGAATAAGCTAACAAATTTAGAGGCTGAGATTTCTGGATGAAAATGAATATATATTATTCTTACCTGCAGAGAAATTGCAGGATAGCTTAGAAGAAGTAGAAAACGAAATCAAAAGGGACATTAAGTAATATATAGAAGAAGAAAAGTGAAAAGTCTGAAGCGATTTAAGCTTATGAAAATCTTAAAATAGAAAACATCAAATGGAAATTTGACCCAGGATACAAGGAGAATTCTGGAGCAATTTTTAGCCTGTCTGGACAGAGAGCAGCTCTTACTGTCTCTGAAGCAAGCGCTCTGGAGATGCTTGAAGTGATAGGCTGGAAAACAACAGTGAAAGAATGGGACAAACATGGGTAGAAGAAACATGTGAGCAGGCCTTCTTGCCAGGATGCTTGGCTTTTAAGTTCTGCCATCAGTTATGTACTCTGGGCTTCTTTGGGGCAGAAGTTAAGGTGGCAATATCGTTTGTTCCTGATGTATTTATTTTCTATTCAGGTTACGCATTTGTTTGATAATGGAGGGACTGTCTTCTTTGCTATTTTCATGGCAATCTGGGGTAAGTAATTTATAATTTATTCTTTTTTTTTAATCAGTTTGACCCTTTTGGGGACTGCTGAGTTAAAGGAGATTATAGTTCATGGTAAAAATTAAAGGGTGATTTTGTCTCACAA
Organism: Heteronetta atricapilla; assembly: GCA_011075105.1. Lineage (NCBI taxonomy): Eukaryota > Metazoa > Chordata > Aves > Anseriformes > Anatidae > Heteronetta > Heteronetta atricapilla. The sequence continues at coordinate 12,661,284 of CM021735.1, forward strand.
ACATTTTTTCCTCTTTTCATCAACTGCAATTTCTGTGCTAACAGTACATGAAAATAATAGCTTTTATTGTTAATGTAATGACTGTCTTTAGTATCTTAAATATCTTTAAGCTCGAATTTTATACCATGTATGTTAGAAGTCTTTTACAGCGGCAAACATATAGGATAATTTACTGGTCTGGAGTCAATACAAAAATCACAGTGTATAGAGAATTCTTGTAGAATAAATGAGAATGCTTTGTGGGAGCTAATTAGAGGGAAAAGAAGGGAAGATTTGATGATAAATGTTTACAGCAGTTTAACTACTTATATTCAAAATCTCTGTCTAAGTATCTATTCATTACGTTCATTCTAACATCACACACCATGTCATGGGGCATGAAGTAGGGTGGCAGGATGTGATGGTTCCAGCATGAAATACTTGGAGGAATTTAGCTTTTGATGAATATAATAATACTTTGCTGTTGAAAAGTGGGAAAGACTGGTAAAAGTAGGACATGATTTATTTTTACCAGTATAAACATTTGTCTGTGCAAACCCTGAGATAAAAACACCAGATCACATGCATACAGCTGTCTGAATCGAGGCCAGTGTTTTACAATTTTAAATTGTGGCAAGTTTACAATTTTAAATAGTTTTCAAATGGCACAAAACATCTTTATTTACATAGCATGTACAAATAAGGATTAACGATTCTAATTTACAACAAAAGACTAATATGTTACAAATTTTAGAGGCTGGCCTGGTAAAAATTAAAACCAATATACAAGCAGTAGCAAAACATCAAAGCACAGGACAAGATAAGCACACACATGCACACACAAAATCATAACTTGATTGTTAAAAATCAACGTACTTGCTGAAGGACATGCTTCAGTTGCTTGCCTTCATGATATTTCTTCATTGGCTCCTGATACTGTTGTGCAATTACTACTACTAATAATAATTTCAATTTAATAAAATTACAATAATAATTACTAATTACTAATAATTACTAATTATAATAAAAATTGCTGAGCCTTGCAATTACTAATAATTCATTTCATAAATTTCTAAAATATTTCATAAATTCCTAAAATACATTGCACTATAGGTGTTATGGTTCATTATAATATAGAGAACACTGGTAGCTTCCTAGCATCTCCTTGTATCTATCTTTGAGTTCTCCTTAGAGAGAACTCTTCATTTTAAGCTGAGGCCAGGATTAAAGTGTGAGGAATTTTCACATGTGATGCTGCTTAGGAAAGCATCAGGAAAGATTCATCAGGAAAGATGGCATAATACGTGCTAATGAAACCAAAAGCTAAGCAGTATGTTTTTGGTCATTTCAAGCAGGTGAATGTGTCTCAGTTTTTAAGGCTATAACCAGCACTCTGGAAACAATGTTAGAAATCAGGTTCTGTTTTAGATGGGAAATGTGCAGACACGGTACAGGCACAGGGATTACTGCTGATAACCTGGACCAGGAACTCCGTGCATAGACCGAGGTATGGCAAACTTTACAGTGTCTTGCCTCGGGGTGGCTTCGAGGAGACTCTTGTGTGCAGAGTACTTGTAGTACTTGTAGTACCTTGTACCTTGTAGAGTACTACGTACTTGTAGTGCAAAGTCCCGATTTGTGGTTCCATAGACCAGCGAGGGGCATGGCCGGAGACGGACGAAGCGAGAGATGAGCAAAAGAGAGTCTTGGGGGTTTGGGCCCTTAGGTATAGGGTACCCAGAGCATGGTGACCTTAGATGCTCGGCAGTACGCCTCACCTCTGTCCTAATCCTAGGTGAAGGCGTGTGGTTCCTTGTGGGTGGTAAAGTACACAGCAGCATGTCAGGAAGAAATGGGAATTACAGGTTCCAAGAGTCAGCAGGGTGGGGTGGAGACCCCGGGATTGCCAGGGAGAAACAGGTGATGTACGTGTTTTTTAGGGTTAGGCATGGTGTTAGGTTTAGGGTTTTGTTTAGGGTTGTTTGGACAGAGAGAAAGCACAGAGTCCTGTTGTGTGTGGGGTTGAGTAAAGGCTCACAAAGGATGTTCAGGCCTACCCAAAGGCTTCCATTGGAAGCACTATTTGATGGCAGAAGCTGGTGACGTTTGTGTTTTTAGGGTCATATTTAGGGTTAGGTTTAGAATTATGTTGAGGATTTTCTGGAAGGAGTGAAAGCACAGAGTTTTGTTGTGTGTGGGGTTGTGTGAAGGCTCCCAAAGAGAGTTCAGGCCTACCCAAAAGCTTCCGTTGGGAGCACTTTTTGATGGGAGAAAGTGCCGATGTTCATGTTTTTATGGGTCATATGTAGGGTTAGGCTTAATGTTAGGCTATTGTTACGTTTAGAGTTGCTTGGAAAGAGAGAAAACGCAGAGTCCTATTGTGTGGGGGGTTGTGTAAAGGCTCCCAGAGGGAGTTCAGGGCTGCCCAAAGGCTTCCGTTGGGAGCACTTTTTGACAGGAGAAACTGGCAACGTATGTGTTTTTTAGGGTCCTAATTAGTGTTAGGCTTAGTGTTTTTTGGGGGTCATATTTATAGTTAGGTTTAGTGATACGTTTAGGGTTGTCTGGAAAGATAGAAAGTGCAGAGTCCAACCTAGGTGATTCTGCAATTCTTTTCTTTTGTAGTTGTAGAAGAAAACTTTTAGAACCTGGTAAGGAAAAATAATAAAATCATGATAAAAGTACCTCCTTTGTTTTTCCTTCTTCTCCCCACCTCAAGGTTGAAGTACTTAAAGGTGTCTGTTTCAGCAACCAAAAAGAACCTGTTCTGCTCTTATTAGCATTCAGATTTAGCTTGGGAGAAAGTACTGATCTATTGCAGATACCTGCTTTGCGGCTGACCAGCTTATTACAGACCTGTAAGGCAAATGTAAAAATCAGCATTAGTTTCCTCGCAGAAAAAAAAAAGGGGGGGGGGGAAGCATGCAGTACCAGCACAAAACTAATATTTCCTCTTCTAAAACAAGAGGTGTAAGTATATGGCACCTTTGTAGTGTGATAAATGAGCTCATTTCCAAAGTAGCAAAGCTAAATGGCTTCTACTGTTTGCTCTGTAAAGGAACTGTTCACTGAGGACTGAGCACTTGTATTTGAATAGCACATTAAACAATTATTTGCTAATTTAGGCCACATTTCTTCATCAGTTTCTCTCAGTACGAGTGCCAGGTCAGGTTGTTCCTGCCACATTGCCAATAGCTCATTCCTGTCCTGTGTAGCTACTTTCTGCAGGATTATTTTTAGTCCAGATGGGTCCCCTGATGCAGTTTACGCAGCTCCATGAGCAGCTGCATGTGAGTAGTGTGAGGGGAAATAAGGAGAGGAGAAGAGATGGGTGCATGGGAATAAGTACTGCTGGGCTAAGAGGAACGTCTCTGGAATCCTGACTTCAAAGTTGTCCTTGCTGGGGTGAACTTGCTGCCTCCTGCATGAGTCTTCCAGTACATTTAAGTAAAAAGCTTTATCCCAGAATTCAGCTCAGGTGTTTTGCTACATATAGGCTTTATGTTCTCTGTGAACAGTCTGTGTTCAATATTGATTTCTCATCTTACTCATTTTCCCAAGATTTCTTGATACTTCCTTTTCAGATTCTAGATGTTTGCACTCATTGGTGTTGCTTTACACAAAACTATTCTTTAATCTACTTCTGTGTATTGAATTTTGTCTGATGTTTCATGTGTAAAAAGAAAGCTATGTTAGTTTCAGAAAGAATGGCACTTGAGTATTTTTCTTTTGGGTTCAGTACTAAATTGTGGTTAATTACATATTTTTCCAAGTTGTTTCAAGTAATTTTTATATGCTTATTCAAATAGATTTCAACCCTCCAAATCCTGACATGGACACACTTTGTTTCTGCTTTGATTTGGAGATCATTTCATTAACATTTTAGAATTATTTATGGATAGCATAGATACATGTTTAATATTAAAAATTAAATCTAAAATTGGAATTATGGGTTGAGGTTATGAATGTCTTTCTACCACACACACAAAATAACAAATTTCTTAATGTGAGATACTTTCACAAATTATACTGTATTAGCAGAGGATGCACTAGGAATTTGACTCGGGTTCCACTGAAGCTGATGGAAGCCTACGCATTGGTACTTACTGGCAGTGCACACTGGCTAAGTATAGCTTTGGCTAAAGCTCCCAAACCTCTCACTGTGGTCAATGAAGAGAGATGAGCTTCTGCAAGGGACAGTTTAGAGCTGAAGCTGAGCATAGCTCTTCTTATTCAAGCCCTGGAGGATCATACAGTAGAATTCTCTTGAGTATCTAATTATCTGTATAACCTGAGGTTTCTGTAGCATCCAGCGTCATAGTAGCTAATCCCTTCACATGATAATTAGATCAGTATTATAGTATAAAAATAAAATATTCATTTTAACTTTAAAGTAGGCAGTTGCCATCCTTGTATGTTTTATAGAAATTTCTGTTAGAAAATTCCATAAAGCACACTATTATTTTTTATAAACATACCTAAAGACAATATGTCTAGCAGGAGAATGTTTCAGCTTGCTTTTAGGCAGATTTCTTAAAGAAGAGCTCAATGAATGAAGAATGTATCTTGTTATTTCATGGTTAATAGGTATCATTACTTGCTAACCCAGGTTAGTAAAACTGTTCTTGGTTCAGGCATGTACCACGCTGCACATACACACCATTCTAGGGGAAGGAAAAAAGTGTGAGATATATGGCATCCTGCCTTTGAGCTTTAAAAGGAAAAGATTAAAAAGTGTAATAACTCTGGGTCTAGGCATTTCACGTCATAAAAATACATGAGGTCTCATGCAAGTATCATAAACTCCAGAGTCAACAGGGAAAACAGTTCTAATAGGTTTCATCCTAATTGCCTGAAAATGTAAGTTTTTAATTACCTTTAGTCAAATCAGACACTGTGTATTCCTGCTAGGTCAGTTCTCTCTCTTCCTCTCTCAAAAATCATATAGTTCTCTTCCTCAGCTCAGCTGGTCTCTATAAGAAACTTCTGCTTCCTAAATCCTGAGGCATTCTCAGCTTTGCTCAGTGTAGTTATCAATCCCATATGTCATCAAAGGAGCACTCAGATTTTGAGTGGCCACTGAATACTCTTTTAAAGGATTTTCTTTCTCAGTTTACTGAGCAGCTGCACAGAAAAAAAGGGGGGGAGGGGAAGGGAAACCCACCACTATGAACAAAAATACCTCAGTTGAGTTTAAACCACGCAGACATCTGAATAACTCGTCTGTTATAGCATTAGCATCCAAACTATTCATTTAATTAAGGCCTATATAATCCTATGAAAATCCTGTAACATTGTAAAAATTACAAGGTTCTGAAAGTACTGAAAGATGTACACTGGAATCAAGCTGTCTACTCAAAAATTGATTAACATTAAACCAACATTCAAGAAGACTGAGGCTGTATCAGAATGTATTTTTATTTATTTATTTTCAGCAACAGCGCTGGTTTAAACAGCCTGCCCCTCCAGCTCTAATTCCTCCTCCTCCTGTTCAGCATGCTAGGTCAGCTAGTAGTGCAGCTGAAGATGTAACCAGGCTGTGAAACTCATCCAAGTCAAAAACATGATTTGCTGCTGGGTTACCTGTCAGTGAGATTAGTTCCCCACTTTGGTTTAGGGTGTGGATGTGTAGGCCAGGACAACAGAGGAGAAAACAGAAGGGCAGGAATGAGAAGCCAGGATGCTTTAAATGGCCAAAGGTTATGTCAAAAGTTTTAGTGATGGTGAAGAACCTTTTCAGAATTTTGCATGTTGGTAAAGCTCAAAGAATCCACATTTTCCCTTATGTGTGCTTCCAATGTTCGCATCAAGGACTCTATATTGTATTGTATTTTATTTTATTTTATTTTATTTTATTTACATCTTATTTATATTTTAGAAGACTGAAAGAGTGGACTAATCAAACTGGACATAGCAAGTAACAAATCACCCTTTCAGAAGAGCTGAGCTAATTTTGTAACTTCAGTTGACATGTTGTTTTATCTACCATACATATATATAGAGAGAGGTTTTTTCTTCCCACAGTGCATTATTTTATTCTATAAATGTAATTTCCCAGATGCCCCTTCACTCACAAAAAAAAAAAAAAAAAGAGTAAGAGGAAAAAAAATATAGCATCTCTGTTCTCTGAGTGATGTTCAAGGCAAATAAATTCCTAACAATTGAAGGGCATTTTTTCTTTTGTTTATTCACTTCTATGCATAAGAAAGGGATTTTAAGAGCCATACTACATGTTCACTGGTGACATTATAAAAGAATATTTTTTCCCATTTTCCCCCAGTATTTCTGTGACATGCCAGAGATTCTTTAGAGATTCTTTTTTTTTTTTTTTTTTTTTTTTTCATTTGATTGAATTATTCTGGCATTTTAGGCCCACTTACAGGTTGTATTAGAGCATGAGTAGTATCACAGTGCTTTTTCAACATCTCTGTTTAATACAGCCTTCCTACCTTGTGCACTCAGATATGATTCTTTATTCTTTTAAACCAGACAGACAATTTTAGAGATTTCCGTTTGTAGGCACTTTTTTTTCTTATCCTTTGCCGCTGTTTTGGTTGTGCCCGAACTCCTGCATGTGGAGTGACCTCAGTTAGAAAAAAGTCCTCCAGGTTTTTCTGGTGTCTTATTTACCTTGAAAAATATGGAATTGAATGAATCTACAACATAGTTCTGTAAATGCTTCATCTTGCCACAACTCAAGTGGCAGTACATTTGGTCACAAAGGGCAGAATGCTGTGGTCAAAGTGAAGAGTGGTATTTGAAATGCAGGAGGGTATTTTGCCATGTAGTTTAGGATCAATAGGTTATTTTTAACAAAGTTGTGTTTATTTTTGAGGAGATTAAAATTTAAATCTATGTTGCAGAAGTCCAAAAACTGTTTTGTAATCATTGGTCTTCTGTTTTTCAGCATTAGATGCGTTTAGGGATTCATTTAGTGACTTGTGTTATTTGTTATATGCAGAAGTGAAACACCTGCTCAGCTTTGCTTTTTGTATTTAATTTCTTCAGCTTCTGATAATGCTTATTATCTGGAAAACTTTCTTGCTCTGTTATCTACAGCCTGGGTCAAAATTTTCATTTCATTCTTTGCTATTGTTACAGATCATGAATTTGCTAGCTGGAATAATAAATAATAATAATAAACCCTAACAGATAAAACGTGTAAAACAAAGCATTTAAAGTAGTCCTGTCACTAAATAATTTATTTTAGATGGATAACACATGCATGAAATAGCTCTCTTAAATTAAATAATCTAATATTTCAGCTCTCCAAGACTTTCACATGTGGAACCTTCTTAAGGCTGTAAATTGATGCTTGAAGACATTTAGATTAGCGTCTATCTTGCATATGTACCAGCTTCTCATCATCACAGCTAACATCACATAATTATTCTGCAGATTTCTGAAGAGAGCTATTGTTTCTGTCTAAAAGGTGACTAACTGCCATACAGAAAGTGTAAGTAACAGTCAGAAAAGAAAATAATATGTAGAATATCCATGAATAATCTGAGATTTTTCTAAAGTGTAAAACTGTGAAGTTGCTGGTTCATCCTTCATCTACCACTAATGAAAATTACCGAAATAAGCTGAAACTTGCATTAGTAAGACATGATGAAAAAATCAGTGACAAAGAAAAAGAAGAAGCAGCACATCACTTAGAGGAGGGCTACTCAGCCCTACTTGTGCGTGAGGCAGAGTCAGACTTTCTGCCATAAAATGTTCCATGGGTGGAATCCAGGTTTGGTCTCTTGCTCTTGGCCCAGCAGGGGCTGGAAATTTTTGAGACACCATATTTCTTCCTGGGGATATGCTGCTTTTAAAATTATTCTTCAGAGAGAGTCAGCATAATACAGTATTAATTAACAGTGATTGCCCAGGCCATAGAGCATGATAGCTAGCAGCTGTCACATAACTACATCTTCCAGTTCCCCATTTGCTGCCAAGCGTGAAGAAGGGGACCTACTAAAATCAGTGACTTTCTCTATACAAACCTCCCCTCCTCCTCAAAAGAAGCTCTTCCTTTTTCATGATTCATTTTGCATTGTATGGGATTGCCAGTTGTATATCCTTGCAGGCAACTGCTTTCTGTTACTCTTTGAAATCAGAACAAACATATATATTTTTCATAGTCATAAGTTAATTCAGTTTTACATTTCAGAAATGTTTTCCTCCAATTTACTTGCACATTCTCTTCACATCCTCAGCAATTCCTTTGACTGTTCTGTGAATCTTAAAATAACTAGTTATTTCTTTATACTCCACGTGCGCTTTTTGTAAGCATGGCAGGTTTCTCTCATTATGTTGCTTTCTATTATTTTGTCTCATCCATTTTCCTCTAGTTTTTTAAAATTCTTTCTAATTTTCTTTTCAGTTGCATGTCTTAAGGTACTCATATGATAGCTTTCTTAATTTTCTTCTATCACTTTTATTTCAGCATTTGACATTTTCTGTTTGATGTCTTACTTTTGACTTAACATAATCTGACCCTTTTTGTTAATTCTTTGGTTTTCCACTAACTTATTCTTCCATCTTTCATCTTTTCCTATATAATGAAATTCAAATAATGGTACAGTTTAGCTATTCTTTCTCAATTATGAGCTGTAGGGACTGTTAAGACGATGAATATAGCGGATGTGGTATGTTCTAGAAGCAGCTCTTTGGGTAGATAAACAGGATTATTTTTTTTAATGAAGTGGAAACCTAAATCCATAAGCCAAGCAAAGAACTTCATTTGTTTTACCCTTATATTACATGGATTTTCCTTTAAATAGCCAATCACCAAGAAAAAATAAATTCTTATGACAATTTGTTATTCTTAACTCCCCCAGAGAATTTGCAGAAATTGCTTACACTTAAGACTATATCATAGTTTCTCATTGTGTAAAGATGTAGTAGCAATATCTCACAGGACTGCTTCAAGGCATAACTGGCCAATATTTGGAGAACTTATTACAGCCTACTTAGGATGTAAGAAAGATAGCTTGGTACTATATGTGCATATATAAATACATACATTTTTTGGTGATGTTGCAGAAATCAGAAACATCAGAAATCAGAAACATCTATATAAGATTATGTTAAGCAAAAGTTGTATTCTGTTTTCAATCCTGTGTTCTGCAAAACCAGGAAGGTTAGTGGATTGGTTGGTAAGGTTAGTGGATTGCATGAACTACAGTGATGGTAAAGCTACTGTGGTGAATTGTATTGATACAACACTGATAGACTAGAGAAGCTTACAAATTCACCAGCTCTACTATCACTCCCTTGAACTGACTGAAGAATCCCAAAATCACTCTTAGCTGTCACAATCGCCACTTTTAAAGTTTTTGTTTCTTCATTTCCTTTACTTATTTTATGTCACGTGCTGGTCAGGACATATACAGTGGCTGTTCAGGCTTTTTGATACTATGAACATGAAGTGCACTACGAATATTTCACATCAGGTATAATTTTCTCTGTTTCACTAACTTTCTTTGCTACTTGATTACATTACGTCACTTGCTGCCTACTGTAGTTTGTGTCTCCCTGCACAAATGAGCAGTCAGACCTTTTGCTTCGGGTACAAGAAATTTTTATGAAAAACAGATCCATTATTCCAATAGATTTATGGGCTTAGAAACAGACAATTTACAACATAAGATTTTAAAAATTTGCTCTGATTTATGGCACTTAAATTACCGTAAATTCAACAAGTCTCTTGGGTGCTCAGTGTTCTTATGAGGAAAATGACTGTAAACTTTTCCTTATGTTGATTTCACAGGAAATGTTCAGTACTACACATTTACTTTTGCTGATACAGGTAAGTCTGACATTCATGTAAACTCAACATGAGTTTACATTTCTGTTCATTTAAAAACAATTCTACTCCTATTTCTGCCTCTTCCCACAAGTTAAAACATACTTTGGTAAAAAATGGATTATATCAGCCTCCTGAGGCTACCTTTTTTTCCTCTTCTTTTCAAAGAAATGCAAAGGTTTAAAAATCACTAGGAAAACATGAAGGCCTATAGTATTTATGTGAATAAGGATTCTACAGATGGAGCCTGACATAAGAGTGATTCAGTGGTGTGGGTAAAAGAGAGACTTCTCCAACACTTTTCAAATGCCTGGGAATCTCTCTCATCCAGTATTTTTCTGATGCCGGAATGGCAAATATCCTTTCCCTTCCTCTATATTGTTTGTACTGCTGTAATTATACATTCCAGGAATTTTCTTCTGATCATTGCACTGACTTCAGTGCATATTGCATCAGGTCTTACTAGCAAAAATTCTTAGGCCAGATCTGTAGAAAGTGTAAATACATGTAGCTTTGTTAGTTGCAGTGGAATTTTGCAGGTTAATGATTTGAGTGGATTTTCATGAGATTGTAAGCATCTGTACATGAAAAAATATAAACAGATTTGTATAAATGCTAATAAAGTATCCGTAAAGCAAATTCTTGTCAACTGTGGTAGTCAAGTACTAGGGTGTTCTGTATTACAAGGGACCATTTCTTATGAACCAAAAATATGTAGGGTCAGTTTAGGTTGCAAAGCTGCCATTGCATGTACTTTACTTCCAACAAAATGAAAATCTAGGATTCAGTGGCTAAATGTTGACTGCCACAATGAATGAGTGTTTTGCAATTTGATATGAGCGTGAGATAAGCCTGGATTTCTGTGGCTGAGTGGTTTTTTTTAGAGTCCAGTTTCAAAAGGTGCTATGTATGTTCAGTTTTACTTCAATGAGATATAAGGGTATACAGTCAGCTTCTTGTTGATCTGAAATACGTACAAAAGAAATGCAGAAAACCTTACGCTTTAATTGCAACCTTGGGAAATCAAGGGTGCTCAGCATCTTTGCAAACGATGGTTTAAATGCCTCGGGCTAATGACAAAATTGGAGTTCCCTGAATGGATCTCCATAGTGTATTTCACATAGTGCAAAATCACCAATGACAAGATTCTGGCCTATGGAGCTAAAAGCAATACAAACCAAAAATTAAACAAAACCCAAAAAGTGGTACCAAAATGGATAACCCCAAGTTTTCTGACCCATTACTTTCTTCAACCCCAACTGCCTACATCCTTCAGCTGATAATAAAATAGTTAGCATTAATCAATTGTTATGAATGTCACTGTTCTCTACAGTTTGCTCAAGATTACATTTTTTGGAGTATTATAATTGGCAATTTGGCAGAGCATAAAGTATGAACTAATGAGTTGAAAGAACAGACTGTACTTGCAAATTCAAAGCATTTACATATGAACTATTTGCAGTTTCTTATAAAAATTTGTATTCTAAGTACCAGGTGCTGACCTCACTTGAAACTCTATTACACCATATTTAGCACAAAGAGTACCATTTTCTGATACAGTAGTTTTCCCTGTGTAGGAAAATATATAATATTTTGAGCATGTAACTCAAATACAACCTTAAATTTACTGATGCTCCACAACTTTCCCAGCACTGAGAAAAGTCAAAAGGTGAAGTTAAATGGCCCCCTTTGCTTCCTCCTCTGATCTCTACATTCAACACCACTTTAAAGGCTTTCTAAAAAGGTCACAATCATTATTTTGGCCCTGCTCTCCTGTAGAAGACTGCTGGAGTAACTGTACTCCATTTGCACTTCATTCTTTCATTGCAATATCTCCTATTCTGCCATTTAGATTCTGTGATGATAGACAACAATGTGAAAGCCTAAACCAGATAATATCAAATTGTTTTGTTTCTTATATCGTAGAATACAGACAGCTCTCCCTTCTATCAGCTATAGTCAGGAAACTTCCACCATACCTTGTAGACCATATTCTAACTTTTTTTTTTTTTAATTAGTTATATATATTATCTATCTGCATACACTTCGAAGTATTCAAGTCAAACCTGTATGAATTATAAGTAGGATTTATACATGAATTAATGAATTACTTTTGAATTGTCTTTGTTTCTCTTTTTAATGATTAAGCAGTTCTGGTTTCACCTTTGTCTCCACAGCAGCAAGTGAAGGAATATCTGTGAGATCAGAGGGTTGGAGGACCTCTCCTATGAAGAGAGGCTGAGGGAGCTAGGATTGTTCAGCCTGGAGAAGAGAAGGCTACAGGGAGACCTTACAGCGGCCTTCCAGTACCTAAAGGGGGTCTGCAGAAAAGCTGGGGAGAGACTCTTGGTCAAGGAGTGTAGTGATAGGACAAGGAGTAATGTCTTTAACCTAGAAGAGAGTAGGGATAGATTAGATATAAGGAAGAAATTCTTCACTCAGAGGGCGGTGAGATACTGCTAACAGGTAGCCCAGAGGAGCTGTGGATGCCCCATCCCTGGAAGTGTTCAAAGCCAGGTTGGATGGGGCTTTGAGGTCTAGTGGGAGGTGTCCCTGCCTATGGCAGAGGGTTGGAAACAGATGGTCTTCTAGGTCCCTTCCAACCCAAACCATTCTGTGATACCTGGGTCCAGTCCCCTAGTGCAGCCAGCAGCTATGCTATGCTGTCTGTTGTATAAACTGATCGAGCTTTGTCATCAGGTATTATTTGGTACTTTTACTGTTTGTAGATTATAATCTGACATCCCATACCCAGGCCTGGACTGTCCGAGAGAATTTAGATTATTTGGAGCACTCTTAGCATTATACAATGTGCCTAAAGCTTTCCTTAGTAATTTCTATTATTCTGTTGCCATAAAAGCTTTCATTTGATTTGGAATATATTTAATAACGTTAATTATTGTTCTAATAACAGTACTTTATTTCACTGCTGAAAAGTGATTATATAGTTACTACAATGAAATGTCAAAGTTTTTGATTAGTACTTTTCATACTATTTAAACAGCAAACAATTATAACTGTATTGTCTTTGTAGAAAATCAGTAGGTGAATTAAAGTTGATTTAAACCTAAGATTTCTAAAACCACAGTTGAAAACTACAGTCAAATAGCTGAGCTGATTAACTTGCTAATTGAAGATGATAATTTTAATTATAGACAAATTCATTACAGGACAATTTTTAGGACACATGGTAGTTAGCTGTTTATTTGCACAGGCATTATGGGAGTCAAGGGCATGGGGGTACAAGAAGAGCAGAAATAGCATTTTCAGATCTTAACAGCAAAATAAGTGCAAGCATTAAATATGCTACATGCAGAGAAAGAAAAATTTGTCTTTGATAGGTGATGTTTAAAAGGGTTATAGTAATGGCATACAAAACAATGAAGGGCACAAAGAAGATTGACAACTTTTACCCAACCCATTTTTAAACTCAAGCACAAGCGCTCATTTCATTATATGAATGGAGTTCTAAGGTAATAAAAACAGTTGTTCTTACCATAGATAGTAAGTGTCTATTGGTGCTTGTGTAGTGGTTAAACAGCCTCTATACTGTAAGTTAACACTGTGATCAAGAACTTCATAAAAACTAAACAATGTCAGCTGCTTAAGGAGAATACCTGTGTTTGGTTTTTATTTATTTATTTATTTTTAATCCCAGGATAGGCTTTGGACTACTCTGCAAAGGCAAACTGATTAATAGAAAGCTAAGAACAGCATTTGTTATGAGCCAGCAGCAACACACAAACTCCCTGAATAAAATAGGATGTTGCTTAGTCTTTTTTGATCATAGTATCATCTAAGAGGTATATATTAGTTAAGCAGCCTGCTTAACCATTCCATTACTATACATAGTTTTTCTTGTATAAACAAGTCCTTGAAATTACAGGGAGAAAAACTTTATAAATCTCTTACGGTGAGGGATTTACATTTATCAGATGTTGGTCGTTATGAAAGTTAGGAAACTGTATTTGGCAAATAAATTGGGTACAGTTTGTTCATCTTTATGTTCCTCAAGTTTGCCTTTTCCTGGAAACAGGAACGTAGGCCACCAGCCTTTCCCAGGTGCTACTGGCATCTCTACCAATACACTATTTTCTCCATTCATTTTCAAGAAATGACATTACTATATATTTACTTTTCATAAATTTTCTAGAATTGTTTACTTGTAACTTAGCCTGGATTCTACCAGTGCTATTTAACATAATATGAGCCTGTTATGCAGTATTGTGTTTCCTTTCTAATTATAAGATGGGCTAAGCTTCTGATTAGGCAAAGCAAATGGATTGCAATCAAACTCCTAATATGGCTTACAAGGGTAAAGAATAACAGGGCCTTTAGCGACCTCTGTTCATTAAAGGCTTAAGGATGGTTCCTTTAAATGTATGTTAACATAGCTTTCCAATTTACTAGAGAGAGGAAGCTTACACTGACAAGGAGACAGTGTTATGGGGGTGGAAAATATACAGGATCCAATCAGTGGAGCAGGAGGTGGGAGGAACAGCTGCTTCTTAAGTAATGACATATAAGTAATATTAGTCTCATTGGCTTAATTACATTGTAACCTTAAACAACAAACATCTGTTTTCCATGTTTTCTTCCCAAAGGCCCTGACATTTCCAACATAACCAAACCTTCTTATATTTTTCATGATAAAATAGCTTGAAACAGTAAATAGTAGGAATGTTACTGGTATGAAATTACATCAACAAGAAGATCCATGGGAAAAGCATATCACAGGTTTTTTTTCACAGCTTTCTAGCCTCCTATATGCTACTTGCTTGTATGCTACAAAGTGCAGAAATGAAGGATGGGGAAATAGATTAAGATGAAGTATATCAGTATTTTTTAATTCCTGTCCTCATGAGTGTTTGGAAAGAACACGTACCTATGATATATGAGACATGCTTAACTTTCAGATCAATTCTGTTTCCAAAATAAAAATAACTGGTGAATCACTATGCAGATCTCAAACATGTTTCTAAATACTGTTAGGTTTTCCTTTCTTTCTTTGGTGTGCCTACAAAAACAATTCATTCTTGGGTCTTGTATACTTGGGGTATGATGTACAGCTGTGATAAAGGGAGAGGGAATCTGCATAAGTCTATGTGCCATACATGGTCTGAGCGAATTTTACAGGGCAAAGACTTGTTTTATAGTAAAATCCAGTGTACTGAAAAAATCTGTTTACGAGAAGATTCTGCTAGATATCAAGTGACAGGTCCCTAGAAATACTTAAAACGAGACCACTAGGTAGGTAGCAGCTAAGTAGGAAAGGTAGGCAAACTGGGTAGTCTTGCAAATATGGCTATGCACTTGCTGGAAAGACAAACTTACCTAAAATCAAGAGCTCAGTAACGTTCAGTGGAATTTATTTACAGTGTGGGAAATAATTTTTGAAGGAGTATTACGAATTCAGAAAAATATATATATATATATTTGGGGATCCTGTAAATTGCAGTATATTCATGTATTTCAAGAAAAGTACAGCATGTATTAAAGATGGTGTTTGGTTATAGAATGCATTTTAATATTTAATGCAAAAATCATTAAAATAATGTTGTAAATTTTCTAGATTATTTGCATAGTAGGTCTGAGTATACAGCATTTTACAAATCTGTGAGCTGTGGAAATTCACAATTGCAGATGAAATCTCACCCCCCAAACTCCAATACTAACCACAAGCTTAAAAGATATTTGCAAACACTCCCACCTGAAAAAAAATAAAATAAAAAAATAATAGTTTGTGACAGTTTGAAATATCTTATACATTCTAAACATAATAAAACTGTGTTTTGTTATCAATGTGACTGAAATTAGTTTAATATGGGCAAAAACTAATTAATGTCTAAAAAAAAATAAAAATTAAATGAATGAAAAATTAATACTGTGCTTCCTTGAGTGCAAAAATGTCTAATTCCCAACTACTTTGTCTACCTAGCAGTTTTTACAGAGCTACAATAGATTTTGCTTTTAAATTGTTCTTTTCATGTTATCACACTGAGCTTCTGCTGCCATGACAATTGTCATGATTTAGATGATCTAGTTGCTTATTTGAAAATGAAAGATCAGTAAACAGCCAAGGAAGTTTTCAAATTTAAACTGGGTGGAGATAAACGTTTAAATGCAGCTAACAGACTCCATGAGAAAAACTCAAATTAAGGTTCCCCATTAACACTGTGGCTTGAGATATGTCAGCTTCCTCAGTTTTATGTTTTTTCCATACTTTTAAAACATATTCCTCAACACTAAATAAAATGCCTAAAATCTGGAAGTTTTACATAAGCAACAATCTAGTCTGCTCAAAATTTCTCTATATCTTGTTCGATGACATTTAATTCCTTAAAATTGGAAGTGGTTAGCAATGCTCCTAGTTTGGAATTCAGTCCCCACTTGTTTGTTGTCTTGTGGTAGGTTTCTGTACTTTCTCTGGGCCTGATTCAAAGATGTTGCTCTTAATACTGCAATATTTTATTGGAGCTAGACGTTATTTTACAGTGTATGCTTAGATGTAAATAGGAAGTAAAAACTGATGAATTGAGATATGTGCTATTTGTATTTTATGTCCCATTACATGCAGTATGTATAAACTGCTAATGATGGCCAGGAAGCCAGCTCTGGTACTGCATCACATCATCCACATAGCTCCTTGGTTTACTTTGGATCATTCCAAAGCTGGAGTTGGGAGTTCTCCCAAATGCTAGGATGAATGACAGTGCATCAAATTTAGCTTCCTCTACCTACACAGTCTTTTTAAAAAAAACTAGCTCAGAATATTTAGCACTCTCAAGTGCACCCTCTTGCCACTCTCTTGGTTCTTTCTGTAACCTCAGTTTCCTGCAACAAAATCAAAACCTCTCTGATAGTCTGCATTATTACAGACACTTTGAAATTCTAAAATTGCACAATAATGATTAGGGCAACAGAGCAGCATGATGTGGAGATCAGAAGATAGCCAGGCCTAAAGGCTGGACACCCTTAATTTTGGACAATCTACCCTCAAAGAGACAAACCTTAAGTAGTGTAAATACAAATCTATCCGCATTACTTTGTGGATAGATAGAGTTGTTCAGATATTTGAGCGCCTCCCTGGAGGCGCTCAAGACCAGGTTAGATGAGGCCCTGAGCAACCTGGTCTAGTGTGTGGCATCCCCACCTATGGCAGGGGGTCGGAACAAGATGATCTTTAAGGTCCCTTCTGACCCAAGACATTCCATGCTTCTATGATCTGTAAATCTCAGTTTCTATGAATGTTAGCCTAGAATGTCTTAGTTTTAAGGCGTAGAGTCCTGTTGCATGTGGGGTTGTGTAAAGACTCCCCAAGGGCCTCCAGGTGTACCCAAAGGGTTCCGTTGGGAGCACTTTTTGATGAGAGAAAGGGGCGCCATACGTGTTGTCTATGGTCCTACTTAGGGTTTGGCTCAGTGTTCTGGGTTAGGGTTAGGGGTTAGGGTTACTATTTTATTTACAAAATAGTGTACTTTCCAGAAGACCACATAGAATATTTTAGCCTGGCAAATAAGGCAATTGAGTCTAGATTTTTCCAATTTACAGTCAAAACCCATTTTATTTCAAAATAAACACACACGGTGCTGGAATCCTTACTCTGAATCAAATTATTATAGAAAAACAATGGCGGAGGGGCAGTGAGAAGTCTTTTCTTCACCGCTTTGTGCTGAAAAATGATCTGTCCTGGTGCTCCTCAATCTCTGTTCATAGACTTGGTATTTAACTGTACTAAAAAAAAAAAAAAAAAAAAAAAAAAAAAAAAGTCTTACTCAGACTTTTCTGTAGGACTTCATGACTGGACAACAGAATTTGCCCATTGCTTTGTGCTAGGATAATTTATGAGTTTCCAAGCAAAGGACTTAACCATCTTCATTATGTAATGCCAAATATTCAGACAATAGAAGCTAAGCCTGTTGTCAAATCGCATTTTCAATTGACATTCTGCGAGACATTAGGAGTCACTACATATATCTTCAGTGCATGTGGGAGTCATGACATTAAAAATGACATAAAACTTATTTTGCAGACAGAAAATAAACATTTTCTTCCCTTAAAGAATTTAAGATTGATGGATAATTACTTTGCTTGCCAAGGAGAGACTTCAATGATCAGTATAAATCATAAGGTCATTAAATTGGTAGGGCAATGAGAGATAAATCAGTGCCCTGAAGATGACTTGTAATTGCTTGTTGCAGGATACATGGCTGAATGATATTTTGTAAAGACCATACTGTGCATCTATCTAATTGGGTTGGATGTGTTAGAGAGTCTATAATAGAGCTAGCTGAATAAGTCAAAGACCACCCACATATGAACCAAATAATTTACATGTCTGTGGGACACTCAGAAAAATCTATACTTACTGTGCTATCTCAACTTCATCGGGAACTTCCTAGGCTGCCTTAAAAAAGGATAGAAAAAGAAACAAAAGGTTGATGCAATTCATTTCGTGTAATGCTTCTAAAACCAACGATAGGGAGACAAAAGTGACATGCAGTCATAGCGACAGCTATGCTATTTTGGAATGTTCTGCATGTACATATTTCATAATTGGATTCAAATGACCAGAAAGTGACACTTCTCCCACAAGCAGTCAGATGGCTCTTGCAGCCAAATCTGATAAATCATTTGGAATCAAAATCTTAAGAAATTAAGACTTTGCAGTTTATGACCTTTTATTACTGGGGTTTTACAAATAATATATTCATAAAAATCAGCTTAATTAACATGTGCATCTGGAGAAAGGCAGTAAATAAGTATTATAAAATTGAAATAAATTGTAGTACAGGGTTATCAGTGGGCTTTATAGTCTAGAGAGTTGCCTCTTGTCTGTTTCACAACCTGGGCAAAATGAATGTTTATATCTAATCTCCATTATTTTACTATTTTCCCTGTGAATTCGGATTTTGTTGTTGTTCTCATTTAATGTCTATATCCAGATTTACTTATGTGTCATTTTATTTTAACATACCTGATATTAGAGAAGTAAAAGTCAGAAATTTATTAAATGTTGTTGCTTATTCAACATCCTTACATTTAAGCAAATGTATTTGTTTGGTATGTATTACAACAATAGAAGTATTTATGTGACATTAGGGCTTAATCAGTGGCTAATTCCTGTTTAACTGGCAGCTGTACCAATAAAGAAAAGACATGTTCTTTATGTTCAGATGACTTAAAGATTACAAATGCAAATAGTAGTCTGGGCAAAAGTGATACATCATGGGAATAAAACTTTTAAAAGTGTAATTGCAATAGCTTTGTTAGCTACATATAGCAGCTGTTGGTTTTTCGTTTGCTTGTTTTCTTTTACGTTTTGTCTTTCTTAAAAAAATGGGATGAAACATTATGAAAAGAGGGGACAGCGTGAATAGATGGATTAAAAAAAAAAAAAGCTAGAAAGACAGAAAGTGAGGACTATGTATTTGCCCAGTAGACTGCTAAGAAGAGTACAGTAAATCTGAGATTATTTAATCAGAATCCCTCAGTTTTATTGCTTTCTAACTGAGAATAGATGGGGACTCAGAAAGAGTTTGCAAACACATGAGCATTAGAGACTCTTTGAGTGCTTATTAAAGCCGTTCACTGTCTGCATATTGCCATGACTACTATGCAAGCATATAATTCAAAGAGCAGTGAACATGGCATCATTCAAAAGCCCAAAACTTTATTCTAGATTAAAACTGTATTGCCCCAGTCTTTATGAGGAGCCAAAGCTAAAACTTCATCAGAGCTCCTCTCCAAAGCTTACAAGCTGTTCAAAATTGAGGTTCATCCTTCTGAATGAAGCTGGTCAGTATATTTCTAAAACCAAAATAGATGAATAAAAAAACAAATTTATTTTACACAGTTTTCTAATGGTCAAATCCAATTTTAAATTTCATTTATGTTTATATGTCATGTGAAAGCTTCGATGGTAAATGAGTGAGAAGCTTCAGCAAAATAGCTTGCAGTCTGTTGAATTCAAGGTAAATCAATTTGGCTGATTTAGAATGATGAATTCAGCTATCTGGAGGGTTTCGTGGCACTCTCAGCTTGCCTGAATTATGTCAAGTTAGCCTTCAGAAGAAAATACAAATAATTTGAATTACGTGGTAACAAGAACAATTAAAAACACACTGCAGTGCCAACCGTGGTTAGTTTTAACATGGAAACTTCACTCCAGTTGTCACAATCTCCTAGTAAAACTAGTTTGCTGAACATAATGGAATGGTGATATCCCATTTACCACTTGATTATACTCTATTTTCACTTACCCTGTGTCAAACCTTTTGAATCATGACAATTTCTTTGTCCTGTCAAGATTAAAACAAGGGACCTTTTCTTTTATCCGTGAGTAGCAATGAGAGAAATCAGCTAGACTTTTAGTAAGTGATGAACTTGTTACCTTTCTGCACTGGTTTCTTGAAGAACATGTTAAGCTAGATTTTCAGTTGTGATAGTTCTGTGCTGTTACATCAAATCTGGTTATTTAAATATAAGCAAATAAAGCAGGGAGTTGGAAAGATAGTACACAGGAGAGGTGAACAGGGTAGGCCTCAGCCATTTTAACTCTGAACTTTGTTAAATGACTGAATTTATGAAATAAATATAAAGGTTTAAAGATTTCAAGGCTTCAGTTGGATAAACTAGAGCCCTAGTATCTGCTGCTGTTCATTGTTCTGTAGCTACATCTTTGTATACAGTAGGGAAAAACAAGTCTTTGCAGACTCTTCTAAATAATGATCTTAAATAGCTTTCTTGGACTCAAACACTTTAAAATTTTCTATTTTACCAGAACTACTCCCTTTACCAGGGACGTATATTCTTTTTTCAGCATCACTGGTGGACATTTTCATTTCCACCATCACTGGCTGAGTAGTGAAGGGGAAGACCACACTGAACTGAATTGCCAGAGATTGGCAGTTGTACTTAAAGTGAATCTTCATGATGGTGTGTGATCTATGCTTCATATAGTAGATAAAGAGGAGATGGTCCTCCTCATAAGCTTGGATGCTTACGTCTAAAGGGTACAGAAGGTTAGGTACCATTTTTGAGTCACCACCAATAAATATCTTTGAGAACAAATCAGATATTTAGTCAGGGAAGTAGACTAGATCTTTTCTACCTCTGTTTTCTACAGTTCTGTGCTAGCCCCATGACATTCTTTTCCATGTTTCCTACCCTTTCACAGTGACCTGATAAAAGAATTGCAAATATGGGAGATGAAATTTCAGTATTACCTGGAGCAGCAGATGGAAAGAGGGAAGTCAGAACCATTAAACCTTTTCTTCTTTTATTCTAGGAATTAAAGTTGAGGATAAGAGGTGTTTTCCCTTGGCCAGCGAGGAGGAAGGGAAAGGAGGGATAATGCCAGCTGCTCTGTTACCCACGAAAGCAAGATCTCACTAATTTGATGTTCTTTCCCACCTACATACAGAGAATAATTATCTCCTAAAAATATTTATACATCCATATTGATTTCAAATAGAACACATGCTTCCAAAAATGTAATAGAGAGATGTATGTTCCAATAATGAAGGTTATAAAATATTTAAATACTTCCTCCGTTTCTCTCAAGAGGAAATGCCAAATAGCAAAGAGGAAGGAGATTCCAACTTCTCT
This sequence comes from Heteronetta atricapilla, assembly GCA_011075105.1. Taxonomy (NCBI): domain Eukaryota; kingdom Metazoa; phylum Chordata; class Aves; order Anseriformes; family Anatidae; genus Heteronetta; species Heteronetta atricapilla. The sequence continues at coordinate 12,682,669 of CM021735.1, forward strand.
TGTTTTTAGTGTGAGGTTCTTATTCCCCTTTGCTTTATCACTCTCTGCTCCCAGAATAAAAAACTATTACTATTTTGTGATGCATATCCTGATCCAAACTTCATACATATGTATTGCCATATGTTTCACACATCATATGCTTTCCTTAGTTTCATTTCAGGTTCAACATCAACACTCTTTACCCATCACGCTTATATACACATACTTTGTTCATTTCACACATCTTCCCATGTTTGCAGAGTCAAATACAGAAAGAAGTTGAATTGACTAATATATCTTATGTGGAAGAAGCAACTCAAGCCTGTATCTAGGCCCTTCTATGTCATTCTTACTCGCTGCTTACTTAAAAAGACTAATATATTTCCTGACTATATGAATCTAAACTATTCTCTCTTGCCTGTGAAGGAGTGAAATTTCAGAGAAATTAAGAAAAACAATTATTTTATGTAAAGACATAGGAGGAAATGCAAGCAGATTTTAGTATCCCTAGGCAGCATTACAAACTCAGATTTTAGATTCCTTGCTACCAAGTGGCATCCCTTGCTCTACTTAATGTGGAGGTTACCCTGGGGACAGGTAGTTATTGAATTAGGGATACTCAGAGGCCAACACCCTGGACAAGCTGCAACCTAGAGCAAAGACACAGCTTGCTGCTGCAACTCAGGATGCTTGAGAGAAGAGACCTAGAAACAAGTTTTAGACTCCAAAGAGGGTCTCAGGCTTTTCCAGGCAAGCAGGTCCCAGCTATCCAAAAAGAATCCTGCTTCTAAGGAGTGAATGACAAAGACAATATGACAGAAAGGAAGGGCTGGAGGTGTTTGTTCTCAACTTTCAATTGCCTAAGAAATTGCCAAGGAACTGCCTATGGACTTTTTGGATTCGAAGCATTCTTCTAAGATAAAAGAATGTGACGGAGAGGTGAAATGACGGCTACAGAGTGCATACAAAGGATGCTCCCCTGGAATTCCAAGGTGGGATGGGTTTTATTATTTTGTTTACTTGGTTGTTTTTGTTGTTGTTGTTGTTTTTCTTATTTGTTTGTTTGTTTTGTTTTCCCCTACATTATTGTTGAAGCCTGGGACTTTTATTTTATTTTATTTTATTTTATTTTATTTTATTTTATTTTATTTTATTTTATTTTATTTTATTTTATTTTATATTGTTTTATATTGTTTTATTTTATTTTATTCACACTGTGATTTACCAGCCAGATAGCTGAGGAGTGAGTTATGATGATGTTTTTTTTTACTGGGAATGAGATGATATAGCAGTCTTTTACCTAATTTCTGCTCTTAGCCCACAATGACTTTATTCCAGTTTTATTATGTACTTGAAGCAGATGTTGTGACATAGCATTTCTTATTATATTTAAATTTTACAGTCTCCACTTACAGTGTATAAGAACGTCAGCACTCGGAATTGTGAATGGTGTATAACAGTGTTAGGTATCTCACCAATGTATTTAAGATCTTATAAGGGAATATGGTATGTTTCTAGATAGCGATCCTTTTGTTTTGTTTTCTACTTTGCATTGTAGTTATGGCTATGGATAGGAAGTATTTATGTTGTGGATGCTTAAAAATGGTTACAAAATTAAGTGTTCTTTTATGCTTTAGTGGAAGAATTTGGTTGGTTTCATGACTCGTATGGTAGTATTTTGGATCCCAAGCTGAGCGATCTAATGCAGTTAAGGTGTTATTCATGGACAAGCTGACTTTTTGATCTTTTAGACATCAAAGAACGAATTTTGGATTATTTTGGAAATGTTTACAGTAATTAACATAACAATTTTAGATTAGCAATAACAGAATCACTGTTCTTACATATGAGGTGGCTTACCAAAATTTACTGGTGCAGTAGTTCTATTCTACTGATACCAGAGAAAAAGTAGATGGGTTTCACAAAATGCAAATGTTACAGTTCTCTGTATGAGGGGCATACAAAATCTGGATGTTTTTGTTTATATCTTTTTTGTCCCTTGTCAAATATAATTCATTTTTAACTGTGTACTGCAGTTCTATTTCAGTGAGTATGAGAATGAGACATAACATAATATAACTAGTAGTTTAGTGAGTTGAGTGCTCACCAGGGAAGTGGAATACCTGGGTTCATCTCCCTTCTCCAAATTCTGAGAAATAAGGAGAGCAGATAGTATTTCAACACGGCTGCGAGACAAATTGAATGTACATTCACACCACTCCCAGTCAGTCACCCACAATGGTACTGATGTGTGGATGTGTTGTGAGACACCCAGTGCAAAAGACAGGCTCTAGAAATAGGTAGGTCAGGATCCCTTGTGAACGTAGGCCTGAGACAGACCAGAGGGCAGTTTGGCAGTGTGAAGTCCACAGGCATCTGCTGACAAAACTGAGATTCTGAAGGAGAAAGCTTGGTGCTACAGAATTACATGGTGAAGGCAGCAAAACAGTGGTTTCAGGAATCTCTTTTGTGCTTGAACGCGGGACTTGTCAAATGGTGTCTTTGTAATGTGCTGACTCTAGTAATACCAGAAAATTGTGTCTTACTGGTTTTCATACTGTTAAATACTGATAAAATAATTTAGTATCAGTAGGCTCAGGAAACAGTGACAGCTACAACCTCCTGATTTAACAGTACAACTTCATACAGAAGAGGTTTATAAAAGGGATTGTAAGCTACAACTACCTCTGTATCTGTACCTGTACTTACAGATAGCTCTTCAAAGCACAACTGCCAGACTTGGTCACCCTCATTGTTCATGACCCTGAAGGAAGCAAACTTTGACATAGATAAAAGAAGGTTATGTAGGGAATGTTTGGTGTATTTTCCTTGGCCATACAGTGAAGAATTATGTTAGTAGGAATAAGGCACGTAAATACTTACAGGTTCTTAGGATCTAAGTGGCAACAAATGTAACTTGCAAACAGTGATTGAACTTTATTCTTTCTCTTCCAGAAAGATAGCTTCTACCCTTGAATGAGAAAAAAAAAAAAAAAAAAAAAAAAGGAAAAAAAAAAATCACACCAAAAATGCTTCCAATAATTACTGAATCCCTGAAAAACAGGATTGAATGTGCCTAAGCACAAAATCACAATATCCCTTGTGACAGGTATTTGAGTAAAATTTGGAGGAGGAAGAGAGAAGTAAGCAAGCTTTTCTTGTGTATATTTTAAGAGCTAGAAAGGGAAAAAATCTTCACAGGAAAAAGACAAACAAAAATACAAATCCAACTGTCATGGACAAGCAGCCTTTAAGGAAGGAGGTAGGAATTAGGTGTGTTGTCTAAGTGGATAGCTGTCTTAGAAGGATCCTGCTCAAATCACTAACGTGATCTGCTCAGGGCAACAAATCCCATGGTATGGGTGAGTACTATCTCCTTAGAATTCTGCAATATCCTGGTTCATCAGCACTGTTAACCTTTGTCGGGGGAGGCATCTCACTTGACCTCTACCCTTTGAGAACCCTAAATATCACAGGAAACAACCATTCATTTGGTATTTATACTGATAAGAATACTGCTTTATGCTCCTTTGACATTTATATACAGTTACATTATGGTTGTTCAGATAAATGTCAAATGAAAGGTTTCCAAATCTGACATTTTTTAATAGTATGCCTAAAAATGTTGTGGTCAAACAAAGGACTGTGATTCATGTGGCACTTAAAATGATCTACCTGTCTTCTGCACATAACTTGAAGGCTAATTCCAGTTAAGCAGAGAAGAGAGTGGTAGCACCTAACCAGAAAGGAGAATGGGAGAGTTCTCTGTGAAATTAATCAAGTTGAAGCATAAAATGCCATTTTCAAGTAACAGCTTATGTCTCTCAAACAGGTGAATAACCATTCTAACTCTTGTCAGACTCCCATACTCCCTGACTACTTTATTTTGGATATTTCACACTTGGAGGGTTTAATGTTCAATAGCAAATTTACTTGTTTGCAGATATTTGACGTTTTGTGGGATTTGATTTAGCAAATTTAGTAGAATACAGCAAGATACTAACATCACCAATACATGTGCACACTTTATTTAAGAGAATACAAGAATTGCGTTGTGTGGTTGAACCACAGTACAACTCTAATTCTAATTATTGTTCTTTATAATATTCTCACCATCAAGATACTTGGCATCCACAGTTGCCATGAAGGTATACATAGTTTGAAACCAGCTCATCAGAAAAGGACTTGTGAGAATGTAGTTACAACTACATTTTTAGTTTTCAAGTATGTTTAGATGTACCAAAGATACCTACAGTCACTCCTTAGCGTTGCGACAAAATTAAAAAAAAAAAAAAATAAGGGAGAACACTTTTTCTTCTTTACTGATTACCTTTAGTTCAAACACCTTTTTGAAAATAGTCAGAGTATCCTCAAATCAAGTCTGTTGTGGGCAGTAATTTAACTTGAATGATAGAAGGCAGGAAAAGACATCTTCCCACTTCACCTGCATCATTCTTCCAGTCTCTTTTTTCCACCTCTGTTATGAATAATCATATTATTTTTAATAGTACAAAGAAAAATTGCATATTTGAGATGAATGAACCTCTTTTCTGAATTTCTGTTCATAAATTTTATTCCATAGATGCAATTGATATTGTGAGCTCTAGATCTACCTTTTTAACAGCAATGTGTAGTTGATTGTGAGGTTTTGTTGTATTAAGTCTTTGCTTTTTTTCTGTATCTCCATATATAAAGAGAATTATTTCAGCTGTTCATGGGCCATTTTATTCAATTGTACATACCACCTTTTCCTGGCAGCATGCCTAGAAATATCTCACCGTGATTCAAACAATTATCATTAGATATCATTAATTCCCTCCGTGGAACAAGACAATAAAGTTCTGGGTGAGCTAGTTTTCATTTTCACCTAGTTCTACATGTTTTAATCACCTGGAATTCTCTGCTAAAAGAAAAAAAAAAGGTCTGCTCACCACTGCCACCTACATGCCTCCACTGGTGTTATCAGCCATATTCATTACATGGTCATAGGCCAACAGTTCAACAATTTAAGCTCTGTATGCAGATTTCTTTATACAGTTGAAACTGGCTTGGGCCCAGTTTTTGTCTGAAACATGCTAGTCTTTAGGGCTTTGTGCCTGCTTTGGCACCAAACTCTTCCACAGACCCTGAACTTTTCACCATGCACTGAAGAAGTATAGACACCAAAGAAAGTTAAACCTCATACTATAGACATAAGAAACTGACACAAAGCTTCAAAATGGTCACTTTGTTGTTTCATGAGGCAAAATGTTATAGCATTCTTGTCTATTACGGTGGCTATTTAATCATTTTATACATTGAGGAGGAAACTGAAATCACAATTTGAAAATTTGAAATTTGATTTGAAAACAATTATGAATTATAAAAATATATTTATTTTAATGCAGTCATAGGTTTGAGTCTGAACTGATGATATATTGAAACAGGCAATATTCCTTTTACTGATATTTGTAATTTGTTCATGAAAAGGAATTTCACCCATCAAAATGTTTTAATTATATTGGCTGGTAATTGCAGCATTGCAGATGTGACCAAGCATAATGTTTAAAGGCAGAAAGAAAATCTGTATTCTGTGGACTCGTTTCATCATTTTGATGTGTGTGCAGATGAGTAATGGGGAAAGTAGAAGGGAGAGAACTTGAAAAATGCTAGAAAGTAGAATGATCAAACCAAGTAACTTAGTATTTGCAAACTGGTATTTCTTGCATATTTATCTTAAAGTTAAGGACATGACAAGGGAAGCAAACAAATCTTAAACCTATTATTTCATGTTATTTAGCCTGTGATAAATGAAAATGTATCTTACCATCACAGACTAATCACTGGAAAAGAAGTCTGTCATAATTCCAGTACAAAACATTTCCAGTGGGGGCCCTGATCAGTATGACACTTCAAAGAACAGAACAAAACCAGCTTTATCAAAATAACATTTTTGTCATTTTAGATGGAGAGTTCTGAACTAGATAGAAGATTTTGTCTGAGGTTTGTTGGATGTGGGAAGTCTGTGGAAAAGACACAAACTGAATTTGGATCCAGATCAGACTTAACCATTTTACTGTTGTTCTTTTAATTCCCAGAGCACTCACAGGACTTCCCTAAGGACATGATTATAAGATTAAAACTCAGCTGCAAATAATAGGTGTGATTTTCATAAAAAGTGATTACTTCAGTTGTACTAGATGAAACATTTATGTTATTGAACAAGGAATTTAATTCTTTGTTCTTAAACACATGTATTTTTTATATTTTCTTTATCTTGTCTCATTCTGTTGTCACAGAAAAAAATAATTACCTAAATTTTCTCTCAGGTTCAGATTTTCAGTATCATTTTACCAGTGTTGGCCAGAAGAGCTATCATATGGGAACAGACATGCTCAAACTTCATGAAAAGTATTTTAATTTTACTAAGCATAGTAAATATAGCCATTCTTTCCATCATACAATTAAATAAACATCAGAATTGGAAACACTTGTGTAGTGTTAATAAACATGGTATCTGGGTTGGTACTAATTGTGGTATTCTTTCTTCAGGACAGAAACTATTCCCATGGAGGATGCTCTCCATTGATAACTTTACATTAGCACTGATCAGCCATTCAGTTGGATAGTCCCGAACAACTCTTCAGGAGCTATTGGAGGAATTTTTTCATTTTTGAAGCCTATCCAAAGGTAATTAACTTTTTTATCTCATAAAATAGTGGTAATGAAAATTTATTTTATACATATTTACTTCACCAACATTTCTGTTAGATGACAGATATGAAATTGACATAGCTTTAAATAGATTTATATAGTTTACATAGATTCAGATTGAATATCCTTGCACAGGATTTAACAGGACTAATTAGTTAGGTCTCTCTTTGGCTATATGTCCTTTTTTAATGAAGTATTTCTAAACTTCTGAAATATTACAGAATCACATACATCCATAACCTGGAAACAGAAAAAATATATATATTCTGCTTAATTCTATCTAATTCAGCAGGAAAGGAAAGAAAATCAGGGAAAGAAAAGAAAAAGAGATATTAAAGTATGAGATTTACTTAGCTGAACTGTTCAAAGGTATTCCAAAGAACTTAAAACAAAGTTATATGCTTTTTATTTTATTTTATTCATTACCCATTCTTATACAAAGAAACACTTTAAAAGGGATGGGAAAAAAATTAGTCTGTGCTTCTTCCAAAACAAATGAGGTTAAAAGAGAATAATATTGACACATATATATCAAAAACATCCCTTATAAATGTCAGAGAGACCAGTCAGAAAAGAATGGTCATTGCCACACTTAGAGTTTTGTTTTTCCACGTCTGGACCAGGTTTGCCTTCTCACCAGGAGGAAGAAATTCACATCTGCTGAAGTTTTTGTAGTAATTTATAATTCCAACTGCTAAAATTAGAAACAGACCTCAGTTAAATGAAAAGGCGATGTTTAAAAAAAAACAAAAACCTTCATAATTTCATAATGTTTTCCATAAGATGGGGGAAGTGTATGGGGAGAAAAAGGATGTTTATAGGTCATTACAGCCAGAGAATCAAGGAACCCCAATAAAATTATCATGGAGATAAGAGAGGATCTTTAACACAATTTCATTCTTACATGTTAAGATCTGTAAGAAGTTGCATGGCCAAAATCCCTACTTCTCATTTATAACATTTATATCTGTATTGGAGAATCTGAAGTGAGAAAGCACATTATGGTTTTCTAGTCTGGTCACATTTTTAGATGCATTTGACTTTGGATCTGATTGGTTTGGTTTGTTGTTTTTGTTTGTTTGTTTGCTTGTTTGTTTTTTTGGATCTCCATGATTGATTAAAGAATCACTGATCATACATTGGCACCTACTATACAAAATAATCACATCAGTAGATAAGCAAAAATACCAACACAAAAGTACATCCAAAGAGACAATCAGAAGGTAGACAGCACTAAAAATTTAAGTAGACAACTGGATTGACTAGTTCTGGAAAAAGATAGAGCATATCTGAGATGGTAGAAATGTGGATGCTTTCACACAAATTATGGAAAATTTTATTAACTAAAATTTGCTGGCATTAAATTAATAAAATAATGCCTATTTAGATAAACATATAGAGTTTACATCATTTATGGATGCAATTTATTTAGATAAGGAAGACCATACATTTCCTTACAATAATTAGGCTCCAAAAAGACAGGTTGGATAGAAGACAATCTATATAGCATGTTGTTCATTGTAAGGCTATACTAGAATAATAAAAACTATTATTTTGGTAGGAAGAAGCCAGGGTTTATCAGTCACCACCAGATTGTTCGGGGGAAACTGTATTGTCAAAGTAGAGGAAACAACTAATACAACATCTGATAGCTCTTTTGTTTTACAGTGGATCCTTTAATATTAATAAAGCTTGAAAGACATAGTCCATCAAATACCCTCAAAGTCACAGGAATACTTTTGTGAAACCCCCAAACTAGCAGCTAATTATTTCATTTTCCTTTTTGAGGTCTTCTGCTTAAATGTTTGACCTTAAGACTTGAAATTTAGGGATGTAAGAGGAGTCTCTTACAACATAAGGAGTCTCTTTATAATATAAAACTAAAGGAAGGAAAACAGATCAGAAAAAATTTGAAAAGCATAAGTTTAGGAAATACTGTGGGTTTTTTTTTATATACAATGATGTAAATCTTGAGGAAACATAAGAATTAGTCATAGCTCTCTCTGATCTCACAGAAATTGGAATCAAGTAATTTGGTGAGACTCCTGAACTCTTAAAGCTGCATTTTTTTTTGCAACAAAAATGTTACAAATGTATTTTATGGAAGCTGCATTTAATGGAAATGGAGACTGATTCCTAATTGCCCTTGTTGCAAGAGAACACCGTAAATTAATTTTTTTTTTTTTTGCATATTGTAAGCTAAATATTATACTTCTATTCTACATTACATTAGTTGCCACTTATAAAACAAATAGAACAAGACTATATTTACTTTTTCATGCTCATTATAAATAGCATTATACTATTAATAAAGTAAGGATATCTGACGTATTTACAAGAGTATTACAAAAAAGGAGTTTGAAAGAAATGCTGAAACAAGTAAAAATATATTATCAAAAAGCTCTTAGATCCATTAATCTATACTTGAAAACATATTATTTTCTTGTTTATTTATGAATGGTTTGGACTGCTCAGGGAATTTCTAGTGAAGCAAAGTTTGCATACAATACTAAAGTTTGAAATATAACAGTGTTGATTGCAATTTTTAGCAATCAAGGGAAAACTTTGGGTTTTATTAGGCAAAATGAAGAGACATATAAAATATGTTTTGCCTCCGTTTTCTAAATCTATTTTTTTAATTATTTCTAGAGGAAATTTAGAATTATCAAGTTTCCTCGCAGCACATTGTCAGATTGTTTAATTTTGGAACAAACCACATTTTTTCTTAAACTTAAAAATCTCTTTTTTATGTGGGTTTATTATTAGACTTTTTAGAGTTTTTCACGTGGTCTACAACGTACATGTTCAGGTGTAGTTAAATTTGAAGGTAAGTGTGTGAAAGTTTTTTTTTTTGTTTTTTTTTTTACACTAGAGACTGGGAGTAGAGTCTATCCATTTGTTTAACAAATATTATAACAGCTAGTGATCAGGACATTCTCCTGACTGTGGGAGTCTTCGGTTTTTATCCTTGATTTCATATTTTCTCCAGTGAGTCTGTAATAGAAAACACCTTTACAAAGTTAGGAACAAACAACAGTGTGTGTTTATTTCCTTTCAGATTTTCTGTGAACCACACCGAGCTAATGTCAACAAATAAAGAAGCGGTGGTTTTAGACTTGAGATTCTAAATTCTCATTATTCCACAGACAGGTAAGTCTTTTACTTAATTTTACTCTAAGTGCAAAACTACTATATTCAAGCCAAAACATAAGGTGGGCAGAAGAGGAGGAGCTGCTTGCTAAGCCAATTGCAAAGAGGTATGGCTCCTGAATTTAAGAAGAAGGGAAGGTAGAGGGAAGAAGAGCTAAAATGAGTATTCTCTGATGATTGGTGAAATATTTATGATGTGTCATTCTCATAGAGAAGGAGATTATTGGGATATGACACTACTACTCAGTGTTTCTTGAGAATAATTACTTTTTACCCTATTCGGCCCGCATTTGATACTATGTCAGCATACTTACTTTTCAAGTAAGTTATTCTTTATTAATAGTCACCTTGCATCAAGCAGCAGAGGCCTTTAGGCTGCCAAAAACAGCGTTCCTAACTCTCTTATTTAAGATTCTTAATTATTTACAGTAGACTTGGAAAACAATACAATTACATACAACTGAATTTCAGGATCAGAGCTCATAGCCTTTATTTTTAGGAATTTGGCTGTACAACAGCCTATACACAGTACAACATACTATACTCTGAAATCTGTTTCCTATTACATTTTATTGTGCTTAGCCTTTTAGCATATGGATTTTGGTGATCTTCAGGAATGCATAATTATGATATTTTTAGACATATAGTGAGGTAACTTGGTTAATAATTAGATATTCTGAAAGTAAATTGGTCTAAAAGATTTTCACAAAATCTAATATATGGTAATTTTGCAGAAGGTATAAAAATAGAACATCCTTTACCTCAATCACCTTAATTATCCCCACATTGTGTTAAAAATGTCCTCCTTGTGAATGAAAATTTAACAGTAGGTTTACATTTTCAGCACATCTAAATTAGCTATCTGGAAAAAGATCACCTGTAGGAAATTCAGTGGTTTTAACTCTCTTGAAATATCACTCTCTGTTGTGATACCAACTGTGAAAGAATGTCAATGTTTGAGAAGACATCTGCAAACTATGACCTACTGTTTTACTTGCTGATGCAGCATCATGAAATTCATGTCCCTCTATTAAAGAATCAAATACAATTTTAAGTCATTGTGGGGAACATTGCAGTACAGTCAACTACTATTCACTGTCTGAACAAAATTATTTTTTTGTTATACTTTAGTACTAACTTTAAGCATAAAATTCAATCCCTCTCTCCTATGCTCTATTTTTCTATATTACTTGGTCTTTTCTTTCACAAGAACTTTGGCAATAAAATGAATGTTTTCAGCACCCGAAAAATAATGCAATTACAGGAATTTCCTGAGTGGAGCCTGTTTGGTTACCTCTGGGAAAAAGCTGCCAGTCAGGGTTGTGACAGGAGTCAGCAGAGTTCTCCATGAGCAACAAGGGAGCAGAAAGTTCAGCTCTTTGGGAGGATGGTTTCCTGCAGCGCCACTTCAGTATCCACCTTATTTTAATTTCCATTAATAAATGCAGCCGTGATGGAAATATGAGAGAGAGATGACCCTGCAGTGATGCAGACAGAACATGGTAAGGGCAAATAGCTCTAAGGCAGCAACAGAGGAAGTCTATAGGGCAAAGTTTCTGTGTTAATTCACCATGGAGCCTAAGATTAAAAAAAAAAAAAAAAAAAAAAAAAAGTAAAACTGGAAAATTCAAACGAGTTTATAAATTTTGAGGAATGCCCAACTTACAAGGTCAAAACACACAATAAGGAATAAAAGCTACAAGATAGGGAATTTTAAAGCTTAATTTTTAGTTTATTATGTGGGTTTGGGATTCATTTAGACAAGACTTTTTTGCTAGATCTACTGCATTGAACATATGACTGAAATACATGTATACTCTCTAATACGCTGCTTCTCTCAAAACAGTAATTTAAGATGAATCTCATTAAAAACCCTCTTTCTGAACAGATAAACAGAGTGGTAATGTATTTTTAATGAGGTGAGGTGATTTCTTGCTGTGCAAATGTGCAGAGACCTGTAAAACTGCAGTTTTCTTTCCACCATGTGAGGATAATCATGAGTGTTTATCAATGCATCATTGTCCTATTTACTGGTGAGACTGACCTAGTGAGCTACATATAAGAACTAGGGACTCATCTGCCAATAAAAAGGTCGGTATTGCCATTTTGAAAATTGCATTATTTAATTGCTTGAATTGTTATAATGTCACTGTCATAAACTTCCATGATCTTGTTTGAATTACAGTTTTTGGTTGAATTTGCCATGACTTTTTTTTTTTTTTTCTTCCTTTTTTTTTTTTTTTTTTAACTGGCTATCCTGATAATGCTGACAATCACATTGAAGATGGCAATCAAAGATGGCAGCCATCAGAATTGGGGAGGATTTCCTGAGGTTTCACCATGCTCTGAATTGTTTGTCATGGTAGGAAAGAAGTGCACAAAAACCTTTCCTCTTACATTGAAGAATCTTAGAAAATATAGAATTGTTTGCCGAGCAGTTTTTATTTTATTGTATTTTTTATCTTTGTTTTGGAGGGAGTTATGCAAAGGATTAAAAAGGAGCAAGAAAGGTGTTCTAACAGCACAACATGACTATTTTTGGAAAAACAAACCCAGAAAAAAGCTGAAAATGTAATATCTGAAATGCAGCTTCTGACACACAAAAATATCCCCCACCGACTGACAAAAAGAAAAAAAAAGATAGGAAACAAACTCCCTCAAATCAAAGAATCAAAGTAAATTGTGATCTTTATCCAAACCCATCTGAACCTTTTTGGTTCCACTTAACAAAGCATTTTGGATACCCTGGGAAATTTCAGTTCTTGACAATGTCATTCAGGCTAAATACATATTAGATAATTCAGATCATACTAGAATAAGATGATGTCCAAAAATACATGATTCTATGTATTTGTGCATCTTGCTAAGATATATCTATCTATCTATATATACATATATATATATTCCTTACTATTACCTAAATTGATTTCTGACTTTTATGTATTATTACTGTGATTATTACTGTTTGGGGTTTGGCATTTGTTTTCCTTTTAATCTGGATTTGCTATTGCAAATCTATTTTGTAATGGAGGGGCTGCATCGTATTTTACACTAAATAAATTATATTTATTTCTTATTGTTCTCATTTTTTAATTTACACTATTCATGGGATTATTACTCATCATCTAATTTTAGCAAAGCCCTAAAATACAAAGCTAATTAATGTTGTTATAAGCCAATAGAAAAATTTCAGATTTATGTAAAATCTCTTCTTTCGGGTACAGCTATATTATAGGTAGAAAATGTCAAGAGAAAGGCATACCTTGATCAACAGGCATTTGAATTAATATTTAAGTGGCTAATATATATTGCATACAAAAAGACTGGCCTGAGAGAATCTTGGAAACTATTTTCCTTTCCTATTTGTTGCAAAACTGCTTCCATAAAATAATGGTTAAGTCTAAATTGGACTCCAGTAGGTTGTTAATACAATTTAAATTGCAAGAGTATTGTGTGAATTATTGGCACTTAGTTCTTTCCAGTTGGGACTTGTGGAAACATACTTATATTTTTAAAGATCTAAGGGCAACTTGTTACCTAATCAGTAATAACAAATACTGTTAATGTGCAGATTCTTGACAAAGAGAAATGTTTTAAAAGTATTTAATTTCAATGAATGGACATCAGAGTTTTGAAGAAAACTGAGCAGTGCCATCTTTTGTTGGCAGAGACTAACTGCAACTTTCAAATGTCAGTATTTAGATCGGTTCTGATTTGTACATAACTACTTTATATCAGAAGGTCATTTACTCCTAATAAGATGTTTTTCTTATTAAACACAAGAAAGAATATTCACTGTAGTTGCTGAATATTTGCTGAGGAAGAAAAGACTTCAAGCATGAAGAGTTACCAACAAGAGTCAGGACTAGCACTTACATTCTATTAGACTGCTATACTTTTATAAATGAAAACACCTCAGGCAAAATCCGTAACAATAGATAACCTATTTTGTTATAATAAAGACAATTCATTAAAATTTCATTTGATAACAGTAGCTGATGTTTTTTTTTTGGTTTTTGCTTTTTTTTATTTAAAAAAAAAAGTGCCTACCTGTAACTTAGACTGCTGCTGAATCACAGTTTATTTTCCAAGAAGAGAGATCAAATCTAGGTTGGTCAGAAGGTCTTCGTGTTCATTCTGTTTTGTAGCTCAGGAAGGAAAAGAGAAAATGAAAATTGGCAGGGAACGTACATGAAAATACAGAAACTTTTAGTTTCAAATCTTACTCATTGTGTATTATGGCAGCTTAAGAAGGAATGGTGCTTCATGATCAAAGCAGTTTGTAAGAAGTAGTGAGCTTTCACGGTGCCTTTCAAAACCAGGTGTATTGTAATTTTAAAATTGTTACAAATTCTTCATTTTCCCAAATAGAGAGACATGTCACATCCATATCTATGTTTTTTGTATGCATAATTTGCCGACTTACACCTATTACTTCATATTTGAATTGTTTCTGTCATTTTTTTATAGCTGGACAAATTAGAACTTTTGAACCTGCATATGACTTGTCAGTCTCTTGCTAAAGATGTACTATAGACCACCTATGGGCAACTGTGGTTTGATGACAGTACCTCAGTAAAAGTTTAAAAATACATATATATTTACAGCATGTAATAAACAGGCTTATAATATTCACTGCATTACTTCTCCTGTTCTTCCTTCTCACTGTACAGTAGATTCCCACCTGGAAATTCAACATGGTGGAAGATCACAGAATCACCTAGGTTGGAAGAGACCTCCAAGATCACCGAGTCCAACCTCTGACCTAACACTAACAAGTCCTCCACTAAACCATATCAATAAGCTCTACATCTAATGCTTGTGGCATAGGGAAAAAAGTAAAGAGGCCAAATGACATGAACCCTCAGCAATGTGAGTACTGTTCGAGTCATCCTTTCACCTGACTATCCCTCCTTGCACAAAAAAGATGATATGAGGGATATAACACAAGCATGTAGAATTGCCACCAGACATCTTAAACTACATCAGAGAGTGTAACTGGAAGGGCAACCACTATAATCTTGCTCTACCCAACCCCCAGGATGATATAAGTTCAAGAGACAGTGCTTAATGCCCTCCCCTCCTTCCTCCCCCCCCCCCCGCCCCAACCCTGGGAATATACAAATATGTAATATAAATATGTCACTTTGCTTTATAACCAAAATTGTTTTCTAAACCACTCTCAATACTACAAGATGCCATTTCCTTTGGCTTCTCTAAATTTAGTTTTCAGCTTACAGTACTTGACCAGACCTTGAGGGATCTGATTTGTTTAGTTCTTAAGTTTTCATATGGTCCATTTCCTTTAAAAAATGATTGAGATAAAACATTATTTTGCTTTACTTCCATTTTTCATGTACAGGAAATAAACTGGCTTGTATAAGACAAATAACAGACATTGTCAGATCTTAGTCTTTCTATCTGTCAAGATCCCAAATTTAGTAATATTCCAGTAGCTGGTATGAAGAGGCTTTGGGAAGTGCATTGAAAGTGCCAAACAGCTCATCCTGTAAAAAAATAAATTGGGAAATAATTCAGGGTTAAGAAAAGATGCAACCCTCTCCTTCCAGCTACAGGGAATGGTGTGTTTCAGTGGCATCTCTGGTAGTCATGCCTTCCACAGGTCTGAAACTTAGCAGATCAGTTTAGAGATTTGTGTATAATATAGCCGTGCTAACCCCTGCTCACCATATTATCAGTAGCACTGATGGCTTTGGCAAGTCTCTGAATAAGAATTAGACTTATTATATTAGACTTATGTATATATTCAGTGCGGAATGACTCATGTGGTCCTGAACTTAGAAAAGAAGAGAGCATGGCTTAGAGACGCACAAACTTCTGTTATTCATCTATGCGGCTTACAACCTTGCCCCGAAGACTATTGCAAAGTCTGAGATATAAAATAAGGATTCTTATAACCCTTAAGTATGTCATTTTTTTTTGAAATCCAAAATCTAGTTTGTGCAATAAAAAGCTCTCTATCTATCTTTTGATAAAAATAGTTAGAATCTAAGTATAATATATATATATATTTAATGCATTAATATCTACAGTCAATGGGCTTAACATGCAATTTCTTTTCTCAGTTTTACCAACAGGCATGACAATGGCTGTATCACAGTTCCAAAAAAACGAACTTCAAAAATCTCATTTGGTTCTGCAAATAAGTCTATTTGCTCTATTTACTCAAAGAGTAAACTCTTAGTAAGCACATCCCTATTAATCTCCGTGTATTTTGTTGACACAAATTGTTGACAAAGTTTCACATGAAAACTATTGAGCAATTATTTCATTCTATTTCCTTAGCTTTCTTAGATATGTAAGCCCTCAATTTTAAAAGACATATTTTGAAGTTCTTCTTTATTATTTTCATTTTGAAAGGCTTCTTTATGTAACCTCTCTTAGAGACCTGGCAGCAATGATGCTTTTACGCATATCAGCACACCATTACACATTAACAGCACGTACAAATACCCTCATTATTTGTTTACTCCAGGTATAATATCACTTTTCCCAAAAGCACTTATCTAAGCAATTTTTGCATGACGTTTTGGAGGCGGTATTGTTTTTTGACCTAATAATATAATGACATTTGAGCAATTGATACAGGAAGGGCAAAGTGGTTCTGCCCCAGTTAAGGGTACAATCAGTTGTCAACTGATAAAAAAAAAAGTAAGTTCATGCACTGAATTCACTCTCCGCTGCCTTTATAGATCAGGAAGAGTTACTTTTCTCTTCTATAAAAGAATGAAAGTTCTAGAAAAATTGTACATGGTACATGGTGAGGAAGAAAGTAGCTGAGCAGTTTCTCAAAAGTAATGCACAAATTTAGGGTGAGAGCAATGATGCCCTTCCTGGGTAAAAAGGGCTCTATGACTTCTCTTCTCAGTTCAGTTTTTCATGCAACAAAGTTTAAATTACAATGTCCAGCTCTTGAGTATTAAAAGTTAATTTAAGTAAGGTGTGTTTTTTATTTAAAAAGCATGATTTTGGAAATTTGAATGTGATGATGTGCTTATGGGCAATGCAAAAAATCCATCATAAGATCAAGTAAATAAGCAATACAAATCATTGAATCAACAATCAATATATTTCCTTCGTTGACTGGGATTTTCAAATTATTCCCCTATATACTGCAGAATGACAGAGAGCTATCTGCTGCTGGAAGTGAAATGGCTAGATTTGAGAAGCCTGGCATATCCTAGAGTGCTATAGTTAACTCATGATCTTGCACTTCTTCCCTTCCTAAGTTCTGCTTCCCAAGTAATTAGGTGGTATCTACTTACATGCAGTAGACTAACCTCTGTTTCATGCATTCGTGCCTCTTTTCCTCATTTAATGCTCTTTTCAGTCTTGTTATTTATTTTCTTTAATATTACATTTCCAGCTCTACAGCCAGATGAGTCACACTCATTGCCATCCACAACAGCACTCTCCAAGGCCTGTGAAACAATAAGGTAATTTATAAAAGCTTTTCCACTGAAGAATACAGTCAGAGAAGCTAACCTTTATTTTAGTGGCACTTGAATTAGGACAAAGTTCCATTCAGAAATGATTGTTCATAATAAAATATAGAGGAACATAACATATTTTATATTATTTTCTGAAAAAAAAGAAGAGCCCTAATACCACAACCACAACATACCAGGACAGTGGTGTGAGAGACAGTGGTTTATGGTCAGATTTTTCTCATTCAGAAACATTAAGAAATAAAAATAGACTGAAATTTCAGAGCACTTTTCTTCTTTGCCATAGAAAAACAAAGATCAAGTTCTCAGAAGTTCCTATATTAAATATAGAATAACTATTTGATTCTTTCAGGAGAGTAATTTCTCATTTCAAACTATTGTTTCCTCTGAGTTGTATATTGTTCCCTGTTCAGTCATCATTACCTGCCTACAATCATTACATTCAACAATTAGAATTTGGGATAAGAAAGTAATTGTTACTTTCCTGAAGGTGACATTATAATGCCTATGGGATTAAAAGGGATAATCGCTGCTAACACAGCAGAAATCACACTAGCCATGAATTTAGATATCCAGAACCAAAACGAAGAATCTATTTACTGATAAAATACGTGAGAAATCCTATAGTCTTCCAATGAATTAAACTCTAATTGTTTCAGTTACATCAACAGATGCTTGACCCTTGGAAGTACAGTACATATTTTTTTCTGTAATTTTAACCACAAGTCTCTGTTTAGTGATGATGATAGAAATATACACAATGAGGAAACAGAAAAACAGTTATTATTACTTACTCTTTCCTAAGGTAGGTAACTCCATTGACTCCAGTGGAATTACACCAATACATACAATAGTAGATAATGTTTATCTGTATTTACATTACCGAAGCTGTTCCATAAGATTTAAGCTAACTTCAGGATGCTGACCTCTTTTAATAGTTCATAAAAATCACCTGCTGAGGACATGCAGTCAAATATTCACCAAAGCACAGTCAGAATACAGCACTGCCAACTTCAATGGGACAGTGTCATTTCTACAGGCAGAGCATTATGGTCTGTCATATTTATTTCTCCAAGTCTCTAAAGCATGACTTGTCCTATCTACAGTTGTTGATACAAATACTTAAGTATTAAAATAACTATTTTTACCCTAAGGTATCTCTTAGCTTGCCAGGAAGAGAGAAAATATTTAATAACATATGCATACAAAATACAAAATCTAATTTTCTATACCTCATGAATACACTTACTTGACTTGGGTTCAGGATGAAAAATGCAACTTTGAACAGATACATTTTGTTGAAATGAAGAAAACATTAGTTATGCTTTTTTATTTTTGTTTTGGTTAAAAATAAAAATAAGACACCCTTATATGATAGGTGAGCTGGAAATGCTATTAAGGAACCAGACTCCCACACCTCATCTGAAGCACACAACATACATAAAATGAGAGTACTCGGCCAGGCCAAAAAGTCAACTTACACAAAATACCCAACAGAATTACATTCTGGAGTTTATGTCCCAGTAAAGAATATAGTATTCCCACTTTAAGAATATTTACTTCACAATTAAACAAGTGTTATTTTGGTATGTTCAATTATTCTATTTGAATTTTTGCTAGTTAAAAAAAAAATCACAAGTATAATTTCAATACCAATTAAATACATTAAATAAATCATAGCATAAAATTTCATGCTTGCAGAAGATGATAAAGGGAGTGTGCATTTTAGACCACCTTAAAAATCTGCTATTCTTTTCTCTTTCTATAAAATGTACCATGTAGTTTATATAAAGAAGTTTAATTAAAATAGTTTATCATAACTGAATATTTCTGAAGACTTCATGGCTTGTTGCAGGTCTCCATAAAAGTCTCACACATAATTTTTAATCTTCCTGTATAGAAAACATGATATTTCTGTAATCTTCTACAAAAAAATAAAAAAAAATAAAATAAAACACAAATGTCTTTGTATATTGGCATTGTTAGGAAGAGTCCTATACAACAATACATTCTGTAATTTTCCCTAAAGCTGAAACCTCTTTCAAGTGAACATGAGTCAGACATACTTTTGAGACTAGTGTTACAAAGTTGTAAATGCTGCTTACCATTCCCATGAATATTGCCTTTTGGAGTCAGTACATCAAGCGTCAGAAATGATGTGAAATCTAGTTTTAAGCACAGTGGTATTTTCTAAGACATTGCTATATGTTGTCTTGCTAACTTTGAAAATAAACAAATACTTAGGCTGCCAAGTAAAACAAAGGTTGCAGAAAACAAATACATTAAATTGCTTGTCTTTCAGAAAGATTTAACTGTGGGCCCAGAGTCAAAGCTCATTGGCACGTTTTGATCTAGAAAAATTTATATTAAATATTAAGTACTTAAATTCAATCACAAGCCTGTTTATTGAAGCGCTAACACTAGAGGGTTTCATTTTGAGCAGCTCTAATGATAGTCAAGACCTTTTTTTGAACTTGAAGAGCCTGTCCTATTATAATGGGGTCTATTTAAAAATAATTGTGTGGATTAGCAACTACTAGACTGTTTTGTAGGGGAAAATAATATTTGATAAAACAACAAATCATTCAGCTCTTCTGGAGTCATTAAAAATATCAGTAGGTTGGGATATTTATTCTTCTTCCTTTTCTTTTAAGTTATTACATGATTAAAACTGACAATTATCTGAAATAAAAGTGAATACACCTGAAATAAAAAGATTACTCCAAAATAGTTTATTAATTAGAATTGGGAAATTTTGAAGCACTGAAAAATGGAAGGCCATTCTATTTCATCCACTGATTAATATTAACTTATTATTGCTGATTGGGTGGAATAACTCATCAATTATTAAATAAACTCGGTTTGTTTCTGTTTTGAGCACCATGCTTAAGAGCCATCATGAAAAGAAAGGTCGTACCTGACATTAGGAATAAATACCTACCACATGTTGCTCTCAATAGAGAAGTAAACCGTCTGTGTAAAATTGTATCCATATGCTAGGAGTCAATATGATTGTTTTAGTAATTAAACACTTAATCAGAAGCAGGAGAGAGCATAAGGTGGCACAAAAAGAATAAATCTGAATTCAACACAAAAGTCCTTTACCTCTTTCTGCAAATATAATTACCCTTCCTGGAGAAGCTTTCTTCTTATTGATGATATTATTAACATTCATTTCAGTTCTGGAGCCATAAACGTCTATCTTCTTGGGGCAGATGCTGCCTCAGATTTGTGATGGTTTTGCTCATTTAGTCAACACTGAATTTACCTAAAATCACAACAACAACAAAGTTGTACGATAAACTTTCCAAAATGTTCATGTTTCAAAACAGTGTGATCTCTGTGACAGGATTACTGTTTCCTAGAAATCCCTATAAAATTATCGAAGATATTAGCAACCTTCATAGACTGGATGAATATACACAGCTGATTTACTATGTTCTAAGCAACTTTTTTTTTTTTTTAAGGTTTTGATATATAAGTCTGAGATTTCCAAAGTTGTCTATGTTCAGAGTTTTTAAAATCACTTGTCCTGTATGCCCTCATGCCTTACATACTATTACTAGTTTGTGCTTAATGAATGATACATGAAGGGCTGTTAGAAAGTTGTGCTGTAGGGAAAGACTATTTTGAGTCATGAACAGTGCTGAACTGTAGACTCATTAATCTGATTAAAAGCACAGCTCGTTATAGCACAGCTGGTTACATAATTTTTAAATAATACTGTTTGTATGAGATCTCATTAATTGTAGTTATTGTGACTTTTATTTATTTTTATGATATTTTTCTTCTAAACTGTTGTTATTTTCATACAGTTTCCATCATCAAATCTGCCACTGGCCACGCATATGCAACACCTGCATGTTAGCAAAATTATCCTCCTAATGCACTGTAGAAATTTTATTTGAGCTTTTCGGCATAGCTTGGAATTATAAGTCCCTCTAAAGATGAATATATTGCATAGCTTCAGTGCTTGGCCATTCTTTGCATCTATTTTAAAAAATAATTACTCAAAAGTACTGCTAATACAGAAGCTTATAAGAATTCAAACAATGCTTTCCTCTTACTGTTAAAAGTTCAAACAGTATATAGTTAACAGCAACTATCTACCGAAAAACTGCAAGTTCTCCTCACCCTAGTGGACAGAGCCGTTAAGGTCACAGTGACAAAATCATTCTTTCCATGAATTGTTCAGTATTACATACCGAGGGGTAATTAGTAATAAATAAAATATTACTCTGAATCACCTCAATAAATACCAAGTCAGTACAGAGAAAATGAACAGTAATAAATAAAATATGACAAAAAACCTACAATGTTGATAGAAAATGTACAGCAAAAGGAAAAACATTAGCACAGTAAAGCCAACTCAGTTAAAAGCTTTTGTTCTTATCATCCTTAGATGAACTGCCAAACGCCATTTTTAGTAAGAACATACGATGATTCGAGTCATATCCAATCTACTGTCTCTAGTGAATGAAGAAAGTTGACCTGTGTCATAAAAGATGCAGGAAACATCCTGGAATGTGACTCTCTGTGGAGAGAACAGTAAGGAAAATTCTCCTTCAAGACCTAAGATTTCTTATTTGCAGAGCCCTTGCTGACAGGCTATATTTGATGTGACATGTCTAGAAAGCTTGTAATTGTCTGAATCTCACATACTGTACTCTGATTCTGCAATGAACTGCTTCATAACTCAATTAGAGTTCACTGGGAATATAGCATTTACTAATAAGGCCCTGTGAATGACAGACATATTCTTAGAATTCAGTTGGACTTCTCTATCGTAGAGAAACATACCTTTTTAGAGAAGACAAAGGTTGTTTCAAAGCTTGCTACGTTTTTCAGGCACTGCAATAATGTATCCTGAAGGTCAAATATGAAAGAACAATTTAGTGAGATTTTCACTGTCTGCATTTTACTTTCAGCCAAATTCTGAAGATTTACACAAACTTCTGCTAGGGTTGAATAAAAACCTATAAAGCAAAACCAACAACAAACAAACAATAAAACCACAAATCATACTAAGTCTGAAGGAGTTTAATTAGGAAGTAAAAATCACTGATTAGTGTGTTGTTTTTTTTCAGAACATGAAATTTACTTCAATAGATTCATCTCAAACAAGCCAGACAGGAATTAGTTAACCAAAGGAAACTTAGCTTTCTGGGAAGTGACCATTAGACTATTACTCCAGCTAAGAATGGCATAGTAAGGAAAAAAAAAATACTCAAAAATATCTAAAAAGGAAAAAAATTAACTCCCACAATTTTTCTAAAACACAAAAAAACAACACCAAAAATCAGAAACCCAATCATGAAAGAAAAAAACTTGTTTGTTTTTTTTTAAATCTTATTTCATATGATAATCTCTAATAAACATGGTAATCTCTTAATTATTTAGTGCCTTTATTGTAAACAGATCTAGTCTATGAAACAATAAATTACAATTCCATGAACTGTGGAATGGGTTCAGTAGTAGGCCCTGTAATTGGATGGTCCGTGAGATTTACAAATCTGTGAGCTCTGTAATTATACTTAAAATTAACTGGACAGATTTTACTAGTAGTTTTATATTCACTCCCATGTGCTCAACTGGCAAACATACCAAGCTGTCTACAGTTGCTTTTCCTTAAGCAGATTTTAATGATTTTTTCCCCACTTGTAGTATACTCAGTAGGAATCACAGTCAACTTCTTCATGTAACTAACGTAAGACTTAGCTGTTCACTACTGCTTATAGATTTGTAAGAAATAACTTATGAACTTGTTTAGCAACATGGTGGTTTTGGCCAATTTCACTGATAAATGTTGGAAAAGAATTTTTCTTTCATCAATCTTACCTTGTACTAGTATGAGAAGGCTCCCAGCTCCAAGAACAACACTCTCTGAAGAACAAAAGCCAACTAAATGAGGAATTTAGGACTACTTTACAGGACACCTAATAGCATAGTACTCCTTTAACATCCCAGAGCAGTTAACAAAGCAGCATTTTTCACCCATCACTCAAACAGACACAGGATTTACCCAGGAAAACAAACAAACAAATGTAATTTCACTGTACTGTAGCAAGTAACAGGAAAATGACCAGTTTATTGACTGCTAAATAACTTGTAAAAAAGTTATAGAAAACAGCGATTTTGTAGCTAAAACCTACTACAAGTTAGTTATTGAACCACAGAATATGACTTTTAACTATACCAGTTGTGGTGAGACTGTTTCTTAAAAGAAGCTTGGACTTCTTTTTCATTCTTATCTTCTCCTGAAAAATGTAAAGTAGCAACCAGAATATAAAAGATTTTAAGTGAAACTTCAAAGTGTCAGTATGAAAAAAAAACCACAACACTTCTATTAAATTATTATTATTATTTTTTAGCAAAGTTAGCATATCAAGAGAGAAAAAAAAAATGGCTGTTGAGAAATGCACCATCAAAGCAAAAACATGCCAAGAGGAAATCTCACAAATTGAAAGAATTTTGAAAAACGCTTAACTGTTTTTGAGGTAAAATGTTTGGTTGAGCTGGAGTTGACTGTGCTTACTTGGATGGAAAGACTTACAAAGGGAAAACTGTCTGGGATCAAAGAACCGTGGCTCCATATGTTTTTATAGACTGAGCTTATTTGGGGTGGGGTGGGGTTTTTTGTGCAATATAGCTTAACCCAGCTACTTCCTTCTGACCACACTGCAGTACAGAGTACATCTTAGAACAGATGCAGAATTGTTTTGGAAAGCAATAGGTGGCATACAGCAGCCACAAATATCTGTCTTCACTGCAGCTTTACCTTCCCAGGTAACGGCAGAAATTGCTTCATGATCTCTGATTATAATTCTACAAATAACCATGATTTTTATAGAAAACATTTACACATGAAAATTCAGAACTATAAGAAATACATTTTTTCTTCCTGAGGAAATGACAAAGTAGTTAATGTTCATGTGTTAACAGATTCGGCATACAAACTTTTGGGAGCAGTGTTTGCTTTGGACAGCTTATTTGCATAGAGTTTAAGACAAATTGTAAATTCAAAGAAAGATATAACATAAATTTGTTTTCCATATATCATTTTTCCTTCCAGAGTATCTCTGATCTTTTCAGTATTATCAGAATTTGCTTTGTGGCAAAAGAAGAACCTCGTAACCAAAGACACCAGAGAATTCTACTTTCTGGGTACATGCAGAGCCTCTATTTAAAGTCTCATACAAAAGGTTTCTATAGAAACATGAAGAGCTTAGCCAACCAATGCTACAAAGCTGAACCCTGAGTGCCCCCCCCAAAGACAAACAAACAAACAACCAACAACACAAAAACATCTGTCCTAACAGCTCCCCAAGTCTCTGATGAGGATCTCTGTCATGCTTCAGCATACCATCTTAATACATGATGTTATACCTTACATTAGTGTATTTCATCTTTGAAAACAAATAATTTGATAGCTATTAAAAACATGGGTTTAAACTCAGGTCCTTAACTGATCCCAAAGCTAGTGAATTGAAAATTAACTCTGATATCCTTCTTGGCATATGCCATCTCCTAAGGGATGTATATGAGTTTTTTTTTTTTTTTTTTAAAGCTGTTTGTCCTATATATAGTTATGTTCCAAATTGTTACTCACTAAAAGAGCAAGTATTTTTGGTTCCTTCTGAAAGTCATATTTCCATAGTGATGCCAAGCTGACAAAAATATGCAATACATCATGATAACTGAAAATTAACTCACTATCACAGATATTGCTCCCAGATACCATTTAAAACCTGGCCTAGAAAATATCACATTGCTGCAAAACTCATTTTTTTCTGAACCTTATTTGAATATATATTCTATATAACTTCAGTGTTCAGCATTTTAACTGCGAGACTCTTCAGATTATTTTAGGACCAAAAAAATAAGAAAAAAAAAAAAAAGTAGTCTGTCTTGCCAATACCTCACAGTCTCAATAGCTTGTTTCCCAGGGAAGTCAGCTGAAATAAATGTGAATACATTTTAGTAGACCAAAAAAAAAAAACACCAAACCAACCAACCAACCAACCAAAAAACGCTCCTCATGGAGCATTTTTTCTGCAGGATGCACCTATCCTGCTATATAAAAGAGGGCCAGGGAGTAAACGCAAGCATTCATTCTTCTTAATTTTCAGCTTGTTCCCTGATTTTCTTTTGGCTTGTCTGAACTAGTAATCTAAGGCTAAACTAGGAGAAACAGCTCATTTCAGGGTCAGCTCCTGAACAGCTTGGATGAGGCTGTGCAAGGTTTGGCTTTCTCTTTGCTTTGTAGGAACATGTTTCCTTACACTTTGGCAGCACTGCTCAGTCCTCCAGGAGTCCTCCCAGAAGCCTCCCATCCCTCGTCTCTGCAGCATGTCTCTCCATCATGCTCGTGTTCATGCTACAAACCCCAACAATTTGGTGGACTGCAACACAGCTTTCTCACTGCTTCAGAGGCTTTGAGCTGACAAAATACACACAAGCATCCCATGGACCAGTCACTAAATAACGCGGATATAGCTTGTCAAATTTTGACAGAGATACTCCCAAGCAACGCAGATAACAAGGCAGTCTGCTTGACAGCAATATAGGTGTACTCTTAAATGAGATAATTCTGTCCTCGTCCAACACCTGGCTAGAAATGCATTATCAAGTAATCCCTGTGTTTTCAAGGCTTTAGAGATATTCTGCTATACCCAGAAATTATCAGAGGTGTCTGAATTCACATGTCCCACATAATCAGGGACTATCCCACTATGAAATTTAAAATCCTCTTGTTTTTTACTCAAATGTAGCTCCTAATGGGCCTATGTGGTCTACACAACTGTACTCTAGGGCTTATTGTTTTGTCAGCTTAGCAGTAACCGAGGAATAAGAGATTGTTGTACTTTTGAAAACAAACAGCTGCCCCATTCTACGCAGTCATAAACAATGAACAGCCGCTAAAAGGTCATCATTTCAGAGGCAGTATTTCTCTGTATTCGTCTCCCAGAGTGTTCATAAATGTTCGTACTATGATTGCTGTTAGGGCTATGCAGAAACTCTCAGAGATGCATACGCTGAGCAGAGGGTGTGTACCACAAGGAAGGTGAAATGCAACTTATCTCTACCACTTACTCTGGGCAGCACTTTCAATGTGCTAGCAAGGACAGATCACATATTTGTCACACTTATTTAATGTAAAGTTTTTCCCTTTCCTTTTCTTTTGTTAAGGAAACAAAAACAGGATCTTTTTGTTTCCTTAGTCTTAGAAATACAGATTCCTTCATTTTAGTACTTGTGATATTTCATTATGTCTCAATTTATGTTGAAATAACCTTTGAATTGAAATTTCAGTTTGCAATTTCAGTAATATTTCCTTTTTGGTACACCCAGACCCTGACGTAACTCTGAAGCTCAGCAGCATGCCAATACTTAGGAAAGAAAAGGCTTTCAAGGAGAAAAGGAGCACTGATTTCTCTCTGAGTTTGCAGAGCTACAATAATAGGACATATCACAGACACCAATTCCAAAGATAGTTATTCATACTATCTATGAACAACTCTCACAAATGTTACAGAGTTTGGGGCAAGTTTATCTTTATAAAGAATTCATGACATACCTCCTTTCAATCATCTCACATCCACCCACACTGACATTTCACAAACCAAACTTATCCATAATACCTCTCAGCACAAGGCTTTTTCTACACAATTTGTTCAGGTCAGCACGCAAATGTTCTCACTTTCCAGTCTTAAAAATAAAACAAAACAAAAACAACAACAAAACCCCACAAACTCCCACATCCTTATCCAGAAGACTATTCAAGGTCAAGATCAAGCAAACATACCTTTGTCCTCTTTTGTCCTCCTCTTAGTTTCTGCGATACCTTCTTTGACACCGTCAGTTTTGTATTTGCCATCAGAACATTGCAATTCTTGCAGCTTCTTTCTCCCTGGAATAACAAGATCAAACAGAAACAAAATGGCAAATTTTGAACAGTTTAGTCTACTTCTATTGCAAAAATAAGGAGATATTGTCATAAAAACAAACACTGAAAAATTAGGTTATAGAAAACCAAATGCAGTCCTCTATTCCTGAGGAAAAAAAACCTCACTGTACCTAATTTATATAAAGAACTGTATCGTGATTTATTTTTTCATGATTATTCAAAAAAAAAAATTATTTTTTTTTACAGCCAGTTTACTTTCTGTATCTTAATCACCTATTAAGTTGCCTACACTGGATTGTGGTTTGTTGTTGTTGTTGTTGTTTTTCCCCAAGGTATAAAAACAGCTAAACAGTGCTTCCTGTAATTATGAGGCAATAGTTGTATTTTTCTCTTTGATGGGCCTCAATGTTATAATTCACTTACAAGAAAAAAAAAAAAAGAAAAAAGGAAAAAGAAGAAAAAAAACCCAACAACTAGAACTGTCTATGTCAAAGGAATATATGTCTCAGTTGAAGACAAACTTTTATGTATGATAATTATATATCATGAATGGCATTAAAAATATGAAGAGCATTCATAGAAAGTAAGCAGAAGGGTATTTATGGAAAAGAACAGTGCTAAATCATTAAGCATACAAAAATACATCTTTCTATATAATTTAACATGACATAAAGGCAGAAAATGCTACTTCATATTTACTGGCTCACCGAGACAATTATTCTATGAAATTCCACAAGTAATGCACATTATTATTATCTGATTTACAGATCTTTGTTGCAGAAGTAAAGTCACTTGCTCATAGCTTGCTAGCATGTCATGGCACCAGCAGTATGAAAAGGAATTTATTTCTAACCCCAGATAGCATAAATGAGCTATTACTAACCACAACGAAGTAAGGATCCGTGACTGCAGTTGCAGATAAAATTCCCCATCAGCTTCTGAATTTTACTCATTTACCACTTTAGTGCAGTGCAGACTCATTCATGAAAACAGTTCTCAAAAAAATGTTAAGGACACTAAATGGGCTTCAGAGGCTTTTCATTTATTTTTAATCTTTGTTCTGAAGTACAGAGCTGATGCCAGTAAAATGGCCAGTAGAGCTTTATTTTATTTTAGGAAAAGATAGTCACTTGTATGCCAGTGTTGCTCTCAGGTATAGCTGAAGCGTTTCATCTTAGACTCCCCAAAATGTCAGCTTCAGGCAATTCATCTCAAGTTAAAAATACCAGCTTTAGGACCGAACTGAAATAAAGCAAACAAAAAGGGCCTGGCAACTGGCAGTGTCAGTAAAACTTAACTGCAGATGACACTGTTAGTTCCCTATGCAGTACAGGGTAATAAAATGTATGTATGGTAAATGGAGGGTTTTGTGATCTTCGTGTACTTCTTAATGATATCCACCACTTTGCAAATGTCAGACACGATGTGGATGTCTATTCACGTTACCGCTTTAGTGTATAATCCTGAATAATCACTATAATCTGGTTTTAGCAACTGTGGTCATGATAAAGGATGTACATCTACTTCCGTAACTTTCTCATCAGAAATTGTTGCCTGATCCCGCATTAACTTAGGAGAGAAGAAAACAAGACTGAAATGGAAGAGAACCAAACAAAAGGTAACCTTCAAAAAGATTCTTCAATTCCATTAGGATTCATGATCTATTCTACCAAAGTGCTTAAACAAATATACATGTTTTTAAAAACATGAATAATTCCACTAGAAGTAAAGCTGTTTATATGCATAAATGTTTTGAAGAAGTACAGTATTGATCTCACACTGTGTTTTCATGAAATACAGTTGAACATTAGAATTTTTTAATTACATAGAATAAGACACCCCCCAAAAAATAGCCAGACGTGAATAAAACGTACTATTTTACAACTAAAATTTATTTACAATGTAAATAAATTGACCCCATTTAGATCTCAGTCAAAGAAACTAGTTAGATTCAGTTAGAGAACCTAGTTAATTTTTTTTTTTTTTTTAAGTATCAGTATATACTTTGGAGAAAGGTGCTGTGATGCATTTGGGGAGATACGGCTCGCATTTCATTGCTAAATATCAGCACAAGTACTACAGACTGCAGAATGACTGTTGTTGCTGAAAAAAGATCTCAAAAAGGGGTCATACAGGGAACAGGCAGCAGATTTGATTTAAGGACAAAACGTCCCCAAAATAACACGCCTGCATACAATGTATCTGCAACACAGAAGCAGAAGCAGACTACTATAATGAATGCAAATTGAAGTACCCAAAAATAGGGTACTAGTAAGCATGAAATTGACATATTAGAAATGAAAAAAAAAATGTAAATAATAATAATTAATCTCTGCCCTTACCAGCAGGGAGGTTAGAAGTTTTAAGAAGGAAATTAAGTCTTTAGCTGAGGGCCCAGCAGAACAGTCAAATCCCTTTCTAAGGCCTAGTTTGTATTCCTGGGGGGAAATGTAAATCCTGAGTGTGTTATTCCCTGGAGAAGAATGTTCAGGAGGGGAATGATTCGGCAGGCAGCTATGCAAGAATGGGAAAGAACTAACACCCCCTTACCAAGAGTAATTCTGATAGAGCAGATGTATCTGCTTACCTGAGAGAATAACCCACAACATAGAAATCCTATGAGAGACTTGGGGTCAGAATTAGAAGGTACTCGGGGATGAATCCTGAGGACCTGGTAGCCCAAGGGCTCTTTAAAGTTCATTTTGTGATTAAAGCCTGGCCAGATACGCAGAAAAAGCTCCAGAAGGTGGGAGGATGGAGTGAACAGTGCAGGTAGTATGAAGGTGTATGCCAGGAGGGGGGATGAGAAGGAAAAGCAGAGAGTGAAACAAATGCTATTCACAGCGTACTGGGCAGTGAGGCAGAGGGGGAGACGGGGACTTTTGGGAGGAGTCGGGCCCAGGCTGTAAAGGAGAGAAAGAGAGCTGAAGGAAGAGCAGACAAGGAAAGCTACCTGTGCTGCAGCCTAAATCCTAGCAGGGACAGGCTTTGAGAAGATGTTTTAAGCATGGCCAGGCCGGCCACTTCAAATAGGAGTATCCAGACTGGAAGAAGGAGGAAAGATTGCTGTTATAAATTCAGAATAGGGGAGTCAAGGCTTCTCAGAAAGCTAGTTCCCTGATACAGGAAAAAGTGTATCTCAAGGGCTCCTCAAGTGTACCTCAATGGGGATCACTCTACAATTATCATTGCAGGCAAAACAGACTTGGCATAGGAAGATCAATATTACCTATTGCTGACAGGCTGGAGCGGCGAGAAAGAAAGAAACAAGCTGGTGGCACCTTCCCCGTCCACTCTCTTCCCTGCCCTGGCTGCCGTCAGTCCGTGGTGCTTCGTTTCCACCGCTACTTCACGGTCACTCCCCTGCTCTGGTGTGGGGTCCCTCACACCATGTGAACCCTATACACGGGGGCAGCTAGGTCATTACTGGCCTGTAAAGTATCGGGGCTTAAATGAACTAATGAAACCCTAAATGTGATGGGGTAGAAGGGACTGGGATAACAGTGCCACTTCTGGGGGGCACCGAGCCAAGACTAGGGATAGAATGATCATTGGGCAATTATTGTATGCACCCGAGGCAGGGGCTAACTTGCTGGGAAAGGATTTGATAATGAGATTGGGCATTCAAATAGTAAATTGGGCATTCAAATAGTAAATTGTTAGGCTGGAATAACAGTGTAATTAATGGGATGCTCTCAGCCCCTGAGAGCAAAGATAGGTTTGCCTTTGAGTGGAAAGACTCTGAAATGGGGTGGAGGCAGCAATACAGATGGACAACTTTATCTTGGGTTTATAGGGCCACCGATTTATTTGGGCAAGTTCTAGAACAAATTTTGGAACAATTCCAACCTCCAGAGGAGGTGTTACTGGTACAATATTTAGATGATCTTTTGTTGTCGGGACAGGACAAAACAGTTGAGAAGGAAGCCACTAACAAGCTACTAAACTTTCTGGTGAAACAGGGTTCGAAAGGATTGGAAATAAATTAAAATTCATAGGAAGAGAAGTCAAGTATTTAGGGCATCTAGTGTCTGAAGGGGAACAAAGAATAAATCCAGAGAGGATTCAGGGAAGTGTTGAGCTACCACTACCAAAACTTAAAAGAAGTAAAAAGTTTTAAGAGAAAGAGGTTTTTAAGGAATTAGGAGTCATGAAGTCAAAAGGAAAACAGATACTCCATGATGGGAGAGAAATGCTGAATAAAGTGCTAATGAGGCAAATATTAACTGTTTTGCATCAACAGGGTCACTGGGGAATTCAAGCAACGAGTGATGCTGTGCTATGGCCATATGTATGTGTAGGAATATATACACCATGGCTGAACAGGTATGCAGGAGTTGTGTAGTGTGTCAAAAGGTAAATAGGAGAACTATCTACAGTCAGCCCAAAGGGGGACGACAACCAGGAAATCAATGCTTCCAAAATGTACCGCTAGATTTCACAGAACTCCTTAGAGTAGGTAGATTTCAATACTTACTAGTCTTGGTCAATCATTTGGCAGGGTGGGTGGAAGCTTTCCTTTCAGTATCTGCTACTGTGAACACAGTAACTAAAGTAATTCTAGAAAAAAGTAACTCCCAGGTATGGAATTGTTGAAAATACTGACTCTGGTCAAGGAAATCACTTTGTGAGAAATACTGCAAGGGCTAATGTGGACTCTAGGAATTAAGTGGGAATTTCACACTCCTTGGCACCCTTCCTCTTCTGGAAGGGTGGAGAGGATCAGGCAGTACAGAAGCAATTGACTAAGTTCTGCAAACTCTGCTTCCCCAAACGAAGTGCCTACCTTTGGCACTTCTCTGAATTCAAACTGCACCAGAAAAGATATGGGAGTTTTAGCATATGAAATATTATTTGGATTGCTGTACATGGACAAAGGGAATGAATTATCTCAATTTGAGACAAAAAATGCTTTTCTTAAGAACTATATGGTTGGCTGTCATCCTCTTTGTCATCTCTCAGGACCAGTGGATCATTAGCTCAAACCCCACCCTTGGAAGCCCTGACCCATCCATTCCGAGCAGGAGGTCGTATTCTGATATGAACATGGAGAGAATCGAAGCTGCAACCGGAGTGGGACGAACTGTTCCAAGTGCTCCTGACTACTGAGACAACAGCAAGAACAGCTGGAAAAGGGTGGACTCATACCTGGGTAAAAGCATCAGTTAACCCTGATGCCTGGGAGACTGTATTAACAAAGACTTTTACAATAGATAGGTTTAAGGTTAAAACTGTTGAAACTTTAACTTCTCCTTAGAAGAATTCTTAACAAATTAATGAGTAAAAGGGAATTGAATTACACAGAATTAGTGTTTCCAGGAAACACACTCTGGAAGCGAGAGAAGGGGGGTATTTAATCCCCACCAGAAGAATCCTTATTAGTACGTGATTTTTACTCTTTTTCTTAGGTATTATTTCTTAATTATTATAGGTGTGTGTGTGTGTGTGTGTATATAAATGATGTATTTTAAGTTTATCTTAGTAATACCTATTCTGAATGGTTTAGTGATAGAAGGAAAAATCAGCATTTCCAATTAATCCAGAACATCTCTCAAGTTCTGTCTTGAAATAATTGTTGCATTTGCACCCAGATGCCTAGCAAGACTGAAGTCTTTGAAGGCCTTGTCTCTGATTGGTTATTTCCAGCAGCAACTGTGTCTGGATTCTCTAAATTTCTAAAAATGACAGATCATACTCAGTCCCGAGAAGGAATAGATTTTGAAGTTGAGCTCCCTACACATAATCCTGGCTACAATACACCATGTTATCAAAGGTGCCTTTAAAACAACATTAATAGAAAACCAGCGGGCAATACTACTGACCCTGGGTATGAAAATCCTATCCATGAAATAGGGAATAATCCATACTGTACCGAAGAGGGTAGCTACAGGACTGCTAATATAATGCACACCAGATACCACGTGAGAATCCTGTGACCAGATGGCCTGTCTCAAATGGCAAGGGGAGGTACTGGCTATGTGGCAATAAAGCCAGGAAGGTGTGGTCCATAGGATGGAAGGGAGCTTGTGTCCTGGAGGAAATAATTCCAAATGTAACAATTATTGAAGACCCACAAAGCTGAAGCCCCGTTGAGACCACACGCAGAATTAATCAGACTCCTGATAATCCTCTAGTAAAATCCTCTAGCATCTTCTATGCAAGGTGTCACCTTGGTTAGAGGTGAGTGAATTAGAAAAACCTATTGTACATATCTCAGCTCTAATTGAAAAACTAGAAAATAACACTCTGAAATAACACTCTGCACTGCAATTAATGCTAGTTGCTCTGCGCATGTAGATCAAATGGGATGAATTTGACTGATCTCAAAAATATTTGGGGGAAAAAAAACACACAAAAAAACAAGATCCTACATGTTGTGGCTCAAGATGACACTTGCTGGGGATTTAGAAACATTTGGGAGAAACTAAGTTTGTAGTTACCTGCTCAATCAGCTGTTGGTTCATATCATAGTAATAGTGGCATTGTATATCTGTCATCCCCCTTGACATCTGAAGAAGAATATTGTGCCTTTAATGTTGTAAAAACTCAAGACTGGCATTTGAAGAACAACAACTGAAGTAAGAAAAGAAGAGGGGGCAACTGTGAGAAATTAAGTTGTGTTTTTGCAGTGCTTGTTTTTGAAGTAGTGTGTGTTCTTGCAGTAGAAAACTAACCCGTATTCAAAGGTAGTTACGTAGTCATAATGAAGAGAAATGCTAAGCATTTTCTTAAGATTTCTTGAAAACATCTTTATATTTTATCAAAAGTCAGTCTACTAGATGGACAAAAAAATCAATTAATACTTCTTTCACAGGGAGTTACAAAATCATTTTGCAACTCTAAGGCCCAAGTTGTATTAACTTGCCATATTTTATCTCCATTAAACAACCATGGAAGTTCAATCCCAACTTGACACTTTGCTGTAAACTATTTATACCTGTGTAATTGTATTTCTAATTGCATTTTCTATCATTCCACATATACTGTGGTCTATAAGAAAAATAAAAACAAATACAAATTTAAAAAAAGGAATGAGATAAGGGCTGGGTTGGTTCAAAAGTTTTGTTAATGCAGGTGTGAAACACAGCCTTAGTAAATCCACTGATGGTACTAACCTAGGAGGTACTGTTGACTCTCTGGGGGGAAGAGAAGCCTTGCAGATGGATCTAGACAGACTGGAGCATTGGGCAACCAGCAACAGCATGAAATTCAGCAAAGGTAAATGCTGAGTGCTGCCCCTGGGACAGAACAACGCCCAACAGGCACAGACTGGGAGCTGAGTGGCTGGAGAAGCCCTGCAGAAAGGGTGCTGGGGGTGCTGGTGCCAGCAGGAGCCAGCAGCGTGCCCTGGCTGCCAGGAAGGCAAACTGCACTTCGGGGTGCATTAAGCATGGCACAGCCAGACGGTTAAAAGAGGTGATCCTCCTGCTAGATCTAGCATTGGTGCAGCCTCACCTTCAATACCACATGCAGTTCTGGGCTCCACAACATAATGATGGTCCTTGAAAACATCCAGAGGAGGGCAAGAAAGCTGGCAAAAGCTTGGAGGCATGTCCCATGGGGAGAGGCTGAGGACACTGTTGGGTTGTCCAGTCTCGAGGAGGCTGCGAGGTGACCTCGCTGCTCTCTGTAACTCCCTGAGGAGGGGAAGCAGAGAGGGAGCAGTAACAGGACGTGTGGAATGGCACAAAGCTGCACCAGGGAGGTTCAGACCTGGAAAACCTTATTTACCCTGAGGGAGGTCAAATACTGCATCAGACTTCCTAGCAAGGTGGTTGACGCCCCAGGCCTGTCAGTGTTCAGGAGGCATTTGGATAGTGCCCTCAATAACACACTTGAATTTTGGTTAACCCTGGCATGATGAACTAACTGCACTATTCTATTCAATAAAAGAGACAAGTGTCTTGCAGATGTCCAAATATCATGAATTTCAAAGTTAGAGACTTGAGAGGTAATCATAAAGACTAGCTTTAGCTTAACACATCTAACTTCAGTACTCTCCATGGATCCTTTCTCTCATTTCATCAGTGATAGATGGAATCAGTAAAAGTTTTCCTTCCAAATATTTAATGTCCCTGCGTGATACAGTAAAGTGGCAATAGTACCACGGACACAGATCACCCTGCTCCTAGAACACTGGCTCAGATACTCAGTTCACTACTAAAAACACAGTACAGCCTGTGTTCTAAGACCTACATCACTTTCTGTTTTCTTTAATATTCAGTTATTTCCAGTTCTCAAATCTCACGCATACTCATTTTCAAACAAAATTGACCACAGGATCTTAAAGGATAACCCTGTTTGTAAGGGACTTTGGTAGTTCAACTAGTCCAACCTTCTGCGCAGAGCAAGGTCAGCTGTAAGGTCAGACCACGTTGCTCCAGGCTTGAATGACTCAGATCTCAGAAAATCTCTCAAGATGAAGAATACAGAACACTTCTGAGCTCCTGTTCCACTATTCCAAAGCCTTAAAGTGAAAAAGGTTTTCCTCATATCAAAGCTACCTCTCATGTTTTAATTTATGTCTGTTGTCTCTTGTCCTGCCATGGCTTCCCTACTGCTACACTACACATGTACAAAGCAGATGTTTTTCTCCAACACTATCACAGTAGTTGACCTAAAGTGAAATATTTCAAGTGAAAGTACAGGAAAACGTGGGCTTGGGTTTGCAGATTCTTACAAGTAATTTTCAAAAATGAAATTCTAACGAAACAATAGAAAAAGTAAAGAAAAAAAAAATACCATGTTTCCATTTCCATCTCTCATATATGCTTGTCTAGCTTCACATCCCTCTCACTGAGAGCAAAAGAAATGTGGAGAGGATAAAAACTAGAAATTAAATTGAAATATCTCGCAAGTTTAGAATGCCCATTTTTTAAAAAAAAAAAAGCAACTTCAGAACATTTTTTATATTTCGGTATTTTTCTATCCCAGTATAGCCCAAACTTTCTATTTCTACAAAATTTATCATGAACTAAACAAAACAACACAAGTTCTGCATATGTAACATATTTGCAAAGTTTTAGTTGTACCTAAGAAAGTTCTTGCACCTGCAGAATTGCCTGAAACTGTTACAACTCTTGCCACTTCAGCTACTTCAGTAGGTCAGATGTACTAACAGCTCTTGTACAATTTTCCTACCCACTTTTATTCCTAGCAAAGAAAAAGAAAATGAAGAATTTCTGAAAATATAAGCAATGAATGGAATACAGGACACCACGTCAGTGTTGGTTCTGTTAACTATGACAGATATTTGGACAGAATATTTTGCTAATTGAACAGATCTTACAGGGAATAATTTCTAGGCAAAGACTAGCATTTCCAAATGTCAGTACCCAAAACCAGGCACATCAGAATCCGTCTCCAGACACACAATTAAACAAGACACGATTTTCAACTGTACGTACGTGTAATTTTCACTTCTCTGGGAAAATCTCACGGCTCCCTGACAAGATTATCTTTGTGCTGTGTTTATACATAGTGATGAGGTCTGAGAGGCTTCAGTTCCTGAAAGGGGGGATTCTGAGAGAGCCCTCCTTCTTCAGATGAATTCCCTGTTTGACCATAGACATTAAATTACTCTTGACTAGGTTTATGCCAATTTATACTCCTCTGCTCTCCAAAAGTGGGAAGACAATAAATGGCTGAAAATTACTGAGAAATGAATATATTAAAGAGATTATCAGAAGGTTAGTTTTTATGTATGGTGGTTAACCTATTAGGGAAAGTAGGCTTGGTATAAATATATAAAAATCATTTGTTTCAAATCATCTGTCCTCACAAAAAGTGATAAGGAGATAAAAAAGTTTGTTCTTCCTTATTTCTCCTACATAAAGTACACGTTTTTGCTTTTCTGTTTTGTTTCCTCCTGTGTGGATCCAGGTAGTATTAGAAATACCGCTCAGACAGCTGGCAGCCAATAGTCTTGAACTTCATATTAAACTGTTTCACCTGTATATGATAATGTTCTGGACAACAACATCAAAACACATTTTATCAGACATGCAGAAGTCCCTACTTTTACAAAAGAGAAAGAGATATATTAACTGTACATCACAAATTTAGAAGAAAGCAGCTGGCTGGCAGATCTTTCGTCTGCTGCTTCTTGTCTTGTTAGCTTTTTTGTAAATCTCCCAAGAGTTCCTGTAGCTGTACCATGTGATATTTCACAACTGCTATTTTCTCCTCTTGCAGCAAAACCTAGTATTTCATCGTAAACAAATAGTGTTAACACTTGTGATGCTTAATGTTTTGTCAGTTTGCTCAGCAAGTGTGAAGAAAATGCAAACACTTCCAAGCCTTTTTTCATGCTGTCAGACTTCACTAAGTCGAGATCTCCCAAATGGATGCTCTTGTATGCTGCATTTAGATCGTTTGCTGAAAAATTAGGAGTTGAAACTCACGTGGTTCTTCAAATGGGCAATACCTGGTTAGTAAAAACCTTTCATTCCACCTGGAACAAGTAAATAATTTTCTTCACAAGAAGCTCATAGGGTGTGGACGTATTTTTTGAGTTACAGTAGGCTCCCTTCCTAGAACAGCTTGCCTTCCTTACATTTCTGTGAATAGCTTCTTACATAATCCCGTGCGTAATTCCTATACAAATGCTATATTTTATACTTCTATATAAAATTCCACATTATACCTACCCAAGTAAATATGCTTTTCAAAACCTTGTTTCTTTTCCCTGATTTATATATTTGACCTTTTTTAAAAATTATTTTTATTTTTGTGGTGGTGTGAATAAACTGTATCAAAACGTTTTTCAAAATAGGGATTTTTTTTTTCAGTTGGGTCTGTTCACACACTATGCTTAAAACAAGAAAGAGAGAAGAGACCTGTGTCACATAGACTGCTAATAACAGATACATTACCCAACTGCAATAACTTATATTAACTTTTATAAATGTGGGTAACCTCAGGAAAAGTTGACATGCACAATTCCAGCTCTGCAGGCTGACTCAATTCTAGGTGTTTATATAAAGTACTTAAAGAAGTAACTCTGATACTTACTGTCCCTTTGACTTCAAAAGGTGTTTGAGGTGCATTAAAGCTTTGTAAACATAAAGGTTTAACTTATTTAAGAGGTATTTAATGTCTCTTGACATGGCCTATGATATTTTCACTGGCCTCTAGCTGCAAATCCAGAAGGTAATCGGTCTCCGTAGATCACATCTGTAAGCCCCATGCAGTTGTCCCCATGGCATCTCAAATGACAAGTGATTGTTTTTATGGTGGCTGGCTTCGGTTGCTTAAAAATAACCATCTGACACATCTCTTATGTTCTAACTAATCTAAAGCTGTAAACGAGACGTAAGGTACCGTATCGCTCTATTTAGTATGTCAGGTCTGAAGGAATGCTCCTTTGTGGAAATGTCTACCTGCTACGTGGTTTCACAGAGCTCTGCCCTTGGGGTTTTTGTTTGTTTTGGTTGGTTGATTTTGAGCAATTTTCCACATACTGCACCGGAATAGTGCAGTCAAAAGTGTTGCAGATACGGTCTGAACTGTACTTGAAAAAAGCACATATGCAGTCTTCTTCCTTGAGCTGCCGATCTACAAATGTTGTCAACAGTATCCTTCATGACACTGTGATAATATTCAAGACAGCCTTATCAGGACAACAGCCAATTGCTTTGGCATCGGTGTATCAGAAACAGAAGATGTAGTTAATTCTTTCTTAACTAGATATTGATTTTCTTACAAATAATTTAATTTTTAAAAAGCTAAACACCATTTAAACTGTCTTCTATTTTAACGATGGATTAACATGGTTCAAAATTCAGCTTATGCAATGAATTCACAATACATCACAACTGCTTGAATATTTTATCCTGCAGCACACAAAAGTAGTCTGGGAGGTGAGCTCCATTACCAAGCTGTAAGTGGGGAGTTAAATAAATTGTTAGTACCGGTTTAGCAACTCAACTTCATTCTCCCTATGCAGAACATGTGAAAGGTATTAAAAAGGAGAGGTGAAAAGAAAGATTAGCCATTTAGTCTTACTTAGGATGCAGGAGGGCCATGACAAGAAAGAAAGGACCTCCTCTTAGGAACCATCTAATTCCAGTACAGATTTGTTACCAGCGTTACTGTATTACACGCACGGTACTGATTATTTTAACCAAAGATTTCAATACCACCTTTGTTGTTTTGAACCAAGGAACAACACACATTTTATCAGATGTGCCCAGTAATCTGAAAACCAGAAACGAAGGTCATCTGGAACTTTAAATCATACTTGAGTGTACCAGCCAGGAATCCCTTCCTGACAAACAAGAACAGCTCTAGTGGAAACCCACTGTTTAGCTCAGATTTGACTCTTTTTGGATGCAGCAAAACAAATGTAAGAAAAGGCTGACCTATGAGGTTTAAAGAAAATCTCTCATCCTAGAAACCTTACTTATAAAATGTTTCTACCAGGAATGTTTTATGCATGACTATGTTTTATACATCAGTTTATTTCTAGTTAGAGAGGTATATTATTTGCACCAGAAGAAATTAATTTTATCAGGCTAAAAACAACATACAAATTCCTTGCAGGTCAAGGAGAGAAATGGAGAAAACACATCTGAGAAAACTAAGGAATCAATGTTAGCTAAAACATCAGACAAAAACAGTTGCAACATCTTCATAAAAAAAAATACAAAAACCACCATTATTAATCTATTAATTTTGATTTCAAATTCTTAATTTTCTCATACATGTCACTTATTTAGGGCAACACAATTTTATTACCTGAGCTATGTAAAAAAATAAATTCTTCTAATAACTTCCTTGAGTGAAAAATGGCCATCCCAACAGTACAAAAATAAGCAAAAATAGAAAATAAGGAAGTGTATAAAAAACAAGGCTCCAAAAGGCAAAGTATATGAAGCACTAATTCAACGTGTATGTAGAAGACTTGTGCCAAGTTCTCTGTCTTGGTTGAGATCTCAGAACATTACTGTGACCTAATGATAAATTTCTTTTCCTGAAGGAACCAATTCCAAAGCCAAGGACGCAGCGCCATACCCGTAACTCACACAAAACCTTTCAAGCAGATACTGGAATAACTTGGTGGGAAGAGGGAAATACAAAATATCTATAACAATGTAATTCCGGGCCATTTAGCCATCCTGATGGCCACTAAGCTGGAAGCAGACCAACTCCTACTGGGTTTAGTACACAGCACTCAGCCTCTGAGGCCACCCAAACTCTTCAAACACCTATCTAAGCTTATTAACAGTTAGAAAACATCACAGAACAACAACAACAAAAAGCAATTACACCACACTTCTTGTGATTAAGGCACGCCCTTTCTCATTTATAACAAATTGCTACAACAGGAGTTGCCTTGCTATATCAGATGTTTTGTTTCGTAGAATATTTTTAAAAATAAAGATTAATAGATTTCCAAGAGGAATAACAACAGAAAAATGCACAAGCAAATTTAATTTCTAGATTCCTGTTGGATTTTTGGTTTGTATGTTTTTGTTCCATTTCAAAATGATTTTTAAACAGGCTTGGACATCCCTTTACATAACACTGTCAGTTTGAACCAGATTTATTTGTCCAATGAAGTATGTTTTATCAGAACATTCATTACCCTTTTTGAGCATAGTGGAGTCAAGGATCAGAAAGCAATTTTCCTTCTTTCCTGTTCTCAAAAGTATGTTTTTTTTTTTTTAGTGAGGTTAAGCAGTGCTTTTTCAAATTCCCTGTGCTTGATGTGTCATCTGTCGATGAGTCAAGCCTGTTATGCTGGAACTCTGAATATAAGAATGGTCCCTCACTCTGAAAACTTTTAAAAAAGGAATTCTTTCTTGTTTCTGTAGGGTAATTTGAAATATGCTCTCCTTTTATTTGTAGATGTCATGGCCATACCCATTGATACGAGGTCTTAACTTTGTATTAGACTCTTCAAACATTCAGTTCTAGCATGACTGCATTGCCTAACTAGTTCTATTTTCAAAGACTGAAACTACTACATCAACACGAACAGACTGGAATTTCTTTGCATTTTTAAAAACATCTGCTCTACATTTCACTATGTAATATATCTATATATTTACTGTAAAAGAAATTAAGGTGTTCCTTTGGTGCCAAAAATTTAAGCATGTACAGGACATTACTATTTTTGACACACTGCAGATGGAGTGTTTTAAAAAGGACAGTTCAGCCTTTGTAGCCACGTGTAATGGATGCATATCCAACGTCTAGATAAAAACAACTCTATGAAGTAAATGTTTAGTCTGCCCTTCTGCTTTTCACTGAATATTACTTCTAGCAGCTGCTTCCTAGTTCACATCAAACTACTGCTGATAATTGAGAGAAGAGCTTTGGCAATAGCATCTAAATCTTCACACACACTTTTATTACTGATCAGCTTACCCCCTCCTTAATTTTACGGAGTTCATTATGTAAAAAGACATGTAATATTCACAGAAACAGAGGAAAAAAGCAGGCATATGGCACCCCTTCTGGTGATTACAGCCTTTAGCCACAGCATTTGGCCTTTCTAAATGTCCTTACGT
This sequence comes from Heteronetta atricapilla, assembly GCA_011075105.1. Classification (NCBI taxonomy): domain Eukaryota; kingdom Metazoa; phylum Chordata; class Aves; order Anseriformes; family Anatidae; genus Heteronetta; species Heteronetta atricapilla. The sequence continues at coordinate 12,724,383 of CM021735.1, forward strand.
CCTTTACTACTTAAAGCTTAGAAGAACAGCAAAGAAAACTGGAAGACCTGAGGAAAATATTCAAGCAAGGACATGCATTAGGAAGCTTTGGAGGGGGAAGAGGACAGGAGGAGGAGGTCTGTCAGTCTCCCAAGGTACCGATTTCATTGTTACGGGTGAGGCAGCAGTGAAGTATTTTTATTTTTGCCTGATCCACCTTTTAATTTGTCAAACTCTGCCTTTTCTCAGTGAACAGTCTTCAGGGTACATCACTGTTCTTGGGTGCTCCAGTTGCAAAAGGAAGTACTGGTCCCATTCATACTTTATGCTACTATTTTTAATTCCTCTGTTAAACTAGATTGTCACTCAAAAGAATACATATCCCTTACCACCATCTGAAAAGTTGAATTGATCCAAGGATAATCCACAATCTCTCTTTCAACCAAAGCCTAATTCCGAAGTTTCAGAATATGTATGAAACCACCACCTTAGGTATTTCACAGTAAGTAGGTGAACACCTCCATGACTGCTGTGCAGAGAATGTCAGAGTGAAAGGGTGATCCCTCAGCATGGAGATTCTCCCGTGCTCATTTACTTTCATAGCTACGCGTGAGAGCCAAATAATAATCCAGTTGTAAATGTTCTTTTCCCAACAGTTTTTTTTTCTGCAGTGTTCAGGTTCATGTTCGTGTCTGATATGTAAAAAGTAACACTGAAGGTCTATTTCTGTCAGCACAGGTCACAAGAATCCTTCTAACATCTACCTCTGACCATTCGCATTTACTGTGCTTTGGTTCGCATCACGGAGCGGTCTCACTGATGGTGAACTGGATTCTGGCTGGATGAAGCTCCATGGGCAGACACACTGCAGGAGCTCAAATACCGCGCTCCAGCTGCGAAGTGGCAGGCAGCAGCCCGTGGGGCTAGGCTGAAGTAAAACCGCTGCACCACAGGCATAATGGGGCTGCCAGGTCCTCGGCACCAGCTGTTTCACTCTACAGATCCACTCCTGTTTATCTACCTGCTAACATAGATGTAGCTCCACTGCCTGCCAACTGCATGCTAATCACCATGACTAGTATTTCTTGCATATGCTCATTCTTTCTTTTTGTCTGCCTCTCACAAAATCAGGCAGAGTGGCTGCTGCTAAATAGCACAAGGCATTCTCTCTCTTCAGTGCCTGAGCAATCTGTTTCTGTGGTCTTCCCAGCCTTTATGAGCCCAAGGATTTGGAAAATAAAACTCAACTAAACCCAGCTAAATCATATTGTACAGAACAAAGCAGAGACAGAACTTTGGCTGGACCTTACAGTTCAGAAATACAATACTGTGCTTACAACTCTGATATGTGAAAAAATAAACGCTTCTCTCAACTGACAATTTTTTTACTCTGGTTTTTCTTTCAATAAATAATACTGAGTTAGTGTAGATGCTTTTTCAGATGGAGAAGAATGAAGCAAAATTAAGTGCTATTGAACTTCAAAACATCACCTTAGCTAAGCAGCAGGATGTTTCGATCCTTGCTGAAAGCTTACCTGAGCTACCGGAAGCTCCTTGACTCTGCAGAATCATGCAATACATTTTAAAGCAGGTAAAATATTAGGCACTTCAGCTGCCAGGAATATCCCATCGGCAAAGAAAGAGAATGGGGAGGAAAGTCCTTCCGTCATTTCAGGACCCAGAAGGGTGATGCTACAGGCACATGGCAGTGGTACTGATGTTGCTTTATTTATATTTTCCTTCTACAAAATTTGATTATATATCACTAATGTTTCTCAATATAGGTAGCTTCTCTTCTTTTTAATCAAAACATATGTCTATATACAAAAGTATTCTGAAAATGCAGTTTTGTGCATGCTTTTGAAAATCATTATGGACAATTATGTGTACAAAATACTTAATTGCATGTACACACGGATAATTTCCGCTGTTTGCATATAAGCTCACATCCTCAAGTGTTTGAGAACAATCATAACGTTTGGACATGATTTATTAGACGGACAATTACCCAAATTCTATATTTGTATTTTAAGTGCGTCCCGTATTTTTTCTACATTCTGTGTAATATTTGATCAACCGATTAAGAAACATGAAGATTAAGATTCAGGAGTTTCTGGAAGCATGCCTGTTACACTTAATTAGTGATTGCTGCCGAAAATGATCTGAGAAGCATCATACTGAATAATGGCACAGATCTACACAGCAATAAAAACGTTCTGCACAATGTTTAAATTCCATTCGCTGCCAATGGTAAACAAACAAGTAAAGCAAAATGAAGTGTTTCGCATTCTGTCAGGGTTTGATTTTAGAGTTTTATTTACAAACACTACAACTCAATTAAAGAAAAGAATAAGTGTCATAGTAGGAAGGTGTAGTAATGCAGGTTTTTTACAGCCATGCTGTAATGGCTTCAGTGCATATTAAATATTTAAACACGTATACCATACATTAAAAAACTGACGGAGCAGCAGAGGATAAAAATGCAGCACTCTTGGAATAAATATTTTAGATACAATACAGGGCATGAAAGCAAGGTAACTGAGTAACTGTGAATCATCCTGCTAAGATGCTGAAAATGTTCAAAGGGTTAAGGATGGCAAATCACATTTTGTTGCTATGTGCAGCAAGGATAAAAATCTCCCGGAACCCCCTTTAATAGGTGAAAGGTGGTCTGAGCCAAAACGCACATACTGACGTCCAACCCTTCCCCAGAGAATCAATGATGTTTTTTTGTGTGTGATCAATGTAATATTCCACAGCTAAATTTAGGGATTCTGCATCCTATGAAAATGGCACCTCTCTATGACTAATTAGCAATAAAAAATTGTGGTTTTCTACAGGTTTAATTATTTAATCTCCAAGGTTTTGATTAAGTTAAATCTTTTCAGTAAGGACAAAAAACTATATAAAAAAAAAATGCATTTCTAATGTTGTTTATTCAGAAGGGATTCTGTAATTTTCCCCAGTCAGCTTGTAAGATTACACCATCTTGGCTGTTAACTCCCCTAACCCAAGCAACATGCAGTGTGAGACAGACTGCTAATAAACCCGTTTTACTGTGTCTGTGCATTATTTGGCTCAATCATAACTATGCCTACATAACTTCTTATTTTGCAATATTAAAGCATTTTTCATAATAGAGAGACATAACATTCAGTGTTTGATTTTGATGTGTTAGAAGAAAGCTGAAAAGTTAAAAACAGATGTCTTTAGCCATAGTGACAGAAACTGTTTCGGGCTTATTTTGCAATGCAAACAGATCTTTACACCCAGGTCCACTCTCTTTGCAGTACTGGCACAGCGTCTGTGTGTTTACAAGTCACAGAGTGACCTGTGTTGCTTCCACCAAAGTCAGGGAGAGTTTTGTCTGCTATCAGTGGGGCCAGATTCCACTTTTAATAATTCATTTGGCACCCAGGCTGAAGTAGCTGCAGTGGGTGGGCATTGTGCAAAGGATGAAATAGGAAACAGACACTTTCACCATAGAAACTTCCATTGTAAACCCTGTTTTCTGCAAGCACTCTGAATATTCTTGCTCGCAGGCTATTGCTTTACCCAAAAGCACATAACAGAAATCATTTAAACGAAGACTTAAAGGAAGAAACTGTCCCAAATCTCAGGAATAGGAGTTTGATTCTCAGCTCTGCCACCATATGCAACGCCCTTATGGCTCAAATTAGAAACATTAACAAGAGAAATTAGCAGACAAGAAGATTTTTGAGATTCTTGCATTTCGTGTTATAGAGAGGAAAATCCTGTGAAAGTTAGCTAATGAAAACATAGTCTGCTCTCTTCCTCATGTTTTCCTCTTAACCTCGTATACCCCATTTGTAAAATGGAAAATGAAGACAGTATGAAAATGACACAGTATGAAAATGAAATCTTTGATACCATGTATTGTTCTCAGTAGTGGCAATATTTAACCTGTTTCTGTAAGATTTATTTCATCTAGCCGAAGTTCGTTAGGGATGGACTTCATATAAAATAGAGGTTATTTTGAAATGGGTTTTATATTAAGCTTATATTCAAGTGCATTTTTGCAGGAAGTGTATTTGCTAGGGTAAAAAATAAAACCCTTCTTCAAGAACTGAAAGAATTTTCTATGCAGGAAAAGAAATATATATATATATGACATTTTGTCCAAACACCTGTAGAAGAGTTCTAGCTGCATGGTTTCAGGGCGCCCTTGTGATTCAGGCAGACATTATCTCCCAGGGCAGAGAAGTGCCACATCACAATCATTAAAAATATATTTGTCAGCAAAAGTCAGGCTTACTGTTTTCACTACTGGCGATTTAGCAACACACGGACAACTCAGCTAGCATGTCTCATACCCTAAACTAGTTGTTCCAAATAAATGCAAAAATCTGACTAGTGAGTAAAAGAGAGCGTATATGGACACCAAGACTCACGGTAAGCGTAGCAGCTGTCCACTGATACTGCTATAGTTATGGGGCTACCAATAGTACCTGGTTCAACTACAGTTATGGACCACGTCCTGATACCACCACCCTACAGCATAACAGATGCACATACACTTCTCCATCTATCGCATGCACTCCTTTACCCACCAAAGTTTTTAAAATGTTTATATGGTCAGAAAAAAAAAATGGACCTAGTGTTCTCATCAGGTGAGCATAAAGAAAAAAAAATAGCAGCCCAATTTTTCTGGTTGAAATGGATACACAATGTCTTCTTAGTCATTTGGCTCTGCCTCACCAAGAGAAGGCAAGAGACATAGCTGCCAGGCTGACTGCAAGGCCATCTATCTACTGAAAAGTGTGAGGGCTTGTTTTCACTAGGTTTCTCCAAGGTTCCCTTCATAGACAGATGACAACCTTTCTCTAGAAATAAAATTGCAGGGCCATTTTATAAGTACATGGCTGCCTGGTGGAAAAACAGCCCGTAAAGTAATTCCCCTCATACAGATGAATAAAAAAAAAATAATTCTGGTTTGTTCCATGGACAAAGAATATTCACACAACTCTCTTCGGCCGCCTCCTCTGTAGCGCATTTCCTGTTAAACATGAAAACAAGCTGTAGCAACTGACAGGCACGAAAGCCTCACTCCTTAGGGGAGAGCAACACCTGTGAACGCCTCTACTTACAAGAAGTTACTGAGCGTTACAAACTCTTGATTATCAGACAGTAAAATAAAAGAGCCCATCTTTCGTTTCAGTTGTGCTTTTTTTTTTTTTTTAATCCTGTAAATTATCTCAGATGGGAATATAGTTGGATACATGCAGATAAGTTTAATTGCAATTTTACCTATCCAGTCAATGTGCCAAAAAAAAAAAAAGAAAAAAAGAAAAAAAGAAAAAAAAATCAGCCAACCCAACAAAAAACTAAAACCTTGCTGGGCCGTTACTCCAGCTCACAAGCAAGGGAACTGATCCAATTCTCTAACAAAGTTAATAAAATGGAAAAAATGAAGGACAAAAGGAAAACTCATTTTGAATTTGTCACTTCAGACATTTGAGAAACTAAGGGACAAGTTCAGCTGTATTCCTACAACCCAAGAAGAATGTGTGTGGCAGGCCTACCAGAACCTGTAAGGCTGACAGACTGGAAGACAACACATTTGTTTGATAATTTGCTGAAAGTTTCTATGTGGCTAGTTTCTAGGATCTGTAGCTGTAGTCGGTCAGCTCTCATCTATGATTCTTGCTATATGCAATGATAAAGACTGAAATAATGAAAGCAGGATTAAGCAACCTACAAATATTGTGTGCAGTTTTTTGTGTTTGTGTTTACTCCTTTAATGCCCCTGAAGATCCAAATGCTAGCTTATTATTCCCCGTTTCAAATCAGTGACACGGAGACAGCAGAAGGTTACTCAAACTATCCAGAACCTGGCTTTGGAACAAATTATTATTACATGCATTCAACATTTTAAGAAGAAAATAGTCCAGGCAGCTATATCTATTTGTGCTTAACATTTTTGAAAAACTGCTGAACCCAGCTGAAGGAACAAGTGACTGCGCCAAAGAAGAAGAAAAAAAAATAGGCATGACTGTAAGATACTTTTCAGATGATTCTGTAATGTTCCTGACAAAGAAAAGGTGGTTTTCAGGATATGCATTAGGTCTGTAGAGTGGGAAAGATTGTTGTCCGTTGGAATCCTGCTTTACTTGATAGAAGAAGGAAATACGTGGGCCGAAAATGGAAGAAACTGCAGAAGAGTGGAAAATTGAAGGACAAAGGATCGGGTAACTTCCAAGATGATATACAATGATCTCATGACAGAGGCAGAAGACTGTCTTTGGTCTCCCCTTTCATCGACATGGTTTCACTGAAGAACCAGTCACAAATTGTTCACGTAGTATGGAAAAATATTCATTTTGTCCTTACAGCCCAGCTTTTTGGCCTGCTGCAGTAGTGGGTTCATTGCACTGTGCTGTGCTTCCACTCTGCTAATGGGAAAAATCAGTCATGAAAACAGACCAGCTGTTGGACAAAAACTAATTGCACTTCCACCCTTTTCATGGGTGATACAACCCACTCTTCCTTTCCCCACATTCGTTTCTCTAAATGCATTCCATTTCCATCTAACAGATCCAATGGCAAACTACGTAAGTCTTACATAAACAATATTTTTAAACAGTCACGGACATGCCACATTTGTTTTTCCCTCAAGACAAATTCTTTCCCTATTGTGCATAGCATTTCTAGAAGATGGACTTCAGACTTGCTTTTGGGATCTCTTACATTAAAATGACACTCCTGAACATCAGGGATGGCTAGCCATGTGCTTAGGAGTAGCCACAAAAACTCCACGGAACGAGGTGTTTCCTGACTCAGAGCTCAACTTACTACGTCCAAGAAGGTGAGCATGCAACACATCCAGAAATTAATACTGGCTCTACAGTTGTCAGGAATTTCCTTTCCCAGTGTGATTTAGAGCAGTCAGCAGGCAGCTTGTGGCATCGACACAGCACCTCTGATATGCTGGTAATCTATTTTCAACCCTACCTCCAAATCTCCTTCCCAGAAACAGACCGAGTGGCAGGTGCAGCCAGTGCAGACTGGTGTCATCCTGGTACCCTTCACTCACCTTCAACGGAAGGGATTTTGCTCAACCTTTTTGGCCTTGGAGATGCAATGAATTTGGCCCTGTGCCATTCCACCAAAGGAAAAAAGCACTGGTACCGGCCATTTGCGGCTCGCAGTGCCCAAGCACAGTTCCATGCTAACAATGCAGGATTACTTGTTCTTGGCGTTATTATCTGTTGGTACTAACAAAATACAGACTGACCAGTGTATCACAGCTCTGCCCTCTGAGGGCATCTGTGACCAGACTGTAAATAAGGAGAAATGCAAATGGAGATGAAAAAGTCATCGGTTTGTGAAAGACTGCTTCTAAATGTTCTGTTAGGGCTTTTGTCACTGCAGGCAACCAGAGTGTGAAGCAGGTAAGAAGACAAGCAAGCTCTTGACGTCATTTATTCCTCATTTGGAACAATTTTAAGCAATCTTTGACTTATGTTCATGTGCTGATCATTGATTAAGCCACAGGGATGTTTCCTCCAGTGTTTCTTTGCCCTTATTACTATCAACAACATAGTACTTTTCCAAATCAGTTAGTTTCAGACTGCGTGTATGGCCTATTAATAAATGTACTTTTATGTATATTTTTTTGTTTTTCATTAATATCCATCACACAGTTTATTCTCTGTCAAGCACTGGATCTCTGAAACACTCATCTTTGTCAGCAATAAATTATGTGGATTTCTTAGTTGCACTTCAACATAGAATTTATGCAGAAAAAATAAATCATTCAGCACAACGATCAACTTTTATACTTCTCCATGTAGTTACATATTAGTCACTTGGCATTTTCAATTAAAATGAATATGCTCACTTAAATAGTAAGGAAAAAACAATAGCAGGCATACAGACTTACTAGGCAAACAGCATGCGTACTGCTGTAACTAAGGGACTTTTGGTATTATGAGAAACCACCGATGTCTGCTTTCATTCACATGACATACACACTGATTTTAGGTAGAATTGTCTTTCAGTGTCATATATTAAAAGCAAAGGAGAGCTCCAACTCAGAGATTAATAACCTGTGGGTTATTATTTCAGCTGTGTTCAGTAAATATTGCATGTGTGCCTGGATTTCATGTTTCATCATAGCATGAGGAGTAATTCCTGAGCTATCAGCTGCATCAGCTGCGAGTGGAACAGTGCGGAGCACCGCATGACAAGCTAGCAGACTCGTAGTTACATGTTTCTATGGTCAAGTCATACAGTAAAATGATTAGCCTGCTAATAGCTAGAACTGACCCTCTCGGCAGGATGTGAAGCACAGCGGTGTTGATATTCAGTCATTTTCTTCCTTTGTTCCTTGTTTCTCAGCCATGTTCTCAGCTGTGATATGGAGGAAACCCTTAAAGCTTCTTCACACATCTTTTTCAGCCTAAAAGGTGTTGAAGCGTTAAGTTACTACTACTAGGATGGTTCGGGAAGCTTTGTCATGTGATATAAGGTGTGTAAATTCCAGCCTACCAAATAAAAACAGGATCAAAGTCTAAGCTGACTTACTGAGCCAACACATCTGGGGAGGTATTCTGACACACAGATCTTTGTTTTTATCTCAGTGAACCCACAAATACCAGTGGCTACCTAAGAAGTACACTAGCAAGAGGCGTTCCTGAAAAAACTTGCGAGAGGATGACAGCCCTGTTCAATGCCATGTAAATCCAAATTCGACAGCATTGGGCATGTAGGCACCTGCATGCTGTTCTCTCCCTACCCTGCTGCCCAACGCATTCTCCAAAAATACTATCATATGTACAGCCAAGAAAACAGTCACATTAAATTCAATGAAAGCATCAACAGAGGTTAAAAGAGAAACACTATTAACATGCAGTGCTACTCCTACACCAACAGCTGGTAAGCCCTCAGAAAAGCATAAACAAACTAATTAGAAACAGAAAAATCTTCTGTCTAATGATGTCCATCCACGCATTGTACCATCCTCTTTGATAAGCAAGGGGAAAAGTGAATCAACACCGTTTCACTTGCAGGGATATGACCTCTGCACCTGTGACCTTTATCTAAGCAGTGAGGGCACCTTTACGTACCACTGTGCTGATTTACACAAGCGTGCCCGGCTACCCCAATAGCTGGATATAAAATCCATCAATTTCTCTGTAAACCCTTTTCAAGGAAACTTTTTTTTTTTTTTTTTTTGCATTCATAAGAACTGCTGCAGTCTAAAAATTCCCAAAGGAACGTGTGGGAGCTTGTGTTACCTCTGTAATAGCTGTGATTGTGAAGTTTTCAATACCTATAATGGAATAGTGAGGACAAGTCATTGTACAAAGTGAGAGCATCTATTAAAATTTAATTACAGTATTTCTGTTGTTTCTAAAAACCTGCAATGCTGTGTATATTTCCTGGCATGCATGCAAGACTACTACTTTCAGCTGTAAGAGTAATTTTTTTTCCTTAAAAATGTAATGTAGCAGACTGGGGAAGATAAGGGTAAAAAGGGGAAAGAATTCTACAAGTTCTAGAAGACAGCTGCTGTAAGACAGCCAACTTTGTCATCAACTGCACATATGTGTATGATCCTGTGTCTGCTACAGGTAGTAGATTTAAGTCTGTTCAGATAGTGGTTAGTTTCTTCCACCTGTTTCTTCCTTTTCCATTTCAATGATCATACCACAACACAGGTACAGCCTGAAGTTGGGAGTTTCATTAGATTTGCTGCTATGTAAGGCTTATCACCAAATGATTTTATTCCTTCCCAAGTAACACGTGTATTTGCTTTCCAACTCACAGGTACATGCATGAATTGCACACATTTATTTACAGAAGATTTGGGTTTCAAAATAAGGCAGAACACCAAATCAGCCAGGAAGCATGGCAGCTGTCCTCAGGAAAGGCAGAACCAGAACCTCAATGCTGCAGATCTCATCCTGTGCTGCTGTACAGTGATTTAGCTCAGTAATAATCACCTTCTTAGCTGTGGTTTTAGTTTACGGCAGGATGTCCTCTGACACAGATTTTAATGACATAAGAGGTATAGATAGCAGTATCAAGAACAGTTTTCCAACATTTGTAGAAGTGAAGAAAACAAAGAAAGTGAATCTAAAGCCGACAAGAAATAGACTCGAGTGAAGAATTGAGGAAATAGTCAAGATTTTCTCCCAACCACAGGTTCTCCTAAACTTAGAGACCCACAAGGTCATATTTTATTTTCTTTTTGTTCATTTAAGTTACTCTCAGTAATGTATACAAACAACTTATTAATGACCTGCATATTTTCCATTGACTCTGGGACTCTTGCCACAATGCCAAAACCTACCTTACGTGTTCTGCAGCCGCTTACTGCTCAATGACATTAAAACAAATGAAGGACTTTAAATTTCACAACACCTCATGCAAACGTGATTTCAAAAACCTATGAAAGCTTTGACGGATTACAGCAAATAACATCACAGGCAGGGGCTCTTTTCTGTACTCATTGTTAATGACTATAAAATGTGAAGGGAAAATGGGAATGCTAGCCTTAAACTGCCTGCCATCAATGCCATCAATACCCCTCTAGCAGAGGAATAGTACCAGCCTGCAGCAAACACTGGACCACTCTCTACTCCTGAGGTATTAGGATGTGTAGGATGTATTAGGATGTATATTCTACCTTTTACTGGCAGTAGTTGAAACATTCCCTTCCTTTAAAAAAAAAAAAAAAAAAAAAGTCTTAGGCACCCCCACTGCTATAATCTCTACATTTTAGTAACCTGCCAGCTTCTTCCTTTGTTTAAAGTAAGGTCTGGTTGTACATGGGATTTTAGGTCTCAGTTTGTATTTATCATCCAAAACAGTATTCTTCTACAGATTTTTCAAGGAAAGCTGAGAAAACACTATTTTGTAAGAATTGAAGATTCTTTGAATTTTCAATTCTTTGAAAATTTGAAGATTTTTTTATTTTTATTTTTTAAACTGCTGGGAGAACAGTATTTTAAAACAAAGGCAATGACAAGCAGGACTTGAAAAGAAATAAAGTCAAATTCTATTTAACATCTTAATTTATGTATTTGCTGTTGTATTTCCATTAGTCAGAATTGTAAAATTTGCCCTGTGAGTTCCATCATTTAATATTTATCACTTAGTACTTTACTTTCATATTATTTCCCCTAATAAATAATCTTATAACATTCCTACAGGAATTATGTGAAAAAAGCCTCTGCCCCCCTAAGTTTCTCAACAGGAAATGATGCTGGTATTTAGATGATCTCCAGGGAAAGGAGTAGACTAAGAACATATATGCTGGATGAGAAAGGATTATAAGCAAAAAGATACTTCAAAAATATATACGTGCAATACACGTATAAAAAGATATACATGCAGTACATGTTTTTACTGTTGCTCCTATGCTTCTTGCTGGCCACTCTAATGAAGAAGAGATGCCCTTCACCTTCATAGATCCTATGTCATAACGGAGCTGTGCAATGAATATATTTATCACAGCAACGTCATGCTAACAAAAGGCTTTATCCATACCCTACTTGTACTGTTACTCAGGGATTTAGCATGCCAGTGAATCTTTAGATTTAATTAACTGCAGAATTCTCTTGTAACAAGAGAGCATCAGATGTTTTCCTCATTCCAGTAGGTTACTCATGTTCAGGTAGCTCATGTGAGAACCTTCTATACACACAACATGTGAGCAGTTGCCTATGTCTATAGGGATCCCATAACAAAACAATTTAAAAAATCCAAATTCAGATAATGCTAAAATATTGCAGTTTGGGGTAAATGAATTGTTCTCTCCCCCTTTTCCATTTCCTGCTCTTAAAACCAATCAGCTTGCTTGGCATTTTACAGGAGGTCAGGGAGCTGGAGCCTAACTCCGATGAGGATGCCTAGGAAGCTGAGATGCCTTAAAAGATGGCTTGGGGCAGTGGAGAGAGCTCCACAGACTGGGCATAAAGCAGCTATCATCTACCCCCATGGTCTGCGGTCAAGTTCATAGAGATTTGGGTTCTGCCCCCATAATCCTTTCACCTAGATAAGAGCAGAGACTCTGAAATCAGCACGTTAACTTTTACCATGAAGATTTCACTCATCAAAAGAAAATGTAAATTTCCAGATGTACATCGTATATGATTGTGTAGCCACAGAAGGATACCAGGGCAACAACAGAATAAATGACAATTCTTAAATTTTGAGTTTGTTGCCTCAAAACTTAATTCTATGGCCTATAAAATGCACAAGGCAATTAACATATGCTATACTTCATTGTAGGCCAATTTGATCTTCCTACCAGGCAAGTAGGTACTCCTATGTACTTTACTATGTGACTTATATCTAAATTTTGGGTCATATTTTGCTGAAGAATTTAAGGTGGTTTTGTTTGTCCAGCAAAGTGAACAGATCATAAAAAACATTGCTAACTCTATATTCTCATACTCCTAAATAAATTCTGTATACTTAGCTTCAGCACCCCTTGTTTGTCAGGGGGACTTACTAAAAACCCCACAGCGTGGTACCCAAAACTGAAGAGGCTAAATCTCAATTTAAACAACATAAAAGGAGACGAAAGAAAGACTGGGAAAGTTTAAGCCAATGAGAGTGTGAGTCATTATTATATAACAAGCGAGTTGGGTAGGTTCTGATATTTTCAGCTGAAGAAGAGATAGGTTGAGAGGGGAGAGCACAGAAGTGGGAGTCAACAGGGGAACCGAGGTAAAGTAAGTGGGTATTTAAAAGTTAAGGATCACTAATAGGAACTTACATGTTCTCTTAAATCTTGTTTTCCTACAGTTTCTAAACCTCAGGTAGAGCTCTTAAAAATGTTAATTCTGTTTTCATCCCAGTGGAATAAGTATCCATTTAAATCATACCGGTGTAATTAATTTTCACTAGGTAGTTATTAGGCAACTTGTAGGTAACTTTGACAAACTTCTTCCATTCATAGAAGACACAGCTGGGTAGAAATTAGTCTCTAAAAATACTTTCACACAACCTGCTTGTTTTCTAGTCACTGTCTTCTTATGTTATGCTCATTCCATCTGTCAATAGATATGAGTCACACATTCGACCTTTCAGTTTCACTTGCGCACATAAATTTCTTCCAATTTCCTGTGAAACAAACACTTTTAACTCTTTAGGAGCTTGCAGTTCACTCAGATCACATGCTAGAATGGCTAAGGTAGAAGCAAGCTCTTGTTACCTTCTGCTGATATTCGGAGCTTTCCAGCCTGCACTCTCTTCAAAGCAGACTGTCTCTTCATCCCACTGACCACCCTCCTTGCCCACCCTACTGCCAACTTTTCACGGAAAAACTAGCAAATGCGTGGAAGTCTGATTTAAAAAAAAAAAAAAAAAAAAAAAAAAAAAAAAAAACAGCCTTACTATATTTTCAAAGAAAACTAAATAGCAGAGAAGCAGAAACAAGTCACTGCTGACATTACCAGACACGACCAGCAGATTCATTGAGGGAATGCTATCATTTTACCATTTTTAAATCTGCAGCAGGCAACATTTGGTTCAAAGCTAACTTAAAAATAAAGACTCATGCTTGCCCAAATGCTACCCACTGACATAAATCATGATGCCTTTACCAACAGATCCTATTTTTTTTCCTCCCCAAACACAATAAACGCCTCCAGTATGAGCAAAGGAGGAACATGGCCCCAGAGAACACACTGAAATGTGAAAGAGCGTTATGCTGGGGTTTGGGAGTACGTTGCCTTACTCTTCTTTCAGGCATAGGACATAATTAAAGTTCCCTGAAAGATTAAGTTCAAAGACAAGGGGAGAAATTGTATCAATTTTAATAAGAACCACAAACCTGGTCTCCTGAAAAGGAGACCAAATACTGCCCAGTGCCCTGGGTAAAGAAGGACACTCAACATGTCCAGTTTCTTGGCAGAGCTCATCTGTGAGCTCATTTAACTCACTGTTGGTTAAACAGCAGCTTAGCAGTGAGGTGCTTTAACAAAACAGTAGACTCCGCCTGTTTCAATTCAGCATTAGAATGGCACACAAGGCAAGGGTCTGCGGATTGGCCTTGTTCTCTTCCAAATACACCAGACCTAGATCAACTGTGATATCGTCCCATCAAACCAACTTTATCTAACCAGTTTCACTTCGCCTTTGCCAGTAATGATTGAGATTTCTCCATCCGTAGCAACAAATGGATGCTTTTAGTGGACAAAATAAGATGGCAGGCCCGAAGTTCAAACGATCCCCTTCGGCTAAAATGACACTGGAACTGCTCAGGTTCCTATACCTGTGCCCTAATGTGACATCTCAAGAGACACGTGGGATCTTAGCACTATGATGTGAGTGAGGGTAGTGCTTTAGATAATAGTCTACAACGTAAAAGAAGCACAGAAAAACTGCTATCAAGGTATAGATGAACTCTGAATATTTTACCTCTGGTCTTTATTATGTCAGTATTGAAGTAATAAAACAAAATGCATGATCTGTTAATGTAATAGCATTAAATTCTGCCCAAGCAAGCATCAGTGTGAAACCAGAACATCTCCCTTTCACTTTGAGACTTGCACATCTTAGTGAAAGCAGAATGTAGCACTCATTTACCTGAAGATGTATCTGTTTTTCCTAGCAGTACTCTGGACATATACATTGGCACTATCAACCCATTTGTGCACAAATTTAAAGATACTTAATATCACGCCCCAAACTAGTAACAAGACAAACTCAACAAATAAATGTATACATTTCATCAAGGCAATCAAGGAACATCAGCATTTTTACTCAACAATACATGTTTTTTATATCATGGATAACAAGCAATATAAACACTGGGGAGTATGATCAAGGCTCCATGATTTATGATCCAAGATGTGTTTCCACAGAATACCTATATCCAGGCAAACCCTATAGATACTTTTTATATAAAAAATACAGATACATTTTTTATAAATAAATATTTCTGGAATTTCAAAAGTTTCTGGACTCAGCAATATCTGAATCAAGTGGTACCTTACTTTGTCTATCAACTTTCCTATCGATGACGAAATCCTAACTCTCATACCTTACAGACGTATGCTCCTGGACGTTTATTTGGGTAAGACTGGTCAAATAAATGAAGATGATATTGTAGTTACACACGTGGTCTTTGTGTGGAAATTCATCTTCCTTATAGAAAACACACATTCAAGGGATTAATTTTACTTAACCAAACTCACTGCCAACTAAAGCAAAAACAACTAAAGAAGAATGAACTCGGTAGTGGTATTGAGATCACTGGTAAACAGCAACTTGTCCATTGGTCCCTGAGCTAAAGGGAGAAAAAAAAAAAAAAAAAAAAAAGATCATATATGGAGAAGACCAAAAGCCAAGCCTAAAATTAGGCAATAGGCAATGTTAGTCAATGGGGGCTTTTTGTTTATTTTATAAAATGTAGGTTGCTTTGGTTTTTACATTGTGAAGCGTCATAAAAAACAAGCTGCATTTATCTGCTGGTATTTTGGTCATTAGGTACCTGTAGGCTAAATGAAAATTATAATTCTTCAGGTTATTCATCTTTATTAATTCAGATAAACACTTGCCATCAGCACACTGCTGATAGTAACACCTACAGTACTTAAAAAAATAAAAAGGAAAGAAAAAGAAAAAGGAAAGAAAGTTGTAAAGTGATGGCTTTGATTTAGCAGGCAGCTTTTCTGTGTCAAATTTAGTCTTGCAAAAACATTATGATACACGGTCCATTTACAGATCTATGATACTGTCTACTATTGCTTTTTTTAGGGTTTCAAATCTCTCAGCATTTTTTCCTCAACTTCCAAAAGCTTAAACATCCCTTATTGCCCAAACCTCCTCCCACTGAGGTCAACTGAGTTTAGAATGACTGTCAGAACACATATATGATGACACAGCAACCTAGCCACAATGTTCTCAAGTCAGTCCATGTTTGTTTTTATACAAAAAAAAAAAAAAAAAACTGATCTTATTTTTGGCAGGACCACATTTTTATTTCTTAAATCAGGCAGTGAAAGGAAGAACAGAAGGATTTAATTACGTTCATAGTATAAAGAAAAGTTAATTCAAATAAATGTTTCAGAGGAAATTATCATTAGTCAAATTTACCATGTGCTAAGTATGAAACTGTGACTTAAAATATAGACTGCTTTAATACTATTTTAAAATGAAATACTTTCCATGTTTCCAACTTGACCCCCAAATCAGTTGAAGTCAATGGCTTTTAGATTAAAATCAATTAAGAGTAAGTATTTAAGGGTCCTATTTAAGGGTCCCTATCTGAATAGTTATTAGCAAAATCCAAGAAGAAGAATAAAAGTAGAGTGAATGAAAGAACGACATTCTGCATTAAATTTCTCTTAAACTTTCACAAAAAGGCAAGTAGTACATATACTGGTTACACTGACATTAAGAACGAGAAGTATTTTAAAGCTTCATTACCAGATTTGCATTTGCATCAGGTGACTTGCCACATATGATTTTACACCAAATCTGTAGAGGTCAATTGAATACAGTCTTCTTTTATTTTTATTTGATAATTCACAACTAAGGAAGGTAACATTTGGACTGCCTCAAATAAGAACTTCAATGTTAATAACACAAGACAAACTCCACAACTGGGAGTTAGAAAGCTATTTTGCTATGGAAAGAAGAAGCATCCCATATTATTTTTCATTAAGTTTCTAAAAGGTAGAAGTCCAAAACCAATACAAAAACCCTACAGGATGGTGTGTTTATTTTTTCCTCATAGTTTTGGGCTAGTTTTATCTGTTAAGTAACTATCAATAATTATCCAAGAGGTTTTTTTTTTCAGCTGTATTTTCCAACTGCAAGGTACTAAGATATTTATTAATTGATTGAAAACAGCAAAGAAAGAATTTGATTGGGGTATCCAGACAGAAACAAATTGCACACATTTCTTTCTGCAGGTTGTTCTTGAACCTTCACTTCAACCAAGTGATGTGGAATGGGAATAGACTGCCTATGATTTAGCATACCAATATGCCCAGACACCTTCATCTATATGCTGGCAGAGTTTTACAGCTAGAAGCTGCATTAAAATTGATGAAAGACAACATAACTTCTGTTGGACGATTCTATGCATCTTTGAGTTGACAAAACAATGCAGCAATCCCAGTCTTTGTTCACAAGAAAGTCTCCCAAACATTTTCCTCGTTTTATTTAATGAGATGTCTTTGCTCTAAACAACTTGATTTCCTGTTTTGATGTTGTTTCATTGTTTCCAATCTTAGTTCTTTACACTGCAACCATAGACCTAGTGATTAAGTCACCATTAATAGTAGGTTAATGATACACAATTATGTGCTGAAGTAAAAGGTCATAGAAAAAGTTTTAAATGCTTCATGTTAAATGATTTTGAAGTCCCAGAATCAGTGGTGGTTTTAAAGAAAAGTAGACACTAAAATAAGCAAGTACCTGTACCAAATGATTATGATATATACAAGACAATGTAAGATTTCCATGATTGCTATGTGTACAGGTGCACTGCAGAGTAGGAGGGTGATATGCACGATTCCACGGGATGCTAGAAAGATTTTGGTTCGGGTTGAGGGTGTTGGCGGGGTGGTGTCACAGTTATAACTGTGCTGGATGTTTCATTACACAGCAAAGACAGTTGTTTTGTTAGTTCTAATTAAGCCTTGGCAAACACTCTTGTTGATGAAGTAGGAGAAAAATTGGATGAGGGCATGTGGTGGTTTTACTTGGGTGGGCGGCCGAGCTCCACCACAACTGCTCTCTCCCTCCCCCTCCTCAAAGGGAAAGGGGGAGAAAAATACAATGAAAAGGGCTCAAGGGCTTATATGTGGACGGGGAGATCGCTCAACAATTAACGTGATGGGCAAAACACACTCAGAGTAGGGAGATCATAAGATTTATTGCCTATTACTAACAAGCTAGAGAAGTAGGAAACAAAGGAAAGAAAATAAAAGCACCTTCCCCCTCCTACCCCGAGCAGCACAAAGGAATGGGGGAATGGGAGTTGTGGTGAGTCCATAGCACTCTGTCTCCGCTACTCCTCGGTCACTCTCATCCACTGGGCTGTGGGGTCCCTCCCATGGGATGCAGTCCTTCCCAAATGGATCCTGCATGGGCTGCCTACAGGCAGCAACTCTTCAAGAACTGCTCCAGATACGGGTCCGTACCATGGGGTCCATCCCTTAGGAGCAAATTGCTCCAACCTGGGTACCCCACGGGCAGCAGCTCCTGCCCAGTCACCTGCTCCTGCGTGGGCTCCTCTCCACAGGCTGAAGCTCTGGCCTGGGGCCAGCTCCGGCAGGGGTCTTCCACAGGCCGCAGTCTCCGTCGGTCTCCCCCATGGGCTGCAGTGTGGAACCCCCTGCTCTACCATGGTACTCCATGGGCTGCATGCAGGGGGACAACCTGCTTCACCATGGGCCTCACCACAGGCTGCAAGGGACTTCTGCTCCGGCGCCTGGAGCACCTCTCCCCCTCCTTCTTCACTGACCTTGGTGCTTGCAAGGCTTCCTCATTCCTCTCACTCTCCCAGCTGCTGTGTGGCAGTGTGGTTTTTTTTTTTGTTTGTTTGTTTTTCTTTCCCTGTCTTAAATATGCTCTCACAGAGGCTCAAACATCACTTAACTGGCTCAGCTCTGGTCATCAGCAGAGCCCTTACCTAACATGGGGCAGCTTCTAGATTCTTCTCACAGAAGCCACCCCTATGGCCCCCTGCTACCAAAACCTTGCCACATAAACCCTCTACAGGGCAAAAAGAAGAATTTTATTGTTTGACTCCAAGTAGAAGCATGAACTTTCAAATCCTGGACTTCTGGGATTCCAGCACAGGAGCTAAATGACTGATCCTGCAAAGACTGAGAACCCCCCAGCTTTTCAAGGAGACTTACAGGTATTTGCAGCACCTTGCAGGATTGAGTCCTTTTAACATCGGCATATTACTACTTTAAAAGCATTTTAATTAACTGCCTTCTTTTATATAGCTTTACTACCACATAATATTCACCTGTCCACGGGGGTCACATTCTAGAATTTAAGGCTGTATATGCAAAGTACACCAAGTAATTGTTATAATGACTACAGATTTTTTTTTCTGTTCATTCTTCAAACACTTGTAAACAAATGAAAGAACCATCATTCTTCCAGCAAAGACATTCCTGCCACAACTGTTTGATTTCATTAACGACAGCCCTCCCAGCAACAGCACTGAAAGCTGTACCCTCCTGCTGTCACGTGGGCTTGTATCAAAGATGGAGTGCTAGCACAGGTAATGGCTGATTTTCACCTGAACATGAAGTTAGGTGATGCCTGTTCTTTTTTCTAGGTCATAACTGAGAGAACTGAGAACAGATGAAAGGCAAACAAGATAAAAAGAGACTGCTTGTTTCCTTGTTGACAGAAAAATCGGCAAGCTGCAAGGCTGTTTAAGGATCAGGGAAAAATTGGCAACAGTCCATTGCCAAAGGAAGGGGAGGGAAAGAAGAAGGGGGGTGTTGGAGGGCGGAAGGCAGGGTGCAGGGTAGAAGGTGTTTTCTAGACCAGCTGATTTAGAGCTGAGAGGGAAACAGAACAAGCAACTGTGAAATACAAACACTACTGACTTTGTTCTGGACTTGCAAGACATAAAAACAGAAGTACAGTGAATCATTTGAGGGCAGACAAGGGAGACGCAAGTATGCAGAGATTTCTGTGTTTGGACCAACTTTTTTCTCGGATAGCATTTTAGAGCACTGAAGATGAAAAGTATTCCCTTCCTCAGAAGCTGAGAGTCTCAACACCTTATAATGCAGCACAAGAAATAACAGCAGAAAGATAGTAAAGTTGGATTCTTTGCTGGGCACCACCACTGAAGCAGGTTTTACCAAAAAGAAAAGAAAAGAAAAAAAGAGTCTTCTCGCCCCAAAGCCCCCTTCTCCAAGCACAGATATCCCTCCCCGTTTTGACAGTGACCTTTAGGTGGAAAAGAAAAGCTTATTACACATGCATGTATTTGACCAAATGCCACTCTCCGGTTAAGGTATCCACTTCCAGGATTCAGTGAGCTTTCCAACATTTATCCTTTTGCAAGTTTCCCCACAAATTTCCATTTCTCTTCATTACACCCTTTCCAACATCCATTATCTTTCTTCACCCTGCTCCCACCACCATCTCAGCTTTAAGTCTCTTTGCAGTTCTGGCACTCCTTGAGCTTGCTCAGTCATTCTTTGCTCTCAGTTTGCATTCCCAGGCACAGCTCCTGTACGTTCACCTTCTCCTCCCAGCTTCCTACTGCTATCACAAATCGCAGCCACCTTTCCTTCAATCAGCTTCTCATCATTCCTTCAAAGAAGGATGAAAGAAAGCAACCACCTTGGTTAGACAGCCTAAGGTTTTCTTCTCACAGGACAAAGGGCCACAGTAACCATTTTTACAGCTTGTTGGAGATTGTAGTCTCCAAATCTGCTACTGAAGTAAGACCTGTCTTTCCTAACCTACAGCATCTACATTTGGAACTAAGAATAAGGAAAATGTAAAGTCATGGTTGTACTTGTTTAAATAACACCTACAGTGTTTCGTTTTGCATTTCAGACATACCGCAAATAAATTTTAGAATCACCAAGACATTAAGATGAAGGCTTTGAAACACTTAGGATGTGGGTTATGTCCCATGCAAGCAGAAGTTAACAGGCTATACAGTTTAAGATGCCAGTAGAGCTAAATCAAGGAATTTTTTAATCTAAAATTTATATCACAGTGCTGAAAAGGCCACAGGTCTAGGACAAGAATTTATGTTGGCAGAGACTGGGATTAAATTTGAGATAGGTAGTTTGTCAGTTTGTTTTAGAAAAAAAGCAGCGGCCTCCTTAGAAGATTTAAGGTATATACAAAATTGTAAACTCTTAAAGTAATAATAAAGTAGAGATAGGAGAGTGACATCAGGACCAAATATTTTGGTGGAAGACTTAACAAGTGCAGTACATCTCATTAGCCACGCAAAAGATCAGTCCAGGTTCAAGAGAAATTCAAATATGTACACGTGTACAAGAATGGGAGTGAAAACATTCTTACTACCTCCATTTAACAGTGCTTGTTCTGCAAAGGCCTAACTCTCCATGAAAGCACTTTAGAAGTGGGAAACATACAGAAATTATAACAGCACTGTTCAATTACAATCCAGAACTCAATGGGACCGGAGCTGTAATTAAATCCCAGCCCTTGAACTCTGCATTCCTTACGTGTAAGCCAATTACTAGAGAAACACTAAGATGTGAAAGTCTTCTCACCTTTTCAGGTACCGTTTTTATCAAGATAAACATATAAGAGTAAATAGTATCACAGACAAAAATAATGAGACCAGATTCTCCTTTGTCTAGATGAGGGGAGGGGACTGGAAATAACGTAGCTAAAATTGGCAAAATAGCAAAAGGTAACACTACAGACAAAATTATCTGTTGACTTTTATTTTTATTTTTTTTTAATTTGAACTTAAAGTAAAAACAGATATATATATATTTTTGAAACAGTCAAATTTTCCTTGTTTCTAAAATGATTTATGGATTCTTCCCACTGCCTTCTTTATATACTTTCCCCCTTATTTTATAACTCAATTTCACATAAGGATAAGGAAATTTAATTATCTTAATTGTGTTAAAAACTAAGCCACAAACTTGACCTTGCATTTAAGTCAACCCTAACAGAAAGAAAGAATTTAGAAATAATTCCTAGTTAAAAATAAATTATTCAACTATGGTAAAATGCAGAAAAGATGTCATTAGTCCTCCAATTGTTTGTGCTCCACATATAATTTTGAAATGTTTTACTGAGGAGTGTTGCTGTAGAGAACTTATAAAGGCATAGCTTCATTGATATGACAAATTCTAGAATAAGCATCAAAGTAAGGATTTGCAACATTGGAACAGGCTGCCCAGGGAAGTGGTTGAGTCACCATCCCTGGAGGTCTTTAAAAGACGTTTAGATGTAGAGCTTAGCGATATGGTTTAGTGGGGACTGTTAGTGTTAGGTCAGAGGTTGGACTCGGTGATCGTGGAGGTCTCTTCCAACCTAAACTATTCTGTGATTCTGTAAAGTCAAGATTATAAACACTAGATATTTGAAATGTTAAACCTTTAAAGACTGTATAATCAGCAAAACATATGGATTATTTTAAAGAAAAGAAGAAATAATTTGAGTTTCCCCAATACCCCAGTAGGATACTTTTTCCATGTGAATACCCAATCTAAAAGTAAGGCACTTCCACCTTGTCATATATTGACAGTCAGGTACTAGCTGTTGTATTTCAGCTGGGTGATACTGTAAACAACTACATATTGTTTCTTCTATTCAGCCAGCCTTTCTGTGTGAATCCATTTTGTTTACCTACATTGCACAGGTTTCAGTTACACAGGCTGCTCACAGTCATCATACCTGGTTTCAGCACAGCAGCAGACTGTTTTGTGATGAAATGTTTTTGACCCAGAAGTCTGCTCTCTTTGCGGTGCTTTGTCCCCCACATCACTGTTACTCCACCTACATCACATTTAAACAACTGATGAATCACTAGATACAATCACCCTATGGTTGGCAGCATCTTCCAGGCACACTGCACAGCTGCAAGTGACTACTCAGACCCCAAATGAAGGAAAGAGTTCACACTATGTCCCGTGGGCTAGGTTACAAGCTGCAAAGACCAGCACAAAAATAATCCAGGCACAAAGTCTTCAAGTGAGTAGGAATCCATAACTGCTCTCTGACATAGGACATCCCAGATAGTGCTTTTAGGAGGAAACAGCAAAGTGGCTTCACTTTCTTCTAGTCATCTGCAAAGGAGGTTGGTAGAAAAACTAGCAGGGATGAGGAGCATGTTTCCCCTTGCACACAGCTATTGTGAAGCAGGCAGCTCACTCAAGGGGAGCAGCAGGGGAAGGAAATGCAGAGGAAGTCCCATGTTGTACATTTTATGAACTGTTTTACTATATTCCAGAAAGAAAAGAGGGAGGAAAGAGAAACAGGCTGAGAGCTCTGCCTTTCTATAGGTAAATATATGAAGTTGAAGAGACACCGCGCTGCTTCTGTCAAGAGGGTAAGCCAGGCAACCTTGCCTTTCACTGCCTATGACAGAGCCTGGGCTGTTCACGGCCTTCCTCCGTTAACATCTGGCTATAGGACAGTCTGTGCAAGGGAAGGCAGCCTGATTAACATGCCGTATTGATATTCATTTGCTGCAGTGGGTATTGGACACCATTCCTAGTCAAGGAACATTAAAGCACAGAAAGTGACTGATTTCTCCTCTTCCCGCACCCCCAGTCAGCCATAGTCTTCTCTAAATAGCAAGTCAGAGGAGTGTTTTGTTATTTAAAGAGAAGAGGCTATAGTCTGTGGCTATTCAACAACAACAGCCACCCCAAGAACTTTTGCACAATGTTCCGCTTTTAAGCTTTGCTAGAAATAAACATTTGAGCATGAGTTCAGGCATTTATACCACGGTATGTGAATGCCTGTGGTGCAACACTAATGTTACTGCTAGAGCTGATGTAAAGGGAAAAGAGCTAGGTATAAGAAGGTCAATAACAAAGCGAGTTCTCCAGGACTGACTCATTTACATGGAAGGTTTTTTTCGCAACCCTGCAGTCAGTGCAGAAAATAGTGAAGTGGTTATGACTATGCACTATGCTTACAGCTGCCTGAAAAACTAGTTCTTTCTTTAAAAATGGGTAGATTAACAGGACAGTTTGGATACTGAGGGTGAGGAAGTAGGTTTGTGAAGATCAGGTTTAAGCCAGATTGGCATCTGCCTCCTTTCAGAGACAGATTTCTGTACGTTTTAACCACTGGTGTCCAACTCTGAATTATCTTATATTTTTTCTCTTTTGACAGAGATGAATGAACTGGACATCATCCACTCTTAAACACTGTCTTGCTAGAAAGCCCATCAACCACTGAAGCTAGTACTGTTTAGTCCTGTTTTTAAGCACAGGGACTTGTTTTTGCATAGGACTGAATTTCACTCTGGTTGACTCTATGAAGTAATAGTTCATTACTTGACTAACACTTTAGCTAAGATAGAACAAGTCTTGAACATCTCAGAGTATTCCTTCAAGGAACTAATTGTTCATATTCCACGGTTAGTCTTGATTTTCAAAGTAGAAGCCCCAGATTTGGAGGTACTACCACTCAAGTGAATTCTCAGAGCCAGAACCCCAATGTGAGCCACCTGCAATTATCCTCTTATCCGCAAACAGCAGCCTAAACAATAGCATGGTCACACACTGCAACAAGGTAGCACAGAGAATTCATCAAATCAGAAGAGACAGCCACAGCCAAAGCCCTCTGACCCCACTCCTTTTGCAGTGCCAGACACCTCTCTTACTACTCTGTCTCTGAAGGAAACATTGCTGAAGAAGTCACTTCACACCTGCAGAAATGTCTTTGTTGAATAACAGGGTGGGTAACAGCATAAAATATTTTCATTGCTCAGGTTTCCTTACAGAACCACTATCTAGCTGCAGGGCACTTCCACCTCCAGATCAACATAAAAAAGATCCTGCTGTATATATGCTGTCCTCCCCCACTGGGCAGAAGTAATGGGAGAGGGGAATTCTTTAGTTACAACTCTGCCTAACTGGAAGACAGACATTCCCGTAAAATTGTGTGTGGGAGCATTTCACAGTGAAACCAAAACACTGTTAAAAGTAAATTCAGTGAACTACTTCTCATGCAGTGCTGCTATATGAAAAGATGAGGATATTTTGTTATACATACACAAAGTGCCAGACACCAGCACTACCGCAGTGCCGGATTGCCACCAGAGAACTACACTCCAAGTCCCCAGGATCTCCCCTCTGAGGCTGTGGACCAAGTCATAGCTTCACGTGACAGTCCCAAATGAGCCATTCCTTACTGACACGAGGAGTTGGAGGCAGAACACACCTCACCAATTTAGATTCTATGCAATGGTTTTATTCTAATTAAATCCTTGTTTGGGAATAATGCAACCAACATGATTTGATGTGGCAGCCCTGATTTAAGATACCAGATTTATGCTGTTAGAACAAAAATAGGTGTTCCGTACAGTGTAGCCATACAACTGATGAACATCTGTGCCAAAACTGCTCTATGTTAAAAACTCTCGGCACCATATTGCTGCATGCAGCAGCAGTCCAAGGAGATACTGACATGAAAACAGGTTTTAACCATAACTATGATGCACTGTATTTTTAATAGAGCTGAATTGTTAGGGTGCTTAGGCAACTGTGCGTCACCAAGAGCAACATGGTATTGTTTTGTTTTGCAAGTTTTACCCTCAATATGACAAAATAACGAAGGCTTACTCTCTGCCTTAAACTCAGCCCAATTTGACAAAATTGGGATGCTTAATGTTTAATACAATTGATTTTCCACCCACCAGGCGCAATAGTTAAACACCAAAATCAATGCCGATCTCTCAAGTCTTACTTTAAAAAAAAAAAAAAAAAAAATCACATTTGGCTGTTGTGTAACAAATATTGAAAAGTACCAAAGTGAAAGAAAAAGGGTAGCAAAGAAACTCATCTGGTCAAGATGATCAACCCCTCCCAAATGACTACATAGAGCAGCAAAGCACTGATGACAAAACTAACACTGTTTGGCAGTAAAGTCATGTTGGCTTTTTAGGACATATCCTAGAGATGGACTATGTTCCCACTTCTTAGCAAAAGGAAAACAAAAATTTGCATCAATGCAATTTTGTGAATGTCAGTGGAGTAGAATTAAAGCTTCATGCTTGGCTTAATCAAGTCCAACTACTGCTTATGTATTTCTGGAACTGTAGATACCCCAGAAGACACACACCTTCCATTAAGCCTCAATGGGACTTCATTGACTCAAATATTTACAACTACTCCCACTCATATTTTGTGTTCTTGAAGACATACAGATTAATACTTGCGGTAAATAGTTTATTATTTTTAAGCTGTAGTACCATGAGCACAGTGCATTCTTAAGGCGATCTAAGAGGATGATTGCTCTGTGCATTATGTATGTGCTCAGCTATTGTTTGAGGGATGTTCATCTGCTGGGAGCCAGTTTCACAAGTTACGTTTAAAGATGTCATCACAAAAGTAAAAATATTAAAGTAGCTACAGATGAGTATAGCTATTAACACTACAGCGATCCTTCAAAATACTAGTTCACACGACGTGACAAGCTTTGTGTAAGAAAACATCATACATTCCCTACCTGAGTGCACGCCACTGTTTCATCTAGCCAAACCAAAAGATGTTTCAGCTTCTACTATTTCACAATTTTACAGTGTTATTTCTGCGTAGAGATGTTCACTGTTTCCACGAGGAAACCTCATGCTTACATCATGCACTGGACACATTGGCCAAGAAGTATTCCTGGATCCAGCATAACTAGTAAAAAAAATCCTGACTTCTTTTTACATATTATCAGTATTGGATAAAGATTCTTTTCATTTATATCAAATGTTTTGGACTTTATTAATTCATAACTGGGCACAGTTAACTGACCTAATAACTGCTTGTTCCACCTGTATTAACCAACCATAAGTAGTTTTTGTCTAACAGAAAAGAAAATAGTAAATTCTCCCTCTTTAATCTTCATCTGGAATGCAGGAAGTTTTCTTTGTCCTTCAGGAAGATTTCTCCCCTCAAACAGGAAGCGCAGTTCTGATAAGATCCCATTTAATCAGTTAGTATACTGCCATTATTTGTTCAAGAATCAGAAGCCAGTTTATAAAAGTATTCTTTCACACATACAGGTGAATGTTGCTCAGCAGTGCACTGAAAAAAACAGTACTGCTTTGCGTGCCACTTCTACCCCCCCCCCAGGCACTGCTAACAGTGGTAGGGTTTTGGTTTCTCAAACAGGAGAATCACAACTACATTAAGACAGAAATGACTCAAACTATTCCATGCAGAGGAAACTCCAACGTCTAACAAAAAGTCCCCTTATATTTTACCAAAAATATTCTCACCGTTCCATTTTCAAAAGCTGGAATAAAATTTAAGGTTGACAAAAACCTGAATATGCAGGACAGGCAGCTAGGGAAGGGAGCATCTCCACTCAGCAGTGGGAGGAATACATGAGCTCACCTGAGTAAATGTGCACCCCCCCCCCCCAGCTAAGACTGTTGGTATTTTTCTTTGGCTAAGAGTAATTTGGTCATAATAATCCATCAGCTGCCTTCTTGCAGAAAGAGGATTAAGTTGCATTTTATAAATCTCTCTAGGTGGCCACCCTGTTCCTGGCACACTGAAGTTTCCATTAAAGCCACCAAAATCAATAGCTACCTGCCTGACTGCAGCAACATTAACGCAACAAATTCCAGTATGCACACAGTAGTATTGTGCAGTGCACATAGTTTGTCCATCTTACTTCAGAACCGATTTTTGCTCAATACTTCACTGGATTCAGTCATATCTTGTCCCAGGAAAATACTAGAAACAAGACAGAGAAAAAAAAAAAAAAAAAAAAGAAAGAAAAGGTAACTTGCTCCAGGAGTCCCCTACATTCCAAGTCAGAGGAGCTCTGCCTCAGAATTTTCAGTCAAAACAACGCCAACCTACAAATCAAACAGAATGTCATTGCCACAAACAAAACAGCATAGAAACCAGAAGTATCTACAGGCATCTCCATCAACTCTGTGCAAAGGGAAAAGATTCTTTGACAATCACAGTGGGCTGCAGAACACACATGCACGTAACACGTATGTATACACATAGCACGTTACTAACACTTTACCATTACAAGTTCTACAAAATAGGTATGGATTCATCTCTTGTCTTCTAACAGTAATTTGGCTTAGCAGATGAAGTGAATTTTGTTTGACGTACTCTATGTCCAAATTATTGAAAAAGTTTTTCACAGGGCCCAATTCTTCTGTTTTCTCACCCATACATAAATTATTCCTTCAAGTTAAATTAAACTACTGATGGACTGTGCAGCCAAACTTCCACACTATTCTGTTTTCCGGAATTTTAATTCAGCCCACTTTCATGGAAGCCACCACGCTGTTGGTGTTTTATTTTGCAGTGTATAGCATTGTGCCAGTTACACTACTGATTAGGCTGTGGGCAGTCATTTTTTAACTGTCTACAAGGATACTACAGGCACTCTACCTTCACTTCCACATTAAAACAAACATACAAAGTTAAGATTCATAGAAACACATAAGAATTCAGGTTGGAAAGGACCTTAAAGATCACGTAGTTTCAAGCTGCTGCCATGGGGAGGAACACCTCCCACCAGACCAGGTTGCCCAAAGCCCCATCCAACACAGTGCCGAACGCTTCCAGGGATGGGGCATCCACAGCTTCTCTGAGCAGCTTGTTCCAGGGCCTCACTGCCCTCATAGGAAAGAATTTCTACCTAATATCTATTTTATTTTATTTTTTTAAGTTGAAAGCCATTTCAGTTTAAAGCCATATTCACATCCAGTTGAAATAGGACATTATGCTGCTACTTAGCCAGGAGTTTGACTTTTTTTTTTTGTGCATGATGTACAAACATATAGTCATTAAATTATATTACAATTCCAAAGCTTATACATAATACTGTATTCTGTGACCCACATTGAACGCAGTGTGACACTGAAGTAGTACCAATTCATGTTGGAGCAGATTCTAAATGAAAAATGCTGCTCAGAATAACTATTTTGTGTTATGGAAAACAAACAAACAAAAACAAACCCCAAACCCTGCAATGCTGCAGAGATACCGCCGTTCTATACCTTATTAAATACATTTAGTTGGCACCAGAATGAAACCTGTGCAAAGGTCTCCAGAATGGAGCACTTCCAGCCTAAAGGTCTTACCGCTGAGAGCAACAGGACGGTCCGTTCTGTTGGTTTCTCAAAGCCAAGATCACCAAAGTCAGATCTCTCCACTGCGTTAGTGAAAGCTACAAACAAAGGCAATCTTTGAGCCTGGGAGCAGCACTCCCGTTAGTCCACACAGGGAACTAGGTCAAAGAAGCCCCAAGGCCTCTCTGAACTACACATGCAAGCAGAGGCCCATAAAGGGGTACTTCTGCAGCTGCTTATCCCTTATGCAAAGTAGCAGCCAATTAATAGGCTCTTTTCAAGACACACCCCTGCACTGGATGACAGGAGAAAGAACAATGTCCAAGTTGCCCCTTAGTTCGAGAAACATCCTGTTGGCTCACTAAGCCAGTTTAGGGAGCGGGGGAAGTCTATACAAAAGAAATCCCGATGGAGAGCTCCAGGCTACCCTTCACTGCCAACTGCAGCACTAGCCAAACGTTTTATCCACTGGGGACTGGAAGGAGACCAAACTCATCTCTCAGAATTGTCCGAGTCCAATTGCTGTTTGGTTGCAATGTACTACATCGAATTTTGAACAGCAGCTTGTAGTTAAAAGATTATCTAACTCACTGTCAAAGTCACGGGCCCACTAGTAATCCCCAGCTATCTTTTCTTACAATAGGTTATAAGGAATTGGGAGCTTTTATCAGACAGTTGCTCAGAAGAAGAGAGAGAGAAGATAAAGTTTATTTTGGATGCTATATAGAAATCACTTACTTAAATGCTCTTAATGGTAGGTAGCATAGCTGCTTTCTCTATGAGGTGTGTAGCAATCTACCCCTTTGAACAACCTGGACAGCTCACCCTAGAGATAACCCATGTAAGTTAGTTTTTAACTGTGAATCTTCTACTCAGCACTGTGGCAGAACAAGAGACCAGCAATCTATAATCCATCTGGTAATGCTATGTTCACCTTTTAACAGGCATACAGCTCTGGAGGTTGCTCACCTAAAGCTGGCATCTTTTCGTCATGCTAGTTTCCTAGTATCTCTCCTGTTTATCTGCAGGCATCATAAAACCAAATCAAACACTACAGTAGTACTTTATGGTTTTACAATCATCTCCATAGCACAATATTGCAAATTTACCAATCATCTTAGCACAAAATATGCTGCTTTATAAAAGTACTTACAGAATATAACTGGTGCAAAGTGGTAAGTGTTAAAATAGTTTTAAAGAGCCTACAGTTAAAATAGTTTTAAAGAGCCTACAGTTAAAATAGTTTTAAAGAGCCTACAGCAAAATGCACTCTCCCCCCAAAATAATGAAGAATTTGTTTAATAATCATGCCATACAGTCTCATCACCTACATAATTTTCCACAAAAAATAATAATAATAATAATAATAATAACAACCTGCAGCTCAAAACATCATACCATGCCACGTCCAGCAATCATCTACCAACAGGTACAGGACTTTCCTATGCCTCCTCATGTTGTTAGCTAGTACACAATATCTGCCTTGGTTTGGGGACAAGGCGTAGAAAGCAATCAGGCTGCGGGAACAATCACAAATCAAGGACCCTGGA
Source organism: Heteronetta atricapilla (assembly GCA_011075105.1). Taxonomy (NCBI): domain Eukaryota; kingdom Metazoa; phylum Chordata; class Aves; order Anseriformes; family Anatidae; genus Heteronetta; species Heteronetta atricapilla. Next base: position 12,754,656 of record CM021735.1, read on the forward strand.
CATTCTGAGAACCTGCATACATTTTAATTGAACCCCAGCACCATTTTGACTGTGTGGAAAATAAACAGCCAACTTGTACTCTTCAGCCTCCTTCCCTCCAGTCTCATGCATCCCCTTTTCCACCATATTTATCTTTCTGGAAATGTTGTCCCCCCCATCACCTCAGCCAGCTCCAAAACTCTGTCACTATCCCTACTTGCAAGTCGTATATTTTTTTTTTTTTTCCTGGATTTTGGTGGAAGTTGCACCTGAATTTTGTTTTTACTTTTTTTAGGTTAATCTCTTCCAGAAGGACATTTTCTACTATTCTTCACATGTACAGGGGCCTCTAGTCTTGGATTATCCCTGGGTTCTACTTAACAGGGCATTTTAAGGGGTTAATTAAGAGGAAAACTTCCTTATGCAACAGTTCTGTAAAGCTACAGAGAGGAATGCCAGTTAAATAGGACCACACAGACTGGTGGGCAATGGAGATTATTTCCTCATACAAGAGCTGGGGTGTGGGAAGAAAAGAGTAGAAATTGCATGTAGTTTTGATAGGCAATTTCGAAAGGTAGGTGGTATTGGTAGGCTACCCACAGAGAAGAAAGTGAGATATTCTAAATGGAGATTGTTATATATGTGAGCAATGTTAGAAAACAATCATTTTGTTTTATTCTAAGTCTACAGGAATTACATAGGCAGAAAACTTCCTAGCCACCAAAGATAGCAGGGCTCTCCCATTAGTACTGCCAATCCTATGCGGACTCAAGAATGAGCAAGTTAACACAAGACTCTTACAGCGTTTTATTTTCAGGCATAATTTGAGTGGTAATTCCAAACAAGCAGGAACATTGCATATCACTGTAACTTCCTACATACCTGCAGAGCGCAAACAACGAGGATGAGGACTTAGCTAACATACTGCATATAGTAGCAAGGAGAAGAGCTGCATTATACGAAGGTATGTTAACTATAACATGTTTTACAATGAACCACAGGAACTAGAGCGATAATCGCTAGGATCCAAGATGTAAACCACAATAAGCAAAGGTAGCAACAGATTACTTACTTGCATTTTAGCTTCTTCAGTTCCCCTGCCCTTTTTTTTAAAAAAAAAAAAAAAAAACAAACAAACTTCATACCTGCGGGTACGTATCACAGAACAGCTCTCTGGCCATATCATCAAGTCCAGGTTTTTTTCAGGAAATAAAGCAATACTGCCCAAGTTCCTCATTTATAAAACATCAAGGAAAGGAAAGGAAAAAGAAAAATCACATCTGTTAAGACTGAACAGTAGTAAAAAGAAGGGGGAAAAAAAAGTACTGCCTGTGCTCACATGTTCTGTAACCTGACCCAGGAGGTAAATTGGTCACAGGTGATCTTATCTGAGACACTAATCAAAGGGACCTGCTGAGCTTTACAGATGCCTCATACTTTATGCTTTGGGGCTGATCTAAGTTTCTATTCCTCCTTTTCTATTTCTGCTGTTGAAAATACCAAGTTTTGCTCTTTCTTATCTTGTAAAAAAAAAAAAAATCTAAATCTAAAATCAAGTTTAATACATTTTTTAATTACAGTACACTGAAATTCTTTAAAAAGCACTTGCTTACAGTTATGTCAAAGCTTAGAAAAACAAGTGTTTTTTTCTGTCCTCTCCCCCCCCCTCCCCCCCCTTTCTCTTTAACATTACAACCTTTAACTGTGACTATTGGCAATGTTCTCTCATTCCACCCAGTAAACACACTCAGGCCCCACGCACATTTAAACTCCCTTGATTCAACTTACAAATAGACGAAGAGCTTGACAGATTCAATAGATTTTGTTCCTGGTCATAATCCTTCTGAAGTAATGCCTAAACTTTTTTTGCAGCTAGCATCTCAATAGTCTGTCTGTTTAGACTTTCCGTACCCTTACCACAGATTCAACAGTCAGCATCTAGGAGCTCAAAACTCCAGCTCTGCACTTGTAAAACTGATGCCAGGGAGCAGTAATTATACTTCAATGACTTTATTGACTCCAAATGATTAAGCCAAGTATGACTGACAAAGCTTTACTGACCATTTCTATTTATAACACAGCACCATTCCATACACATTCAGAGTTAGTTACATGTGGTTCTTGCATGAAACCTTACTGTCTCTTAAGACTTGGGGGCTTTTACAATAAAGGGGAGTTATCCTTTCATAAGTGTTCATAAAGCCTTTTAGAAATTTTTCCTAGCTTCTTGGATATTTTTTTATTTTTTCCCCCCTCCGGGGGTGGGAGGAAGTAGGGGAGAGAACTTTGTCATTGAAAAGCTGCAATTTGTTTTTAATTTTCCTGTTTTGGATTAACATATACTGCCATCATGTGGGCAGAAATAACAAGAAGTTACTCAGTGAAAGCCTCACCTTTATTTTAAAGCATTCTTATTGCTGCCTATACTGGCAGTAGCTCATGATCACTGATACGGGAGGAGAAACAGAAATCTGAATTTTTTGTTCCTTTGTTTATATTTCTGATGCGTCTTGAAGGAAGAGGTGCCAGTACTTGAGTACTGAGGGGAGGAACCATAAAGCTGTGCTGCAGCTGGGCAGTATATTGACTAGTACAAGTGGCAAATAGCCCAGCTTCACGACTTGGCTTTTCCTACTGTCTCTCAACTCTATGTCTAGACACAAGTCGCACTGAACAGATCAGAGTGACTAGAAAAAAAAAAAACGCAAAACAGCACAAGCATGAGACAGGCCAAGATGTAGCAGTGTAAATGCATAGTTTGTATGCCAGGGCCAATATTGCCAGCTTTTCAACCCACGCACAAGACATGAGAAGTCTGTCAGACAAATGACCAGTTACTTTCTACTTGTCTCACTGATTATCTGTTGATTCACCCTCTTCCCTGGGCATTGCAAGAATCTATTTACCTCTTGTAGATTATTGTATTGCCAAATACCCCAGGCCCCACACTAAAATAAAAACATTCTTAAATTCAAGGAATTATTCTTGACATATTAGCAGGTTTCAAGTTTAAACACGGTACAAAAATGGGGGGGGAAGGGGGAGAGGGAAGAGGTTTAAAATCTATATATTAAATATAGCTCATCAAAAATAGTACTTAAATCTTCACTGAAGCACTAAAATGTCAAAGTTAAGGCTGATTTTGCTAGTTTCATGGCATAGCCATTATAAGCTGCTTTTCAAGCTCCATCACATGGAACCAATTAGTGGCATCTGCCTTCACAATGAGTAGCACTGTATTGCACAAGGGTCTCACTGAGTAACTTGCTACTCACACTGAGCTGAGTACATCAGGATCTAACAATTAGATAGTAAAATATAAATAATACATTGATTCCCACATTTTAGCAGCTTCTCGGGATAAATGTCTCAATATCCATGAAATACGATCGCTATGCAAGAGTTTTACCTATTGCAGAAAGCAACTTTTAACTCGAGCAAACTTCACCCAAGCTGCATGAGGTCTGAGCCTATATGGCCTGATCACTGTATAAACAAACTTACCTTGTCTAACATAACGACTTACACAAAAATATGTATGGACTGCCAGTAACATGAGCCACATAGGCGTTATTTGAGAAATCAGCTGTCACCAGCATGACTGATGATGCTGATTTTTTTTTTTTTAAGTTATTAAAAACTATTTTAAAACATTTTGTTAGCAAACGTGTATTCTAGAATCTTGCTCAGTGTTAACAGTTTCAGTATTACAGTTTCTGATTCTTTTGTATTTGGAACAATTTTTTCATTCACTGTGTGTGCCATTTCCCTCTTGTATAAAAATCTGATCTGTTCCTACAGCAACTTTTTAGTACAGGTTAGGTACTTCCAAACTTGTCATGCCATAGCTTGATATTTTATGAGATACAGCGAGAGGTCACAGATAACTGAATTTATTGTTACATTAACAATTATACCTGAAACAATTATTTCCATTTAATAGCATTTATTTAGATTAAGATCAGGTTACTTTTCATTAAAAGTAAGAGACTTGTTCTCTCATTTGTATTTAGACACAAGCTTGACAAACTAGACTAACGAAAAAGCAATTTTAAATAGATGAACATTAAAACAGAAGGACAGGATCGTTGCAAAAGCATAACAGAATAAAGAAAAAAGGGAGAGGTGCAAGCAGCATGAGGAGATGGATGATTTATCAGTTTATTTGATGGAACTTTGCTTTGAGGTCCAACTCCAATACTTGTTTCATAACCTTTCCCTCACTGAGGCCTACACTCAAGCTTGACAGAAAATTCAGAACTCTTCCCAGCTTGTGGATCAAGCCTATGTATAACACAGTGAAAAGAAATGGAAATAAGGAGAACAGCATTCATTTCAGCTGTTCACTTCATGGTCATTCGGTCTCAACACATTTCATTAGCCCCCTTTTATTCTCCAACAGAAAATACCTTGATATAAATCAGTTTGAACACTGGTGTTGGAGGGAGTCTGAGACATACTGGTAGTTTACCACTAAGTTCACCAGCTTCAGTTCTGGCTCATCACCTTTCTCACCATTTCTACTGTAAGCAGAAATAATTCTTAAGAAACAGGGTATGTAGTACATGGAAAACATACTAACCCAAATGTATCGCATCCCTCTCCTCATGTAATTCCTACAGAGAAATTCAAATACAGAAACAACAGAAATTTCAGAGAGTCTCCTTACTTGCGTTGGAAGGAGCTCAAACTACAGGTAAACACATTCTGCATTCTCAGACCCACGGACTTCTACCGGTTTAAGAAGGATTTACATACTGATAGGACAGAGAGGGTGTTTCTGAAATACTTCAAACTCTTAACTGCCATTCTGCATTTACAGTTGGAAGACCACAGAAATTATTTTGTACTTTCAGCGAGATTCATTCTTTTCAGTTACTTGCATGAAAAACATACAACAGGATAGCTTTTTACTTATGTAGCAATTCCATCACAAAAGCTGCTATAATATCTGATCTCTGCCACACAATTTCATAACATTTATGTCACTAAGACCTGCACAAGAGTTGCAAGCTCTCCACTGAGCTACGGACCAGAACAAAAAAGCAACCTCAAAACAAAAGAGCTCTACCAGCATGCAGAGAAGCGTCACATATTCAGTATTACTGAGCGGATTGCTAACCAGATCAAACAAGTAACAAAGAAAACCTAACTCCACGGACCTTTTTTCTATGTGTCATTAATACTTTTACATGAAATAACAAACAGTCTGCAAGACACCAAAGAGGTTTGGTTTCAGTATCTTCTTATCTTGCCTAGTACTCAGAAATTAATCTTAACTTGCAATGGTGCTTTTAAGAGTCATTAAAAAAGCATTCATTTCCTTCAAAATCAGACCACAACACACAACAATGGTGGAATAAAATTACAATGTTGGCTACTAAAAATCTAATATAATATTTTCCCTTCTGTCCCTTGATCCTCCTAGACCTGGGCCTATATTTCACCGTGTTGCTCAGGGCTGTCTGGCCAGTTCCAGTTAATGAACAGACCCGGCTGAAAAACAGGCAAAAGCTCAGCAAATGCAAGAGGTTTCATTGCAGTCCTGGGAACAACAAAAGCATTTCAGCTGAAGCACCAGCCACAGTGGCTGTTCAATTTGGGCTGAGGCTGCACCTGCTCTATAGCCCACAGCTAAATCACTGAAGCACGTTTTTTTTCCACACTTTCTGGAAAGCTGGGAGTTAAGGTTTTATAATCTTTACATACCTTAACTCTGACCCACAGCATCTGGAAGCTTGCCAAGTGACTGCTTATTCAAGACTAAGAGAGATCCAGCCTGTCTATAGGGTGTTCTGTGGGGCAGAATTTAGACTGAAAGCTCAGACAATGTTGGCCAAACCAAGAGGGGAACAAGCATTATGATAAAGGCAGGTAGATTTGACAGCTTAAATGTTCAAAAAGCATAACATTAGATGCTGATGTTCTTACCATACATTTCAGGGATGTTTCAAGGATTAGCAGGGGTACCCACGTCTGAAACTTTCTGCAGTAAAACGAATCCTCTGAAACCTTAGACAGTCACATCCTGGAGCAGTGGTACACTCTTGCAGATACACAAAGCGTTGCAAAGATGCAAAACTATGGCTGTTAATAAAAATGCAAGTTCACTCTCTATTCTCAGTTTCTCCAGAACCCTGTACTTAACATCCCCGTCACTCCCAACCAACTTGAGTCTAATTGATTAATCTGTTTCCTAGGGTGATGGACAAGAATCACTGGTGCTTATACTACAAACAATTAAGAACCATTAAGAAATATACTAAGCTACACACACATGAAGGTAAAACTAAGAAGACTGATGAAGAAACCATTTCTCACAAGGTTTCTGAAATAATAATAATTAAAAAAATCTGAAAAATTCTGAAAGGTTAATTCTAAGAGGACATGCCGTACCAGGTCTTCTTCATTTAAATCAGATTTACCCAATTGTAGCCAACAATTAACTTTTGAAAATCTGTCATTTGTTATTGTTGCTCTTGTTATTAGTCTCCTAGAAGTCAAGATGTAAGGATGATTAACAAAACATGAGCCCAAACCATTGTGTGCGTTTGAACACATGCAATAAACACACTGATAGAAAGGCTATTTAAAAAACAGATCTGAATGAAACCTTGAAATCCGTAGCATACCACTAGAGGGTGCACAAGGCTACTCCATTATATCTGCTCTCTATATACGTATTTATTCTCACAAGGCTCCAAGCATGCTTGTAAGCAGGGTTAATGAAATCTTAAAACCTGCACTCCAGAAGAATCAGATTGCTCACATTTGTATTGGCAGCGCTAGTTCAGAATCAGACATAAAGTCAGAGTTAGCTTTCTGATCAGAATATCCAATATGCTGCGAGTTAAGTTTTGCCTGTGGCCACTGTTTTGTGAAAGTTTTGGCTTTTATGCTGTTTCTCTGCATCTAGTAAAGAAGCCACCCAAGGTACCGCTTTTTAGTAAACATAATCCTTAGGAAAAAAAAAAAAAAAAAAGTAAAGTCTTAAAAAGTATCAAAAGTATTTTAGTGCATCTGCAGTAGAGCACATAAGTCATAGCAGGGTGTGAAGAAATTCTCTTTGCATGAAAACATGGGACATGGGACTTTCCTTTTTGTCCTTTCCCTGCTTTGACTTGCACTGCTTAATGCTGGGGTCATCCTGCTTTCCTACACAGGCTATGAAAAACCAAGACTCTATGCCAGTGAAAGCACGGTGGCTCTAAGATTATTTTTCAGGACTCTGGAAAAGTCATTTTTTTCTGCTTCTGTATAGCCAAATTATTCAGTCTCCCTATTAGACAGGGAGTGCCAGGAAACAACTGGATACTGGAAAAGCATCGAACTTCTAAGGGTGGCTAGGCATGGGCAGGACTGAGAGCCTTCTGTTGCTGGCTTGGGATCTGACCTAAGGATAGAAAAGGTTAGGGGCACCCAGCTACCACAGATTATGTGGAAGATCTCTTTTCTTTGGTGAGGAACTGTATCAAGCTTCCACGAGGTATCTGCGGTCACTGCTACCTATTTATCCATATTCACATGCTCCCTGGTTGCTTCAAAAAAAAATCTAACAGATTTTGAAGGTAAGATTTCTCTCTATAGAAGTTGTGTTTTGTTTTTCCCTGCTACGACACTGTTATTTAAGTATCTACTAGTGTCCTGGTTTCAGTTAGGACAGAGTTATTTTTCCTCCTAGTAGCTGGTAGGGTGCTATGTTTTGGATTAGGATGAGAAGAGTGCTGATAACATGCTGATGGTTTAATTGCTGCAGAGCAGTGCTTACCCTAAGCCAAGGACTTTTCAGCTCCTCGCTCTGTCCTGCCAGCGGGCAGGCTGGGGGAGCAGCAAGAGCTGGGAGGGGACAGCCCCAGGATAGCTGACCCAAACTGGCCAAAGGGGTATTCCATACCATCTGGGGTCATGCTGAACAATACATAGGGGTGGCTAGCCAGGGTGGGGTACCGGCTGCTCGGGGTTGGGCTGTGCATCGGTCAGCGGGTGGTGAGCAATTGCATTGTGCATCACTTGTTTTTACATATTATTATTATTATTATTATTATCATTATTATCATTATTTTCTATCTTAATAAGCTGTCTTTATCTCAACCCACAGGCTTCACTTTCCCGTTTCTCTCCCCCATCCCAGGGCGGGGGGGGGGGTGAGCGAACGGCTGTGTGGTGTTTAGCTGCCAGCCGGGTTAAACCACAACAACTAGTTAATTCCATTTTTATCATAGATTCCTATCTTTTTACACTGTATAGATCTGCCTTTTCTTAAATCAGTTGTCTTCCTCTTGTTCTTCAAATCCTTGTTAAAAGTTAGCATAATCATTTCACTAATATGCTAATACCTAATCCTTTAAGTGGCCTTGAAGAAAAACAACCACACAAATGGAAGAAGTAATTTTGTATTTGATTACCTTGGCAGTCTAGTGTGTAAATGATTGGTCCTGCCAATTTGTTAGCAGTCATTTTATCAATTTGTCCTAGGACATCTCCAACTGATCCTCCAAATGATAACTGTTCTTGAGACTCATGTCTGTAAATTATGGTTCTAATGAGGAGAATATCCCTATACTTTTCACTGCTTACATCTGGAAGGTTATGCAGATAAGCTATATTAGTTTTTGCAAGACTTATCTTCCTTGAGACCTCTCTGTGCAATTCCTTCACAATAAAGCAACTCTTTCTTACTAAATATAACTGATTTGTGCCCCCAGTTTGACAAAAGCAGATTTAAGACTGTTCAATGACCTTCTGCAATCAAACCAACAATCTGAAGTTTTTCATGGGGTTAAGGTTCACAGCCACCCAAAACACACCATTTTCTTTTTTTTGTGGCTGACTTCTTTCAAAGCCCTACTGTCACCACCCAGTTTGTTATTCCTGCGAGTGACAACAGCTTGCTGTAAGATCAAATATACTAACCTTTTCTTTTGCAGCTCATAATAGATACTTTTAAGTCAACTGGCAGATATTTTACTTTTTTTTGTTGCCCCCCCCCCCCCCCCCTTTTTTTAACAAGTGCATTGATTCATGTCCTGGGCAATTAATTTCTGAATTAATTTCTGTAATCACCCTCACCCTTTGGTCCATCTGTTCACAGAGCTCTGCACAGTTATAGTACTTACTTAGTGTTTACAGAATAAAACATCACTCTCACTATAACTTCCACTCCTTTGTTTTTCTGGACATTATTACAAGACATAAACCCTAAAAAGAAGGAGAGAGGTCTTTAAGTACCTTAAGCCTCCAGCTATTGTGAGTTGCTGTTTAGCTCCCTTACATCTTGGCACTACAGTGGTAAGGTATATCTCCTAGCTGTTTTCCAGTCGGTCTACTCCACCTTCTCCTCAAGTCTTGTAGGTCTGAACAGGCACACGGTCTCTCCTCACACTGCCCAACCACTGCCTCCTGTTGTTTCAGTTTCTTAGGCACAGTCTGTTATAGCTAACTTCTTTGCAGTTATTATTGCATCAGATTTGTATCCTTCATCACAACATGTCTTTATTACACTTTTAGACCACTTAATTCCATAGGTACTGTGCTCCAAGAGAAGCAGCACTCCCTCTTGCACAAAACCCTTCAGAATCATATGAACAATTGCCCCACAGGCAGTCATGAGTTCTGCTAAGATCCTCAGCTGATATCCATTCCCTCTGCAGTAGCACCAGAAACACTGAGCAAAAATCTTTGCCTACAGGTATGGAAGAGTCCAAGTTCCATTGGTACTGGATTTTTATTTTTATTTTTCCCTGTGAAAAGTCATGTCTTACACGTCTTACTTCTCACAATACAGATCTGTTATCCATCTCAGCTTTTTCTTTTCTTTCCATGGATCAGTGATCACTTTGGCCTCTACCAAATACTTTTGACATCCTAGCTTTTGTTGTCGCTAGAAACACAGTAATTTTTGCATTAATTATGATCACATAACAAAATAACTACTGATGGCAGCCTAGACCCTTAGGGGACTTCCACTTGGGCACTTCTGTCTCGAGTGACCTTTTCCTTCCATACTGCTCACAAATTTGTTTATCCTGGGAATAAGTTTGGAAATAGCATCTCCATATACATACAGACAATAATTCTTTATTAGTGTACATTTTTTGCAATCATTTACGGAGATAGTGTACCTGATGTAAAGGAAGTGTCTTCATCAACCTGCATTTAGGTATTTCTGTTGCAAAATTTATTAGGAGAAGTGCAACCATTCTATTAAGTGATGCAATTTGTTTTATAATTTTCAGTTTTACATTGCAGTCTGAGAAGGATGAGGCAAAGAAACATAATTATATATCAACTGGTGAAACATGAGATTCTCAAAATAAAACATACTATACTTTCAGGTTTTAAAAACAACTATTTTCTATATTAATTCCTGTCCTTAATATTGGATAGTTATCCCTTAGGCAGAGAGCAAGAGATGAGTACTTAACATGACAGAATGGCACAACGAGTTCCAAAAAGAAATTTCCATAGAAATACAAATACATTTTATGCATGATGAAGGATATTATCTAATACATTGCAAATAATAATAATAATAAAAAGGCTGTCATTAAGTATAATTACATCCTACTAGAACTATTTAAAGTAAAGCAAAAAAGTGTTTTCTTGACAATATATGTCTGTAGTAACTTTTTTGAAGGCTGTAAGCCCATGCCAAAGTGAAGTCTTCACAAAATATGAGCCATTTATGCCTACCTGTAGGAGAAGTTTAACCCATCATGTCTCTATTTAGAAGGGAAAAAAAGTGTAAAATATGAACTTTTGAAAATACACTGAACAAATGATTGATGTTGAACTAATTCACATATTTAAAATAATGTAATGAATTGAGATCTTAAAAGAATTGTCAGGAAAATCAAGGGAACTAATTCAGTATGGTTGAGAATGCAGACTAGATAGTGACAGGTCAACATGAAACAATGATGTAAAAGAGCTTGTGACAAATTTGTAGGGAAACAGAAACAGTAAATATAGATGGTGGACAAAAGAATTATTACATGACAGCAACTGAGTTCAATTGGAACACCATGTCCTTGCTCGAGTCACGGTTTCCCTTGTAGTCTCTCAGAACAATTACTGTTTTATCACCACAAGGATTAAGATAAGAGCTTCAGAGTTGTATATGCTTAATTGAGCTGATATACAGCTTGTACCATAATGTTTCTTCATGGAAAAAAAACCCTCAGTTTTCTGATGCATCTCTTTAATTGGCCATGAAATAAAATACTTATTTAAAAATGAAGTATTTATTCAAGTTATAAAACACAACAGCAGGCAGGCTAAAGTCTAGTTAAGAATGGAAATACTTTCAAAATTTGTTTTTACATCATGATGCCTTCCCCTCACGATATATCAATACATATATTGCTGCTTCTCTATAATGAATGAAACGTATAATTTCACACTCAGCAGTCACACAGTTCCAACAAAATGGTTGCAGATTTACCTCACAGTATTTTTTGTATCTGTGACCTTGCCATGGAGCTGGCCAGAGAGTAAATTCATGAAAATCATTTTTCGGGGGAAATTTAAAAAATTAAGAATTAAGGGTAAAAATGTTAAACAGCTTTGACCAAATATGTAGAAAGGAGTTTTGAAAGTATTGAGCAAATTCAGCTTGTTGAGTAATAGGAAGTTTTGTACCCCCTAGATACAATGCTTCATGTTGACAGTAACACAACATTTTTTATATATATAAAACTATGTTTTTATTTGATCTAAAACATAATTTTATGTTTTGTTGTTGTTATTGTTTTGTATTTACAGGGAAAGAGCTGTCTTATTTCAATGAGAAAACAAAGAAGTTTTCTTTCCTTTGTTTCTCATCACATGTATTTCTGTTGGAAGCACAGCAAAGTCTGACACATAGTTAAGGTTGCTAAACTTCCTATGATAAGAGCTTATTTTTAATGACTTATACTTTGACATTCCCTGAACCATGACCGTAGCCCCCAGAATGCTTGAGACTTGTTTGCATCTTACACTGCTTTGTGGGCACTGGCAATGAGAAAAAGCATCAGCAGAAGAAAAGCTGAAGAAGAAACAATTTCGGCAGATAGAATTTGGGATACGTTGAAGTAAAGACTGACAGGGAGAAGTGAAAATGAGTAGTAGAGTGGCCAAAGGGAGAGAACAACTCCTACAGAGGTAGGAGCGAGAGAAAACCATCTGAGAAGCATAAGACATGCACAGACTTGGAGGATGAACTTGGCAGAAACAAAGAGGCCATGAAACAGAGTTAAAAAAACTAAGACGGAGGTGGAAAGATGAAAGCTGGGAAGAAAGGGTGTAAAGCCTTTTCCCTAGTTCTGCATGCTGTTAATTCACTGTAAAAGGTGAAATATGGACTTCCTGTTCCAGTTGTATGACCTGCTGTACAAGTGATCACAACCATCACAAACGTGATGCTGCTTTGATAACAGACAACAACAACTACAAAAGTCCAAGAAGTAAGGTCAGCCCAAAGAAGAAAAAGCATTTATCTGGTTTTCCCTGTCACTCCCCATTCGGTGAAATACTTCATCCAAGAAAAGGAAGAATATGGCAGCGTCTGTGCCTTGATTGAAAGAGACAGATCGACTCTAGAAAAGGAGAAATTGGTGGAGACAGGGTAAGTATAGTTCACCTAGAGCAGAAAAGATGTGAAAAGTGAAGATAAAAGAAGAAAACCTAGTTCAAAAGAACACACACATTACAAAATCAAGTAAAGGAAATATCAGGTGCAAAGTTTCTAATGTGCTCTTAGTTTGACTAGCTCCACACAGGCCAAAACTGCGTTTATGCTTACTTTATTTTTCAATTGGAGTTCATGCATTAGAGCTCAAGCCCTTCTTTGCTATCTTGTCTATAATTAAACCCAAACTGACAACCCAACAATGAACAGTATTCCAAAATTTGCTTTTGCGGGGTAACAGAAGCATGAAGATGATTTTGTTGCCTCTAGACTACTGAGTGACAAATAATTGCTCCCAATCAATGAGACTCATTTGAATGTGGAGTAAATATTTATATCTGAATGATGAATCTCTGAAAAACAGTTCTATTATGGAAAGCATTATGGACTGCTAATTGCAGCATCGTTGAAGTTGCCATAGAAGTAACATAAATTACACAAATGTAAATTACTACTTTCAAAGTGAAAGGACAGACATTTTGGATGCTTCTTTCAGATTAGTTTACAATTAATGTCAAAGTTTTCTGACAGTTAAGTCGCACAGACTATGATGAACTGTGATGGACATGATCAAAGTCGTGTTCCTTGCTAACGAAATGAACAGTTAGCATTTATAAACAAGCCTTTATCTTTCCTCCTAAAATGGATAAAGATGGGCCTAAAAATGATCTCAACTGATCAAGTGTCCTATTAACTGTGCATATTCTTACTTCACATTTTTTCTTCCACCTGATAGAATGGTTTAAACTTTACTTTCAACAGTCTTTATTCACTGAACTCAACAGTCTTTATTCACTGAACTTGTTGTTTTATCTTGATCCCTACACTAACCACAAAGAGTTAATGTACCTACCTATGAAATATAGATGGGGTTAATGCTTGCACCTGCCAGAGATCAGAGACACATTAATTATCCACACTGAAGAGCATGGTATTGGGATGACTTTGCCTATATCTGAAGGATGACATAACACACAGATACTAAAAAATTAGGAGAAAACAGCCCATTGCTTTTCCTTTGTCCCAGAATTTGCAAATGATTCTGATTACTGACTGCACATTTATCTTTTTTTTTTTCCCCAATTCAAATGTGCTTATTACAGCATATTACAACACTTAAGAAGTATTTTGAAAATTGAGACTTTGAGACTAGTGAAAATTTTGTCTTAAAACTACTTGATATTCCAGAGAATTCTGGCATTAATCCTTAGTCATTTTAACTCAAGATAGAACAATAACTTTTATTACAAGTTTTAATGAACTATAGATTTTTTTTTCATCTCAAAAAAAAAAACAACAAACAGTCTTTGAACTTCAGTGACTACTTAAACAATGATCATGAATATCATTATGGAATGGTACACCAGATGATTGCGGAATTTTTGAATTCAAGCAAAGATCTGGAAGTGAAAGGGGCTATGTTTGCATTTTCCTATTGTTAATACAAACTTGCAAAGATCAGTAGTATCTAACTAACAGTACAGCTTGAGATCAAGAAGTGCCTCTAAAATGTTTTTGTATTTATAACATCATTTCTATAATATTATATACATCAATCTCACTAGCATCAGAATTTAGGATGTATGATGTGAAATATTTACATATATGAAGTGGGTTGACCCCAGCCAACAGCCAAACACCCACACAGTTGCTGGCTCACTCATCTCTCCTGCACCATGTGGAGAAAATAGAAGGAAGGCAAGAAAACTTGTGGATAGAGATAATGACAGTTTAACAGGTGAAATACAAGCTGTGCACACAAGCAAAACATAAAAAGGCGTTTATTCAGTACTTCACAATGGCAGGCAGAAGTTTAACTACTTCCTGGAAAGCAGGACCTCAGCAGACATAACTGCTACTTGGGAAGACAAACACCTCCTTTCCCTGAGAGGGAGCATGCTGAGTATGATGGCATACAGCACTGGAATATCCTTTTGGGCTGTTTGGGTCAGCTGTACTTGCTGGGTCCCCTCTCAACTGCTTGCCTACCCCCAGCCTCCTCACTGGTGGTAAAGTGGAGTAGGGAAGAGGAAAAACCTTGATGCTGTACAAGCAATGTTCAGCAACAGCCACAATGCCTTGTATTACCAATACTAGAAATTAGCTAGAAAATTTTAGCTAGAAATTAAAATCACAGCACCCACCATACAAGCCGCCATGAAGAAAGTTATCTCCAGATCTAGTACAACATATTCACAACCACACCTGTACCTGTTGATGTTCCATCCTTGCTAATTTAAGCTTTTTTTTTTTCCTTTCTTTTCTTTTCCTTTCCTTTCTTTTCTTTTCTTTTCTTTTCTTTTCTTTTCTTTTCTTTTCTTTTCTTTTCTTTTCTTTTCTTTTCTTTTCTTTTCTTTTCTTTTTTTCTGGTGGGATTTCTAAAAGGTTTTGCAGCAAGCTTTCTCCTTTTGCATTTCTTTCAGAGCCTGTCTCTTTCTATCTCTCTGCCCCTACCCTCACCCCACCCTACAGAACAAGTTTTTCTCTTCAAATAATGGGTAAAGACATTTGTATAACAACTGTTTTTGACCATTGCTCTCCAGGAAGAAAAAGGAGAAATGGAAAGTAAGCTGTTTTGAAGAGAAATCTTTGGCAATCAAGAGGATACACTAATGAGTTACAAAGATGCAAAACACCAAGCATTCATAAGGTGATTATTTCCTAACACCTAATCCTTCCTGAGGCTGGCACCTTGCCAGACTGGGATGGATCCTCAGCCTCTAAGATGTCAGAGAAGTGTTTATATTAAATGCTTATGGCAGATGGTAGTTCTCATTTTGATGGTTTTCCAACAGGCTTTTCTACAGTTGCTCCATGTGCGTATTCCTCATGGAATAATGTCATAACTTAGATCATTATGTCAATATCAAACAAAGCTAATCAACATCTCACTTTGGGGTCTTCTGTGGTTTTTTTGTTCTTTCTTTTTCTGTTGCTTTGTTTTTGTTTGTTTTGTTTTTTGACTGAAAGTACACCATAGTGAATTTCATATAGGCTTTGTTTCCAGTTTGCATGTGAAATTCTAGTATGAAAGCTACGTCAAATACCTCATTAAGAAAAAGATACCCACCTAAAATTCCCAACTGGTTTTATTTTTTTCCACTTCTTAAAGCTACTATTGTTGACCTTCTCCAGCTGATTAGTCTCTCACGAACCTCAACAAGTTCTTAATGAAAATTATTAGTGTACCTGGGATTTCAGCAGCCTTTTTTAAAATTATTTTTTGTAAGTACTCTGAAGCAAAAGATAAATGCTAAATACTTATAAATATATCCCTACTAGTGACATACAGATGTTCAGATGGAATTGCAAAACAGCAGAAACATAAATAATATAATGTAGAATATTTAATGCATGAAGACTCACAGAGAAATAGATGATTCTTGATTGGGCCGGTTTTGATGGTTACTTCTGGGTTGTGCACCAAACCATTACAAACTGTAGAACTTCCATCCTAAATGCAAGTCATACTGTAGAGGAAAAAAAAAAAAAGAAAACACACAACTGAAAATGTGCAATTTCTTTCTTTGGTGAGAAAAAGGAATTATATTGCACATAGTATTTAATGCAGTCACTAATTATCACAGTGAAAAAATATTGAAGAAAAAAAAAGAAAATGTGAAACTGAAAAGAACAGAACAGAGGAGTATTCAGTTCTGTGAAATAACAGTGAAAATGAAAGGAGAAAAGAACACTGAATTCTATTCCATGGAACAGTCTGAGAGATGGAAGAAAAACTAGGCTAACAGCAAATATGGGTGTACTCTAATAGGAGTATCAAAAGCCTGAATTTCTCATACACAATTTGAAAATTCTTGTAATTCCTACAGAATTGTAATCAGAAACAGTGTAGCTTTGATTTAATGTATTTCACCAAGAATATTGATAGATTGCATCAAGAAGTTTTCAATGGAGAGGTTACAATGTGAATGAGCAATAAGCAATGTTAAGTAGCATTTCAATGAATTTCATTAATGGATTGTAAAAATTGTATCTTAGCTCTAAGTTATGCCTTGGGGCTCAGAAACCAAACCCTAAGGTTGGGTGAATTCAGGGTTAGATCCAGGTACACTCGTGGATGGCAAAAGGCACAGAAAAGGAGAGGGGTTCTGTTCTGTTTAGTGAATTTCATGATGACACCAAAAGCAGGTCTAAGTAAAAGATTAATGTTAGGACAGATTTACAGATGGATATATATTGATTAGCTGTTCAATACAGTACTAAATAAACTATTTGGAAGAAAAAAGGTGTAACTCTTATCTTTAGCCCAGGGGTCAGCCTTCTGGATTCTGTTTATCACATTTTCATCTGGTTTGAGAACTACAAAGCTTCAGTTCACTCATGTCTATGCTCATTTTGAAGTTAGAAATGCTTTTTTTTTAAAAAAAAAAGGTGCCGTATTCAATTTTTGACCTTTTTTCAATCAGATTATAGAAGGCTGTATCCAATGAATACTATAAATACATTGCAAATCTACTTCTGATTTGACTATTTGTATACTACTTCTGAGTTACAGTACAGGGAAACAAAATGTGAGGAAGAACAGAATTTCAGAGAAGCTTGTGCAGAGCAGAAAATAGCAGTTCTGGGAAAATTGCTATTATCTGCGGAAATAAATAATTCTGGCTCTAAGAGAAGTACTGCTAGAGTATTACTGTTTCTAAATGGTAAGCTTCTAGTGAAGTGTAAGAGAAAGAAAAGATGAAATGTACAAGAAACCTTTAAAAAGGTGGATTTGTTTCTGCTTGTCTGGATATACTAAGCCTGGTTAACTTCTGATCTTGCCATGTATTAGAGTAAATAGTGCAACAGTTACGTCCCAACACCAGTTGCTCTTTACGTGAATGAGTGCATAAAAATGTTTCATTTTGCTCCTTGCTTACCATTTCTGACTGACATTCCATGAAGTCATATAATTTTAACATCTAATGCAAGAGCATGGTGGTGAAAAGTGTTTTTAAATTCTCCCTTGGATAGGCTACTGGTTTATCTTGGACACTGCTGGTTAAATTTTTCTCGCATTTTTGTGACTATGAAATCATTTAAATTAGTCTGGCAACAAATGAGATAAAAGGAGAAAAATCCTTTCACTTGTAGTTCACATAAAGAACCTAGGCCTTGACACAACAGTAAGCACAGATTTCCTTGGTATGTTTGTGACCGTAGATGCAAAGGGTGGTAAAAAGAACAAAGCTGCTTATATTCTGTGAAAGCCAGAATTATTAGGACAGAGCGTTTGTTTAGAACCTACAGTGAAATGAAGCACAGGAAGGTGATGAGACAGAGATACACTGTCTGTGGATCACAATGGAACTGGGATTGTTCAATTCAGACAACATTCATAAATAGTGCAGTGAAATAAAAATGGATGGATGCAGCGGAGCAGTGTCGAGGAGACTCCTCCAAACCTCCATCATATGCAGAATGGAGTAAGAGAGGAGTTGATGCTGACCAGATTTATTCAAGTACCCTGGACTTCTTGGTGCCCATACAGTTCAAAGTTTTATGAAGGAAAACTAGTATGCAGACCTTCTCTTTCCAGGCTGCAGGCCCCTCCAGGAATGTGATGCTGTCCTTTCATCTGTCTCTCACAGATGACCGTAGAATATCAGTGATCTTACCACCACGGCCCAAATAAGGCCTCCCACATTGTAGCCTTATTTCTGTTTGTGCTTCCTAAGCAGACAACCTTGTTGCCTCCTTCCTAATTCATGTTCCTACTGTAGGTTTTGCACAGTGTTCAGCACTGGCTTATGTTTGGGGTAGGATAGGGAGAGAATATAAACTTTTTCCTGGCTCTGGCAACAACCAGATATCCAGTGTTCTGGACCTCCTTTCAGACACAGGACCAACTTTCAGATGAAGAAAGACAGTGCTGACTTCATGAGCTGAAGCTGATCTGCAGCCATGACTCTCCTATGCTCTTATGACATCTTGGAGCCCATTCCAGGATCCAAGACAGTGGTTATTACTTCATAGTGTCTCATGCCCTGCAACTCTAGGGTCTGAGCAACCCTAGGTCTGAGCAAGTCTGCCAATGGCACAATTAAGGGCTTTGAGGTCAATCTTCAAATGCCTGTCATTCAGACAGTACAAGCTGAAAATATTCATGAAACTGTGAAGGCTTTTACTGTCACACAGAACATCTGTTAAAGCCTGTAAAAGCCTAAAACGTATATTAAGACATTATTTTTATGTAACTGTAGAAATTCTATAATTTTAGATATTTGGAGCCTTCTGCAGAACACCGTGGGGATTGTAAGTTAGGAGCTTTCAATGGTCAACAAAAAAATGTGAAAAAGTATGTAAATGATAATTTGCCTCCTTTCCCTTCAAAGGCATGGAAGGAAAGTTACGGCTACATTTATCTGTACATTGAGTTGAGAAAGCAGCTCAAATGATTTTTGTAAAAATGAAAAAAATTGATGGAAAATTAAATTCGGGAATAGAATTAACAATTCTAAGGTTAGAATTGCAAATTTTATCTTTTTTTTATATAGTTTCATAAAGCACAGTGGGAGCCTTCTGATCAACATGAGCTGCCAAATCAGGCTTACTGTGTTTCCAGAACGATGTACTAATTGCTTACAAGGGCCACCATTATTTTTCAGGCTGAAAAGATATGCTCATGTTGCTTTTTCTTAAACACAATTATTTAAGTTATCCCAATAAGCAGTTGCTAACAGAAATTAAGGGTGATGTACCATTATAATGCAGTTTGAGTTCAAACTCTTTTTTCACTGCTATGCCTAATAGAGCCAGAGGAAGGCAGAAGCTGAACGTATTTTCTTTACCAAATTGTAATAGAAGCATTTATGACTACTTCACAAACAGTCTGTGACTTGATCAATAAATAGTGTTTCTTACCACTAAGAATTATATTTAAATTCTGAATTTCAGCCTTGAAAGAGGTAGACATTTCAAAATTACCACTGCAGAGAAAAAAAAAAAAAAAAAGGAAGAATCGCAACAGGAAAAAATAAAGGCACTCTATCAAACTTCAGGGCATGCATCTGCACAGAGAAGCCAACTCTTTGGCCTACATACAGTGGTATAACAGCTTACAAAATGACAGGATATAGCAAGTGTAGAGGCCTTGCTATGAGGAAAAACTTGTGGGACCAACAGTCTGGTCACTATGTTATTTTTTATCTTATTGACTGGACACAAGTGCGAAAAACACATTTGCAGTTACAGAATTGGCTTATATTTGACAATAACAGACTTCAGTTTCTACTTTTGATACAGAACATCTATGGGACTTAATCTCTATAAACTCACTATAAACTCTTCACAGATTGTTCAACATTTCACAAAAACGTTTAGGAATCCGATGCTCTAATAGTACAACCAAGAACCACAGCTGAGGTCTTAATTGCAAAGAAAAGAAAAATTAACCAACCACCACCAACAAAAACAACCTTCAAAACTAATTTAAAACTAGTTTACCTGTTCTGGACAGTACGTGATACTCAGCCGGGAGCATTATTTTTATATGTTAGTCTGAAGTCAACACAACTTAGGTTTAAGATGGAGGGAATGTGAAGTATGGGTTGTTAAACTGACCAGGCTGTGGTATAATAAGTAAAATACAGTGGGCTACCGTGGATCTGTGTTGCATTTCCATGTATACATGGACATAATCCTTTGAAGGGAGCCAACAGATAGGAGCCAACAGGAACTTCATGAAGGTCAGTGAGAATTGCAAAGCTCCACACCTGGGGAGAAATACTCAGGACGTGCTGGGAGCCAATCCATTGGAAAGCAGCTGGTCTGAAAAGAAGCGAGGGGTCCCAGTGAACTCCACTGAATATGAGCCAGCAGTGTGCCCTTGTGGCAAAGCAGGCAAATGGTGTCCTGGGCTGCATTAGGATGAGCATTGACAGCACGTCAAGGGATCTGATCTACACTGCACTAGTGAGGCTGCACCTGCCATGCTGTGTTCAGCCTGGGACTCTTCAGCACAGAGAGACACCAATTTTAAGATTATGGAAAACTACATTTTGCAATGAGAGATAACATGCCCTTTACTTTAGCATCAAATCTGGTGTACCAAATAGAGCTACTAAGACAGTATTCTTATTCTCTTGCCTCTCTTTGCAGTTTCCAGAACATCCTGTGCAGCTAAACCCAATGCATAAATCTCACAGGGCTGCATTTCTGCCGAAAAATAGTGCCGTGTGGTTCCTGGCTAAGAGGTAGCAGCATCTTGCTAAAACCCTACTATGCTGTTTCTTGTTTTGTTTTCCAACTGACAAATGAAATAAAAAAGATCACATTTTTGATTAATAATCTTTGAAACATAATGATGGCAGTTTCTGTTACATCATCACCTAATAAATACTGGAGACATTGCTCATATAATGTGCTATGGTAACAGCCTTGCAGTTAGGAATGTTTAGATTAACTGCTTCCTCTACCAGGGAGCTTGCAATATTTGTTCCTAAACCTTTAAATGGCTATCCAGGTGAGCAGCATTCCTCATGGCACTGAACTGCCTAAATTCTATGTGATGTACCTGTAAGTCATGCATACACTCTCAAGGTTAAGGGTCTAAAAATATCTGAGGATAAAACAAAGCAATCTCCTCCCATCACCAAAATGAAACAAAACAAAACAAAACAAATTGACAACAACAAAAAAAAGAGCTGTAGATGGCTACAATATATAACAAAGGTCTCTGTCACAGGCCTAGCTGATTTTGTTGTCCTGGGAAACCGTCCTCAGGAATCACTGTATCATCTGTAGGTATTTTAAAGTTATATTCATCTCAAGTCATTCATCTTATTCCCCACCCTTTACCCCTTTCTCAGTTTCATGATTAATACATTTCTCTTCTCTTTGAAGATGCTTCATTATTTTCAACTTACATTAGTCATTCTTGTTGGGGTGACTAAATCTCATGACTAAGAGAACTCAGATTAGGCTAAAAATAATAAAACACAACAGTAATTACTAGGAAAGTAATTAACATTTACAGATTTTTCACTCATCCTGTTTACATTCTCTATAATTTGCTCAGCTTCAGCAAATCCAAATGCACTCAGGACAGTTCTAGAATGTTTCCTTCCAAGAAAAATCACGTATTCCTGTAGTGCACCGTAGTGCACAGGACTGGGAATATTCATTGTATTACTACCAGTTTTATCCTAAAGAAAAATAAACTGTAGTAATAAGAAGCTGACTAAAAATATGATTTTGCAGTAGAGACATTATTTACTTATTTTTTTTTTCTTTTTGGAATGAAAATTACCATAATCTTCAACAAGAGGTATTGCACTTTCCATGAAATAAATAGATGTTTTTATATGGAAAAGGTTTAGTTGGTTTTAATATCCAATATTAGTAATCTGTCCTTGAGTCCTTCCCAAGCCTAAACATACACTGAACAGATTTGATTCCTTGTCTAATACAGCGAGGGTTACAATATTGGTGAAAACGATTGCAACAATAGTGCAAATTCAAGTTAATATTGCTGAGCTAGTGCAATGGTTAATGTGTACTCTTGTAGTTGAACGTAAGAGTAGCTTTCCATTTCACATTGTCAATCAGGATTGGATTCAAGATGAGTGACAAGATGACACAAAGATTTGGTGCTGTTAGAATTAAGCTCTGAACAGTTGAGTTCACTAATACATCCTGAATGAAGGAAAAAAACTGAAATTAGCATAATTATTGTTTGTAGTTTCATTAGCATTTTCTATTACTTTGTCTATAGAAATATATAGTTGTTCTTGGTGAAATTACGTGTAGTATAGTTGTCACTGTATTAATTCATGCAATTATTTATGTTATACAATACAATAAAATAATTTATTAATATAATTATGCTCTTATTTATCTTATTTCAATATCACAATAGTGCTTCAGGCATCATTCAGAAATAAGAACCACGTGGAACAATGTGATGTATAAAAGGAAAGATGCTGCTGATCCTAGCGAAACAGACAAAGAAAGATGAACACTCACAGCAAAACTAAACAATGAGAAAAATATGGCTGATCAAAGAAGTAATATTCCAAGAACCTCATGTACCAGCCACTTGCAATTTCATGTATCGCTCAGAATAACAGAAATAAGGGGAGGAGAAAAATGAACTAGCTTGACTGCGTAGTACCCAGCAGATATTCCCAAGTGAGGCCAAGAGAACTGATGAAGGACAGAGACCTCAGCTGACACAGTAAATGTGGTAGAGTAACTATCTCCTTTGTATTCTTTTTTCAGTAATTCAGCTCCACCTAAAGTAAATGTCAAGACAGATGGTGCTAGGTGAGGAAACTGTAATTATTTAGGGAGCATCTCAAATGCCTAGAACATAATCTTGCCGTGTTCTACTATTTCTCATTCAAGTGAAGGAGTAAGTGATTAGGAAAATGCATACTTATTTACTCGTAACATCAACACCAGTAACATAACAAAAGATTTTGAAGCCCAACATGTAAGAGCATGAAGGAAAAAAAAATCCCATAGTAGTAAATGCTGTAGTAATAATATTGTTTTTTTGTTTTTTTGTTATTTTTTTTTTTACATGTAAATACCAAAGAGTTTTTCATACTTTTTTTTCCTAGCATAATGCAATTTCCTGCCCAAGATTTCTTTATTGTTAACTGCATTAAACCTCATGAAAAGGCACTCTGCGCTCTTTTAAAAAAAATTCTTCTTCTTTTTTTTTTTTTTCTTTAAACTGGTAGCTAACATTTCCCCCAATTTTAGGGCTTGCCAGGAGGTCAGTCACAGACTTTCAGCCTTTCATAACCATGATGAATTATGTTTAATTAACGAAGGCAATAAATAGGATAGCAACTGTATATAAATGAAATCATTACTGTTATTTACTTTTAAAAGCCCAAAATAAAACATCTTTGAGATCAGAAAAAGACAATAACACTGATTGAATAATAGATCTATTTCTATTCCTGGTTTTTTGAATGTGTATGAGGTTTTATAACTAAAGTGACTAAAGTGCCCTTCCAAGGCTGGACTCTTAATAGCCTGTACACTGAAGCATATGCCAGAAGACTGAAATTATATTGAAAAGCCTGAGTAAATAAAATAAAATAAAGAAATGGTTGAAATAATCATCTAGTTTGTACTTTTACTCCTACAGAACAATATCATCAGACATCGTTTTCTTCATTTTTGTCAAAGCAAATGCAACCACTGTTTCTTGCACCTCCAAAGCACAGATGATTATCAGCGTGGTACCCATGCTCTGTACTGAGACTCTCTAACCCTCCCATACTGTACAAAGTTTCCATAAAAGCTTTTTCACTTACCTTCTCTATATCCTAGTTACCTTTTCCTACATATCTAACTGGGAATTTGAAGTTAGTGTGTTTGGGTGAGTTAACTTACTTTTTTGTGATCTCAAAGGTATTAGAGTTCCCTGTACTAATTTAGAAAAAGCTGGACATTTAGGGTAAGTGCAAAGCTTATATGCTTACTCAAACTATCCCTAAAGAGACAGACCTGGCAAGTGCAAACCCAGTTCAAGGACCCTTTTTGCACTAGTTGAGCTGTAGTTTAGAAAAAGAATGGAATAATTTATCCAATTCTCCACTAATCATGGACAGCAACGCTATGAACGTTACATTCTCAAAGATCCACTGAACACAGGCTCAACAAGCCAACATACTCCAGAGATGACAAAAAAAAAAAAACTAATCAATGCCTTGTGGCAATTGCAAGACAGGTAGGAAAGGATCAAAATCTACAAATATACAAAGGACAGGGAAAAACAAGGATTGAGGATTGCCTTTATTATAACCGTGTCTACAGACTGGTATGTAGTAAACTGTACATACAGAGGAAAAAGGCAGAAATAAAAGGCCAAGTAGTAATCTCACTATGCAGGATTAATAAACAATAGCGTACAGAATACTGTAAACAGTATTACACTCGAGTTCCAAAGAAATACACCTCTGAGAAGCACTGAAGTGGGCATCTCAACAAGTCACTACAAAACAACTTAAGGGTATTTTATTTCCCTGGCATCTTAGCATCCTGACTTCTTATCTCAACCACAGACAAGAGACCTTCTGAAATTTTGATAAAATTCAAATTTTTGAAAAATTATTCTGGTGACAGAATCACTAGATGCCTTAGCCCCCGTTGAAATTGCACCAACGGTGACTAAACAAGTTGCATAGAGACAGAAAGTTTTTGTCCCTTGCAGGCACAAGTGCAGAACTTCAACTGTTTCAGTGAAGTCTGCAACTTCAGTCCAAGACAAAGAATCCCATATTTAAGTTGACACTAGTCATAGTAGGGGCTAGGTAGGATGTGAAAGAAAACGCTTGTACTTGCAGTTCATCAGGACACTTGAGAAAATTACTGGAGTAATGTTTTTTTCTAAAGGAACCCCCTTTTTCTACTAAGCTTCAAATTCACACTTAAATGTTATTTCCAAGAAAGTTGTCAAAATGTTTCTTTGAGCATTTATTGAATCAGATTTATCTGATTTTACAGCGGCATAACCTAATGCTGAGGCTGTACTGGTGACAATTATTATCTTTTCAGCTGTCATGAGATTACACAGCCACTGCACAAAATTCAACGCAGGCTTATGGCAAAGGGGAAGTACTGTATGCTTGGAACAGTGGTAACCGCAGCGTTGATGCCTCTTCATGTCTGAGAGAAGGTGAGTTGGGGGTAGCTAACTCTACAGCATTTTTTATAACTAGGAAAAACTCAGGCTGAGATTCAATTGCAAGAGTGTTTTAAAAAACATGTCCACAATGAGAATGTACAATCTTATCTCCCTTGTTTTTCATTAAATTGCTACTTGATTAAAAAGTTGCTAAAAGCTTTAAAAAATGCATAATATACAGAGTGTGAAGAGCATCACAAAACCACTAAATGGTATTATATACGCTCCATAACCCATCTCAACCTTAAGATTAAATTTGCAGTTGTGGTCAAACACATCGGTGCCATCAAGTGGTTATTGTGACTTATTCCACTGTGGTTGTTACAGCTTCGATAAAATCACCTTCACATCCCTGCCAAAAGGAATGACACTCATTCCCTATACCATGCATTTCACAGTGCCTCTGCACCGATGGTAATGAAATTATTTGATGATACAGACAATAAATGGGATGTAACAACTTAGAGAGTTACTATTTAAATAGCATGGGAGTCCTTTAAATAGCACTGAAAGCTTTTTCCTCTAAAGTAAGGGGAAACCCAGCAAAGCAGTAATGTGCACGTGTAATGGGAGTATTATCAACAGTCATCACAGGTCTTTGAGGACCCATGGACCTTCATGATTTTATCCTCTTCTTAACATCAGGTGGAAAGCATTGAGGGCAGGATCCGAATGGGGAGGAAAACATTGTGAAACAGTCATCCCAGAGGTATAAAAGTGAAATCAAAATTTAAATTTATTCAAGGCATATGTTACAGGAGTAGAAGCACAGCATATGATCATGTGAAATACTGATGTAAGTTAATTTAGTTCAGTGCAAATATGAAAGCTAACGACTGTTGTTTTCACAAAGACAGTTCCTGAACAGACTGCAAGTGACAACAGAACTCATTCCCATCCAGAAAGTTCCACTACTTTCTCGGAACAAACACTACCAGACAAGCCAAATCAGATACTACTTTTTTTTTTTTTTTTTTCAATTAAAAAAAAAAATAAGGAAAGGAATTCAAGCAGTTGACCTCTGTTGTAAAAGCAGGTAAAGATGTCATAAAGAACAATGCTGCAAATTGCCTTCCAGTCTATAAAAATGCAGTACTTGTTACTGTGAATTAGATAATAGGCATATTGTCTATTAGACGTAATGGAATACATTCAGCTGGACTGATGCACCCTAAGGTACAAAGATGCCTTCATATGAAAAACTGATGATGTAGGACACACTGAACTATTCAATTTTCAGCAAGAAACAGGATTCTAAGAATAGCAAGGCTAGCATGTAGTAACCTGAAATGCTAACACCTCGCTGTATTGTTCATTGGCGTTAACATCAACTATGCCTCAGTAAGATATGTGAACTAATTTTTTAGCTCCACATCTACAGAGGATTGATTATATCTGATAAGAATTATATTAACAGACAATAACTTATGACAAATTCTGTGAACCCTTCAAGCAGTAAATTGTGCTTTTAGATATACACCATACTGTTGCAGGTAGACATCTGATACCATCAAGATGTTATTCAAGAAGAACCTAAAAATCAGCTCTCAGATCTAAGTCATAGCTCATCTTATACTGTGGCCAGCAGATTTAGAGATGTCAAGCCACACTAAAACATTAAGAACAGGTAGAATGCATCAACGAAATAGCATACCTCTGGTTAATCTGTGTGCATGCTTACTAGGCATTCCTGTCACTTACTGTTGTAGCAACAAGAGTCCCAGCAGGACAGCAGTCGGCAGATACAGTTAGATCTCATATGGGGTAGAGACTAATAATGGTTCAGGCTGTGAAAAATTATTACAGATGTTTGTGCATTTTTATTTGAAAAATAATAAACATTCTTCAGTCAATGGAGCAGTAGCAAATTGTTATAACATTCTTTGCTAAACTAAATAGCTCCAGTTTAAAAAAAATAAATGACATGACGTCAAACAGGTTGTCAGAATATATACCATGATGATTTGTTAAAAAACATCCATGATCTACCCCTAATAGTTTACTGTCCTGTAGAACCCCTCTCTTAGAATTAGTCATTTTACGTAACTTGGGAATTCTCTGGCCCAGTTCTTCAAGAAGCAAACAGGTCTCTGTTGATTTGTTCTAAATGTGCTTACAATGCATTCTATTCCACCTGTTAATCTTCACGTTTGTTTATGTCAGTTCCTCTCTTTGTTTATCTTCAAAGCTACCATCAGCCTCCTCAGTTTCTTTCCAACCTCTGACCTGTACTACTGAAAATTGCTCCATTGTCTCTATAAATAAATTCTTTATCTCTTTTGCTTCAGCAGTCTTTCAGTTTACTCTGACTTTCACCCTTACCACCAGTCTCTTGAAAGCCCAAGATCTTTAAATCTCCAGGGCTCATGTAGTTCTTGATTCCTCTATTAAGACTGCTAACAGAGGTACCACCTTGTATTTTATTTCAAATTATCATGTTCTTAACTTGATAGCCCAGTTCAACATCCTTATTTTACACAGGTAGATACTACTTGTCTGTGTAATTCCATTCTAGTCAATTGAACAGTTACTTAAACACTATTAAGGAGTAGCTCCACCATCTGGGGAGCTTTATCAGTTTATGTGAGCTGAAAATCTAGTCAATACCACTGCCTGCCTGCCCACAGTCTACCTACGAATAAGCATGCATGATTTATTCTTGTCTTAATACGGTTGTGCATTTTCAGTCACTCATCTCTTTTAAACCACCAAAGGCACTCATGTTCACTTACCTGTTGACATACTTTGCATCAGCTTCACTTCTCTTTTACCAGATATTTGAAACATGGTGAATAATGTGCTCAAATTGTAAGTCAACACAATTAGGCACAGAGGTTTTCAATAGACTTTGTTGAAAAGTTTGCCTTTTTTTTTTCTTAATAGCAGAGTTGGTTTGGTAAAACAAAGTGTATTAGAATCATATCTTTGCCATTTAAGAAAACTGTATTTGAAATAGGTTGTGAAATGGTAACGCACCATTCATATCACATAAACAGTTATGTGAAGTGGTCATATTTGCCAACTATACCTGTAGACTAAACCTCAGTCTCATCATCTTACGTTTTTTATAAGCTACATTATCTGATAAATCTAGATGTAAAAAACCAGCCACAAGCAACAGAAGAAAATAAAATTTCATAGAAAATCCAGTCCTTTTTACATCCCTTCCAATGCCCTCATTAATCGATATCAAACCAAAGATACCTTGTTCAAAAGATTCGAAACTTTAGAAATAACAATAAAGCCTAAGAAGAGGTTAGGAGAAATAAAAGTGCCTTTATTTTGCAGTGACTCCCAGAGTAATGAGTAATTTTATTGAAAATGCATAGAGGAACATGGAAATGATGCAGTGCTAAGATGAATGCAGACAAGCTAAAACAAACAAAACCCAGCTTTTCCCTGCCTGAAGAAAATTCGGTCCTGATTCTAGATCTGCCAGTTGCTTTAAACATGATGTCTTTGAGAAAACACATTCATATTTTTTTTTATCACATTAGAGCAGTAGGCTAACTGTGGTTTGTCTCTGATGTTCCAGAAGACACCAGACAACTACATGTCAAGGAAAGGGGACAGATTATGCTTTCTGCTCCGATATTTAATATCATGATTGGTAGCAAGTCTTACTTCAGCTAAGTAAAATGCTCATTTGTCTAGAGGTTGGAATGCCTCCTTTTAGAATATATGTTTTTTTGAAGATCACACTGGAATGAAGAAATTTTAGAAAAATTTCTATTTGTGTCCTGTTTTGTCAAGGTTAATTATTGAAGGACTAGGGGAAGAAGACAATCAGAATGATTTTTGACTAAAATGTATTACATATACCTTAACTCAAATATTTCTTAAATCAAACTCTCAGCAGTAACCTGCAGTAGGAAAAAAAATCTGTCTTGAACGTTGTAATGAACATTCTTGCAAGATACAAAAAATCCTATGATGTACAGTGAAGCTTTAGGATGTAAGACCAGTGCCAGCAACAGAACATGTTCACAGCTACTCATAATTTAAATACGAGCTTATTTTGAACAAAACTGAAGAGAAGGACACTATGGAATAAAATAATATTCTGACAACCAGCTGGCCAAAAGATCATCATGCCATTGTTCACTTGCCTGCATTATCTCCCTACAGAAATCAGAATTTTACCAATACACCCATTAAATGTCTTTCTGGATCTTTAACTTAATTAGTAGCTATGGAAAACCTTTCACTTATAAATCTTTCTACTGTGACTTTCATTTTACATCTGGTCACATTTTTTCTTCTGAAGTTTCCTAGTGGACAAATACCAGTAGTCTCCTTTTTAGGCTTCCACACAATAGGCAGCATATATTTAGGCAGCAAAGCCTGCATGGATCATGAAAATAAGTTGTTGTTGTTTTTTTTAAAAAAAAAAATCACTAAAAATTTGTTCGCTTACCACTTCAAGAAAATAGATTTTCGGCAGTGGAGTTTTCAATTATTGAGTATGCTCAACCAATAGTTAAGAATGTTTATTGATACAGAAATAGTAACGCATATTTTATATATTAAATATGTTACTATATTATTTGTGTAACAATAAAAAATGTTGAATACTGCATGGATGGTTCTAATAATAACCAGTGGACATCTCTACTATATCTCAGAACTCTCTCAGCTGACAGTGATTGACCAGACTGAAAAGGGTGAGGAGAAACACATACCACTAAGAAATACCCCAGTGGTTTGAAGATGCTTTGCTGCTTCGCTGGTGCACAGAGAAAAGCATTAGGAAGAAAGAGTAGTCAGACAACAGTGCTTCAGTTTGACCTAAATTCCTGTGTATATAATTGGGTAAGCTCATGTGCCTACTTACGTACTTGGGGGTAAGAGCAGCTTTCCTTATGCAGAATATCATTCAGGATTTCATTATTTACTTCTGTAAGACCAGGCATTCTTACTCATAAAATGGAAGTGAGTTGCTAGTCCAAGCAAAATAGTTGCTCCCCAAAATCTGTTCAGTTGTCCAGGTGCTGTGGGCCTACATAAATTCCTCATGAAGAAGTGAAGCCAGGAGAATTCAGTTCAGATCATTTTGTTATGGTTTTTAACACCTTGGTAACAGGTCTTTGCTAGGGTTTAATAAGATCAGTTACTGAGATATTGACAATTGTGCTTTTAAGGGCAATGGAAGTTAATCATGGTTTGCCTTCCATCTAAGACACAACAACATTTGTGTTCCGTTGCAAAATAAGTTGAAGTGCTTTTTATCAATTGATCACATTCAGATCAAAAGACAGTGCCAGTTTTGAAACTGGTCATGTGCTTTTTCATCCCTGCTCCTGTCTTCCCTGTCTGCTTGCATGTAGGCAGCAAAGGGGAACCCACAGTCATTGGATTCCAGACACTGAAACAACATGAGCCTTTTAAATTTACCCTTGTTGCCTGCAGATTAGCCTAGCATAGTGGGGAAAATATGAGCATGTACGTCACATTCACACTGCTTTTAACCTGTAATCCAGGGAGCTACTGTTTGCCCTACATGTTTGATGCAGTATCTTGTCTATTCAACCAGTTAATGAAGATTAAATACCCTATAAATTCAATTAAAGTTTTATTAATTAATGGTTGTTATTCTACAACTTCTCTTTCCAATTGAACTAGTGTTCATTGTGATATTTTGCCTATGAACTGTTATAAAACAAAACAACTATGTGAGAAACAGAACACTAAATGCAATTCATCACACAAAATATCAAGTGTTTTAAAATAGTGATCATTTCTTAGAATATACAGATTTGAAATACCTATATTTATAGGTATCTCTGAAATGTGTGATTGCAGACTATACTTCAGTCAACAAAATATAAAAAGACAATAAAAAAGTTAGTCTGCAGAAGCTTTGATTAACTGGATAGCTTAAATATTAATGCTTTAAGAACAATGAATTACACAGTGCTACAGATTACTCAGAGATGCTTTTGTGTATTATTTTAAAAAGAGATAGTTAATTCCCATAACGTATCTCCATTTTTTTAAGAGAAGTGAAAAAAAAAAAAAGATATGGAGGGGACAAATATTCAGTAATCCAAAGCTCTTACAGAGATTTCTCCTAGTAAGTCTTTATAATATTTATGTTTTTGTCATTTGAGCTTATCATATTTCTGTGCGTATGTAAGACAAGCAACCCTTTATTTCACTCTCACTGGCTTTAGGTTTATGCCATGCAAATTCAAGTCATTTGACTCTGCATGTAAAACTTTCAAAGGTGGTAATGAGCATTAATACACTGCTGGCTCTCATGTATGGAAGTCCTACTACACCTGAAATAGAAAAACTGTTGCTTACAGTTTTTTCCTTTATTACATTCAATGGTTCCATGCATGCATGTGACTAAATTGCAGGGGCAAAAATATCATTTCTTTCATTGCATCCACCTTCCTTTCCAACAAGATCAAAGTTATGTAAACAACTGACCTTTATCAGAGCAATTTCACATGACAGCATTTTGTGATAAGGGAAAAGGATGAAGCATTTATTTTGCCCTTCATATTTCTTAACACTTGGAGGACATAAGGAAGACAACGTTGCAGACTTTGGGAAGGAAATCATGACTACTTCAGCTGCTTTGAAGGGATACTTAAAAATATTATGTATTTCCATAATATATTCTGTTATTCAGAGCTGACTTTCAAACTTCAGCAGCTAGTGTATATGCCCCTAGTAAGGTTTACAACAAAATTAGAAGGCTTATCTTCTGATTGTAGTTATTGAGAAAGTAACTTGCCTGGAAGTGTCAAAGCCAGAACTATTAAATTGGGTTTTAATTGGAGACATGTAACAATAGTTTGAGTATGTTTGTGTTTGCTTTTTTGTTGGTGGTGGTTTTGTGTCTGTGTTTGTTGTTGTTTTTGTTTTGGCTTGGTTTTACTACAGACTAATTTAGATCCAAAGCCAGGACCTTCTTTATCTGTTTGTCACTGGTGACATATCCATTTACAGATTCAAACCTCTCTTTTTAGTGGATTAAGTGTGAAATCCCTAACGTAAATATTATTGATTGGGATCACAGAATAATTGCTGATACGCTATATATTTTTTTTCTTGTCTCATTTGCATCCCTACAGAAATTGAAAGAAGTAAAATTACAAGAAGTAAATGGAAGAATTTGAATCATATTCTTGTGGTAGTCAATTTTGGTTTCATTGTTACTGAGCTGGATTTTGGAGGGGTAAGATGTGACATAAGTGGCTTTACCAGTATGGGCAATGTTTAAGCTATAATCTTGCTCACTGTTTTGTTCTCATTCTGTTCCACACTAGGAAAATTCCTGTATATTAGAAAATACAGATAAAAAAATAGCACCTAACTTTCCCAAACACTATAGGAATGCATGCATAGGAAAGAAACACAGTTGCATTTTAGATAACAAACCCATACTGTTGGTAATTGTTTATGGTCTTACTGACTGTAACTCATTTGTAACTTCAGGGCATCTTAGCACTTGCATGGGTTTGCAAGCTGACATCTGCTCAAAGGAACACAGAGAAGGTAAAGAAGGAAACAGAAGTTGTATCTTAAGTAGGTTTTTGTTTTGTTTTGTTTTGTTTTGTTTTTTTCCTGAATGAAATAGTGTTGAAAACCTACCTGAATTATTTTACCTTGAAAATCAAATAGTATCTGGAGTTAAATATCATTTAAATATATTATATTTAAATAACCGTTTAAATATCATTTTCAGCTGAAACCTGGAATTTTCATGAATGGCTATTAAAATAACAACCCTGACTGCATTATCTAATCAGTGTCCTTTCAATAACATGAGTGTATGAATGTAGACCACATACATATATATATATATATTTTTAAAGGCACGTTCAGATTCAAGATCAACATAGCCTTCATTAGCTCCTCCTGTCCCCCACCTCCAATCCCTAATATTGCACCTGCATTTCAGACACATTAAGTTCAAGTTCATTTGAAATTAACTCCATGGATATTCTCCACTGTTTGAAAGTCTTAATATTTGAATTCTTCTATTTAGCTATCATGAACCTTGACATAAATATAAAAGTGTCATATGATTATAAGGAAAAAATGTTTAATATGTAGTTTCACAGCACCATTTTTTCAGCTGTTATAAAAAGAATATATTGAATAGCAAGGCCACAAGGGAATTGTGTATCTAGAAACAAAGACAGTAACACTGATTAAAAAGCTTCTAATTTTCAATGCTTCATACTTAATCCATTCAGCAGGTAAAGGTATTTAGCAATATTAATATTGGCATTTTACAGCCAGCTCTAAAGCAAGACTGAAATGTTCTTAGTTTTCTTGTTGAAAGCACTTCAAATAGGGTGGATAAATGGAAAAAATATATATTATTTTCAAGCCCTAAAGACACAGATTCTGCTGTTTTTATATGTTTTAAGTAATATTGGCAGCGGAAATAGGCCATAATCTTTTGTCACATTTTACTCTACTTTCAATAATATAGAGTAACTCTACAGATCTACAAGAGCATTACTGACAACAGAATTATCTGGGCTATTTGTCATCTGCATTTTAAGCTTAAATATCAAAGGTTTTTCATTAGGTATCTGAAATACACATGCTTTACTACTGGCATAAACATTTTCAATGAAGAACATCTGTCTGATTTTCATTCATCATAATGACTTTGTTTTTCTATTTTTTAAAATTGTATTTTACTTGGTATACAAGCAATAGTGTCAAGCTCGTTTTTTAATTGAGTTATACTACTTAGTCTGTAATTATAAACATATCTATTTTATATTTTTTATACTACATTGCTGCATATTTGTTTATACATTGCATTTAATTATAATGCTTTTATCTAAAAAATGGCACTTCTGCTATCAGCTTTATACCCATTAGAACCTACTAATCTCATTAAGGGATTTTAATTCCTACAGGATAATTCACGGATACGTACATGCACTGGCAATAAAAATGTTCCATTGATCTTCCACAATTGTGGAAGGAGCTATATATAGCTAATGCTATTGTGAGCATATGTTGTGCCTGCAGGAGGATCTGATTAGATGAGATACTTGGAACAATTCCATGAAACAACAAATTGAGATAATGAGTGCACTGAATAACTAAAGCCTTACAGACATTTATGGACATGCTTAACTTCATGCACACTGCTAATCCCATTTACATCAGACTTTGCCTTTGCGCAGACAACATAGATCCAGAGTTAGATACTAGATATTTATATTTCATATCGGTAGATTATTTGTGCACCCTACAGTCCTTACAAGTTTTATCTATTTACTGGCCTTCAGAGATGGAAAGTAATGCATTCATTTTGAAATCATACCCAAAAGAACATTAGTTTTTTCTAAAACATTGCTAATGACTTGCTCTTTATTGCTACCTTGAGATAATGCCAGTGAGTATCCCATAAAAAAAAATCATACCTTGAATCTTTCCATAAGTACTCTGCAATCTGCTTATGAGCAATGCACAAGATGCGACTCCTCATCTCCTCTCTCAGGTAAAAAGTATCTGATCTGGAACAAATGAACAGGACAAATAAACAGGAGAACATTCCAAGCTACCACAGCAGACATGCTCCAAGTGAAGGTGGTACTTTTTTTTTTTTTTTTTCCTGTAAGTGATCAACTACAGTTGCAGATGAGCGACCAGTTGCAAATAAATTGACCTCTATGCTGACACTGAAGATATTGACATTTCTGCAAGCAAAGTAAAATAAAACTTCTCATTGTTAATATAAAAAATACATTTTTAAAATACAAGTTTCAGAGAAGACATAAATCTTTATGCTTTATCATATCAGTGGTAACCTAGTAACTGAAGTTTAAAAAGATGTTTATTTTGAAAGCATTTTTTTTCAATCTGTTCTCCCACAAAGTGTTCCCATGAATTACCTGCCACTGTCAAAGATGATATGCTTGAGTAGATGATCTACTGCATTTAGTCTGTGATAGCATGTTCAAAATACCTAATTCTTAAGTTTTATCTTGTTTTCTTTAATTTATCTTGTTTTCTTTCATTTTTCACCCTGGCGGTGCTGGTCAACAGAAGGATCAACATGAGTCAGCAATGTGCCTTGGCAGCCCAGAGGGCAAACCACATTTTGGGGTGCATTAAACTGTGTAGCCATCCGGTCAAAAGAGGTGACCCTCCCACTATATTTAGCATCAGTGTAGCCTCATCTTGAATACTTTGTGTGATTACATAGTGTGTTGTTCTTGGTTTTGCAATACAAAAAGGATGTTAAGATACTATAAAGTGTCCAGAGGAGGGCCATAAGAGTGGCAAAAGAGCTGGAAGGCATGTCCTGTGAAGAGAGGCTGAGAACACCTGGGTTGTCTAGTCTTGAGAAAAGGAGGCTGAAAGGCAATCTCACTGCTCTCTCCAAATTCGTGAGGAGGAAAAATGGAAAAGGAGTTGTTGGTCTCTTCTCCCTGGTAACCAATGACAGGATGTGAGAGAACGGCACAAAGCTGCACCAGGGAACATTCAGACTGGACATTAGGAAAAATTCTTTATCGTGATGGTGGTCTAACAGTGGAACAGGCTTCTTAGTGAGGTGGCTGATGCCCCTTGTCTGTCAGTGTTGAAGAGGTGCCCTAAAGTTTGAACTTTTGTTTAGCCCTGAAATGATCAGGCAGTTGGACTTGATGATCTCTGTAGAACCCATCCCTCTGAACTATTCTATTCTTAACACTGTTGTATGTGGCTAAGACAAAACATTAAGAAATCGATGCCTACTAATATAAATAAATTTCAGAAACACTGCATTTTTTCCAGATGGAACTGCAGCTCAGTGGGAGAAATACTCCGACTTAGAATATACCAAATACATTTCATCATAAAAATGTAGCTGCTGTAGAAAAATACTTCCCCTGTAAAGAAACGGCATTATCATCCGCAGGGACGTGGGAGTTGGGAGCGGCTCTCTAGTTTTACAATGTATTGCCATTTCTTCAGCGGTTGTGCAAAAGACCACACATAAATAAAACTTATATAACTAGATTCTCCTCTTTAAATTTCAGAATAGGAAAATGTTTTAAGACACAATACTAGATTTCAACATGTATTTCTCTATGTTGTGATTTGGTGTTCTGAAAGACTGTTTCAAAGCTCTAATTCATTTTAAAGATGGGTAAAAATGAGTCAGATCAACCACTGGTCAACTGAACTGGAAGAAAAACAAGTGACAGTTGCCTTGGGTTAACCAGCAGAACTCGTGTACACTCAACAATAGGAAAAGAGCGTCATCTGAAATGGTTACCTCAAAAGCTGTCTAAACCTTTCTAGTGTTCTTGGAAATAGTCGTGGGGATAATGGCATCCCAGTAAACAACAGAGCAAGAGACCTTTCAATAGATAACCTTTCTGAAGACTGATTTGTAAATTAATGGTATTTAATGTAGATCATGATTTTAATTAACTACTCTATCACAAGTTTGTGATATCTATCAACTACCACAAGTTGTGACAACACTATCTTAAGTTTGCAATTTCTTAAGTACAATGATAAAATAGCCAAGCAACTAGCATTGGCAGAGAATCCCTTAATATGAAAAAAGGTGCAGGCCCTGGTTTAGAGGGTATATTTTTTTCACTCAATATCTGCTAGACTTGTAGCTTTATCAATATATTACAATTTCTACAGGCTTTGTTGGCAACAGAAAATCTAATGCAGTAGAGAAAGACAAATCAAGGGCATTCAACTACTGAATCAGAGCTCAGTTTCAGTGTCACTGCAAGAAACTATCAAATCATCTTGCAGACATCACCTCCACCACACTAAGCACACTGAACTCAGTACTAGGCTGCAAATCGCTGTTCACCTTGCAGAAAACATGTTGTTACACAGCTGCTTAGTTCAGAGAGGCACTGTGAACCGCCAGCTCTTTCAAGATACTAGCTCAGATATGGTATATCATTAAGTACAACAGGCCTTGCTGTTACCCTCATATTGAGGATTTTGATTCAACCAGCCCAGTGTTTTTACTTAAGCTCTAGAGCCACTTCCTAATGGAACAGTGAGGTATCTACACCTAGAGACATTCACTAAGCACTATCCCGAATTTTGCAGGCCACATAAGGAACTTATCTAATCAACTTTAGAGGTCACAAAGTAATAATACCTTCATTCAACAGGTCTTTCTTCTTTAAGAGATTTACATTGTATGAGTGAGGACGTCAAAACAGTTTCTGTAACTAACTTTCGGTTTCATGTTTGTTTAACCTCTTAACCACGAGATAATGGCAGCTCTAAGGACAGCAATTACTGCTGAATAAATACAATAAAAGCCATACAGGAGTAATTTCTTTTTCAATTACAAAATTTCAGCCTAATATTCTGTCATTTAAGTCATAAAATGGCCAGTGGCTATTCAGTTAGGCTATGTGATCCCTAGGGGACCACATGCCCACAGGTCCTATTCTCACAAAGCTGCACAAATTAATCTTCTGTATCATCTGCCTCTCCTTTTGATACATCAGTCAGTCTTTACTATTACAAAAAGTATTTCTGTAATTTCATCATCGCTAAATGGTATTTCATAACTCACTGGGTATGGAACTAATCAGTCCTATTCTTATTGTTACTGATGCAGAACTACTTGAATTTCATTAATTCTCCATGATAAGTTTGCAGAATAAGGATTCATCAAAATAATAGAGGGTTCTTCCATGATACTGACAGACAAATTTTGCTTTTTATTTGCTTTTCACGACACTGTAGCTGTTTTCCGACAAGAAAAAAATTTCACCACCGTAATTCCCAAGGTAATTCTATAGCATTGTTGCCTCTAGTCTGATATAGTTTCTGCTCCTGTTCTCTGCTCTTTTTCTGAGATTGTTTACATGCATATTTCAAGAGAAACAAGCAGTGGGGACTACATCTGGGTTGTATAAGAAAAATCAGGAATCTCTGTGACAGCTGATGAGAGAGAAAAAAAGAGAGGCATTGGAAGGTACATATAATTTCCCTTCAAAATTTGAACTAGAGGTGGATAAAAATAAATTTAAATCTCAATCCCAAATTGAATTTTTTAAAAATAAAGTATAGATAATCTGGGTCTAAATTCTGAAATATTTTCTCAACACCAACTCAGATTAATCTCACAACTTGAAAGAGTGCTCTGCTCTATACAACACAAATGAACTATCACTGCTGGAGGTGGCTGGAAATTCGCCAAAAACCTAATAAATAGGCAAGTCAGGAAAAGGAAAAAGGAGACAGAGCTGTGGTTGTGGTATGTAGTCTGCGGTATTTTAAAAAGGTGATAATGGCAAAAGGCACATCCATGGAGAAAAAAGGCCTGAGTCTTTTCTTTGGGTGATATTTCAGACTGTTAGCAACCTCTTCTGTTTCACAATCACAACTAAATTTTCAATTGCTATTTGTTAATTACGTTAATAACATTTTAAAAATACCTTCAGATTGTTTCTCTGAAAAATCTTGCATGGAATTTTACTTTAAAATCAACATCTTATTCCTTTCGTAGCTATTTCACGTGTGTAAAAGGCACTTAACGTTCGTGAAATGACTGAATTGTCTCAACCGCTACATGTTTCTTTTATTAGTTGTTCTTCAAGATCTAAATCATCTGATGCCTTAGGGACAGATACTACTCTAGTCTACCAGACAATTCCCACTGACAGCACTGAAAGATGCACCTGTGGATTTATGGCGGAATAAGACTCTTAACATCAAGATTGTTCATTTGGGATTAGGTTGGTCTTAGCTTTTAGTATTCTTGGCTTGTGGAAGCAGCTTCTTATTAATCAGTAATGTCAGCCTATTGAAGCTTTTAAGATTTGACTTCTCCAATGGTTTGGAATTCCCAAAACAAACACAGAGAGAAAACCATATATAACTCCCCCTTGGTAGCCCACTTCTAGCCCAGCTGCATCTCAGGTTTCATTGTAAGAATTTTGTTCTTAAAAGCTGAATAATTTCTTAGACATTTCACTACAACAAGGAAGAAACAGAAGACAATATGATGATTCTTTCCTCACTCCACAGATCTTACAGCAACTTTCCTCCAGGTCACAATCACATGGAAGCAAATCAGCACTCCCCTTATTTTCAGTTTTGTACATAGCTTACAGTGCTTGTGCTTGTCTGGAAGGAATAAATCTCCCAGTCCATAATTTACTGTGTATGCATGTGAAAAGCATATCTCTTGAGGTATGGAACTGAAATTATTTGTTTGCTAGTTTGTAGAGAAGACTACAAGCATTTTCCTCATGTACAAGGCTACCCCTTTTGTTTCTACATACAATATCAGACAGTAGTTAGTGAAAATAATAAAATATGAAGAAAATATTTGCATACAGTATTTTGCAGTTGAAGAGCAGGAATTTTACAAACCATGTTTACAGCATGAGTAGAAAATGCAAGATTAAACATGAAAATACACAGCAAAGATGAGCAATCAGCTATCACTTACTGGGTTGCTGGTATGAAAACATCTCTCATTACCAGTCCCTGCAGATTCACCTGCTGTCAGGTCTCAGTTCTAAAGTACCATGAATTTTAAACTCCCTTTTCCTCCCAAGAGGCAATGTTAATAGCACAGTAGCTAACAAAACTTTCCTTGATGGAATCTTATGTTTACTGTATTCATCAACAGCTAAAGAAATAACCATTTTCCCTCTTTTGTCCAATTCTTAATAGGAAAAGAGGTTTTACCTTTAAGGCCAGACACAGAAAGGAAGAGGTACATAGCAAATGAAAAAGAAAACTCATCACTGTCAGACAATTTTCCTCCCAGATTCTCCAAGATTGCACAGTAAACCAACAGATTAAGAATAGGAAGAAAATTAGAATGGTAGAGAAAAGGGCTAACAGCTTGCCTTTTGCCCTCATATTCTACTCCTCTAGGACAGTCATGCAGAACAAAAAGGAAGAAGAATTCATCTGTGAGTTTCTCTTGTTCCGCATCTGTCTTCTAGCTTGCCTGAGAAACTATCCCAAGTCCTTAACAGAGGGATTTAACAGCAGTGGAAGGCACTTATTCACCCTAGCAGCCTTGATTCAGAAAAACAAAACAAATAAATCAGAATACATATATGAATTAATTTCTTAAACGTATGTGAGTAAAGTTCTGTCTTTATCAGGACATCCACACACACCTGCACACACAAATGTGGACGCACGTGGGCACACACACTTAAGAGAGATCATTCTCAGATTTTCTGGCTTGTGAAGTTTTCTGACCAACAATAAATCTGTGTCACTGGGTCCCTAATCATTCACTACATTTAAGTACAGTCTAACTGCCTCAACATGTTCTTATGTTTCAAAAGTTTTCGAAAATCATGATCATGTTAAAAAACCTAAGGCACTGTCTTGGCTTCTAGTGCTTTCCTCCACTTCCACACAAGCAATTAAAAAATAAATGGAGGATTATGTAATTCTGAATCAGGCTTGTCCTTTAATTTGTCAACCTAGTGAATATTCTAGGGGACTTCTCAAGTGATTTGGTTCAATCCTTGGTAATTGTTCCTTACTCATTGCTTTTGACTTCAGAAATCAGAAACTATGGTGTAGCATTTGAAATAATTATTTACTCGGATGGCTTTTGCTAATATGACCTTTTAGCTTTTAATGAAATCTGATCTTTCATTTTCTTTCATTAATCTTACATTAATTTTAATCATCAATCTGATTTTCTTTCATTAATCTTACTATAAGTATTAGGAACCTTTCTATTGTTTGCCAGTACTTTTATGAAACAGATGGATTATCTGAAAATGTGCTCCTTTCTCAAAAAGCTGATTAGCTAATTCCAGTAGTCAACACCAACCTGCTCATCCTTTCATGTTTAACTGCCATATACAGAATCTGTAACCAAGCCAGAATATATGGACCTTTCACCATTCCTTTTATTATGCCATCTCAATGTCACTCCAATCTATTTTAACCATGTGGTACATTAAATATTTGTCCCTATTTTAGATGGTAAGTAGGGCAAGTTATTTTCTGAAGAAATAGTATTTACTGTGCATGTGGGTGGTTGTTTTTATTCCGTGATGTATTCCACAGTTCAGAGAAGCTGCCTTTACCAGGCCTGTGGAAGATAGCATAGGGATTTACATCTCTTCAGAACTGACAGTAACTGTCAAGAGCAGCAATGCCTAGTTGACAGTGACAGCTGACAAAGGTCATTTCTGAGTTAAAGATGAATTAAATGTTCTAAAATATGAATGCAGAAACAGCTTTAAGGAGGAAAGCCTGTTAGAAGAAATGATGTCCCATTTAGTAAAAATTACCCTTAAAATTTCAGTCTGAAGAGTAATACCCAAAACAATTCAGTAAAAGAAAAACGATTACAGCAAATATAAGAAATAGAAGTAATCCAGTAGGGGAGACGACACTGAAAATGTTACCAAAACAAGACCAGTTATCTTTTATTTTTATCAGTATTTCTGCATATTCACCATAATGACTGGCCAAGCATAATTTCCCCGAGGGATTCAGTTATGCTTGACAAATCAGAAAAGAGACAATTTTGTATATATTTCGTATATACGCTGTTGAACCACCAACTCAGCTTCTTACTTACATTTACATTCCTGTTTGCTAGATTCCAGGTTTTTAATAGCTCTTCAAATGTGGGATAATAATATTTATAGAACCTGAAAAAACAACTATGATCTGCACTTTCTTTGTCCCTAACTACTACAGCAACGTGAATTGGAACAAAGCAAAATATGTTCTGACTAAATAGATACATGTAAAATATAACAGAGAAATTTATTTCCTTCAATGTACTGTTTTAGTCTACCAGTTGAATGATAAAATGAACTACCACAGTTGCAACTCAAGGAAGTGTCTGCATAGTTTTACATGGATAATACAAGATTCCTGGCAGAGTTTTCTTAAGCAGCCAACACACTCTCCTAATTCTACTGAAATATTATCGCAAATATAAGAAAATACTCCTATTTTAATGACAGAAGCAAGTAGCACAGTCTTGTTCCATTGAAAATGCCCTTAATGTACCTTCTCACAAATCACTACTACTACTGAAAATGAATTTATAAGGCACAATTACAGTTGAATTGTAGCTGACTGAATATCAGAGAACGGTTGACTCAAAAGACTACATTAACTTCTAGTATGTACTGTAATCTAGTATGTGGTAGATACCTCAACTAATCCTACAGCTCAAAAGTTAAAACATAAGAAAATATATGGGTGTTGTCAGATTTTAGACCTTCTCAGTAGGGACAGATAGATTTGGACTAAGACCAACCTACCTCTTATTTTTTCCTGAATGAAGAGACCATATGAAGTTTAATCTACTATTACAAGCTCTGTTTTCTGGAGATTTTAGTTTTTTCATAACTCTTTCCCTTTGAATATTTCGCTCTCATTTTTTATGTCTGGAACCAGAGATAGAATTCTGATAACACTCCTGTCTCTGCAAGGATAATACAGGTAAAGCATTGCCTCCCCTCTTCTAAAGGATACTCTACCAACTGTTTAAGGATTAGGGCTGGTTTTGTTTGTTTGTTTAAGTATAACTCTGCAAAATGCGTTCTGACAGCTCTTGACGGTTTCGTTCTGATCTTCATTTCCATGAACGGAGGGCATTCAAAAACAAGTTCTGCATGACAGAAAATGTGTTAGAGAATTTTTTCTTGGTGCTCCTGGACCAAGGGCTGATTTCCTAACTTCAACTGTCAGCAGTATGATTCTCATCCACCTTTTCCAACACAACCAGAAACTTCCTTCATGTTTCCCCCTTGTCATTATGACTATTCCTGCATCATTACTGAATCACATGGAAACTTTCTAGAAAGCAAAGTTTCTCTATAAAATACCTATGGGTTTTGTTCAGTTTGCTACGAAGCAAATTCACTTGGTGAATTTCCACAGAAATTATTCTTGGCTTGTGGGCTTCCCAGCCCAGGACAAACCTCAAGATTTTTTCAGGCAGAGGGAGCTTGGGGACCCAGTGCCAGTTTGTCACGGTGATCAGGAAGCAGATGACAGGCAGATGATTTTTTTTTTACTACAAAACCACAAAGCCCAAATCCTTAGATTCACAGTATCAATTACAGTGCTGGACTTGGGATTTCTAGCAGCCATAGCAACAATAATACTCATGGTATTGATTTATTTTCTTGGTTCCAGAGGCCCTGGGAGAATATTTATTTAAGAAATACCATACATTGGTGTCCCATAACAGCATTTTTTGCCTTGTAGGACATTTGAAAGCAATTTGAAAACAAACAAATCAACCTTGCAAACCCCAGTGTTCTCAGCTAGCTAGCTCGATCCTCACACTGTGTTTTAATTAGCATTTAAAGAATAAGCTGAATTTTTACATGTCTTGCCCTAGGTATGTTTTTTAATCCTTAGAGAGTGGGTCTTCTGAATGTATTCTAGTTACTTTTCATAGAGATCAGACATATTAGTCCAATGGATCTCCCTTATCTACATTGTGTTGGGTGTTTTAATATACCTTACTATACATAGCAAGTA
The DNA here is from genome assembly GCA_011075105.1 of Heteronetta atricapilla. Classification (NCBI taxonomy): domain Eukaryota; kingdom Metazoa; phylum Chordata; class Aves; order Anseriformes; family Anatidae; genus Heteronetta; species Heteronetta atricapilla. The sequence continues at coordinate 12,798,422 of CM021735.1, forward strand.
ACACTATTTTTGTGTTGTTATTTGTTTTCTGTTGCTTGTACACTACCTTAAGGGCCACAGGTTTTATTCCAGTGATACATTTCAGAAGATTTAGCAGAGCAAGCAGGATAACATCTAATGGTTCTGGTTAGATTTCAGCTTCATTTTTGGAAATATTAAATGTACCACATTTGCTGCAAGTACCAGAATTCTTGGTTCAGATATTTCCTACTAAATTAAAACTGGGTTAACAGAAGGTAGCATGCAGCTGGTGTCAGAAGAATGACGTGTTCAGAGAGAGAGGAAAAAGAAAAAAAAAAAAAAGAAAAAAAAAGTGATGCCTTTGCCTAGTCTAGTCTTTTCTTAAAGAGAAACAATTTCTTTCTTCTAGAAGGTATAACCATATTGTATATACATCATCTAAAACTCAGTGTGTTGCTAAAAATATTCCACATACAGTCACGTCAAGGACATTTGGCTTATATTTGGACTTCTGAAAACATAATCCAAATTGCCAAATGACCAAATACATCATAACCACAATGGGCTCCAAGAAGAGCCTCTCTCTCTTTACCCGCTGATGTCCAGACCTATCCCAGCGGCGAAAGACAGGGGATGAATCCCAGATGTAAAACATGTCTTTACTGTTATGTTGTAGTGTCTTTGGCTAAGAGGAATGTTAGCAAAGCAACCAAAGAACACTATCTTCAGTTTTCCACTCAAAAAAAAAAAAAAAAAAAGCATTCAAAGGAAACTGACAATAACAGAGCAGCAGCTGCTTCATTTTGTTTCTTAGAAATTCTTAGAAATACCACGTGGTGATGATTTGACAAGTAATTGTTGCAGATGTTTACCTTGTTGTGAACTACTGCCCTATTTAATACCTGCCAAACGGGAGCTACTTATAAACATACAAACTTTTCCATATGTTTCCCAGCAAAGCTTTTATAGAAAATCTTCAGCTACATACAAAAGGACTCCAACGAGTAAAACACTCTGCGGTCCTGCCACCTTGTGAATTCTGTTCTCATCTGTGAAAGTGTTGCCGCTTGAGAAGAGTTTGCACAAGGAGACAAAGAATACAAAAAATGAAATTAATGGTCATTGCAACCAAAAACTTCAACATGCATCCAGAAAAGAAGCTGTGTAAGAAAAATCTACGCCATAGAAAGCTTCTTGCAGCAGCTAGCAGGGCCTAATGCACTGAGCATGCATTAAAGAGGGAGAATGTGAGCACTTATATTCTCAAAGGAAAATGAGACTCACGTTCTGTTTTCCTTTTTTACCGATTGTCCTTTCCTAGAACATACGTTTACTTTGTCAGCCAAGAATGACATTAAATTTCACAAGATGAATTGCAGCTTCCCTAATAAATGGTTTCTAAAGGGTCTAGGTGTAAATCAGAGAAATATCAACCTGTTGATTATGCTGTATTAAGCTTCTTGACAAGCTCAATCCGTTGCTGAAAAACACTCAGCAACTGCTTGCTATTCGTCATGTTCTTTAGAGTTCATAACAGAAAATACTCTCTTTGCTCGACCGCATGCTTTCACTAGCCTTCCAGAAGGCTTTCCTGAGTTCTTCCCCAGCATGTAATTTTCCTGATACTTCAGGATCTGTTTATACCACACTTAATATTTTTAATGGGAGTGAGATACACTTTACGCAAGTGCAGTGTTACGCAGTTGCAGTCACTGAGAGAGTCAGCAAAACTTTATCAAGTATAAATTGTTTACATACAACTTTTATGTTACCGTGTTTGGATGAAAAAAATGGTTAAGTGCTGATCTGATGCTGTAAAAGAGAAGAGGGAAAACACAAAGCAGTAACCCAAGTGACCAGTGAATGACATTATCATCACAGGGCAGTGCAGCAATCATATAAATAAGCGTATTACAAAGAAAAAATATTCCTTTCGCATTTTAGAAAGCATAAGAGCGTGTATGTGGCCCCTGCTGCCCATAGCACAGCTGCTGCATACAATCCTTCTCCCTCATTGCCAACAGGAATAGTTCATCTCCTCTTGTGTCCAGGAAATTTAAGGGAGGATGCTATGCAAATACATTTTTGTAATTTCAGTCCAGACCAACAAGTCATAGAAAACCTTACCTCACACCCACAGTACTCATGAGAACAACCCTGTGTGCAATGTAGCATTAACCAAACATATTTTTTGGTATGGTAGGTTTCTTTGAGAAGACAGAATATGGTACAGATACAGTCTCAATTTTGCACAGTCCAAGTTAAAAGCAGTATCATTACTCAGTTGCCTTAGCTCAAAACAAGTTCAGACACCCTAGGAGAGTATAGTGAAGAGAGCATATGGTGAAAAACATTCCTTTCAACCTTTGCACATCAGCCCAAAGACTCAATTTAAACACTTCAGAGAGGGCAAGGCACTTCAGCAGCTGCTACTGAGCACAGAAGCTTTGTTACACAGGTTGAACTTCACTAAGGATCCTTTCGTAAAGGACGTGAGCAGAGCTCTTGCAGCAATGCTGCTAACACAAAAGGCTTCTGATATCCCCCCAGCTCACCCAGAGTGACAGATGTCTGATATGTTTTACTCTTGAGTTAAGAATTCTTCAACCTTTACACTCTGTTGCTCACACTGATAGGTTAAATAAGAACTCGTTATAGTACCTATATTTAACACTTTGTGCCCTATGTAAGAGAATATTCCTATTTTAGAATTAATAAACATGTAAATGTTTTAAAACACATTTAAGATGATGAAATATTTTGTATTTCCCTGCAACTCTTATAAGTATCACAGTTGCTAAGATTAAATTCCATATAGGAAAATTTTGAGCATTTCCATTTAAATAAAGCTGAGCATTAACGTGTGTAGTCCTTACCCTGAGAAAGGGGTAGCCAAGGGATTACAGTGTGCTGTTCCAAAAGAAAAATCAAATAGTAATTCTACATGTTATATGTTTCTAATTATAATCAACTACAAACCCTTTCTTAATGAGACAACTGTGTAAACAAGGATTTTTCTTGATTATGAAACCACATGATCTAACAGTGTATTATTAACTCCAGAACACAGATGCTGCTTTATAAATACATAAATCACTTTTATTATTATTTTCTGTTGATAAATCACCTATGGGATGTTTGATACTGAGTGCATCAGTGTCATTCGTAGTCATCTGGCCACAATGGACTTTGAATCTGTCCTTCTGTCCCCTCACTCCTTTTTGCTAGTGCCGTGTTATATTGCTTCTAGTATTTGATCCTGTGCTTGCAACTGGATGTGCACTGGACCTCTAGGACCACAAATAATCCCATTGAACGCCTCTACAATATCTCACCTGGAAGCACTGCATTCATTCATTACTCAAAAGTTGAAATTTTGAATGCATAAGAACAATATAATCTCGTCTGTCTCATGACTGGAGACTGGATTAACACAGTTCTTCAAAACAAATTAAAAAGGAGGCTGGAATAAAAAAAGATTGAAAACGACTGCCATCTGATGAAATGAAAGGATTATTCTATATGTAGGCACAAGGACATTTTTCCTTTTTTTAAATTAGTCTCTTAACATGGGACATGATTTTACTTCTGTGAATATTTCTGAGCATCAATACGTTGTTAAAATATCTTAGGAAAAAAAAAAAAGCATGGCAAAAGAATGAAAAATCTCAGTCAAATCTAAATTGAGCAAATGTTAACAAATGTTTTGGCAGATATTCCCTCAGTTTAATTACAGAATGAGTCATGTTTAACTATCCTTCTGGGTTACAAATGGAGAGTTCCTTAAAAGATTTATTCCGTATGTAGATATAACATATGTGCATATCTAACAGACCTGCAAATATGTTTTTTCAATATACAGCTGCTGATAATATACACTATTTACAGAATTAGAACAATGCTCCTTTGGATTCCTGAGACAAAGGAGATGTGTTATTACCATATAATGTGTTTTCCTTTTTGGAATGGAACAACAAATCAGATTATTTTAGATAATACTCTGAAATCAAGGAAAACTTGCATTATTGTATTAAAACCTAAAATGGAATGACCTTAAAGAGCCATCATCTGAAACTCTTTGAGATGAAGAACCTGTAGTCAGTGGTTCTCAGTTTGCAGTCTTTCTTTCCAGGGATCTATGGACTATTTATTGAAGGGACCCACAAAAAAATAATTATGGAAAGCAAATGCACTGGATGTATCTTCCACTGGGAAAGTTTTTATGGGCATTCAAAAACTGGCAGAGGTTGAAACCCATTAGAACTATAGCCTTTTCTCAGGTGAAACAAAAGTTTTGCTAAAAGATGTTTAAGAAGTGGTGAAAATACTTTCAAGCATGCAGGTTTCCTCCTCTCAAAAGGAAACCAAGGTGTTTACTTCTGTAAACTTTTTACTTCTGTAAAAAGAGACATAGCCCTTCAAGCTGCGTGCTAGGGATTATAGATCAGGCCTTGTTCCAATGCTGGAAGGTGATGCAGTCCTGTTAAGAATCAGGGAAGTCACTGAAATGAAATGATTGCCAAGTTCCAACGCAAAGGTCTAGGCAACAGCAGCTCTAAAGAGAATGTGATATTATGCAGAGAAATGGAAGAGAAATGCTGCTTGTATGTGTGAGTTCAACTGCAATTTGTCTTACTATCATATTTTAATCTTCAATACTTGTGGTTGTTAGAAGTAAAATAATTAAAACCACAAATTTACTGCTACCAAATATACACAGCTATTGCTTAGACACTACAGTGGCACATATAAATAACCAAGATTAAAGCTGTCAGCTGACATCAGCTGACAGAGATGCATCCCTCTCCTATGCACTGGTATGAATAGGTTTTTGCCATACAACAGGAAGAGTGAGTTAGATGAGTTGATTCTCCATCTCCTATAGTGTGCAAGTGTGTACCTGTGGCACATTTTTCTACTTCTGTTCTCCCTAAAAAGCCTCATAGTTTCTTCACCTCCTAAAAGCTAAATGAATGAATTACAGTGCTAACTACTTGAATGGGAGGTTATATCCACTGGAAACCCTGCATCCATTTCTACGTTCAACCCTGACCATACACGTTTCCTGGCAGACCCAAGGTTAATGCGTTACATTTTTAGAAGAGGTATTAGTCACTTGGGCTTTTCTGCTTTCAGTTTTTAATGAGGTAGCATTCTATCTTTGTACCTTCATTTCCATCCTATGAATGAATCATAAAGAATTATCAATACAAATGCTTTCAAGGTTTAGCTAGTTAAGGTATCATTACAATATCCATCATTACGTTCAGTTACCACGAAATTACTTCTGCATCACAGCTGTATTCCACCTACAAAAATGCGGGGTGGGGATAGAATCTACTGAAGAAAACTTCAGGTGTCTAGATATTTCCTAGCAATAGAAATGTAAGATGTTCTGGCCCTTTTGTGTTCAAAATGCAAATAAAAATTAGAAGCTGAGTGTTTTAATGACTCACTGATGTTGCAAATGCATTTAATTTTGACAAGGCATATATCTTGCTCTTGTATTACTTGTGTTATGCTACACTTTTTTTCTGTAGTATTCCATTAACTTTCCAATCTCTGAAACTCTAAGAAGGAATGCATTTTACATTCTCCTCTGTTAACATGTTGTTAGCAAATATAGATAACTATTGATTGGGCTGGAGGTGTCCTCTTTATCACAACTCAGACTATTTCTTTTGAAAACTGTCAAGTTCAACATAAAAAAGAAACACAAAAATGAAATACACCTATAGCAATCATTCTGATACTGGGCAGTTACTTATTAAAAATTACTTCATTACTTACTAAAAATCAAATATTGGGCTAAATTTTCAGTCAGGAAAGGCAGTCACACGTTATAATGAGGCCCAAGGCAGTATCTAAATATCCTTCTGATTCTGGAACAATTCTAAATAAGCACTAAGGCCTTAAGATCATACCTATAGTGGTTTTCAGGGTTTTCCCTTATGTGTTGTTTTGTAGATGTAGCAAACATGGTAACTGTAGTTATTTATAAAATTAAAATATTTTAAAATAAATTATTAAATTTATATTATCAGAAATTATTTTATTGAAAAGCATTTCATACTGGGAGCTCTCAGAAAAAATGGCCCATTGAAATACTCCACTGGTTGTATGATAAAATATTCCTGGCTGCCTTTCTTCCAGTCCATGTTTGAATAGGTCAGCAACAACTGGGCACACTACAACACATCCTCAGTTCTTCAAATATCCCAGAGTCTAGCCTTGAAATCATGGAATAAATGAATGCCTCCTTTTTTAAAAAACACTGTGACTGTAAAGAAGCTAAGAACATCAAGAATGGACACGAAAGGAGAAATTTCTGGGGAATATAGCACAAGCGTCATCAGCATTCTCAACAATCACAGGAGAACCCAGAGTTGAATTGTTATCTATATATCACAAAAGTATTTGTACGTTCCACTCCTTCTGCAAAAGAACTACGTATTGTGACAGACTGTTCACTCTTCTGGCTACAGAAGGGGAGGCAGATGAGATTTTACAGGAGACTGCAGATTAATATATGAAGAGTCTGACTTGCTTCTGATAAGATTTCTTAAATAGGAAAAGGAGATGCATTGGCAGGTGCTGAGTAGGAAGGTTATGGTGGGAGGAAGCACCGAATCACTTTCTGTGGAAGCACAAAGAGCCGTGCATTTGTCTGACAGTGTTGGGATCTTACGATCAGATTGTCTCCAGGAGCAATCACGTGTTTGAGTCTCATTACTGCTGTCCAGCACCACTACTTCTTCATGATGCTAGGGCCTCTTACATAGCAGCATTTCAGTGGCTAACTCGGGGTGTAATTTTACTTTTAGTGTAAAAGAGCATTTTTACTCTGTAGCTAAAGAATCTCATTCAAAAACAACGTCAAACCACAAGAAAACTAAAAACCGACACTGTCTGGTTAAAGAAAATAAAGCACATTCTCTTATCGCCATTAGATACCCAATAAAAACTGAAATGAAAGCTTGAAAATAAATTGAGAAATCATTTTTAAGGTTTGTTATTTTTTGCATAGATAGTTAGGCAAATCTGGTTCCTTTGCTAAATGATAATGTTTGTATATTTGTACTTACACTCTCACATGCATTCAGAATGCATAGAAAACCTAACATGACAACTTTTTGCCTTTTAATTCATGTGGTTGCAATGAAGTTTGATGAGTACAAGGCACTTGGAAATCCTTGGATGAAAGGTATGGTATAAACATTATTCAACAGCACTTCAATTATCAGTAATTCAGTATTCACAAGTCATAAAATAAAGACTTGGTTGCTGTCAGTTCCGATTTCTCTAGGAGAAAAGCAATAGTTCAGATAAGCAGAGAGAAAATAACAGTAAAAACATGGAGACAAACACTGATTTCTAAAGCTGAGTACTGCATCTTTTATTACAAAACTTTTGGATGGAAATACTAACAGACTTTTTTAAACTATTAATTACAGAAGATAAGAGATCATTTGTGAAACTTACACCTTTTGAGTAGCTTCTATAATCATAAAAAGTATGCTTACTGTGCCTACTAACCGATTGCCTTGCTGCAGTACCTGCTAAGAGACCAAAGAACATGCTGGCAGTGGAAGCAGAATTGCTAAATCCAATATCTTGACTCATTCTTTTAATTTTAGGAAAGACAGATGAGAAAACTGGCAGTGCACTCTAGATCTGTATTTGTGCCAAACAGCCTTGTCCATCTAGCATAACTGATCCGGCAATTACAGTCAGAAATTAGAACTTAAGAAAAAGTAAATAAATTTGTGCGTCAGAGTCACAGTGATGTGGAATCATACAGTGTTAAGCATGACAAATACTCCTTATCCTCATACAGACTAACGAGTCAACAGTGTCCTAGATAGATGAGGACCCTATGCTTTGATTTTAGCATAAATGATAACCACTTTATTACAGATATGGGTAGAAGAGAATGGAAAGATTTAGATCACTTTTGTTTGTTCGTTTTTTCCTCTTACTACACTATCCTTTTCCTGCTAAAAACAGCAGAGCTAACACACAACGCTCAAAGTGACCAGGGGCAGGCAGAGAATAGAGCAGGGAGGGGGGGAGAGGAAGAGGGAGGAAAGAACCCACTGTGATTTTTCCTTCTTTGAGCAATAAGATCAATACCAATACTCGCAGCTAGAAAAGAAGAAATGGTTATTTTTGGAAACAAGATAAAAGAGAAGCACTTTTTAATGCAATGGGTAATGAACTAGATTGGGCTGTGAGAGGGATGTGATATGAAGTCGTGGAGGCTGACACTAAAGGCAAGTTCTCAGGGGGAGAATTAGATGAATTATGTTCAAAACACTCATAAATCAACTTTAAAATTATTAGAGATTTATCCTTAACCATTCATAATGGAAGGATGCTGGGGAACTGAACACAGAAACCACCAGGATCACAAGCTCATCTATTTTTGCCACACGTAGGAAGAAAGTATTGGCCTGAAAGGACCTGTAGTGCATCTCTCCCATTCTTAAGCTCTTCTCTGTGGGTCTGAAACAATTCAGAACTCTAACCATAAGTTATTAAAACTATCCTTGAAAGAGCTACAAGAGAAAACAATGCAATCAGATATTCCCAATAGTAAAGTATTATAGTATTAGTATTACTATTCCCAATAGTAAAGTAATAGTATTCCCAAGGAAAATATTTGTTTTTCATGTTTTAAAGTTTAGTTTCTTCAAATGCAAAAGAATAATAGAATTGTGTACTAATTGATTTGATCCCATTGAGGACTGTTGAAATTTCATAAAGCACAGAGGTAGCACTGAATAAGTTTCCCATTTTAATACCTCTACTTTCCTATGCAAGGCAGATTAGACCATATGGGCAGCCAAACTATGCTCGGGGTATTTACTAAAGAGTATTTTCTCACACAAGCTAAGTAAAAAGCAGTTCTGTGTTTTCTCTGGAAATACTGAACTTCCATAACATTCCCTGCTTAAAAAGTTGAAGTGTTCTGGTATTGGCTGCTGTTTCGCTCTCACCACCCTGTCTACTGTGGACTATTTCCAGACCTGCATACCTTACAGTTAATACTTGCCCATGTTTCTTCTCTGATCCTCCGTCAGAATCCATGAGACAAATGTTAAAGTAATTCAGAAAAGTGCAAGGGACCACACAGATGCCAGTGGACACCTTGAGCTTTTCATTTATAAATGATTTGTGCTAAAAGGGTTGTAAGTAGTATAAATTAATACCATTTACCATTCATTAAGACTGGTTAATAGGGTATTATGCATAAATTATTATCAAAAAGTTAGACAAGCTTCGAGAAGTTAGCCACCTCCACGTCAGGAGGAAAAATTCGTGCCTACTACCTTCTGTTTGAAAACGTTAGGGAGAAAAAAATGACACACTACAGGCTGCCAACAGTGAAACAGAGTGGTGAAGCATTCTAACTCAGCAGCACTTTGTTCTTCCACTTGATTTCCACTCCTTCTTTGTAGCTTTGTTCCTGTAGTGATGTGTAAATGGAAAGCACTATCAGTTCCAGATTCTGTATGTCGCATCCCAAGCCTATGGTAGGACAAGGCCAGTCAGACACCAAAATCCCTTCTTTCCTCTGTTTCTATAGTCTCTGAAGGAAAGAAATCCAGATCAGAGAGATCACAATGACTGGCAAACGAAGACTGTAGACAAACCTTCTCCACAGTTTGAATGGTGCCTGTATCTAATCAGCGCACCAAGGCAGCAAAAGGCACAAGCAATCTTGGAAGATTAGTTAGGTCTTAGCCACACACCTCATGTAGGCCCTCTTTCCTAGAGCAGCCCTGGATTTGTTAAATGAACCTCCTACTGAAGCATACAGGAGTTACAGCACAGTGACAAGGCTCAAATCATCGCTGGCATTAACAGGCTCCTAACTTGCTGTGCTCCTACACCTGCCACAGCAAGGCCACAAGGTAAAGAATATATTCTGAACACCCAGAATATACAGACTAAGCAAAAGGAGATAGACCAGCTTCTTCAATCTCTGCATACGTCAGGCTGTAGGGATGCACTTTTCTTCCTGAACACACTTAAGTTATTACTAAATAGGTTAATGCACTCATTCAGGGTTCAAAGTATTCATTGCTATCAAGTGAAAGTCGGAGGTTCACCCTGACTCCTGACTCCATTTGATGAATTACCTTGTCTGCGGTGCTGGAGCTATAAATGAACACAACATCTGTTGGAATGCTAGGTTTGAAAGGCTGGCTGAATAAATCACTCTGCAGAAATTCCCAAAGCTACTAAGGTTCTTTCCATAGCTTCTGTCCTTTGCCCTCCCCTGCCATGCCTATATCCATACTTCTTCCCATCCAGTGGGAATTATTTTAGTGTTATTGTTTGCTCCATTTCAGTGTCTTAAAGGTCTATCTTCTGCAGGGCCACATAAGAGGGCCAGTGGTGGTGGTAAGAGCTATTACTCTGTTACAAAGCATAGAAAGTTCAGTTACTGCTTCAGCAGAAAGATTATTAGTGCTGTTTTTAACCTCCATGTTTGAAAAGAGCATTAATAAATTATTTTAGAGTGAGTATATAAGATAGTAATTGGTACTCAGTTCTTTGGCAGCAGTAAATAAAATATGTACAGATTTGGCAGGCTCTCTTTGTCTTGTTAGGCTTTGCCTTCTGGTATCTCCTTTTCCCAGGCCTCCTCTTTGCAGATTAAATAGGAAGACTCTCACAATTTGAGAAGATGGCTATTGGGTCTCTATGGGGATTGCACTTTGTCCCTTGCAAGCTCACATTCCCCTCACTTATGGTATGCAATTATGGTACTTAATCAGATTAACTGTCCATGTTCAGGGAGGGGAGAGCTGCAACCAGGAAATGTCTGATCCCAAATGTCAATTTCCATCAGGCACTGCAGCATCATATTTTGACAAAAAATATTTCTGGTTTAAGGTCTTCATTAAAATCCCAGGTCTCCTACAAGTAGTTAAAAACAAACAAACACCTTTTCTTAAATAACACTGTTCAGTATTTCAACAAACAATTATTGACCAGCCCTAAAATTGGTGTCAGAATTATTTATGGTTTAAATACTAACCTGAAATTTTGAATTGGACACCATCCACAAACACCTCTTGATAAAGAATTAACTCAGTTAAAGTTTCAAGGAAAAAAATAAAGTTTTTTAGCCACTTAGTCTTTTTGCCTTTGGTGCTTCATTGAACAAATGTCTATTCTTAAAGTGCAGCCTAGCTACCCAGGTATTATAAATGCATTCCTTCTCCTTCTGAAAGAATATAAAATATAACATTTCAATAGACTGGTTAATAACTGATGGTGCTTACTGTCCCTCTGTATGTGTTTCACGTTATATTTGTTTTGAAATGTGGACTGTAAGTGAAAGTTAACTCCAACGTAAGATTGTCATGCTATTTTTTTGTTTGTTTGATCTGTAAGTTAAATCAGAAAAATTAATTCTGCATACAAATTAACACACTAGAACTTTCTCAGCATGAGAAACAGTACCTATGATTGTACACTGCGGCAGATAAAGAGGAGTCAGAGAACATGAGTTGAACTATAGAGCTGGCAAACAGTTGATGGTAGTGGACAATATGGGATTCACAGTCCCACTACCATCCCCTTGAGCTGACCATGCCCTCTGGCATTACAGGTAGAATACTATTTCCTCATTAAACATTTTGTTCTAGTACATCAACAAGCTTTTGTATTTACATGCTGGCAAACCCATTTAAAATAAGGTTTGTCCATGGATCACTCATTGCATGCAACCCCATATTTTCATGTGGGGTAAAACATTTTAATTGAAGTGGCTTAGGTGTTCCTGAGAAAGTAAAAGACTGATAAAAATTAGTTGAAAAAATAATTAGCAAAGGGTTTTTTTTTTTTTTTAATATTTGTCCCCAGTGATTTTTTTCTCACTTTCATTAATAGGTTACGAGTGTAGATTACAAATGCTGAATAACATTAAAAAATGATAATGGTATCCAGGTTTCTATCAAAGTTTAATTCAATAACTCATTTCCTCATTACAAATTTTAAATCACATGCACATTTTTCCCCCTTTACTGAGGAATTTAATATCTAACTTTGACATATGCTCCACAGACCTATTGTAACTGCTAAACTTTAAAAAAAGCTAATGAGGGAAGAATTATTTATAGCTTAGCCTTTGGCGGTAGGAATTCTAGACAATTTTTGAATCAAGCTTTATAACTTCAGAAGTAAAAATTAAGAAAAAAAAAAGAAAGAAAGAAAGAAAAAAAGAAAGAGGAAAAAGAAATCCCTGAAGCTAAAGGGTGTAAAAAAAGGAAAGAGGAGATCTTTTTCTATAAAAGTACCGGCATTTATGTTCCTATTGGTCATCTTTGTCATTTTAACAGCAGCTCTCATGCTTTACATCTCAGGCCTTTGATGCACCTTACAGACCATAATGAATACATCTTAATATAACTGTGAAGCAGTAAGATAGTGCCCTCGAACTTCGGATGAGAAAATGACACATACATATAAAAAGGATTTATGACCCAGTTGTTGAGCATATTGAGCCATTGAATCAGACTGTAAGTAATTTTTAAATCACCTGAAACCAAGTGGTTAGACCAGCTCAGTGACCCTAATTGGATCCTAGGAGAAAGACATCCCCAGGAAGCCATCACGTTGTTTATTTTAGTAACTACTAACATAATGAAAGGGAATACTGCCCCATTTAAGAACCTTGCACTCATTCACCTTCTTGAAAATATCTTATCTATGTATACATATATAAATACAATGAAATATATATATATATATATATATACACACTTATGTAAAATCAGCCTAGCTATTGTAAATCAGTACTTTCTTAAGGAACACTGATTCAAGAGGAAAAAGTAAGTTCTTCCTGTGATGCCAATATGTCAGAACACAGGACTATGAGGTAGGAAACAGAAATCAAAAGAGTGAACGCTATTTTTGCATTTAATTACATTTTTTTTACGCACTGCAGGTTTTTAGAGCCACTGTGTGGTATGCCAACAAGGAGGTGCCTGATAAATGCATACAGCTAAGCTCTGCTTCCTTTCCACTACTTGAATGACACAAATGGAGCAAATGCTCTGCCCCCTGTATTTTAAGAACTTGGGGACACGCTGCTTATTCTGTTCATATGCTGTAAAGAAGCATGGACACTGAAAGCTCTCTGTAAATGAAAACAAATGATTCTCTCTCCACAAACAAAGGCTTAATTGAAAGCTATACAGAAAGAAAATGTACTAAGATTCAGTTTCTTGCAGTCTATGTTAACACAGTTTCTTTCTTGTAGTCCAAAAAGACAGTGTTTATCACTATAAAAACTGTAATCCCTGCTGGACAGCCTGGTTCAAAAATAGCAAACCATCTCTTTATTTCATGCTATTTATGCTAGGCTGATTTATCCTATTCATGGGCTTATGAACTAAGTTTAATCCTCAGAATTCTCAAAACAAACAGTCCATAATAATCACATGCAATGCAGATTTTTTTCAAGTGCAATGGAAGAGATTATTTTAAACCTTACATTCTTCCCATGAAACACTGCGGAAGTCAGCTAATGTGTTCTGACACCAAAAAGATCAGACTCTGGAAACATCAAGATGTAGGTTCAAGAGGACCATAATGTATACTCGTTCAAGGAAAGAGATATGGGAAGGAATACAATAATACCTAAAGGTGACAAGTCCATGTTAAACTCCTGATTCTCCACCAACATTTTAAACTATCAGCATCTCCAGGCAAGGGGACACCATAGGACAGTGGCCTCCAGGAGCGGAGAGGAAGCATTACTGAAGGACCACCTTGTCTGGACAGAATTCGTATCGGAAGCCAACAATTTATGCACAGTCCTTACAGCTTCAAAAGGTCTTTCCTTCCAGTGCAAGTAATATCTGGGTTTGGGGTGGGGTTGTTTTGTTTTGGTTTTGTGCATTGAAGGATTCCATAGGTTTGGAATTTCTGACTTTCAGGTACTTGATCATGTTCCTTAAGATATATCTTATGTTGGTTACTTTTGAAACAATCAGTCCAACACTTTCTATGGTCTGTGGCTGTACGACAGAGGGAAGTAAAAAAGGAAGGATTTGTCCATGGGAATCTGTGTGGCTATATTGCAGGGAATGAGGGGTTGTTCCATGCCAGGGGAAGATATTGTTTTCACTACACATGCAAAAAGCTTAAGTTCAAGTTGTGTCTCATAGGCAGTAATCCATTCCACAATTTCAAGAGTAGAGAGCACTTGATTAAGATAAGCACATTATATTAGCTTCAGCTGGCTGTCACTTGTAGTTCTAAATTCTTATAGTTTGCCAAGTGGGTAAACTGGTGTTTCCTTCCTAAAAGTCTGCCTACAGTGCTTCACACTTTGGCTATGTGGCATCCAGGTACCACTAACTGGCTGCATCTGGGTATCACTAACTGGCTGGTGAGTACTAAGAACTGTTGAACTTCCTGTTTATCATGGGCTGCAAAACCCATTTGGAACACTGGGCAAAATAATTAGGCTCGCATGATTATAACAAATACTATATAGAGTTGTATTTCAGTATTTACTGAGCATTTACTTCAGTACCAACATCTACAGAAAGTCTAGCCACACCTTTGACTTGTACAACGTAGGTATACCTAAAAATAATGTTACTAGAAGAGGAGTAGCATTTTCAGATTTTCAGGTGTTAAATCAAGGTCAGACCTCATGATGTGTGGTATCAAAATATCTGCAGAGCTTTTCTCAACACAAGACTTTTATGTGCAAAAAATTATATTTAAGAAAAATAAGCCTTATCCAACCAGTTAACCACACTAAAATCTGCATTCCCAAATGGATATATTTTGTGTTTATAACCTTCCATTATATCTTAGCCAATTTATTTGCTTTAGACAAACTTAATCCTCCTAGTTAAAGAAAAGCAGTAATGATGGCTGCACGTTACAGTCAGAGATCTAATTAGTCCTGCTAAAATGAAGAGTGAATTCACATGTATACTTTTGACAAAAAATTACCAAGATACATATTGAGACATTTACCCCAATACATATAACTTTTTTTTTCTGGTCTTCTCAATGTTGTTACTCAGTGCATCAGGTATTTTAATTTCTGAAATACTAAGGACCTTCATTCCACTGCTCAGAGTCCCAGACATTTAGAAATGGAGTGACAGAGAAGCAATATTGGCTCAGCGGTTTCAGATGCAGCTTTACCCCAATTTTATCACCCTGGCAGACAGAACTAGATAGTGTATTCCATGAAATCCCAGAATGTACACAAACAATGTAGCTGCACAAAGCCTTCCCCCTGAAAGACAGGTGATTGTTGCCAACAGATATAACTGTCAGTTGGAGTGTGTTTGGAAAAAATATATTGTACACAGATGGGAGCTGAAGAGTTGTGCTTCTGCTGGGATTCAGACCATGTCTTTTAAAAGCAGTCCAGGTGGTTTGGGTTTTGTCTCTTTTTCTTTAGCATTGGCACACACATCTTTTCCCACTGTTGCAGATGCTCAGTACAACTGTTCAGTTGTGCATACAGGTCTTCTGCTGGCCTGGTCTCGGAATATTCAGGAACATCCATACAATTAAGGATACTCTAAACATTGAACCCATCTTCCAACCTACACAGGAGTCAGTTAAGAGTCTTTAAACTCTGTATCCGCTTTCATTGTGCCCTTTATGATCTGGGGTGTCAGACACATTAGGATCTTATAGCTCTTAACAGAAAGCAGGCCTATTAAATAAACCACATCCACTGTCTCTGGCTCAGGAAGTCCCCTTCTCACAGATCTCAGAAGCCTGTGTGAGTCTGCAGGGGAAGTATGCTTGTGCGATGCTGTGTGCTTCCACTGTTACCTTAGAGTGTCACAGACAGGATGCTAACCAAGGAAGATGAACTTTCTGTCTGACCTGGTAAGGCTTTTCTTAGGTGTCTGCAATTTGCTAGATTTCTTGGCAATACATTTCTACACTTCTTCATAGTATAAAAACAGAAGGAAAAAAAAAAAAGAAAGACTGAGAGTTAAAGCAACTCTCTGAAGACTATGGAACATGATAGTAATGGAAGCTGGCAAGAGGTCTTCAATTCCCAAACCATAATCAAGATCACCTTAATACTCTACCAAAAAGTTATCATTAAAAAAAAAAAAAAGAGTCAAAATCCCACAGCCTAAATTTATTAAGAATAATATATTATTCTATTCTGAAAACTGATTTTTAAAATGGCATTTTAAAGCTCCATATTAATTATGAACGAATTCTCAGTTCAAGTATGTTTCAACTTTTATTTCAATTATTTCTTTACTCTTCATTTGCCAAATTTGTGCAACTCGGTACTGACCTTGGCTTAATAAAGCTGGATGTTCATTGTGCTCTTATGTTCTACACTGTTATTCTCTCTCCAACTTTAATTGGCCCTATTTATATTTTATATAATGCACATTTTAAGATTTATATTGCTGAAAAAAATATAAAGTGACCAAAATCATTATCAGAATCTATCTCCGTCATGACTCTTCAGTTGTTTCTTTGTCTACCTATCACAGTTCAAGCACGCCCAGCTGTGCATCTGTATTGTCAACTTTTCTAGATGTGTTCCCTTTATCCCAGCATATTGTAACAATGAAGTGGAGAACTATGGTCTAAAAATACAAGAAAAGCAAGGTCTAAAAAATACAAGAAAAGCATATATAGGAAAAGGCAGTTAGATCATTTGCTAGAGTTCAAAAACAAAACAAAACAAAAATACCACCACCTGAACAGGCAAAAAATAGCTTTGGCACAGTCTCTGTAGACCTGAAGAAATGTGTGTGACCAAGAACTTGCATGTCTTAACAACTCTCCTAACTTAATAAAATATATCTCTCTCTCTAAATCTGGCCTAAAGGAACAGCACGTAACACAAGGATTTGAAGACTACCTGCTCCTGCTCAGAGAAAGGTTCCTGAATATACAAAGATCTATCCACAATGCTTAACAACTGTTCCATTAGAGACAAAATTACTTGGTTTGATTTAGTTTTGGGCATGTCTTCTGCTAAATCAATTTTTTTTGTATGCCTAGAAATACACATTAGAAGAAATCACCGAGTCTTTTCTCTCAATAAATGCGATATATGACCCATGTTGATAGAATATTTTTGTTTACTTAACACAATTGTGTTATTTAAAAAGAAATGCAAGACCATATGTGAAGTAGGACAAAGAGCTGTTTCAAGGAAAAATTGATTTAATTTTTTCCATCTCTTTTTAAAAATCTTATCACCTGACAAATATGAGTATCATAACTGAATCTGTGTTGGTTTATCCTCCCATTATACAGCTGCTGAAAGGTTTGCTCTCTGTGATTAATGTCAGGTGAGCTGAATAAATAGTTACTTTGTTGATCGACTCCATGAAAATTTTGCCGATTTTTCAGGCACAGGAGGGTGGGCAATATCTGCAAATTATCATATTAGTAAAAGAAAAGATTTAAAAGATACAAACATAGGAAGAGTATTTTTAAGAAGCATGTATACTGAACTTACTGAAATGTGATAATCCTTCACATTACACATATTTAAGAGGCCTGTTACAAGCCACTTCCAACCAGTTCCTAAACAAATTATTACAGGCTACACCAACACCTCGCTGGGTACTGTGCTTAAGCTTTTCTCCTCTTCAGAAAGCGTGGCTGTATCCACGATGTCTGCAGGAACAGTTGGAGCATAAAGCAGTCTCTTTCCCCTTCAGGCCTCTCCTGCACAGTGCCAACATGTTATTGCCTGGAGAGACAGTTGGAACACTTCAGCCTGAAGTCAGAGTGTCAGCCAACAAGTAAGCAATCAGAAACTGGGCACAAGGAATGGTTCAACCTCTGTGCCAACAAGACTATATAGAGCTACCTTAATAAATACAATTTTCTTCAAGTTCAGATGTGCCTTTTGATCCAATGTCTTCCTAAGCATTCACTAAAATATTGTGCCTTAATGTCTAACCAAACTAACGTCTTTGCACTTCCAATGAGTAATTCTCTTTGATTCCTGGAATAACACTTCATATGTCTCTAGGAGCCAAAGCTTTCCCTTGATTACACAAAGTTGTATAATCTGATAAGGTCACTTCCAACTTTCAAAACAAGCAACAGCCTCAGCTGGAGAGTGGCACAATTCTGTGCTGTTCCATTGACACCTGACAACTTTATCCACCACTTCTCAGGTTCTAAGTATGGGTAATGCTCATGAAAATACTTAAAGGGTTTGGGTTTTGCTTTTGTTGTTACTGCTCTTTTTTCCCCTCCACTGTCCTCTGTTAAGGGATCAGAAGTCATTTCTCAGGATTTCCAAGTCACACAGCATGCCTTCATTAGAGTACTCTCAGAGTTACCACCCGGGCTCTACCCTTGTTCCATGCATACTGCTTCTTGTCTTTCCAACGCCCTATGTCTGCGGTAACAGCCACCATAACAACTGGTGTGATCAACTCCTGAGTGTCTGCCTACTCACTGAGGTCTCAAACACACATCACCTTTTGCACCTTGGCTGATAATCTACCATTCAAGAGTCTTGCATTACAGAGTACCTCATATCATCTTCACTGCCTGGCAATTTAAGCTCCCAATCTATTTCCTTATGGGATTACAAGTGACTGACCAAGGATGACTAGAGGTAAGTTCACACCTGAGCCAGTCTGCCCTCTAGCAGCATATAGCAAGATGTTAACTCACTTGTAACATCGCCTTGTTTTCTCATTACTCATTTCTTATTTAAAGGACTCCTGAAGGTATATATACCTCCACACATGGAAGTCCAATCCTGTCATCCAGTTCCTGCTCTGACCTCCCACAGCTCCTTGTGTGCCAAGAGAACATCCAAAAATATCAGTGCTTTGGGATCCAGCAAGCAAGTATGCTGGAAATACGGGATTTGCTTAGTAACAGCTACAGCGGATTTATGATAAAAACTCTTCCTGACTGACATGCTAGACTTCTTTCAAATCATTACAGAAAACAAGCGACATGCATTTAACATTGTCCACAGTACTTAGCCGTCTGAAAACCTTACAGGAAGGTCCTTCATCAGAAATGACTGAGTAAAGTAAGATGTCACAGAGGTTAAACAAACAACCTTAGGAGGAGGGAAACAGTCATACATTCATTTGCAAGATTAACTCATTTGATAAAAGCAGAAGATCCCTAGGATGAATTTTAATGATTTATCTGCATTATCCAGAAAAATAATTTTGCTACATGTATGAAGTGGGAAGCAGGGTACAATAGCAACACTTTTCTAAACTCCGTGCATAATTTCAACTCTCCCCATTTATGTCACTTTAACCATGTTACCAGAAAACACCTTAGGGTCTGAAGCGTGCCTCTTTCTTATTCAGTCAAGCACAAGAAGAAGGCCTCACTCGCACTTTGCTTGCCAGATTTCATATCTCCCATAGTTCTTCGTTTCCAAATACCGTAACCCATAAACTGCTTTAAGGAGCTTAGCTGTTCAGGAGTAAACTCATCTACTCAAACGGAAAAGTATCTTGACAGCCACACAGTTAAGGGAGTAACAATTTACAACTGGACTCCAGATGAGTCGTTCAAAATCATAAGTGCTCTTTAACATCTCTTCGTGAACATATATAAACAAAGTAGTTCCAGGTCCTAAGACTATATCAAATAAAAAAAAACAAGTGCAAATCATGAAGGAATCTAAAAGATCAAGCACAGGAAGGAGGGGTAGGAAATGGTTGCCCATAAAAGGCTGGGACATGCATAAAGCATGTTTATTTTCCAACAAAAACAAATATACTTTTAATGTAAGTCATGCTCTCTCTGAAATCATATTTTTGTAACGGCATGGTAAAGCACATGGCCTGTCAGGGAAAATGCACATACTAATTGTCATTCTGCATATCTGGTTTGTCTCATGAAAGCTATAAAACAGCAAAAAAGCCGCACCTAATGCTAACAGGTAACGATCATTAATTCACAGCATTACTGTGAGAGGCAGTCCAATCTATCAAAAATGTCTTGGAAAAATCCAGACCGTTCAAATTTCAATTCCTGCATACTCTAATCCACTTATGAAGCACATTTGAGCTCTTTATGAGACATACACTAATGAGCACTATGATTACTCACGGTAACACAGGCAGAAAGAGAACACCTCCCGGGAAAGTGGCACAGATTGGAATCGCATTTTCCTTCTCCCACTTGAGCATTTAGAATGAATTGTGGTAACTTACTAAGGTGACCTTAGATTTTCAGATTCCACCATTAAAATGTTTTCTTACGCAAAGGGTTATTGTATTGATAAAAAATTGTTCCAGTTTGTTTAAACAGAAGCTCAGGAAAGTGTTTCTATAGTTTGAATCTGCAACAATGACTAGCTAAAAACTGCTGGTGTTGACGGCACTCCAGTGTCTGAGATTGTAACGAGAGCATCAACTTCACCTCAGCTGTCTACACTATTAAATATACACGTCAAACCTAATTATTTCTTTCTACATAACATCCCTAATCCATTCATATCACTAAAGATGAAATCCAGATCACCATTTCTCATCTTGACCTTTGCTCCATCTTACTCTCTCGTTTTGATACATGCCCTTTGACCATTTGCAATGCATTCACTTTTTAACAACTAAATTAATCCTCTTGGCAGTGCCACCACGCCAGCAAGAGACTGCTCTCTTTTCCAGTCTATCATCAACTCCTGATCCAAACCGAAGTTTTATACTGAATGTGCTTTGTAGGTTATTGTACAGCATAGCCTGTGGTATGAATATGTGCTCTTCAGTGATTTCCATCTCTATTCCAGCCAGCTGTCATCCTCTATTAGTCAAATTTTCTTTCAAACTCTCACACTTTTCCTCTAAATACGAGGTGAATTCACTAGAAAAAGAGCACAAGAAGCGTCCCTCTTCAAATGAATCTTTTGATACCACCTTTCCGATGATGCCAGTAAGCCTGAGAAGTCCCTTCTCCAGAAGGCCTGGGAGCTAGGCTTTTTGCCCGCGGGCCGCAAGGTGTGCCATGAATAGTGCTGAACATCTGCGGGCAGGTGCAGGAGACACGCTCAGGATGCATTAAATGGCATCTTCATGCATGCATGTAAGACTTGCTCGGGTGAGCATTAGTCCGTGTGTACAAATGCAATAGATGCAGTGTACACGTTCTCTGTATTCATCCACTGTGCACGCACGGAAACAACACTCAAGTCCCTTGGCTTTTTTAAAGAAGTTCTCAGCAGCTATTTGGCTACTACAGATGTTTACTGTACAAAAAGAGTAGTACTTCGTTAACTTCTTCCCTACTCTGTTCCCTTTCTTTCTTCCATCCACCTGTCATCATCATCACATATTTTCATCCTGCACTTTCTGGAGCTGGAAACACCTTGTGCTTTCCAAACCCGAGCTCTCCTGTTTGCCATTGTACGTTACAAGTACCAAAATGCTGAATCTGAAAGCTATGTTCTACTACTGAGTAGTTTATTTATTTATTTATTTATAAACTATGATACATAATGACATAATGTCTTACTGACAATATTAATCAAATAAGTAAATTCTAATGTGCAGGCTAGATGTTCACTGCTCTGTAAATTGCTATTTAGTCATTTGAATGAAAAAGAGCAAAGAGGTATATTTCTATCCATATATCCTAGCATTCCCTGCACTTTACAATCATTTCAAAACATAAGGAGGCGGTTCTGGGCTTTATGCCAGCTGAAACAATTGGCATTAAATCTCAAAGGGAAGTGCACATTTTCAGTGTTTGAGGTGTTTGTTCACTGCTGACAGTGAATTGTAGTAACAGCAGAAATAAACACAAAAAATATGACTCCATCCCTCTACTGCTTTACATAATCACATTGGCAATTTTGGAAGTTTTCTTCATGATCACCCTTATTATTCATGAGTTGAAACACGCAGCAGGCAGAACTGTATTTATCTCTGTCATATATTTCACTAGACAAGTAGTAAAAAAAAAAAAGACATTCCGAGCACAGAGTAAATAGCTTCAGTTGGATGAGGAAAGGAAAAACTGCTGTGCTACCTTGGAGCAAATATCAGCAAAGTATTATTGGTGATTTGCGGTAAAAACGGATTGACAGTGTGCACTCAAGTTCCGTTCCATGAATATTACCTACACTTCGCAACACTTCCCCATTTTTCTCCTTCATTTTCTCTGCTCTGAAGTAGGCATGTGTGTGATCCTGTACTGCCATGCGGAGGGGAACACGGGGCTCCTCTTGCTCTCTTGGAACAGGAAGGCTGAGTTGCAAGGTCACAGAAGGCAGTAAGGTGCCAACAACCATCTCTGGGGTATCACTCATGATACCTAAATTTTCAGTTAGCGTACTGTATCAAGACTGTGTTATGGACAACATTTTCAACTCTTTCTGATGGTCCGTGCATCTAAAATGACTGGTTAAAAGTTGCTAATCAGGACTACGAAACGATTCTTTGAGGAAGAAAGAGCTCTAATTTCTTGTACACCTCTTCCATCACAATCCCCACCTCTTCACCCCCCCAAAATGAACTGTTAATCTAAATTATTAGAATAAATATGCAAGAGAAGTAGTAAGGCTAATGAATAGCATGCATCATCAGTATTTTAAAACTATTTTTAAGTCTCTTACATAATTTTACTCTTTCAAAAAATTAACTTATCTAGTTTTATTTACAGCCACCATCAGCGGCTTCTTTGGTATCCTGTATGATTTATTAAATTTTACTTCAATAAAATAGTGCCCATAATTCTAGACTTCAGATGTCCTGTCTTTCATAATTATATTTTATGTTTCTGAACTAAATATTCCATCTATTTTAGTCAACAAATTTTAGTTTTTGACATATTTGATCATTTATTTTTTTTCTTTTCCTACAGGTATCACTTACCCTATTTTTATATATTTTAATTATGCTCTATTCCTTTCTTTAAAGCATTGTACAATACATCAGACTTCTACCTGCATGAGATAAAGTAGATGAATGAAAGGGAGTCAAAAGAAAGCTTTTTTTTTCTGGCAGTTGTTTGAAGATCTGGGCCCATGCCTTCATAGTTGCTTTCCGTAAGAGGTAGGTGCCCTAATACCTTGCTAGCTGCCTAGGGGACAGGTGCAGCCTGATAGCATATCACTTCTATAATAGACCATCTTCAATTACTTCAATCTTGTATCAAAATGTAAGATGAAATCTGCCGTTACCTCCACTTTGATCCAGTGGCCTCATTCAGAATTTTTTGCTCTGAGGTCTGCTTTTTGGAGGGAAAAAAGGATGCAGGTAGGACTAATAAGTACAAACTGCTTGCACCAATGAAGACTTTGATCGAACAAATAGTTACACTCTTGAGACCTTTGAATAACACCAATTGGTTTCAGAGAGATTACTAGCACACATAAGACTGAATACAAGCATAATGCAAGTGGTTTGTAGAATCAGTGACTAATTCACACTCATTAAAATTTGACCCAGATCTGTGGTATCTAGGTCAAATGAAATAATTGCTATCTGAAGGCTATCCATTGACTTGTGCAAGCCTGCAGTGCCATGGTACTGACTTGCACTGTGGATGCTTATGCACTCAGTAATAAAGTCTGACTGAACCTCCTGGAGTACAAGTAGGCGCGAACAGCTAAAACCACATATTCTTTAACATGTCTTGTATTTAAACAGAGAAACCTCCAGTTAATACCTAGCTGCAAATTCAAGAACAGGAGCCATAGCATACCTGGGGACCTGGTCTGAGTTCCAGACAAAACTTTTGCCTAATTTTAGCATGCTACATATAGCCATGATTCAAGCCCAGAGTCAAACAAAGCTCTTGGCGAGGAATCACTGCCTATCACAGAGATAAAGCAGCTGATCAAAAGCATCTCCCGGCAGCCCCTGCTCACTGCTTCTACTGAGCTCCAAATGCAGTAAAAGCCCTGCTTTTCTCAGAAACAAAATCCTCCCACTACTACAGAATGACAAGACACAGAAGTACTGTGATACATTTATGAATATACATAGCCTCACTGATTTCAACTAGCACTGCAACAAATAAGCTTGTTGATTATGAAATTAATTTATAAAGGTGATGTATAATTCAACAGGTCCAGGTCCAGGGCACAAATAGACATCATTCACTCAACTAAGTTTCATGATCACAAAGCTGATATGTTTGCTTTTGTAACTACCCTTTTGCACATATAATTGGGGAACAAAAAAAGAAAAAAAAAAAAGTTGAAGGAAATACCTTGAGCATTGAATGATTTAGGCAACATGGTATTTTCCATAAACATAGCGAGCAAACAAATTTTGCAGTTAATAAGAGTTATTTCTTTGGAGTCTGCTTATCTAAAATATACGAAGAAAGTTACAGCCAATTGCATTACTTGCTCCCACTCTGTCCTATCAGCAAACATACTCACCAAGCCAACCCATTTACTTTTAAATGCCTATGGCTGAGAACACCTGGTGTGCTGCACAAGAACTGCACTTCCTACACACTTCGGAGAAGCTTTTCATTATCAGTTAAAGTGATTCAACACAAATATTGTCATAAATACTTTCTAAACACTTTCTGGCAATGGTGTCGAACATATTTCTTTTTCATGAGCTGAACTGTTTGTCACCGTAAAATATATTGTTAACACAGCGTCCCTACAGCAATGAAATATACTTGGGAAACCTGTGTAATGGCTTTCACAATTAGTTAACTGCATATGTGTCCTTACAGCTCAGAGCTGGCCTTGTTTCTAACAGATTGGGTTACTAAGAAACAGATCAAATACTGGAATTTTAATCAATTTTGTGATATTATTGTCTAATGTACATGTATTTTCCCTGCAGCCAGATTATAAGCATTTTGGAAAGACACTTGTCAAACCCCAAACAAAACATTTTTTTTTCATTTTTTTTCCCATTCTCTGACTTCTTACTTCTATTTTGTGCTTTTATGTACACTTGTTAAACTATTTTATTTTTAAATAAGATTGGATATGTTCCAGAAAGCTAAAAAGACCACCCCAGCAACATGTGCTAAGGAAAACAGAAATACATTAACGTGGAGTTATCACCACTGGCTTTTAACATGAATCTCAGGCTAATCTCCTTTTCCTAGGACATCGTGTATGAAGTGATGACTTCAACAGGAAGTCAGACACAATCCACGGTCCCTGCCTCAGTCTTAATTCATCTTTTTTTTCCTATTAAGAAGTCTCAGACACTTAGCCCTCCCCAAATACCTTTCCATTTTGACATTCAAGCAATGAAAAGGGACCACTTCCTAATGGAAAAAAGAGTTCTTATTCTCTTCTATCCAAGCTGAATGCGATCTGTCCGCAGAACAAACTGCAACGTGTTGAAAAGCTTGTTGCTGCTAACATTTATGATCAAGTCAGCCTTCTTTTTTCTATTTATAAATGATTTGCTGGAGGATCACAATTTCTCCATGAGTATATATATTATTAAATATTCCAAGGAGTGTTCAGGCCAGAATTGATTTCAAGCAGCTCTTTCTGAGTGTTACTGCTGGTTTGTCATTCATCATCAAAACTGCATGAAATTGTGCTGTTCCATGGGATGACAACAATTTAAATTAGAAGAAATGAAAATTAATAGCAGAAATGATTCCTCGTATTCCCAATAGACATTAATATTTGGAATAATAATTCCCAGTGAAAAATGTATGAAACTTCATTATCTGTGATGAAGCTAAAGTTAATTGCAAACTCTGCTACTGGTTCCTATTTAGTAGAGGCAGTTACTCTCCCTCTGGGCCTCGTCATTGGGGATTTGGGTTAGAATCTGCATACGGTGGTGAAGTTATATTGGCCAATATGTAAATAGCAGCTTGGGAGTCAGCACTTTCATAATCCTTTCCATTTGGAATGACTGTAGGTCTGTAACACTTCCCTTGCATATAATCATTTCAACCAAACAACCAAAAAAAAAAAAAACCTAATAAGTTTTGAAAAATGTTCTCTTTTTTATCCTTCAGACTGCAACTGCTACAGAAACAGGAATACCATTCCTACAATATACAAGCACACAATAGGTATAAGAAAAGAGATCTGTCGGGAATATTTTAAAAGTTCCATAGCTTAACATAATTGATCAACTGACAAATAAATTAACATTTTCTTTAGTCTCACATGATCACAAGGTCAACCTTGAGATGCTCAACTGAAAACTAAAAAATTAAATAAAATATATCTACATTCTTTTATACAGGAGACTTCACTGTATATCTGTCCTGTAATTGAGGCATGATTTTATAAGAAATGATACTGTATCATTATAGAACTCAGAAAGCTGTTGTTCTCTTGAAAGTAACATTTATCTCTGATAGCAACATTTGTTGAGTACATTTTGGGCTGAATATTATATGCCATGTCTAAAGAAACCCTCAATTATTTGGAAATTAACTAATAATACTGCTAAATCCTTTGGCAAGTATGTAAAGCATGCCTACCAGGTGTGGCTGGCAAATATCCAGATCACTACCTCTTCTCAGAGGAATATAAAGTGATTTATACTTCCTAGCTTTTTCATGGACGCTCATTGTTTTGAAATATCACTGGCACAGGAGCTGAAACACGTACTCTTCTATTGTCTAATTAATTCCACATCATCTAAATTGACACAATTCCTGAACTGTGAAAGATGGACTGTGAAAATGTATTTCATCTCTAAAATCAGATCAGATACTTTCAATTGATTTTCACTCGTGATTCTGACCCCCATTCAGCCCATAAATAATATAAAAACCATCACACATTTATAACTGTTAACAGATGTGACATTTTCCCTTTCTTTTCATTTGAAATCATACCAGATCTAGTACAAGAACAAGTTTTGCATCACTGCAATGATACAATTCAGAAGGTTTTATGAAAAAGAGCAAGTAACAGTGGTCCTTTACACAATTCCCTACTGTGGAAACCTTCTAGTAGAACATCAGATGTTGAACTATTCTGTAAAAATTCAAGTAGCTAAAAATTACGGGCACTTCTGAAAATTTTCAGAGCCCATTCAGTAACACTTTCTTTAAAATAGAAAACAAAACAAAACAAGAAACCTGCAGTGGCTTCTGAAACTTCCCTTAAAACATCTGAAGTATGATCAATTTCAACAAACTCTTTGCTACTTTTCTAAAAGCCACTTATTACAGTAGAACTCTTAAAGACAGAGCAGGAAATAACATATAGCAACCTGCAGCTTGAAACATTTGAAAAGTTATCGGATTCAATAAAATAGAAGACAATTTCCTTTTGAAAAACATAACTAAGGAAACCAAAGTTTGAAATAGCTCTCTAAACTGAGTGCTCTTTTGTCAGAGCTTTAAATGAATTAGTTGACCAGATTCCTGCTGAGGAACTGACTTTGACTTGCACTTTACAGGAGATTTCTGACCCTGCCCGCAAGTATTCATTCACCTCAGGAACCGCTGAGGAGCTGACAAAAAGAGGCATATTATTTAAAACCACTGCAATAGCAATAAATGCATTTTAGAGCCAGTTTCTACACCCTTATAATTTAAAATATTAATTTATATAATTTTTTATCAGCTCTACTCTCAGGAAAAAACATTAAATGGCAGGTGTGGGAATCATTTTTACCTAATTACTTGTAAAATCAATACAGCAATGAAAACTATTCCAGCACTGGCTTGGGAAAAAGAATACAATATTACACCTTCTGTAACATCTGCTCATGAACTCAAGGAATACACTGAGCTTTTGTGCTTGTTCTCTGACATTCTCATCCGCTGACAGTAGCTATCCCCATAGCACAATTAGTCCAACACGAATATGTAAGTGTTTATGGCCGGGTTGGGTGGGACTTTGAGCAACCTGGTTTGCAATCTGAATGAAAGGCATTTTAGACGGTTATATTATGAACTGCAGTGGCATTCTCACCCTGCGTGGGAGTATGTGCACCTGCTGGGTGCAAGAACCTCTCCAAGCCCTCTCCTGCAGCCAGATTTACCAACCAATGGACTTCTCCATGCTTCAGGCAGAAGTATATGGTTTTGTGGAAGTACCTCTTTCCATCTGAAGATGATGTTGGAGAGATGGGTACTTCTGCATCATGTCAAATAAGCAGTGTCAAACTAAAATGAAAAAAATCTGATTTCAATCACAGTGCTCTACTGCTGTAACTGTCACGGTTGTCACAGTCAAAGTATGCAAGCAGGTCAATGCTTGTAAAAAGTTACTTCCGTCTCTAAACTTTGCCAAAGAAAATCACCATTCATTCCAGAGTAGTAGCTCTGCATGCTCACAGCTATTCACTCAATATCCACATTATTCCATGTCAGATTTTAAAATCTGGTTTTGATTCCTTGTGGAACTTGTGAAAATCATGCCATTATAAGGAACGACTGAGAAATAATAGAACGGTGTAATACATACTGCTAATGGAGCTGAAAATGGAAGAGAACAGCCAGCACAGGATTCTTGACTGTGATTCCAAAGCACATTATTTTGCCCTCATTATCCTCTGATGAAAAAGATTTTGTCAATCTTTCCACTAACCAAAATAAGTGTTAGGTCAGATTCAGAATCTGCCTGCTTGAGTACCAGTTATGCCTCACACAAAGCACGTACCTAGAGGGGATCTAACAGATTAGCTGCATAGTTTTTCACAACACTTTGTAGGCAGAAAATGGAAAAAAAAAAAAAAATGTATACCAATACTGCTTCTTGTGGCATTTTTCCTGATTGAGTAAAAAATAAATGGTGCATTACTGCTCTGAATCAGAGTAAGGATTTAAGGCAATTAACACATCACAGTGCAGTTCCTTAACTGTTTAGGAAAACAAAACAAAAACTATATCTCTTTTTAGGCTCTTCTGTTGTAAACGTTCTCTGTTTTCATGACATTTACTATGACAGACAGATGTTTACACTGTAGCCTGTCATCACGCCACCTGCAAAGCTGGCAGAACAGAAACCAGAACCAAGGTACCTCATTACCAACAAAAGTACTCTAAGTAGTCAGCTACTGGCTCATTTCAGCTAACTTGGACTCTCATTTTAATTGGACATTACATTAGCAATGCCTTCGTAAGCATCACAAATGTTATGAGAGGACTGTCTCAAATTCAGAAAAAAAGTAGTGGCAGTGGCAGTAGTAACTTTATCAAAGAATCAAAGATCCAAGAGTATGCCTTGCAAAACACTTTAAAGGATAGGGAGTGAGATCAGCAACAGGCGCACACAATATTGAAGAAAATGGCGCTGTCAGCCCAGATTGCCATGAAGCTCAGGACGGAAACTAGTAGGAAATGGAGATTAACATATCAGACTAACCCAATATATGCAAGAAGAATGAAGGGAGAGGTTTTTCAAGCAACTCAGAAGCTGAGATACGCCGCAGAGAAATGAAGACCATCTGTTTGTCCAGTGCTATGTGTTGACTGAAAATAAAGGATTCAGAAAGAGAAATGAAGTAACTTCCCTGCTCAGAGAAAGTAATGAACAATACATATTTTACGTAACGACAGTAGAGAGCTCGGGTAGTTAACATATTCCATCAGGTTCTGGAGAGAGAGACAGAGATGGATAGAAAAAGCTTTCCTAGAGCAATTTTTTTTTCTTTACATTTGTGAGGCAAAATGCAATTGTGGATGAATGAAGGATAGCATTTGTGTTAACAGTGCATCCCTGTACCTCAGCTTTATCAAGACATTTGGTTGAAGAAGCAAGTATGTTAAAAAAGAAGGAAAAGAGCTGTATCATGAAGCAATGAATGATTTTAAAACATTTCCTGATTTTCTGTGTATATATGTGTGTACACACATTCAGAGTAGTGTTATCCTTCTGAAAGTACTCTCCTTCAGCCCAGAGCTGTTAAAATTGCTACTATAATGGAGATGACTGTTTCCTGTACATGCCTATTTTGCATCTATGTGTATAGCTATATACACAGAAGAATTCTGCTAAAATCCTTGCTACATACATAAAGACTAATGTCAGAGCAACATACAAACTGTCTTGCACTATTAAAAACTGCCAAATATGCCTCCAGAGAAAGAAAATAAATAAATAAAGGTAAGAAATAATTTTTTAAAAGCATTATGAAAAGAAGAAAGGTATTTTCACTGTCTTAATTCCTCCTTCCTGTTGCACAATTGAAGTCTAGATATTTATCATTTTAATTCTTCTCTGTGATACAGTGCTTGATGTAAGTGGGCATCTCTGTTCACTCTCATCACCTGAAGTTTTCATCCTTTCCATACTCCTGCAAAATTATTACAAATGGTCCATAATGCACAGTAAGCCTTGCCATTCCTACAGGTGGCCTCCTTTAATAGAGCACCATACATAACCTACTTGATATTTGAAAATCATGTTTTCACAGCTCCTAAGCATCTTCTCACACTCCTTGTTTTTCAGTCTTAATCACTGTAATGTAACTTTGCTAGCGCTAAAGGATCAAGGAACAGGTCTCATTAACCACTCCTGGTTTTCTTTTTTTCCCCGAAGAAAGACATGCTCTAATTAACTACTCATCTTAGCTATTCTCAAGACATTAGACTAGCCCAGACAGTCTGAGTGAAAATTAAACAGGGTGAGATCTGAGCAAAATGGCAACATCAGTCATTCCTGCCATCCTATGCCAGATGTAGAGAGGGAGCGTCAAGTTCTTCTGGTCCTATCAAAGATCTTCAGGGCTGTGTACAAACTGCCATGTATTTATACCCTGCCTTTCATTATGCTGAATAGAAAAGTTCAAAGGGATCTTTATACTGCTATGGGAAGGTTTTTGAGGATTAATTCTTTTCAGGTAGGGTAATCCTTACGGAAATGACAGCTAACACTCTCTAGCCTTTCATCATATCCGTGTGGAATGAGGACAGGTGTTTAGAAGGAAATCCCGACTGCCAGGGAAGTCCCATGGTGTCCTTTAATTTATCCTCAGGCCCTTTTCAGGATTAGAACAGGAGATGGATAGTTTTGAATGAAGTGAAAGGAGGATAAAGTCCTGTCTGAACAGATATCCAAGAGTCTCGCTGAACGCATGTACTGCCAGAGCTTAGCATTGATTGTCTAGAGCATAGTAGTTTCGGTCAAATAATTAATACCACGTGAGTTGAAAGATGGGCCAGTTCCTATATGTACTCAATGTCTGTTCTAAAGCAAATTGTTTTTCCTCCTGAAAGTTATGTTGCAATTTAAGTCAGAATACTTGTGGCACCAAATAATTACTTGGGAACATGAAATCAGGAAATACAGATACTCACTTTAGGATGGTTCTTGTTTTCTTCCTAGATCAAAAAAAAAGATGCCAAATTTGACAGAGATGCATTTTCCATCCTGAGAGAACATACTTCTCAGCTGACACCAGAATCCTAAAGGAACAACACAAATATTAGGGGTATTGGCTCTGTTACTACTATTTTTTGCAGTTTAGAACAACAGTTCCCTGGCTGCTCCCTTCAGGCTTATATGACAAAAGTAAAATGATGGTGATCTGTTATTATTTACCAACAGAACGTCAAAAGCTACAGGAATGAGCTACAAAAGAAGGAAAAGAAAGAGGAGCAGCAGGAGGAGAAGGAAAAAAAGTTAAAGTGCCTTCATTTTCATAGTAAAACATTTGAATCTCACTGTCAGAAGAAAGGTGCTTTAATGCTTCAGCTTCAAGAGTGTCACAGAAATTGTAGCACAAAAGTAAAATAACACCATATACACCTACCTCAGGTTCATTACATCTCTTGAAATAACTTGTGAATAATAATACAGAGTTTTAATCTAATGAACTGTACTATTCTTAAGAAGCATTTTCATGGCTATAAAATATTTCTAAGAGAAGCAGTTAATATAGACTGAGAAGTATTAAACTACTTTCTCACTTCTCTTAAGAAGATGGTGACAGCAAGACAGAAAAGGAGAAACTGTTAAGAACCATCTAAACATAGCAATATTTATTTAGTCCATCCTAGCAACAATCTTTGTTGGCCATGAATTTTTCATAAACAATCATTACTTATTTGTAAGATTATCGTAAAACTTGGTAAGAGCCGTGTTTGCAGCAGTACTATATAGACATCTAGACCCCCACACTCTATCACCTTGTAAAATCAAGAGACTTTTTTTAGCAGAATAGTCAGTGGGACTGACTGTATCACCAAATAAATATTTTCTGAAGCAAAAGAGGAGGTAGAAATTCTAGATTAAAGCTGCTGTGGGATACACCGAAGACCAACACGCAGAGAAACCTAAACATGTTTTTTTAAAAAACTTTCCTTGAAATTTGTGTTTGACAAACATACCAAGGAACATAGCAAGAGTTTGAATTATTGGGTGTTTTCCCTGTATCTTCTATTGTAAACAGTCTTTCAGGTGCCATTTCATTGCAAATCTGTGGTGGTGTGCAACCTGTGAAGTGCTTTTGACAATGTTCTAATCTCACTGCACAGATTTGTAAAATAAATTAGTTATGGAAACAAGTTTTAGTGGCACCAGGCAGATTGAGTGCTCTAATAGCTATCCATCTCTTTCCAAAATACCTATGGATTTCAGAATCACAACGTAATAATGTAAATGCTCTTTCATTTTAACAGAATTCATTAACATTGCTTAACGTATGTTATTGCATAATGAATCGTTCAGTCTCACATGTCAGTAATCCTTTAACTTGTATAATGTAATACTTCATTTCTTATTTTATCTCTTAAATGCAAAAAAAA
Source organism: Heteronetta atricapilla (assembly GCA_011075105.1). Taxonomy (NCBI): domain Eukaryota; kingdom Metazoa; phylum Chordata; class Aves; order Anseriformes; family Anatidae; genus Heteronetta; species Heteronetta atricapilla. The sequence goes on from CM021735.1 coordinate 12,831,026, forward strand.
GACTGCATTTTTATACTTCTAAAATATATGAATGCAAAGAGATAAGCAAGGGAGATACTGTACAGACCTTTAGTCAATTAAAGTAAGCAGTTAATTTGAATACCTGCTTTTTATAACTTTTATCCTTAGATAACCTTGCCAGAAGACAAGAGTAATGTTTGCATGAATTACCATGAAATTGCCATTCATTCCAGTGGCGTTTTCACATCCTGATGGTGTCCCAGTTACTGTAAAACAGCATATGCAATTCAGTTGAGATCTCCCTTGTTTTATGCTTACTCTCTTGCACTTAATGACTTTTCTCGCTCTGGGACATATTTCTCTATATCTTTCACAGCAAAAAGTCATGGTGGCTGGTTGCACAACAGTCAGACAGTCCTAATAGCCTTCATTTATTTGTATTTGTTGTATTTAACAGGTATTGCTGGATATTTCAGGTCTTGAAAACAAGAGCTTTCAGCGAAGGCAGTTCTTTTTACTATCATTTCCAGAGATTCTTGGGCAGAGACATCCAGCGTCTCTGGGTATCACAGGATAAAAAGCATCAATACGCTCCTGCTGGTTGCTTTGGCACCCTACGGCATACATTTTCCTGAATAACAAAAGTACTGAAGCAATATGACTGTAGGCCCTCAAAAGTGTACAGAAATTGCCATAATTGGCCTCTTATTTGTGTTTGAAAATGCCCTTTTGAATATCAGCACTTAAGGCTTAACGAAGACTAGGTATTACAGATAGTACAATTAAACAGACACTCATTTCACTGAATATTCCTCAAAAAAGCCCAAGCTCAGTGTTCTGGTTTTTTGCTGTGATAGAGTTAATGTTCTTCGTAGGGTGGTATGTGATGTGTTTTGAATTCAGGAGAAAAATAATGCTGATAACAAACTGTGTAAGCACTGCTCTGCAACATCAGAGTCAAGGACTTCAGCACAGAGGCTGCGGGTGCCCAAGGACCTGGGAGGGGACACAGCCAAGACAGCTGATCCACGCTGACCAAGGGATGTCCTGTACCCCCATGCTCAGCAACAAAAGCCAGGAGAGGTGGCTGGGGGGTGGCCACTGCTCGGGGAGAAGCTGGGCACCAGTTAGCAGGTGGTGAACAATTGTGTTGTGCATCACTTGTTTTAAATACATATAAATATAGCATACATAATTATTATGTTCCCTCCCTTTTTTGTCCTATTAAAATTCAATTCCTTTTTTTTTTTTTTAAACCACGAGTTTTTACCTTTTGTTGTTTTGTTGTTTGTTTGTTTTTTGATTCTCTCCTCCATCCCACTGGGAGGAAGGGGAGTGAGCAAATGGCTGTGTGGTGCTGAGGTGCCTGCCAGGTTAAACCACGACACTCAGCAAAACCTGCTTGTGTTGTAGATGTTCATAACGCAGTTTCTGAATACTCATGTTTCTCGCTCTTCTGTTCTGTCATATCTTTGGGAAAGATCACAGAGCACCCTAGAATCCTACCATTAGATAATGACTTTTCTCAACCAGGTGCATTGTGTACTATGGGATCTCCTACAGAGGCAACATACTAAAGCAATCTTGGTCTTTGTCAGTCCTAAATTCTGTCTAGAAAAGCAGAGCAGAAGAGATCTATTTGATTTTTATTGTTTGTCTCAAATTAGCTACAGGGTAAAAATGCCAACATGAAACTCCCTGAGGGAAGCCCAGTGGAATTGGCTAGAAAGACAGGGCTGACAAGAACATACTTATATACTGAGGGTGGATATCTTTAGAGTGAAAGTCAGAGGCAGGAAAACACCCCTACAGGAACTCTGATCAGTCTTTGCTTTTAATCTGTGTTTTCTTCTGGTAAAATATTAGACATTGTTAGCTTGTTTTTTAAATTCTTACTAGCTCCCAGCTATTGCTTTTTCCACTTGCTCATTTTATCTTGTTTTAAGGTAATTGTTGAGTGGAAATCTGAATCACTTAAGTTCTGTACAGCACCTAGCACTGGTAGTAGTGCAGCAATGCTAATGCTAGGGTTTTGTACAAGTGCTGTAGGTGCTCTATAGCTGCCTAACTCTCACCAGAAATTACACAGATGTATCACAGTCTGTAAGCAGAATATTTGCTGAAATACATGTATTTAACTTCAAAGGAAAAAAAAAATCTAAACTTGCTCATATTGTAAGACAAGTAATAAGTTAATTAAACATTAATCATTCTTAGCATTCTTAGCTCTGTACTCACAAGAAACCTCCCTTGCTTAACTGCCAATGTCTTATGACTGTGTAGTGCTCCCTGCTAAAGTATCTTAATCATTCCCTAGATGTCATACCTTGTTGTTCGAAAGTAAGAAAAAAGCTGTGTATCACATGAGAAGAGCTGTAGATAAAGATCACTGTAGGATGCTTGCTCCTAACTTTTTTCTTTAATATTGTCAAACAAGTCCATGAACAGGGTGTTCGCACTTGCTTGCTATTTAATTCATGGCAATAATACTGGTATTACTGTGACCCACACAGGTGACTTCTGTTTGAGCTGCAGTGGGACCGTAACTTAGCACGTTATACAAGTCCCAGCTGTCTCAGAAGTTCAACTGCATGGTGCACAGATGAAAAATTCTAATACTGTTACTGGGGTGCACTGCTTCTTGGACAGGAGGGAAGATGAGCAAGAAAGAAGCTATAATGAACAGTAGTCATATAAAATTAACTGCCTATTACTGCTCTCTGTGACTAAAGACTTTTTGCATTGCTTATTGCTCATTTTCATTGCATTCCTTCAGAGTTAAGATGTATATAAATGGCCAGAGTGGATGCACGTATGCTTATCTGTCTTACCGCAGACAAAAAAGCTTCCTTGGAGTGATCAGTTTCTGAATTTCTCCCTGAAAGGCACAATCAGACCAAATAATAATAATAATAATGGAGATACAGATGGGGTAGAGCAAAGGGCTGAAAATTCCCCTTCCATTAGGAACACTTGATTCAACATAAAAAGACATAATTTAAGATCAGCTCTAACAATGTTACAATTCCTTAAAAAAATCCTGAAAGAAAACAGAGGCTACACCTACTGATAAAATTTTCATGCTGTTGTCTGCTTGTGGTATTTTCTGGGGTGTGAGGAAGGAGGAATAAATGGCAAAAAAGAATGGGACTGTTCACATAAAATAAACACAAAATAGAATAATTTACTGAATTTGTAATGCAAACAACTTCTGATTAGCACTTGGATTTCACCCTGACTGTTAGGCTTCTGTCCTCTGATGTATCCTTAGAGGCTTGGTCAAGAAGCTTTAAGAATAAACAGAGCTCAATGTCAAATGAGTATATGAAAGCAATCGGATTACAAATGCAGACATAAACATAGGTGTTTACTAACTCTTGGTACATATACAGTTCATATATACAGATGCGTCCATTACATTTAATGACTGTTCACCTCAAAGGTTTTCTGGAATTATGGACTTCAAGCTTTGCTAGAAGGCCTCCTCAATCCCTTTTGACAGATTATAGCTATTTATGTAGATAACTCCTTTAAAAAATCATTTCAATAATCATTTGTGTCTTACCTTCTCAAATATGTAATTTGCTTCCCAACTGCCATTATTATTAGCTGAAATGCATTTGGGACAGACAAGGAGTGTTATCTCATACAGCCTGACTTAACAAGGTCAATCAGATTTAATTTAAAGTCAAAGCTAACAGAGGAAACAAAGTAGCATAGTTGTAGGAACAATTGGCACAAATTGATGGAGAAGAGTTTCATGTTGGCCATGTCATTCATTCTTTGCTCTTCCCTGGACAACACTAGGCATCTGTTGTGGTTTAATCCGGCCAGCAGCTAAGCACCACACAGCCCTTCGCTCACCCCCTTGGTGGGATGGGAGAGAGTGTAAGTGTAAGCACCACTCTGCAACAACTAAAACATCCCAAACACAGCATCCTACCAGCTGCTAGAAGGAAAATTAACCCTATCCTAGCCAAACCAGGACAGCATCTCAAACACTTTTCTTACCAAAAATATTTCAGGACATACACTAATTTTCATTCTTACCACTTTTTCTTCTTTACTGCTTTTGCAACATCTCATTAATTTACCAAATGCATGAGATACAAATGGTTCTACCTATTTATGATTTCATGTATAGCTGTGACTTCAAATTCTTCAGACAGGGAGGTATGCCAATTGTGTTACGTACCGTATGCTGTAAACACACCTATTCACTTAATGAAGCTACATTTTGGGGTCTATATAACTACAGAGCTGCTATTTTTTAATTTAAAATTCAGTTAGCCAAGGCTAGTCACAGATGGGCAAAGCAGCTGTCTATGCTTTGGAGAACTGTTTGTTTCTGACTTACCAAAGGTATGACGTCTAAGTGCAATCTACATTGGCTAAGATGAGGATTACATCTCTTCTCATCTTTTGATTTAATCTAAAAGTTATTACTGAAGTTCATTATTGGGCATACGGTGCTATAAAGTGATTAAATAATATTAAAATTACTGATTTTGGTACACAGGATATTTCTAAATATTTTGTGGAACAAACAGAACATGAGAACTTCCAAGTAATTCTTGTAAATCCATGGGAAAATTGAACCTTTCAGACTGCCATAAAGGAAGGTAAATGTTCCTTTATGTAAACAAAGTAGGACCAGAGAAGTTTTGAAATAGAGTCATTATAGCAAACCTAAGATTTTTAAGGCAAAAGAGGTTAATGAATTAAACTAATCAAGCTAAAAATAGAAGGCTGTACTTGCCGTAGGATAATGCAACAGCATGAGTGAAATTGCTTATAGAAATGCCTGTTTAAACAGAATCATAGGACCCAACACATACGTGAGATCAACTAAATTACTTGCAACCTTTAAAGAAGATTCAACAAATAAATTGGAGAGAACTGACTGCACACTGATATGCAGTTAAAGCACTAAATTACACTAGGATCTGCAGAAAATAGATGGTTCATAGTGTACCTTCAAATAATTAGTTGAAGGAAGATTCGACCAGCGACTGGTACATGACATCCCTATCACGGATGGCTATACAATTCAAAAAGGTCATCTTCTGTGTTACTGCACATGCCTTTCTGCATTTCTGCTTCCCAATGTGTTCATGTACTGTGAACACACCATAAACCATGTGATTTAACGGTTTTGGAGATCTAGCAGATGTTTGCAGACACAAAAATAACATAATTTGGCTTTAAAGTAAGCTAAGAGGAGGTTCCCAAGCATGGGGTTTAGCTTGGAAAAACAAGCAATGTCTCAGCAGAACAGCAGAGGGAAACAGAGAGACAGTTCTAAGAGTAGCATTAAATACTAATTGGTGGTGACAGAGGTTCTGTGAGCAAAGTGAACTGCTAAGTTTAAACTCATCGCATTTAAACTGAATAACTGAAAGCTGGAGTGCATAGTCTGACAAGCAAAAAGGAAGGTATGCAAATGAGACCTGTAATTTACTAGAATAAAGAAACCTTTGAATCATCTTTGCATGATTCTTCTTCACAATTAAACTTCGGTGTTCTAGGAAAACGAGTGTGTGACATTTGCTTGCACGATCAGTTACTGTCAGTGGAGATACTGGAAGTGTTTCCTTCTAAATCTCTAGCTTTCCGGAGCTCATAAGTGATTATTTTTTAAAATAAATTTCAAAGCCATGATTCACTTCAGCTCTCAAAGCAGACAAAACACAGCAAATACTTCCTAAAGGTTTGCCATAGCTAGTTAGCTCTCATTTATTGTGACTTCAGTTTCTCCCTAGCCACCTATCCCAAGAGAGCACCGTCCGTCTAAACAAAGTTCTCTTCTCATGGTCACGTATAAGAGAATCAATTGAGCACACACAACATGGCAAGAGGCCCTCTGTAATAGAGCTTTCTATAGGAAGAACAGCAATTTGGAACTCAAAAGCTCCAAGATAACTTTTTCTGCTACAATTGTCTATTGATTTTAAACTAGAACATTTATTAAAATATAGGGAGTTTACCCTTACCGTAATTTCTTTTTTACTAAATATTTTTTAGGAAACGACTTGCCCTTTCTTCAGTCCTACATACAATAAAGGATGACTGGCATTTTTTGTTGTTGTTTTTCTAAAGCAAAATGTATTTTCCAAGTTATACTCATATCAAAATTTTATTTGTAGAATTTGAGTTGTAGTTTTTGTTTTGTTTTTTAAAAAACGGTCATAAAAGATATTTCAAGGCTTAGGTGAACTCTAACAAGGTAGTGAAATATTCCCTCATGTAAAAAAGATGCAGGTCTGAAGTGCATATGTCTAGGTGTATATACATGGATGTGCACGTTTGTGTCTATATGCACATGTGTAGAAGACAGGGTATGTACTTCACAATAAAGAGAGGATGCTGACAAAAGTGATAACAATACACAGATGTGAAAAAACTATTGTGCACTAAATGTTAATATAGTAATTGCTACTGCTCAGTGTATGAAACTGTTGTATCGCTTATAAATGAAACGAAGCTGTACTTTCAATGGGGATTTTATAGTTCATAACCTTCCTCTGGCAATTTTGCTACCTGCACTGAAGATCTTACCAGCTGGGTTTCACCCAGCAGTCCTTGGTCTCTACATTTTGCACAGCACTGTCAATTCAGTGTTGCTTTCAATACTGACACCGTTCTTAATTCAGTTAATTCTGCTACCATCTATCCCGTCCTGTCTCTCTGCACTTCAGTCACAATGACTGAGAACACAGTAACTGTTTCTTGTACAACACTGATACTACCTATACCATTAAAAATGTTGTGGATAGAAACACTTTAGATAGTTATTTCATTAACATTTTTCTCTTTGGCTTACATGGCAGATCTTCCCAATAGCATCCCAAGTTCATTAAATCAGTACTTGATTAACCAATTCCATCCTAAGCACTACAAAATGCCCAGCCTCAGAGAATGCGCTAAGCAGACGCTGTGTATGTGTACACGTGTAACCTTCCAGCCAGAGGAATGAAGAATTCAGTACAATGACGTCTGCCAAGATGTTGTGCAGTGAACAACTTCCATTTCTAATTTTATCCACATAAATCCACACATGGCATATTAATTGTACATATTTCTCTTTTTCTGTATTTGAAACTTTTCTCTAGACTTCGTGACCCAGAAATTTCTTCCTAAATTTAGCTTGAAGTACTGCAAAAGAAAGTGATAGTGCACGTGTCACAATAATAAACACAAGCATCTTTTTTAAGTGCAAATTTTTGGTTTCTGTGCATTTAAACATTAAAAATATATATGGAAATAACCATGCAGGGATAGATTCTTTCTTCCTATCAGCCAGAATAATGCATGTAATTTTTTACACTTGTGTAAGTCCTGTGTGCAATTAGAGGAGACCAGTGGGCACAAGACAATTGCAAGCAGAACTGACAACTTGTGCTGACCTCGAGGAATCACACTGCTGTTGAACAGTCAAGCAGTGATTGCATCTAAAATGCTCCTTAAAAAATCCTACAGAGAACAACAAGAAGAAGAAGCCAGGAACATCCACAGGGGATAAAAAGCTGTTTTTAAATGTTAATTCTTGAATTGTTTACTTCACAGGAGTACTTAACGTTTCCGACTTGGTGGCTTCTTTATAAGGCTTCTTATAAAGGTAGTGAAGTGTCATACATGATGCCACATCAGATCACTGTGCTGGAGCTACTGTACACATAGTAAAAACCATTCGTTTTGAGGGAGAGAAGGGAAAAAAAAAAGCTGGAGTAATTCATAAAGTCCATTTTAAAGTTAAATTATGTCAAAATGCTGTCAAAAATTAATATTGCTCAAAAATCCCTGAGGGAAAAAGGGGAAAACCATTACATGAGAAAGACAGAATTGTGAGGACACCGACACCAAGAAATACCTAGAAAGACAGAATCAGCAGCAGAAGAATTTTGTTATCAACCATCCTTTCATTGGGGTTTCTGTCTGCGTTCAGAGCTGAGAACTGAGCTTCTGTCTGGCCACAAATATTCTAGTCTTCCTAAGAGCCAGAGCAAAAAAGAATTCAACAGATCCACCTCAGGTTGGCTAAATTCTTGTCAAATTAACTAAATATCCTTCAGGAAAAGTAAGTGTGATTTTCAGTCATGATGGGAGGTAAAGACTGGCAGAACTTTGTTGCTGGAAAGGTGAATTTGCACGCAGTCGGGAGTTCTGCAGAATGGTAACAATGTTTGGGCTTATATTTAAAGAGTTCATGTCACTGAAGTACTGGGCAGTGATCTGGCTTTGGTCAGGACACGCAGGAGGCAGACACAGCCCAGAAATGTGCTCATCAGTGGCCCAAGGTCAGTTCCAGCTGTGAACACTCCCTAGTCGCTTTGCAGCTCCGAGCGAAGAATCACGCTCATACACAGACACTGGAAGACTTTCTGGTGTGAAAAGGAGGGAGATCTTTACCAGCTTAGAAAGGAAGGTGCCTACAGTCTAACATACTTAAAATAACCTGCTCTGAGACCTCAGTATTTAATTACATGGAACAATTTAGATGCTTTACCTACAGACAGAAGGTTTCAAATGAGGTGTGGCATGTTTAGCAAAAACATTGCTTTTTGCTAAAACATTCTGAAAGCCTCCTTGAGGTAAAGTCATGTGATAGCACTTCTTAACAAACATCAAAATCTGATCCCAGAAGGACCTGAATGGATTTTAAGTACCTCGTGATCATATTAGGCATTCCAGTTCCAGACCGTGAAATCTGAAGGCTTCTTTCATGTGCAGCCCGGTCTGTAAACAAAAGACCCTATAGCAAACTAAAAACTGAATTTGAAGTAAGCTTTCAAATATTTGAATTTGCCCAAATTCTCAGTTTGGACCATTAAAATTCCCAGAGCATCTGTATGTTTGATTATAGTATGTATGTACCCCAGCCTGGAGGACCAAATGACCCTGACATTCTCTTCCATGGAAAAGGTACTTTGGGACTCAAAGTATTCATTGACCTGCTTCCACCAGCAGAGCTCGTCACAGCAGAATTTCTCAGAGCTTATCTATAAAATCAGGCTCCAAAGTATGGAAGGAAAAAAGAAAGAAAAAACAAGTGAACTGCACTAGTACTTCTTATACCAAAGGGTAAGTTGCTGGAGTGCTCACTGGGGAAAACGTCTAGAATAAAATCTTGTTTAGTAACCCAGACTATTCTGGAAAATCATACCTGGAATGCATTGCATTAATCAGGCAAATAGGTGATACAAACATAAAAATGTGTTTTCACTGAAAATCCTATTGCCCATGCTCTTTGCTATACGTGCAGAGAATGTGCTTAGCAGTAGTCTGCCTTTATACATAGTGGAAAAAATATGTTGTCATTTTTGCTTTGCTTTTCCTGTATACCTGCAAGTAAATGTTGCTAACATTTTGCATTTTTATTCACGTATATTTTGAAAACTAAAATTGTTCTTTCAGTACACAGTCCCGTCATTTTTGCCTTCATTGTAAAAAGGTGATATTTTAAAATACCAAAATAAAGAACGCAACTGTCAGCACCTTCTATCTGCTTACATGAGAACATCTATCCCTCCTCATCTCAGCACTCTGTAGTGAGCCGAGTGCTAACATATAAATATGCCTGTTCAATTAATTTGTAATGCAGGCCTCTAAATAGAGGAATAAATATCTCAGAATAAGAATATACCCATCTGGCCCAATAGCTTTTAGTGACAGTGGCTAGTACCAGATGACTCAGAGGCACACACTGAATCTCCTGGTAAGCCAGAATTACTAGACCACTAGGCACAGGTTTCCAAACCTAGGCAGCTATTGGGTTCATTCTACATAAACATAAGAACTTTGACTACTTGATTTAGTTACATTTCCAATGTATTTCATTGTGTGCTTTTTTTTTCTCTCATTCCCATGCTCACACACACACACACACACGCTAAAGAATTATGAATATAAAAAAGTTGTCTCTGACTTATTACCTCTCTGAAACAGAAGTATGTTCCTGGCTTTAACCTATGTATCGTTTGCTAGGCATCGTCCTCTTCTACCACATTGTTACTGAACCTGGGTGACTGATGCGAACACTGCAGTCATGTGAGAAATCACTGAATAGCAAATGACTAACAGTCTGGTCTAACGGAAATATTCTTTGCAAACAGTATTGCACATGTTTTCATTGAAAATACTGACTGAATACTTGTACACGCCATCTATTTCAAGCAGGTGGTAAGAAGAGGAGGGAATTCACAATAAATCGATAATTTACAGTTTTACTTTTGCAAAACTCCATTTATTTAGCTGTTGGCTTCTCTGAGCTATGCACTAAGACCATCTTAAAAATTGTAAACTTCTTAGATTTAACTATCAATAAAGGGCAAATCCATTCTTCAACTTAAATATTTTATATGCCAAGTTAAAATCAATGGAGGTGTGTAGCACATCAGAAGCTCAGCTAAAACCATCAACACACACTGGCTGCCAGACATACTTGGAATGGTACTCATTAAAAACTAAAGCAAACTCTGAAACAATGAGATGTAATTCAACCTTTGGATTGATAAAAGTCATCAAATTCCAAGGGATTGCTGCCACAGTCAGTACAAAAAAAAAAAAAAAAATACGTGAGAAAGGCAAAGGAAAGGATAAGAAAGGAGATGAACTGAATCAAGATCCAAGGACGAGTAAAACTGCAATACAACAAAGATGTTGAGCATCCTGCCATTCATGTGTGGGTTAAACAAGACTGAAGCAATATACGACTCAAACACTGGACAGATTGGAAATTTTAAAAGGAATGACATCCAGAGGTTACTGGACTCTTTACGAATATGATTTTACTAGTTCAAGGGACCAAAAATTTAGAATCAAGATTCCTGCCACCTGACAGAGCTGTTCTAGTACTAACACCCTCAGGGTTGTAAACTACTTCCTAAGTGAGTCCCCACACAAGACCTACAGTTTGCACCTGCTCAATAAGGCAAACTTTCAAAGCACCTAGGAAAAAAACACGGGGTTTTATGGTTTCATTGTAATAACTTGAAGATAATATTGAGGGGAAAAAAAAGAGTGAAAAAGAGATAATGACTAACGTAAAGACAAAATAGAGCCACACAGCATAACACACAGATTTTAACAGAAAGACCAACACACTATGTTAACAGAGGTTTTACAACACAGAAAACAGGCTTTACAATGTATTGCTATATGTTTGGCAGGAGTGTCATGTATTTTTATCATTTGATTAAGAAAAAAATGTATTTTATCAGATGACAACAAGCAGTTGGGAAATCTAGTTTGCATTAAATCACTTATTTACAAACCTCAGTTGTAAACACTGTGTGTGTGTGTAGTAGAGTAAATACAACTAAAACTAGACAGAGAACATCTGTCAGATGAGTTTCTCAGTTACAACTGACATGTTACATAGCTGCAGAAGAATCCTGCCAAGACACCAAAGTGCCCACAGACCGTCGGCTGAAGAATTTAAAAATTCTTTAATATGTTTCAAAAAATAACAATGTAATATTAACAGTATTATTAAAAGTCAAAACAGCTAAGAAGATAAGAAGCTGAGACTAAAACTCAGGAGATAAAAACTCGTCTTTGAACCAAATTAGCTCCTCTTACTCCTGAATATTCAGAGCAAAGGACCCGAGGAAATATTCAGAACATCTGGCACTCTGCTTCCACTTGTGCTGACACAGAGCTCTCAACAGATCAGGGCGGCAGTGAGTAACTTTCTTAAAGGTTTCCAGTTCTCTTCTTCGCAGCCTCTTTCTTCATTGACATAGATGTTACAACAGCACTCCCATGACAGCAAGGATTGTAACTGTTTTTCACTACCTTAGTGCAAATGGACTGGAACTAAAGAGAGAATGGGAGCAAAACACTAATACTGGGGGGTTGAACTGAAGGAAAATATTTCTTCTTTTTAGCCCATCCTTGGTGTAAGATGAAGACTCTTGTTTTTAACATAAGAACGGCAGAACTCCGTAAGACAAACAAGGTTTAACTACTTATGTTAATTTAGCATCCAAACGGTAAAACTTCATTACCTTGATTTTCTAATGGTCTGACAGGGTTCTCATGGCTTCATAAAAGTGAGATGCATTAAAGGTTTTCACAGGCTACTCAGCTCGTATATATCTCAGATAGCCAATTAGATTGATATCAATGTCTTTAAAAGTCAGACTGTCTCAGAAAGAAACATAATTAATAAAGCAGTCTTCAGAATACCTCTGCATAAAATTAAAATCATGGGAAAATCTTTTGTAGCAAGAAATGTGTTCTGTGGAATTAAAGAAGAAATAGTTCTTTCAAAAAAAAAAAAAAAAAAGTTCTTCCAAAAAAAATGGATCACACTAGTAGATCAAATCTGGGCCATCTGGAGTTGAGTACTGCATTGTCCTCCCATCCACTTGCTTGAGGCTTATAAGCATCGTAATCATAAAGCCATGCTTCTAGAGGGAATAGAAACTGCCCCAGGTAACCATGCTTCTGTTAAACTAAGATGATTTAGACCTCCAAAGTAAATAGGCCACAGCTATTACAAGCTGAAGAAATTAGGATAAGATAAGGTAGGACCAGAAAGGTAACCTCTTCAACAACTTGTAAATGGAAAGCAACGTAAGCACTCTTGCGGAGATTTTCAAGGACACAAAGAAATTTGCAACCTGTAACAAAACCATCTTCAGTTCACGTTGGAGCAGGCAACATATCGCAGGACTGCCAGCAATAGGGTATTTCTCTTTCCTTAGCCTTGAGAGGATTTCACTACCAGCCTTTTTTTTCTCCTTTTTTTTTTTCCTAAAATTAAATGGCCATGAAGTGGTTTCTTACTGCAAACAGTGAAAAAAAAAAAAATCCTAGAGAATCCTAAGGTTGGCAAACCAGTGGAAGAGAGACTCCAGGTTCAGCATGATAGGCAGGTGAGACAGATTTCCCTACAGGGTAGTACATTTTGACAGCTTCTCTCAAAATCTCATCCTAGGTCTGATTTGCTACTCCCTAATTACCTGTCTTGTTGTTCTGCCCCATTGTTCCCTTTCTCAAAATCCAAGTTTACTGCATCTCTTTCTTGCTGTTTTAGAACAGTGTGTTCCCTGATAAAGCAGGGCCTACATTTTTTACTCTTTTCTCCTCTTCTGTTAAGCCACAATAAGCTGCAATTGGAAATCACATATAATTCAGCTAGTTTAGAAGAGTTATGTATCAGTAAGGATATACACCTTAGCTTGGGTAAGGTGTTAGTTTAATATACCACAAGATTATTGCCACTGCCACATTTACTCAAGCCCTCAGCAGTAAGAGAAATGCCACTTACCACATTCAACACACAGCCCAGTTAATTGATGGCACTCAGTCATCCGCAAGGACAAACTTCCTTCTAATGCATTCGTTAGCTGGGTTTTGAGATCCCAGTGCTAGAGGCTGTAATGGAAAAATCTGACACATCTGGGTATCAACAGCTCTGAGACTGAAAGCAAGCACAGGAAAAAAAAAATATATATATAAAAAAAAATCACTACCTAAAGATTTTCTCTGTAGTCTCATCTATTTTAAAGTATAACAGCAGGGAAAACAAGGGAAAAGTGTTCCTGGTAAAAATTATATATATTTTCTGAATAGCACTGACTTCTCAGAAGAAAATATAAGCCTATGCTTCCATAACAACTTCAGGAGACAAAATCTTCCATTTGTCCCAAAACCAGAAAAAAGGTCCCAAATTACAAATATGTTGTTCCAGTTTTTATGCTCATGTATCTCCCCAGTCTACGAGCGTTTTTCTGTAAACAAGCTAATGATGAGATGAATCTGAACCAAAACAGGCAATCATAACAGATTATTTTATCTTTTAACAAAGGTTCTCCTGTAACTAGGTTAAGTGTTATTTAGAGGTCCATGGTAGTTTAAGCCCTGTGATCACTACTTATTGTCAGATTAAATAGCTCATTTATTTTTACTTCAAACATCAGATTGATTTGTTATTTATTGCCCGGAAGCAGATTTGAACTGATAACACAATCTTCCAGGAGAAACACCAATCTGTTCTACAAAATATGATGGAAGGTTTAAAAAATGAGTTTGATGTTTTTTAATACTATACTAACACTGCAATGTTCCCAGATATTGCAATACTGCCGGAAGAGCTTAGTATGTCACCTGCAAAGCAGGCAATTTCAGTTCAGCTATTACTCTGCTTACCCAATAGTTAGCCCATGACATCCCAAATATGCGCTCACATCATCGGCAGCCAGAATCTCAGCAATGCCTTCCTGAACTTAAGATTTATCTGACTGGTTGTCCAGCAGCCTGAAAAATACTGTGTATTCTTTCAGCCACACAGATGTCTTCCTATTTTCTTAGGTTCTTCTCCTAATTAAATTTCCAAATTCTGTTTTCCAACTAAGCTGCTGCAGATGTTCTATCTTACCCAATTTCGGCACACATAAGCATCACAGCACTACTCCTTCAACCAACCCAAAGGAATTTCAGATAGCATTTGCTAACTAGAGAACCTGATTGTAGAGAAAAGTTGTTTGAAAGTTGTTTGAAAAGTGATTATACAGGCAGAAAATCACTGAAGTTCATTGTCAGGAGTAAAGAAAGAGTTTTGCTATGTACAGCAATAAAGACAAAGCATGCTTAAGGATGATTCCCCTATATAGATGCATAATGGCATGGCAGCCATTTAATGCCATCAGCCTTGAAAATCAGAAACAAATTTATCAGATGTTAAATTATGTTAAAACAAATCAAACAAACAAACAAAAACACTCAAAATGCCTGCTCTGACACTACCATGTGTAGCAGTTAAATACAGCCTAAGGTAATGCTCCTGGTATTTCTCATGGCTTTACTTGTAAAACCATGGCAAAATAGAATACATTTAGAAATACAGTCAAGATATAACTTAGTAATTTTCCAAGCACTGATTTTACCAGTAGTAATCTTAACATGCCCCCTATCACTACAAATCTTTGAGAGTACTAAATGTAGTTACAAAGATAATGGTTAGTAAAATCAGAGAACCAGGACTACTTATTCTACAGGAGATTTTTTTCCTAAACTACCGCACTATTCAGTGACAGTGCATGTTAGATTACTACAAGGTCCATGTCCCATTAAAGCTGGAGGTCCATTTGTAACGGGCTTCTAAAATCAAGAGATTTTAGATTTTCTAAAATCAAGAGACTGGATCTCTCTTTTTTTGATCTCAAAATCGAGGGATTTGATCTCTCTTCTTTAACATCTGCTTTTTTTTAGTTTTGGGGTATTTTGTGTTTGCTCGTTTGTATTTGAGATGGAGAGGGATGCTTCTGCATCCTACCAGAGGACATGGGAAATGAATTGCCTGATCTTTATAAATGAGATTCTGTTTTCCAGACTGCATTACTAAATACTGTCAAAGAACACCGAGGGAAACGTTAAATACCATTATAGAAAATGTCTATGACTGGGATAGGAGAAAGGAGACATAAGCAAACTCTTTTTGCCATGCAAAGCTTACAGTGTTTTTCACTATGTTCATGGTACCGAAGATGTTACTAACACTTGCTGCTATAGAGGGAAGGCAGGCAACAGCAGAACCTTTAAAGCTCAGCTTGATTCCTCAGATGGGTAAATTAGGCAAGGCAGAGTGTAGCACTTGGGTAACTATTGTTTTCAGGAGCCGGGATTGCTGATAATTCTACATTCTGCTGCACTACTACATGAAATTTAGTATCATATCTGAAAAGTCAGAATAACAAGATTACTGATGTGGCTACATCAGTAAACACTGGAAGTTTATGGCACACAATAAAAATATAAATGCCTGGGAACATAAATTATTTGTAGAGAAGACCTCAGCATTGCAAAGTGTGCCACCTCACTTCTTTCATTCTACCTTATGGCTTCAGTTTCCTCACACAAAAACGTAAATCAGAAGTAAACGCACAGAAGGCAAAAGAAAAATATTAGAGTAAGACCGATGCAAGCGAAAAGAGAATTCAGGATCCTCAGTCTGACCTTTACAGCACCATACGCACTTCTTTTTATATCTCAGGGAAAAAATAGCAGAAGCCATTAGGGATTCAGCCCTGCTCTAATACAAATTGAACTCCAGCACATAAATACAGTGAGAAAAAAGAGAGTTTGGAAAAAAGGTCTGAGAAGCCCTTTTTTTACTTCTTTTGTTTCTGAAGATATTTAAGAAAATATAGTCTGTATTACATCTATATACTAATTCTGATATGTGCACAATGGGCAAAGAATAGAAAAACTGGAATTTTCAATTTGATAAAAATTTTGGAAGATAACGGTGGGAAATTCCACAACATTGACTGTTTCTTTTCTACCTGAGCCAAAGGAAGTAAATAAAAGCTTCTGTTCATGTACACAAAGACCGCAAATGGGAAGGAACTGCCTTCCCTGACCATCTTCCATTTGTGTGCTCTGCCATTGCTTCCAGCAGTAGTTCAATGAAGAAAGCAACCTATGCATCTACAGTTGCTGCTGGTTTTCTAGGTGGCAAGCAGGTGAGGTTTTAGCTTGAGATGGGTAAGCAAAACCTCATGATGAAAACTGGAGGAATCAACCTGTCTCCAGAGCATTCGCATGCTTTGTACTAGCCCTAGTGCTCCAGGAGCCATGCTATCCATCTGTCCAGAAACTTATCCTGGTTCTTAGGGAGCCAGAGCAGCTCCCTGACCATTTATTACAGCTGTGGCTTTCACAGATTGGTTTTCTGCTTCCTGACAAAGCTGACCGCAGTTGCATCTGTAAAGGATGACAGTGAGAACCAGGACCTCTCTTGTCTGAAGTTAACAGGCATAATTTTTACATTTTGAACAAGTTAAATAGCTGAGAAATCAGGCAGAGATACATCAATCAGACTTGCGATGCTACAGCATTCACACAGACTTACACAATGCCTTTAAAATTGCAGTCATACCCAAGCTCTACACTGAGAAGTGTATCACAAGAGAATATAGAACCTTCAAAGCTGACTTCCAAGTACACAACACAATATACAACTTTGGAGCAGTCACATAACGATAACAAGTCGCTTGTAATATTCTCCACTGTTTGAAATTAAAAGGTAACACACTATTTGCATAGTCCAGTATGACTACAGAGTAGCCCTATTATTACAGGGCTTCAAAGGAGTTAACCTCTCTTTTACATTGACGGAAATGAAATCAGGATCTTTTCTAAAAGTCTGTGATATTCACTGACTACAAAATAAGAGTTCCAATATTATACAGAGTAGTCAAAGGGGGAAATGATATCAGGGGAGCCTGCAGCTTTGTGCCGGGGAGTTTGAACTATTAGACCTTCACGCTCTGACTGGTACAGTCTGTGGCAAGAATGTGCACTTATAAAAATTTATGAAACTCAGTAAAGTTGCACTGGCCCACTTGGTATATGTAAAAGGCATAAAAATATCATTAAAAATGTATTGCTTAATATCCCAAGAAGCTTTTTCCAATACAGTATCATTTGATTGACTGGTATAGCAGAAAAGCACACAGACAGCCTGAGGAGAACCGGCTGGGAGTGGCATATGCATGAGTACACCATTCATTTCTTCCAGTTATTTTTCCTCTATTTGTTGCAGTTGTTTCTCATTTGTAAATGAAAGGCAATATATTCCATCATTTTAAATTGAATTTAGTGAATTTTAGCACTCATGAATTTCAAAGACAGATTGCAGCAGCTGGAGCCAGAGACTAAGAAAAATAATGTTAATGGTCTTAAATTATCCTGTAAAAAAAAAGAACAGAGATGTCAGTCCCTGAAAACTGCTCTTGTGGAAACTGTCATAAAAAGAATAGGAGGAACAGTAAAACACTATCACAAGTATTATTTGTTTCAAAGAACTGAAATCGAGTCTTCATGGTTCTTCCCCAGTGCTGAAAGTGAATTTCAGCATGTTATCACTCTGAACATCTAAACAATAGATTAACTTAACCTTATGGCTTCTTCACCCTTGTGTACATTTCCCATTATTTCACTGAAAATGATAAAAATATTAGCTATGTTTATAGAAAATGGATTTATTAAGAACATATGATGAGCATTTTGTAATAAAATTGTTTTTCACATTTCTTCTACTGTTACAGAGATCTAACAGAACTCCTGTAGTATCATATGAGTATGAACAGTGTCTTATTTTACCAAGAAAGCATTAAGATTGCTAGGAATAAGCATTAAAAAATATTTACAGTAATGACTGCATTTTTTCTGGAACTCTCATTTAGCGTCGCAGTAACCTGAACAAGTGAACAGAACAGGAGAATGATTTCTTTTTCTTCTTTTTTGACAATAAACTTAATTAAACATTCGAGCTAATGAAACCCAAATTTCACCTGCACCTAACACTCTAGGGTCGAGAACCTTCTCTCTCAGAAGGTGTCTTTCTGCCATCTAAAAGGTCTGGAATATTTATTTACAGGTTCCTCACAAGCTTTGCTTCTGGCCAAGATTTTCCAGGTGCCATTATTCTGGGAGACAAACAAAACTGATTTTTGAAAAGCAGATTTAGAAATTCTAGCAGCAGGCAGCAGATCAGTGGAATGGTAGAAGAAAGATGGGTCCCAATACTATAGAGTACGGGTGGTGCTATATTTGATACGTCAGCCCCTACGAGGTCGACAAGAAGCAAAGAGCCTCTCAGGGTTTATCTTCTTGGGAAGTTCATAGTTTGCAGAGTGCTGACCATTCTGCACTAGTTCCTTCTACGGCCAAGTATTAAATTAAACTGAGATCTTATCAGCTGTTCCAGATGAATTATCTTAAGACTTCTCCCAATCACCTTGCTGTGTGCCATCTCAGACATTCTCACCACCTTACATCCTCTTTCCACCATGTCAGCACATATAAATGGTCCTTAGCAGGACCATTTAGATCTATTAGGACCAATAAGAGTCTTAGATCAACCTGGAATTACCCCTAAGTGAAAGGACTCTGAAATGAAGACTGGTTTGCATTTGTAGAAACAGCCCTTATTTATAATAACAGTTAAGAAATAACAACAAACAACTAGAGACCACAGAAAACTGTTGGTTTTCTCCTAATGCTACTTACACAAAAACTATCAACTATATATTTTAATAGAGTTCAAGTACTGCAGGAACTTGAGCTAGCCTGAGTTTACAATCTTTCTATTCCCTGATACATTACTATCTTGATAGCATTATAATTTTATGACGTTTATAAAATAACTTACGTTTCTCTAGAGCACATGGAAGTAGAGCCCTTGAATGGATCTTTATATGCAGTGATGAGATAAACAGTTAATAAAAATAATGGATTTTTTTTTCCTGTCAGTAAATATATGTACACAACTACACACATCGTAAGATTTATAGTTTACACACAGATCATGCACATAGTAATTTTGAACATCTGTGAATTTAGTTCAAGTAGTTCAGAGGTGTGAGAAGAGTCTATAACTTTCAGGAGATAGCAGTTTCTGTTACTGACGTTCTTCCTTCCCTTGCATCTGCCAACAACAAGATTCTCTTGGAAAGTTACCATTTGTTTGGAATGCTGCTGCATTTATCTATTAAACTCACTGTTTTCTGTCCAACTTTCTGACAGCTGCCTCTGCATATTTTAAAAGTTTTGTGTGGCTGTAGAAATATTCATCTTCATGTTATTAAATTTAAGATTATTTAATTTGGGAACTAACATTTAGATAACAAGTCTTCCATGTTGCCTTCTGTATCATTGGTCTTGGTTCACATCTACCAAAACCAACAAACTCCTCAAGACAACAAAAGGATAAGACCCTTAGCCAATATAAATAGAGTGCTTTCTGTCTAACAGTGGCAAAACTAAAAAGACATTAATAGGAACCAAATCAGATACCTTGGCTATCAAGATCTATTTTAAATGTCATTTTCCCACTGTTTTGTCCATTATCTTCTATATGCATATGCATACGTACATACAAATATATATGTGTATATATACACATAAAGATATGTATTTCTTAGAGCTAAGCAGAAAGCGTCTGGTTTTAGATTTTGAAAAACTAGTCTTAACACACTCATAATCTCAGACCAGTTATTTGGAATCCACTAACCCATAAGGAAGAAATCCCTCCTCTTCCAAACAAACTGAATTCATCATTTATACTTTCACGCCACAGTCATTAATTCGCAGTGTGAATGAAGCAGGGTTTAGGGCAACAAATATTCAGCATATGCTTTGTGCATTATTTTTTCCCTAAAATGCAGATCTACATTTGTGTAATTTCTCATCTGCTCTTGGGCTGCTTCAGCTCTACCATCTGTGGGGAAGCAAGCTGCTTTATCAACAAAAATTGAGCTATATTCTCAGAGGAAAATATATATATATATATATATATATATATCAATGAATGGTTTTGTGAATAGGCTGTCTGAATTAGCCATTATACAAGCATCTACTTTTGCCTGGATGAACACACACACACACAAATGTTTGTTTATAATCATAAGTAATGTTATAGTTCTCCCTTCCCCCCAAAAAATGATTCTGAGAAATAACAAAATTAGTTTGTTCCTTTTCACCTTACATACTTGTTTATTTCTACACTATGTTCTCTAGCTTGTGTATTAAAAAAAAAATCAGAGAATAATTAATTCTTGAAAGATTAATTCCTTTTTCAAATTGTCTTATTTTTTTCTTAACTTTTTATGAAAGATAATAACAATTCTCATGATAAAAACAAGGATTTTAGGAAAAGGGTTTTTTTCTTTTTAATGCTATGCATCAGAAAAAATGGTCAATCAAATCTGCATTCTCAGGAAAAAAAAAAAAAAAAAAAAAAAGGAAAACTTCAACATCCTGTGGGCCAAAAAAATTACCCAAAACATTTTCCAAACAAGAAAATATGTGCATTAAATTACAGTTCACAGTGAAAGTTTCAGCTGTGAAAAAGAAAACTCAGAAACTTCATATGAAGAGAAAGTTTTTTGAGCTTAGCCTCTTCTCCAAACAGACTACTGAATGAATGGTCGCATTCAGCAGCCGTGGCAGTTTTCTTCTGCTGTATATTAATGATGCATAAGTTTAGATGTGCAATTACTCAAGGGACAATGCCACAGGTATTAGGAGCAAATGCTGTGCACTTAAGACGAGCCATACATGTGTCCAGTCTTAGAACCAAATAATGCAATTAATAATAAAGATGTGTTTCTCTCAGAGGAGTTTGTGGGAACACCAGAAGAAAACCATAGGTGGTGGAAATGAGATTGCTTCATGGGAAATGCTCGAAGCAGTAGGAAGGATGATGAATGCAACAGTAATTATACAAGGAAAACTCTTACGAAAAAAAAAAAAATGTTATAAATGTCTCTGAGAAAAAAAGTTCCATTTCAATTGAAAACTGAAGGTACACAAATATGTCAAACCTTCAACAATATTTTTGGTATTTTTTTTTGCATTTGGTAAATCAAAAACCTATTTCTACCACTCTAAGTAAGGGGAAAAAAAGTTAAAAAAGACTTGTGTTTCTCTCAAAAGAAGTCAAAGTTGAAGGCTGCCTTAGAATTTTTCACTATTTTAAGTGCTACTCCCTGAAAACCAGTACCTAAGCGTGCACACAGAGCAAGTTAAGTGCAGTAAATAAACACAGGCTGCAAAACCTGAAGATGGAACCCTGGCTACCCTGGAGTCCATAGCAAGCAGCCTACTGCCTGCTCTGCCCTAGCATCTTTGTACATTAACGAGACCAAGAGGCTGATAGGCAACCTGCCCGTCTATCTTCCTTCGTTCCATTCAAGAAGTACCCAGACTTGTGGCTTCTGCTGGAGAAACCAGTGCAGATAACGAAATCAGGCAATGTATAACTTCTATCAGTGGAGGATAAGGCCTGTGGTTTCATAATTTATATTTCTGAACACAGAAATAGAGTCTTTAATTGATTAGCAGTGAAAAATCCCGGGCTGAATTAGAACACCCCTATATAAATAGTTTCATCCAGCACTGCAGGCGTTCAGCATTACTAACAATGATAGCATTGTGTGCAAAGGGCAGAGGCAAGGCAAGGGAAGGAGAGGAAGGGTGGTGTATGCACTAAGGTACAAATACAAGTATGTTAGGGGAAAATTTAAGCCATCTCGGAGTGGGACACTCTCAAATTAAAACCAGCATCATCACACAATACTGAGCAAAGATAGGTCCTTGAAATGTTTTTGTCTTTAGATAAATCAGTGAACAAAAATTCAGTTCAGCCAGCTCCTCCTCCTTACACAGACCCTTCCCTAACTAGCGCCCCCAAATTGTCACATGAAAAGCAGAAGGGCAGACAAATCAGCCTGATTTATTTATTTTTAATACAGTGTTTAAAGTGAAAGGAAGGAGTTATTAGAAAATGCTGATAGAGGCAGATAGGGTGAGAAAGAACAGCAACCAAGAGATTAAAAGAAGCTACATACAAGATCACTTACATTTCTTTACTGCTTAATTTTGTGGTTCTTTTGCATTCAATAGTGATTTTAATTTGATACTATTCATAAAAACAAACAAACAAACAAAACTTCTCAACTGGCAGATACCACTGAGAGAAAAAGGAACTTCACAGCTTAAGTGACAGAAACAAGCCTACCTTGTTGCTTCTGAACTGAGTGCCAATTGGCACCAGCTTTAAAAAAAAAAAAAAAAAAAAGGAAAAAAAAAGAAAAAAAAGGATAGATCTCCAACATGAAAACTGAGATGTACTGCTGAGAGGCTTCAGCTTGTTTAAAGACCTGCTGAGGAAAATTCCTAGGAAGCTGCCATGAGGGGAATGGTACCAGGTGAAATTTTTGTTTAAGAAAACTTATCAAAAGCTCAGAAAGACTGGGAAATTCAGAATAAGGCCTCCTTGCCTATACAAGGAGCATCTCAATAAAACACAAAAAGAAACAGCTAGAAACACGGGCAGGCAACAGAGGCAGAGTTAAAAAGCACTGTTTGGATACTTAGGGGGGGAAAAAAAATCTAGGAGGCCAAAGCCCAGCTGGAGTTAAATCTATCACAGACACTAGAAGTAACATGAAGGGGGTCTACAGGTATGCCAGGAACAAAAGGAAGATGGGGAAAATGAAGGTCTGTTGCTGGATGAAGACCATCTGGTGACAGATGAGACAGCAAAGGCTTAAATAGTCAATAATTTTTCTGCTTTGAAGGAAGTGAAGACCCCACCTACACCTCCAGTTGAATCAGCACGTTTTGGAAAGAGGCAACCGGTCAGAGACTCCATAAGGAGTTCCCTGCAATCCAGTCCATGAGGCTGGCTGGGATTCCTGTAAGGATGCCGAAAGGGTTGGCTGAAAGATCACTCAGTTTTCCAAGACTAACACTCCTGTCAGCCATGTTCTCAGAAAATTGAGAAAACTATACACAGTAAATCTAAAGATAATAAGGACATGGATAGAAATAAACCTGAGACCAAGATTCCCAGTGTCTCCTTCAGAAGTTATCACAAAGATGGGTTTAGAAGAAGAGAGATATATTCCTTCTTCAATGAACAGTAAGGCTGGAAATTGGAGAGCTGGTGTGAGGGTAGCAGCTGAAATGATGATGTGCAGATCAGATCAGATGCAGTAGATGACTCATTTCTTCAGCCTTCTATGATGTCTAGCATGCATAGTTAATTCATCCTCCAACACCTGCATGCTAAAAATGTCACATTTTGTGTGCACTCCAGGAACAGAGAAGACTTTGGATATTTCTTACCAAATTCTGTGGCTTTAAGGCAGGGAAACGTTACTTCAATTTTGATAAGAGGAGGAACAAAGAACTTTACTGGGAGAAATAATTCTTATATCAGTACTGAAGGGTAGTAGCTCCGAGTTCATTTGTTGCTTTCCTGCCAGCAAACCTGGGCAGCACATACAGATCACTCATCACACTGATTATTATTTTTTAATTTTGTAAATCATACGATAACCACATCTTCAAAAACAGTTTAATAGTAATTACTTTCACCTTACTTTATAAATGACAGTTTGATTTTAAACAGAGCTTTATGAAAGCTTTCTGCCAGCGAGGCAATCTGTGACCAGTCACGCTCACTTGACCGTCAGCGTGTAAGATGTAACGTATTGAGCTTCTGCAAAATAAACACTTGTACACTGGATGTTATTTATGCATTTGTTCTCTGAAACACGCCGTAATGCTAAATGTAGCAGCGGGAGCATATGAGGCAGTGTTCATACAGCCAGATTCAGCTGCCTTTAGGGAGTATTGCATCTGGATCCCTTATGAAGTACTGCAAATGACCAAGAGCAGTAAGCTTACATGCCTAAAAATAGAACACCTCCTGCTTCGTTTCAGGAGCTACCATTATGCTGTAACAGACTTCGGTGATGTCTACGTAACACTGGCAAGCAACCACTGACCTCCCCCCTTAAGATGCATAAAGAACAAGAGCGACGGCTGCAACAAATCGTCCTGCAACACAAGCAGAGGTGAGCAGGACTCCCTTTTCTGTTGGAAAAAAATAAATGCATCTTCTTGAGTTTCTACAGTAAGAGGTAAGCCAAAGAAAAGGACTTAGTGACAAGTTTCACCAAGAGAAATTAAAATTTCGGCATCATCCAGGCAAGAATCAAGGGAAATTACTACATGAGGATTGTTCACAATCAGCATAATGGTTTCATTCTGACAGCAGATGAGGCATCATTTCTTGGGGATGAGAGAGGCAGCGTACTGTATCAATACCATCACTGCCACTACTGCTGTATTGCAAAAATGCCCCGTGACATTTACTGAGCTAGATATCCACTCTGCCAGGCTATCCTGTCAGGTTCCCTGCAGCAATAGACATCTCCGGAAGGTATTCAGATTAGGTGGGCTCATTTGCTTTTTCAGATTCCCCAGTTCTCTCCATTAACTATAGAAAGAATAAGGCAATGAACTAAGATCAGATATTTAACTTTAAGATGGATAACGTTTAGAGTCATCGTCATCTACCCTAAATGAATATTACATGAATACTTATCCCAAGATAAAGAATAAACTAAAATTGTAAGGGTTTCAAATGAAGTAAGAGAGGGTGGATAGGGTCATCAATAGAACCAAGCTCAAGAGAAGGTCTATTTACATTAAATATTATAGCCATAATGGGATTATAGTAAATATTATAGCCCTGATGAGTTGTTAGAAGACAGCACACATGGAATGGGATCAAATCCTCTTAACTCCATTCTACTCCACAGAAACTTTCAGTGAATTTTAACAACTTTCTACTAAAACTGAACAAAGACCGTTGGTCTCCTTGTTGGCTCTAATAGCAGAGCACACTGTCTGAGTAAACACTGAGGCCTCAAAAAGACAATATCTTCTATTAAAGTACTTTAGAGACTCCACAGAGATAACACTCAGGCTACTCAGAAATTATTCCGATACTGAAGGCTACATATTGGCACTAGAATTAGAACAGGACAAAACAAGGGAAAAAATTACCACACATTGCTGTGTCATCAGGAATGCAAAAACTGGCCAAAGGATAATACGATGTCTTGTAGGTCATGTCAAAAAGTTAATGAAATGGAGGCTAAGACTCAAGATTTGTCATTTCACTTATGAGAGGACAAAATTAATCAAGCACCTTGGAGTATTCTGAGTGAAGGACAAAAACACCACCTCTACAGCAAACATTAGAAATACAGATGTCAACAGGCATGTAGTAACTGCAGGCAAAGAAAACCTACCCAAAATTCCGTAAAAGGCTTAAAAATACCTTTTGGCAGATTTTAGAAAAAGTCAAGAAGAAGTAATAACACAGAAATCTGAAGGCAATTAGATCCTCCCTAGCAATCTTCATACGTGTCTCCCAAACCTGTTGTGTATCTGTTATCACAAGCAGTTAAGCATGATCTTAAACTCCACCCCCTACCTATCCTTGATTCTCCAGGATTCTTCTTTGTTGTTGTTGTTGTTTTGTTTTGTTTTTGTTTGTTTGTGGTTTTTAGTTTGTTTTGTTTGGTTGATTTAGTTTTGTTTTGCTTGTTTTCAGATTATCCCTACAAGTCCTCAGAGAAAAAAGCCTGGCTTTAAAGAAGACTCACAACTTTTTTCCTTTTCATTCTGCATCTTTTGGGGCAGAATCAGACCGTATTATCTTGTTTGTTTTAACTTGTCTGCAGTACAAGGCAGATGTGTAAAACAAGCAAATTATAAAATAAAAGTGCCCACTTTCCCCTTTTGAGACATTATGTCACGCTAAAGCATCTTATGTCTTTTCACTAAAGACAAGCAAAAAAGAAAAAAAAGAACGAAAAGGCCAAAAAAACAGGGGAAGAGAAGGAAACAAACGTGTAGTCCATATATCTTGACAGTAAAAGAAAACAATTCCTCTGCTGCTGTCTAAAGAAAGTCTGAATTCAGTAACACACTTTAAAAGAAATGTTAAGTTGGTATGACATTGCCAACAGAACCTAGACCAGAAAGAGAGTAAAAGCAAGATGAGATCATCTATTCTGAACTATTTTAAAGCTTTTATTACAAACTTAGTATAGAAACGGCCTCTAGAGGAAAAAATAAAAAATGTAGACCTGGAATTATTTTTACTTTTTCCTAAAAATAAATAAATAAAAAAAGCATTACTCAGTGACTGTAATGGTAAATTTTCTCCTTGAATGAGTTTTCATGACAGTGTGAAATGCTGCAGAATATAATATTCATGTCAAGGATATAGAAAAAAAAAAAAAAGTCATATGGGGAGAGAAAAAAAAACTCCTTTAAAACTGCCTGTGCTTCATTCCCTAAGGAGGCTGCTGTGAAAGCATATCTAATGTCACCTGCTGTCCAGAGACCTCCTCTGAACACAGAGAGAACAGGTAACAACCTGTTTTCAGTCTTGATCTCATTTTTATTTGTTCTTCACGAAGGAATTTTTATATTGAATCATGGAAGGACTTAGGACATCATCATGTCCTATCATTGTTGGACAGGGGATAATGGTTTTAAACTCTAAAAAGTGCAGGCACTGGACCAGGTTGCCCAGAGAAGCTGTGGATGCCCCATCCCTGGATGTGTTCAAGGCCAGCCTGTCTTTGGGCAACCTGGTCTGGTGGAATGTCTCCACTAGACATTAGACATGGCAGGGGGTTGGAATTAGATGATCTTTAAAGTCCCTTCTAACCCAAAGCATTCCGTGATTCTATAAGAAATAGCAGGTCATGTGTAATTTCATTGATTTGAATGAGCATCATTAATTGAATTTCACAGAATTATGAACTTTTTAGATCAATGTACACATTAAATGGGATTAACAATGGGATGTTGTGCAATGAAACAAGCATCTTCACTGTTTCTAGAAGTTACTGATGAATGTTAAAACTTGTGAATTCTAATGCAGTACAGGTAAGTACTATCAAGAAAAGTAAATTCATCAGCAAGACATACTTCTGAAACTCCTAGATCTACAGGGAAACAATAACGATGAACAACCAGCAAGTCTGACAAGAGCAAGATCCTTTATGAAGCCCAGTTCTTCTCTAATCAGTTACCCATGAAAGCTAGTTCAAAACAGAACATCTCGATAGGCAAAAAAAATGAAAGTTCCAGATGGTAAACATCAGCAAAATTCATGTTTAAAACATAAAAAATTCCTGAATATATTTCCAAAGCTGGGAAGCATTTCAGCATTCGTTTCCTCAAAAATACTTGTCTTTCCGAAGTTACTTAAATTCCCCAAATAACAAGAGATACATAAGAAGGGGATAGTCTTGCTCTATGTGAAATGCTAATAACCCATTTCAGCACTGCAGACTCCAATGCTCGGCAAGTCACTGTTAAAGTCACTTTTATGCTTGGCTTGACATTCAAGACTCAGTTTAAGTATATTCTCCTACTACAAAAATAGAATCCTATTTGTTATCTCACAGAGGTCTCATGAATGTGCTAAACAGGACTAAATTGGGATTCGCCGAGCTGGATGGGTGCAGACAGCTGTATGTGCATTCTGCCCAGGCCGAGATGTGCCAGAACATGAGCCAGCTCCAGCATGAAAACAACAGAGCCACATTATCATGGCTCTGAGCTGGAATTAATTTATCTACCTCTCAACATGGCTTAAAGTTGAAAGAATCCTTCTGTTTATTTGATTTCTAAATATGATTTGTATTGGCAAACATTAAGTAGAAAAGCATATTGCAGTAGTTTCATTTCATTAAATAGTGAAAGGATAAAAAAGTCAATTTAACCATAAATCTTAAAATAAAATAATTCCAAAGTGGTGGCTATCAGAATTTTTCCATTAAAAAAAAAAAAAAAAAAAAAGAAAAAGAAAAAGAAAACTTGCACCAGTTTCTTTAGCCAGTAAGCTTTCTCCTAACCGCGATTATATGGTGCCGCCACTAACCCAGTGAGGCACACAGAGCATCATGAGTCATATGGCTATCTCTTGCAAGCTGTTCAAGACAATGTAGATGTAGGATGAGCTAAATTTGGCTTAAGTTATTGGTTCTGCTCATTGAAAAACAGCTTCTCAGGCCAATATTTGAATGGAACCAATGGCTTCCATTGGACAACCGACTCCTTTTCAATGAGGTTAAGTGCCTAAATCCCTGTCTTCTCTTTAAAGCGTACAGTGGCAAATCCCCATGAAGAAAGGGCTGATTTTTCACAAACAGAAAATGTAGCACTCACTAATTTTAACAGAAGTGACAGCACCTGTAAAATCTTTTTCCTTCATTTGTCATATGACTTGAAAACCTCTTTCAAGCATTCTCTCAAGGATTTCATTTTTGTATTAAAACCAGTTAATTTCGGTAACGTTTCACCTGATACATGTATTGTTCCATTTTCCAGAGGGGTACAGATACTTCTCAGTTGCTGCGATGGCTTCAAATGAGATGTGTCTG
Organism: Heteronetta atricapilla; assembly: GCA_011075105.1. NCBI lineage: Eukaryota > Metazoa > Chordata > Aves > Anseriformes > Anatidae > Heteronetta > Heteronetta atricapilla. The sequence goes on from CM021735.1 coordinate 12,859,768, forward strand.
AGGCTCAATATTTCCTCAACAGTAGAGAAATCAATTCCCACTTCTAGAACGATTCAGAAATTCAGAAGAACATAATGGGAAGGATAATTGATTATAATATAGGCTGACGGTGCTTATTTCAGGAAAAAGAAACCGACTTTTCAACAGTGAACAAGCAGACAACTGTGAAACGCACTAAGAAAGACCAAGGGGACTATCTAGAAAAAGTATTCAACGTTCATTGTAGTATTATCATTGTATTAAATGCATCGAATTTACTGTTTGACAGGTGATTAATTTAGAATTATTTCCCCCCTAACATGCTAATTACTGATAGTTTATTTTTCGTGTTGTTCTTTAAAAATACATCTGAACAATGGTTCTAGCTGTGTGTAATAAAGAATAGTAAGAAGTTAGCCCGTAATTCAAAGAAGTAATGCTGCCATAAAATGAGCCACACAGGAAAGCGTGGAAAAAAAATACATGATCAATCAGAGTTTATCCTGTAAAGGCAGTATCATCACATCTTTCTTAGTACCATCTTATTTCTTCAGCTGGGAGGGTGGAGGGTGTTAATATTGGGGGAATTAAAAAGAAAGACTACGGGACGTTTAAAGGAGTGCAATGAAGGAAAACACAGGACGGAAAAAAGGGAAAAGAGATAACTGTGAGATGAAATAAAGGAAAAGAATTTGAGACAAGACTGGGAAAATTATGACTGCTGGACTGCTACTAGATTTCTGTTCTATATAAAGCAGAAAGCATCACTCAGATGCTTGTCTTGTAAACCTGACTGTTGCAGTGAGAGTATTGTGATGGTTAAAAGCAAACGAAAGCTCCCACATAGCTCAGGAGTATCCTTTCTTCAAGAAAAGACTGATCAGTGTGCAGAAGCGATAGGCCTTCCCTTTATTAATAACTCACTCTACCTACAAATGAGTGTAGGGTTTTTCCAAACCCTGTAAAAAATAAGCAAATAGGTGAAAGATTTAGGTTGTCAACCATATGCTGTTGGAAAGGTTTTGAAAGCGTAATCCTCTAGGAAAGTATAGCGTACTTTGCTTAGACTGTTTTTCCAGCACTCTGACTCAACTGTCTGCAAACATTCAATTATACCCTGCAGCTATTTCCAGAGAAATAAACAAGGTCAGCCTTCATTGGCAGAAACTTGAAATCATACGAAATGCTTTTGGCATTCGTTACTTGCAATCAACTGTTTGAGTACCACTAAGAATTCAGCACAGCATGAGCAGCAAGGATATGTGGATGGTTATCCTGTTCAAACCGGAATGAAGATATAGTATTCTAAAAACCTGAAGTGTTAAATGCAGTAGATACGCTCTCTCTACAGAACGTAACACACAGAGGATGTTTCCTAAACATTAGGCTGCTGAGATAGGAGTGGACTATAATGCATCAGGTATATTTGCCTTGCACTATAAACAGTACATTGCCTTAATTCTAAGCATGAAATGTGTAGCTAGATATGATATTCCCTCTTCATATACAACCCATAGTGAATATCTTAACTGTGTTAAGCAATTACCTTCAGCCACCTTAGTTCAAAACTGTCAGAGACTGGTTTATAGGGACCTACATAAAATACAGGAAACGCTGCTTTCTGTTCTGTGACTGTAATCAAAATATAATATTTATGTCTGTTTTAAGCAAAAGAACCTCAAAACATGGACCATCTCTGCAATCGAGGTAGGTCAAAAATGAGGAGTACAATTAAACAATTCAATTTTCCATTAGCTGAAAATCTGCTATGTCACACTTTGTAGTACATGGCATTTTATAATGTACAGAAAAGACTTTTTAAGAAAAAAAAACAAAATATAGGAGCTGAAAAACAAACAAAAAAAAACATATGTACAGGTACAATCCAGAAAAGACCATGCATATTGCACAACATCAGGGATTCATGCACAGTGGAAGAACTGATGTGTATTTTTTTTGGCTTACTGAAAAGATGTGCCAATGTTAAAGCATGGAAGACTCGGATCTTAAAATGACAATCTTCTAGGGGACAATCTTCTAGGGAATCAAAGACAAAGACAGTTCAGGAACCCACAAATTTAAGGTGGTGATTTCCACTACATATCTTTATCATTTGGTTGCAGTTCACTGGCAAGGTATTTTCTGTTTTCCTTTTTAAGACTGGAGCAACACACAAAAACTCTCATACAAAACATTAGTATCATCATTTCACTGCTATGGATTCTTCAGAATCAAAACATCTGCTATAAGCTACAAAACTGTGGGCTTGTATCAGATCTATATTGCAAAAATAGTTTTCATGTTTTAGATGATACCACAGTCATGATAGTTGTTGAATAAGACTGCAAAGATTACTTCTGCTCATTACTCAAGAAGAGAGAGGTCAATATTTGCCTGGGGTTATCATGCTGTTTGGTCCTGAACACTGTGATATTCTCCTATGGCTTCTAAGAAAAACATGTGAGACAGATTGGAATTGTGGATTAAAATAGGCCCAACTACAATCTTTACTATTCTTAGTGATTTCCACCTTAAGGTCTTCAGTGCTAGTGGAACTACAGAAAAGCTATCCAAAAGTTAACGTTTGAAAAAATTCAGAAGTTAGTTCAAAAAGGAGAAGCAGTTGTGTTGGGGAATAACAGTGATTGTATGTACACATGTGTTTACAAGGCACCCACCGTGATATTCATGGTGTTTCTGTAACAAATGGTGCTAGATCTAGTACTTCACAGGCCAATAGAAGTTTGGTCCTGAGCCTCACCAAATAGCTAGCAACGCATCACCATGGGTATCTCTGTTTTTGCACGCTTCTTCGTCTATTCAGGTCAGAATATCACCTTGGAAGCATTTTCCTTTCTTCAGTAAAAAGTATTCCACATGGATCTCAGGTGCTTGTAAGCTAGCTGAGGGAGGGCACCATATACATTTCTGTTAAAGATGATTCTACCACTCCAGCCTTAATGCCAGAGATTAAACACAATGTCTTAGTCCACTGCGTAAGTGGACTTTGTTCAAAGCTTACACTACATCTTTAAAAACAAAAAGTTTTACACTTGTTTCATTTATAGTAGAACATAGGTATTAATTACATTTCTCACAAGATCTTAGCAAATTCACCTAATTTTTTAAAAAATTAAAGGGTTTGATGATAAGTAAAGCATATCACCTACAGTGAGGGAAAAGGGAAGAAAAGAAAAAACAGTGGCATATAAATGAGCCTCTACCTCGTTAATTCAGAAACAATGAGTACTTCAAGTGTACACTTTGCAGAGCTCCATCCTGTAGGGGTCAGTCCTACCATGCCCTCAGCTGAATGCACAGAACCTTTTACTCCTATAATATTCTATAAACAAAAAAAATAAAAATTCAAGGAGTGCTTCAGAAAAGCTTTCCAAGCTCCTAAAACATTATCTTCTCTCAACCAGTTTTATGAATGGTAATTTGTCTTCTTCACACTCTTTGTCAGCCTGTCTTCCTGAAGCCATATAACAGCTTGTCAGATTCATCACAAACAGATGAACAAATGTTGAATCCAAAGCACTTGCCACCTATAGAGAGAGACAGAACTCAAAGAGCAGACATCCAACCTACTTCTTGTGAAGCTGTGTTGCAGAGCTCCTTAAAAATATCAAGCCATTCCCATGCTCCTTTCTGTCCCCATCCTTTGAAAAAAAATGCATTTCTAGCATGCAATAATATTTATATACTTGTCAATGGACCAAACTAAATGTGCTACTACAAGTCTTCCAATACTTTATGTTATGCCATACCAAATACATTGGCAGTCTGTGCGTCACATTTAATTAGCAGGAAAGCTAAGAAAGATCACACAGAGCCCATTAACTTTAAATTGCTTTCAGTGGTAACTAGAAAGTATGTCAGCTCCCTTCGCTATATTATAAAAGAACATTTTAATCCATTTCTGCAAAGGAAAAATAACAAAACCAATGAATGGATGAACCTTTTGTTATTAATTAAAAAAAAATAAAATAAAATACTAGCCCCCAAATTAAAATGCTTCAGTCCCTTTAAAATCTTCCCTAGGTTACTGTAATTATATCTGTTCAGAGAATCCAAGAAGTCAAAAATTACTCTTTGTTGTCATTTCAGATTAGGTTCCTGTGATCTGCAAACTACCATCGGAGTACATCTTCACTTTCTATTTTATTTGGCATGTCACAGGCTTGCTTTATCATACCAATGCAATTTCCAGTTCTCACAATCTAAAGGAAAATAAGCACAACTGTTCAAGCAGAAGTTCTAATACCCGTCAGCCTTGCCTTGGTATGAAAGAGGTGAATGAGCTAATCTTACCCTAAGTTCAACTTATGCCATGACACTCTACTTATTGTTAAGAACCACATTGTTATTGGTTTTTTTTTGTTGTTGTTGTTGTTTATTTTTGCTGCTGGTCTTCACTAATAGCAGGACTTTTAATGTTGCTATGTTTGTTAACTGCAAACTTTATCTACGATCTCCTGATTTCTGCCAGATCCCAACTCAAACTATGAAGCTGATGTACATCTTACTAAATGCGGAGTGTCTTTAAGGGACGTGATACTGAAAATGATGGCTCTTTCACAGGTGAGAAGAAAATATACATTTTCAATAAGGAACGACCAGACAAGCGTTCCCTGCATTTTTCCTATGTTGTATACATATAGCCTGTGTGGAGTAGTAACAAAGGAAAAGATACCTTTACACCTTTGCATCCTCTATTTCTCCTTCCTTCCTGTACTCAGAGAGAGAAAGATCTGCTTCACAAAGGAACTAGGTATTTCACAGAGTGTAGCATAGACTCCTGCTGCTTCTAACACTGAGTCATGGATCCACGATGAATTGGTGGACTGGTTCTCTTACTGCTTCTAGGGAGTCATTATTTTGAAATGTGTTTTGGTTATACACTTTCTACTCATCTGACAAGTTCATCTGATCTATTACAATGGTAGCTGCTCCTCAGCTATGTTTAGGACAGGAAAGGGGTCAGGAAAAAGAAAACCATGTAATTTTCCTCCTTTCATCTCTCCTTCCACTTATAGGAGTGTGCTATGAGTAAGATGCAGTCTTATAGTTTGTGTCCACAGTAACACACTAGAGGGTTTTTTCCTTTTACTTATTACTAAGTTAGTAAAAGCTCAGGATCACTGGAGCTGGAAGCTAATTCCCCTGGAGACTAGTGTCCCATTGCTAACATAAGTCATGAAGTTGCACACTCACCTGATTTCAACAGCTGCATTAATGAGTACCAGGTCTGCTTGCACCAAGGCAGAATGCGTTAAACTGCCCTGGCATTCTTCTCAGAGGAGTATTTTGTGCTTGCTATTGCACAGAAGAAGAGAAGATAAAAAACAAACAAACAAAACCAACCACCAACCAACACATTCCTTTTATGATGCCTGATACCCATAGTGCATAAAGGTCACCTTAAAAATTCACACCTCAAATATATATACATAAAGAAAGGTTAGTAGCAACCAAGAGTTTAAGTGAAGGTGACAGCCACAAAAATGATGTGCATAAACTATTTTCAGTTGCTTCTGTACACTCAGTGGATGGACTACAAGAAATCCAATTCTCCCTTTTACTGCTTATGTACATCCCCACTTCATAACCAACATTCTTTCCAACAGATGACAGATCTATTAAGTATTAAGCCTGAAACTCTGATCTACCATGACCTCAGATACGTATTTCCATAGAAAACTAACCATTTTGTACTGATAACTTTAATAGCATTAACTTCAGCAATATTTAATAGGCACTGACCTAGCTGACCAACACATTCCTATGGCTGAAGGTCGGTTTAAGAACACCGCCTGACTGAGATAACCAATGGACCTTATCAATTACTTTCTTTCTATTTTAGCTATGCCTGCAAAGCAAACTTTGGGAAGTTCCCAATAGTATTTCACATGATGAGTATTTCACTCCGCTCTCCAAGATATTTATCTGGAAATGCTGTAGTGGAATATCATCACAAAAATTAGACTGGTGGTCCTCCTGTTTTCATCTTTACAGTCTGAAGAGGAATATTGGCAATCACGTGCCTGTAGCTGTGGTCCCATACAAAAGTCATATACCAGAAAACTGATTAATATTCTTTTCTCCCAGTATCACTTTTCGCTACTCAAATAAAACCTACTGTTAGTAAAGTCTACGAAATGGAGACTGCTGAATGGTTTGTGAAAAATACATGCATTTCCCATTGCGTACCCTCAAGTGCACATTTCTAAGTACTGAGACTAACTGAAGTACTTTTAAAAGATTTAGCAGCTTTATTATCCCATGAAATCTGCAGAGATTATACAAATAAGCAACTAAGATTATTTATCTCAGTTTGCAGTGATAAATACGGCTTTTCTGAATGATCTGACGTCCTAACACGGAGCACAGTATTGTTAGCTGTTTCATTTTCCTATTCTGTAAAATGCTACCTTCTTGCAACTGAAGGGTGCACCATATCTACATTTGTAATATGGCTTCAAATCACTACATGGAAGAAGTTGTACAACTGCAGACCATTATTAATATTCTTTTCTACCTTTTTTTCCATAAACATTGTCATATTAATTACAAAGGACAGTCAGAAGGCAACGAGAATTACATAATCGATTAACATTTGTCTTCCTTGAAAATTACAATGGTATGAAAAAGATTGCTCATTTTAGCAATATGCTAAGTGCTGCAGATACAGAAATGAAGATTTAGGTAGTTGTATGGAACTTACTGAGGTACAGAAGTCACATTCTGGGAAACATAAGCTTTCTTAGTTTTTATGAATGCTATATTTAGCTACTGAATAGAGGTGAAGATTTTCAAGGGTTTATAGCTTAAAGATGAAAGAGTAAGCAGTATGCTGGGCAGTAATGTTAGCATCCGCTTTCTGGGCTTGTCTGGGGAAAAGGCTGTTCTGTGATCTAGCCTACCCAGAAGCTGCTCTTGGCTGTTTGGTGCTACAAAACGCAATGCAATGGAGTTTACAAGACTATTTCTTAGAAGTACAGTATAGTTACAAACACCATTTTTAGCAAAGTTAATTCAAGCTTCTGCCTGAATGAGCCATGGGTACCATATGTATTTTTGTTACAACCAGCCTCCACTTTTATTGAGTTATTCAAAAGAGAGAAAAAAAATCACCATAGTTCTGAAGGCTGACTACTTTTTCCATGTGCTGGGATGACTGCAGTTTCCACAGCATTGACGAGTAATTGAAATTCTGCCTGCACCAGTCACTGAGCAAAACCTTTCAAATGGAAAAACAACGTTCTTGAGCAAAGGACACAGGGATACAATGCTGCTGAAGATGCTCACTGTATAAACATCCTTATATGTTTACATCTGAATACATACCCAGTGCTCTGTCAGTTGCTAACATTCAACAAAGCCCATAGGGAAGATGTTTTCTACAGAACTGACTACCTTATTTCATGAAGGACAAAACAGAAATGAGGGCATCAGTGGCCCTTGTTAACCAAGGGTGACACCAGAAATACAGCAAACTTAACCAAAAGCACAATTCCCAAAGCCCAGACCTGGAATACCATGGGATCACAAAAACAAACAAACAAACAAACAAATGCATGAACTTTTGAAAGAACACTTAAAGATTTTCCATTACAATACCTGATATCATGTAAATCAATACCAAAAGGAAAAGGACTTTCCTTGACTGCAACCAAAATACATGAAGAACAATTAAATCATTTCTGGAATTCTTCATCACAAAAATTGATTTGAAAACCTACACCTTTTTTTTTTTTTTTTATCTTTTATTTCTGTACAATCAGCATGTTGAGGAATGGTAAGTTATTGCTTAATAGCCCAAACCATGCAGTTCTAGGACAAGTGCAATCTAATATTATTTATGCCTGCTTTCATAGACCTTTTGAACAATTTTCTTTTATCACCGTATTCAGAGCAAACAGACATTTTCAAGCCACATTTTTTGAAGTAATATTGATCTATAACTTGATTTTGATGTTTATACCCAGGCATGACATTGATTTATTTGGAGGACAGCAAGAGCTCAAAAACTGTTAGTTATAATTATTTCATGTAAGGAATATACTGCAGGTTATTTTCCACTGAAGATAAGAACATTGTTATCTAAAACCCTGAGACCGCTGACTGGCACTGTTCTGATCTCTACTCATAAAAAGCTATCCTATATCATTCCGTACATGGACATTAAATAGATGCTAGATTACACTGCAGCTCTACACAACAGATTCTCTCTTATCTTGAACTTCGTTTGCAGTTTATGTGGCTGACAGACCATTTGTAAAATAAAGACAAACACAAATAAATTAGACTGAAAAGTATGGTATAGTGGGCATAACAATAATAGTTTGCACAATGCAATCAAGATCTTCCTAGTAATCATCGAGGAAGTTCTTACAGAATGGCTAAATACATTAGCTTACTTTTCTTTGTCACATTTTGGAGTTGAAATTTGTATTCCAAGCTGTTTGTCTGATCTAATATCCTCTGCAACTGACGGTTGATTCCAGCTCCATCTTATTTTAATACAGTCTGCGTGGTTGCATACAACACAACCCCACAGGATTCCATCCTAGACAGAAAACTCCTATCGTCTCATATTCTTCACTGCCAACAGAGTGATTTTTCAATAGAACGCTGCTTATAATTGAGTATACTAGTAGACTTGAGAGGTATACTATAACTTCAATATATCTTATTGAAGTTATACTATACTTCAATAAGAATCTAATCATTTCGTTTCAAAGACGCAGCGAACGTACATTTCTCTTTTAAAGCAGTTTATCTGTTGATGCCCAGCACTTATAAACCTAAACCCCAGGACTTTAACGGAAGGCACTTAATAACTTAAACCAATAAATAATAAAACCTCACTGGGGTTTTATTGGAAGTGGATTTTCAAAAGGGTAATGTAATTCTGAAACTTAGTTCCTGCCACCAGTCATGCAGCTACTTCTGAAGATGTAATTCTGGGCAGTTGTGACTGAATAAGGAAGAAGCACAAACATTAGTGTAGAAACAAACACAAACAACAACCGGCATGTACTGTGCAGATGTCTGTATGCAATCTGCCTTTCCCATAGGATCAAAAGGATAAGAAATTTAAAACCAGCAACTGGTGAAAAGTAATTAAACGACTCATGAGGGAAAGGTTGGAGTGACTAACACTTGCCTACAAATCTGTCTGAAGAGAATTCCAGTAATTCACAACTAGAGATCATCCCCACTGAACACAGTACTATCTATTTCTAGAGCAGCTCTCTCTTGCTTCTGTATTTTGTTTTTCACTCAAATAATCATCTTTACAGAGAAACAACCATTTATAAGTGGTCAAGAATTGTACATAAATGGAAGTAAACTCATTTGAAAGTTGCATAGGTGAAGCCAGGCTTCGTCAGGATAACTTTTTGGAGAGGATGGGTAGAGAAGGTCAGTTAGATCATGCCCTTGGAAACACCATCTGATAATTTTTCAACTTGTCCTGGCTCACGAAGCACAATGTGGTAAACTCACCCTGTGCAAGTAACAACTGCAGTGTCTGCTGTGCCTAAGATATATTGGAAGACATTAATAGGACATTGCCAGCACTGAAATCATTGACACTCCACTTACTGAAAGGTTTCTGGAAAGGACAAAAAGCTGTTCACTAATACACTGGCAGAGACAAGATAAACATAGCATTCATCTTTTCTCATGGAAAACTCTTCACAAGCTGCTTGCTATTTTCCAACCACAAAAGATTATCACAAAAGCTGTAAAGGAAAAAGCAAACTCTAGGCAAGACGAATGACATTTTAATACTTCCTTGGAACAAACGAAATCCTGTTGAATATAAAACCAGAAGAACTGCCATATCAGAACAAGACAATAAACCATTTCAGTCCATTATTCTGCTTCCAAAAAAGGCTAATTGCAGCTTTTGAGGACAGCTTAGGTTCCCTGTAAACTGAAAAGTTCTATGCAAGAGTAAGGAATAATTTTTAGCTTTGCTGCAGTCTGACCATAAAGTCTAAATGTAGCAAGTACACGTGATCACGGCAGGACAGCTCTGTTTCTAATTTCATTTACCCCAAGTACCAATACTAGTATTATCCTGCAATGTGACTGTGCTACACAAACCCAAGGAGATGGTGTAGGTCAATATTTGTAACAGATACCTCTGAAGAAGCAGAAAGACTGCTGAAAGGTGTCTTCCCATTCAGGGTTTGGTTCTATTCATTGTCTCCAAATCTGCTTGCCTGCAAAACTGTGAGATTCTGTAAACCTTCCTATATTCTTCCCAACCCTTCTTCCTCAATTTCTATTTAGGGCCATATTCCTTGATCCAGAGAACAGTATTTGCTCCTGGGAGTAATGGCATTACCTTAACTACAAAGACTCAGTGAGGGTTAATTACAACACCCACAAAATGCATTAAGTTTCTTGTAAGAGTGTAAGCTTCTACTGAAAGTTAATATAACTGCCAAATCCTTGGAAATAAAGATTTTGTTTCAGAATTACTTCCTAAAATACTTTCTATCACGCATAACAGTTTCTGATTTGTTTCCTATTGATGACAACTACAGTTTTGCTTATAACTTTTGTGTATGTCTTCATATGCACGCAGGCACACATGTTATTGCAAATAAATAAACAGATCTACTACGTGCACTTAGAATAAATTGTATCAAGAACTTTATTTTCAGATTATCTTTCTCTCATGTGGAATAGCTCTACGTACCAGCATCTTTTCAGTGCTAATATTTCATATATATATATGTGTGTGTGTATATATCTCTCACTACCGTTATTCACCAGTGCACCTTCTGATGCCAGTCCATGTGATACAGAGTTGTACTAAAAACAGGACAAAATCCACCAATTTCACAGGCATTGTACAGCAGTCAGATGGCCATTAGTGACTTGGACTGTCCAGCAAAAGCTCTCAATTCCATTTCTAAAGCCATCAATTTACTGTCTTCCCCCTGCGTCACTGCAACACGCATGACATTTTCCACAATTCCGCATAGGAAAGCTTTGCATTTATGTCATGATTGTATACTGAAGGGATGTGTAAAGTCTCCTGAGTGTTGTCCTCGTTGGTGTACTAGTGTCAACAGGTAAAACGTTAGGTGTTTTTAGCTCTAAATCAAAAGCCTTATTTTTATATATGCTTCATTTTTAATCTCAAATTAGGAAAAGGCACAAGTTTTCCTGATCAATTCCTTACCTTTGTTTGTCCTTCTGGTCGTAAGTGTATTCAACTCTACAGTGTATTTTTTTTAATCAGATCTCTTTCTCTGTGCTCTAGTGTCCTCATCTTTCTTGAGGAACATCACACTGCTGCTGTTCAAACATTACAACACCTTTCAGCACTTGTGCATGGTGGCCAACAATCGTGTCACTTGACTAAAGACTGAATCAAGTTACGCAGTCTCTGTAGACCAAAACAAACCATATACAGCAAAGTATCCATCCACTAATCATTTTAAATCCAAAGAAACATTTAGTAACACAGATCAATCCCCTCTATTCACATTCTTAATTTTTCCTCACATTCTTAATTTTTCCTAACCTTAACACCCACACTCCATGTTGTGCTCTTACTCCCTAAACCTCTTTTCTCCCACATATTTTTTTTTTTTTTTTAGCATTTTCATTCCCCTGCCTCAGCCTAAAATTTGAAAACCGATGTAAAAGGTTTAGGCAACCATCTCAACAGAAGTCAGAGATACTGGAAAGTAGTTTACAGCTTTTCTAAAACTCTGAGCTCTCAGTGAAAACACTATTGTGAAACAGAGTAAAGGCAACCTCTTCAGCATCCAGTGAAGTCCAGCAGGAAAAATCACATCTATCGTCACCCTAATGATATGGTATTTAGCTTGAGTTAGGGTACACAATAGCTGCATCTATCTATGTATTCTCTACAAAAGAAGCAGTATGACTATTCTTTCAAGGGCCTGCAGGGACTAGTCCAATATTGCCCGCTTTTGTGTCTAAAAATACATATTTGCTTACTCAGCCAGCTTCTGCATTTATTTCCCTAAATGTATAAAATGGCTGTGGCTCTGCAGTACAACACTGTGTGACCGTGCTGTGTCTCGGGGTGTATTCATCAAATTACAACGGCACTGTAATCAGACAGAGACCAAACTAAGTCACCCAGGAAGGGAAGTTTCAGGGGAAAGTAGTCCTGACAGATGATGTATGTTAATAAGTTGCATTTAAAAAACAAGACTGAATCTTATTTTGCGGTTTCAGAATTTAAAATCTGTTTCTCTCAGGGATTTTTGGCTGTATACGCTCTTATATGCTCTTAGCACCTGATCCAAACAGGAATGCACAGCTCCTTCCACCAACTGATAGCTCACACCCTTGGGAGATAAAGGATTTTTATACCTCTTGACCATAACAGCTTTTACTTTCATACCTTTGAATCTAATATGGTCATAGTTATGAGGCACAGAAAAATGTAGGATGGAAAAAAATTGCCAGTGCAGAAACTTTCTCATGAACCAAAAAGTATTTCTTTTTAGCATTAATGTGTGTATCTAACCTAAGTAGCAATACTCTACATTTCCAGGGCAAATAAATTGTAACAGTCCGAGTAAGCTAGCGGGAAATCCTGTGAAGGAGATAAAACCTCGGTATAAAATGAAGGTGCAGTCACTGCTTAGGAGAGAGAGATTGGAGCTGATACATGTTCTCTCAATATTTTGTATTTTATAACCCCTAGGTTAAGTGCCAAGCATGCAAAATATCAGTTTATTGTCGGATTCTGCTGCAGTAGTAAAAATGAGAAAAAAGGACTTGCTAAAATTATAATATATTGTACTTTGAGATCTTTTATGCATATACAGCTCAAAAATCCACCATATCCACGGTAAATTTCTGTGCCCTCAGCAGTCACTTGTGCAAGAGTAAATCTTCCCAGTTCTTTTTAAATCCCTCTTGTACCAAATTAGTGGTAGCCCAAACTCTACATATGTACCTGTCCAAAACCATTATTTTTTTAAGCTGTCATATATGTTTCCCCAGTCCTGTCACCTATCTTCTGTTCACATAAATACATACATTTCAAAATTACATCCAGCTACATCTGTTGTTTTCTTTCTGAGTGGGCTTGTCCAGGCTTTTTTTTTTCCTTCAAATATCAACTAGCCTGCTAAATCATGCTAAGACCAGGCATAAAAACACAGAGAGCAATTTAAGCGCATCGTGCCTGTACTTGAAGTTATGATGCTATGCAATTTACCATGTTTCCCTGATATAAGACGTGCCAGGGGTTTAAAAATCACCAGTCCAAGCACTACGGAGTTATTAAATGACAGCCAGCCAGCTAAAACAACAACCAAAAAGCTGGTACACAGGATCTTCGTTCAGGTATATCTGAAAGACACAGCTAAGCATTACGGAACAAGATTTCAACTCCTATTACCCACTGCACAGGCTTACCTGGAAGTCTGTGAGTATGTATTTTCTTTGGAAGATGAGCATAAATTCATTAATTTCAGGCAGCAATTTAGGAGCAATTCTCTCTACCGGGCAGCTACAGTTGACTTTATGAGAGACCCAGAAGCTCAGCTGTTACATATTAATGTAAGTGGACCAACTTCAAAGGAGCAGTGCTGATTAACACCAGTTCACAATTTGGCTTTTAACAGCATTGTCTGATTTTTTTAATGTTTTGCTTATATTATGGCTATTAAATTTGCCCATAGGGTTTATAAAAAATACTAATTTAGACATCAGGAGACAAAGGAGCCCAAGAAAGACAAAATACATCTTGCTGTATATAACTGTTGTTACTCTCCTTAAGCTGTAAACTGGGTCAGATGCATGATACCATTACGGTATCCCCTAAGACTGAATGGAGATTAATATCAAAGGTAAGAATGTGATTGCTGTAGAACAATTTGATGAGAAAAACAGTGGATGGGCTTGAATAAGGCAGGACAGTATGGCTAAGAACTGATTTTCTACTTTAATAATCCATCCTCATGTACCACCACACCTCATTATGTGGTATATATGAACAAAGACTTGAATTCTCACAGTTTTGTCAACTTTGTTCACAGTTCTGCAGCCTGCAAATGGATGCAACTCAAACCTTGACTCCTAATCCCACCTTGACTCCTAATCCCACTGAGGTTAAGCAGAACCATGTTCTAGGAGAAAGAGATGATGTCAGGAAAAGTTTCGCTAGCTATCTAAAAATCCATATCTGCATGCATGAAGTTTCTATTGTATTATGCGCTACAGTTTTAAGCAGCTGTTGCCCGGGACTGCTTCAAATGACATGGTTCTACGAGAGACTTCCCTTTATTTAGAGAAGTTCCAGTGATATCTAGTGTCCTATGTACCTCAGTATACAACCGCAATATATCACACGTGTCCACAACACAGCATTATTCCACAGCTCTGTTCCCATCTATCCTTCCTCCACTCTATGTGAAACCATCATAGAACAACTGACCCTTGTAAGGCCACTCCCTTGCCATACCAAGCTGTGTCCCATCCACAGCTACAGCGTGAGGACACCATGAAGTGGAGTGACCCTTGATGAGAATTTTTATGCAGGGCTACCACCTCAGTGATAACTTATTTACTGAACTCTAATCATTATTTGAAAAATTACCACTCACAGAATCACAGAATTTCTAGGTTGGAAGAGACCTCAAGATCATCGAGTCCAACCTCTGACCTAAAACTAACAGTCCTCCACTAAACCATATTGCTAAGCTCTATATCTAGATGTCTTTTAAAGACCTCCAGGGATGGTGACTCCACCACTTCCCTGGGCAGCCCGTTCCAATGTCTGACAACCCTTTTGGTAAAGAAGTTCTTCCTAAGATCCAACCTAAAACTCCCCTGGCTCAACTTAAGCCCATTCCCCCTCGTCCTGTCACCAGGCACGTGGGAGAACAGACCAACCCCCACCTCGCTACAGCCTCCTTTAAGGTACCTGTAGAGAGCGATAAGGTCGCCCCTGAGCCTCCTCTTCTCCAGGCTGAACAAGCCCAGCTCCCTCAGTCACTCCTTGTAGGACTTGTTCTCCAACCAGAGACAACGCTACTTTACTATGCTGGAAAGGGCTTTCATAAACCCTTTTACATGGGGAATGTATTTGAGGACAACGTTTTGGGAATACTTAAGAAAAAAGGGATATTCTAACTATATCGCATTATACCTTTCTAAAGTTAGAAACATTTGATCTTTTCCCAAAGTGCCTTGATATATCCGCTATTCCTAGCAGTTCAGTTGCACTGGGCTAGTGAAAGAGGGTAATGCTTCATAGCTTTCCAGAAAGACACAATTCATTGAATGAGATCAAGATCTCCAGTCAAAGGGGACATCTAATTCCTTCTCCTGTCCTTTAACATAATCATTTATTCCAACTGTGTTAGCAGCTACATTTGCTCAGTCAGTTCCTAAAACTCTGAAGATGAAGACCCCCAGTCTTCCAATTCTTTCACTGTCTATATATCAGAGAGGCTTTTCTCACTTCTAATCTGAATGTTCCTTGCTAGAATGTTCCTTGAAATTTAAGATCATTATTTCTTGTCCTAACAAAAACAGACATAAAGAACATTTTTATGGGTTTTTTTTGAGAGCTTTTTGGGAGCTTTACATATTAGCAGACCACTTCTGTTCACAGGCTTCCTTTTTCAAACCAAGCAATTCCTTTATTAACCCCAGGCAGGCGATGCTTTCCAGAGCTCCAATCATTCTCAAGGCTTCAGAAAAGTGGTTCAAAATTCTGAACTGAAGTTTCGTGACCAGGGCTGTAATTTCTTGTGTTATTAAAAACAGAACTAAAATCAGCTAAATAAAAACCAGCTAAACTTCATACTCTGTACTTCCTACTTCATAGGAGAGCTATGGTGACAGCTTTACATCTAAAACAGTCATTGAAAAACAAATATACAAACGCTAAAATGTCCTGAAATATATAATGATAGACCTAGCAGAGTTAACAAGCCAGTACAAAGCTGCTTAAAGTAAAGTCAGAAATAATTACTGGTTACAAAAAGTCTTGTTGACAGCACTTAATGTTGGTCTCTTGAATTATGAGAAGCATGCCTTGAGGGCAAAATGCATGTAATGCTTGAAAGTCTGGAGTATACTTCCAGTTGGCAGTTTTAATAGCACACTTCCACGCTGTGCTCATTTTTATATTGTTAGTAAGCAACTTCTTGAGGAAATCACATTGCAGTCAATGTGCCTTTGTAGGAATTTGTTCTCTTCCACCTCAGCTGGCAGGGTAGCAAGGATAGAGCTGACCACGGTTGAGCGTAACGCCAATGACAGAGATGGGCCTACCTGCTTTTAAGTATACCTTTGGAAGGAATTCTGATACAAAACCCAAAGTACACTTCATTTGAATACAGCAGCAACTGAGATGTCACCAAGTTTCTGCACAGGTAGCTGAGAAAGAGCAATTTTAGAACATCATACATAAAAAGGGGGTGGCAAGTTTGGGTTCAACAGTTTGCAAGATGGATTCATTAATACAGACAAGACATAGGAGAGTTTCTCCCTGACTCTGCTGGATGACATGATGTAACCTAAAATATACAAAAAATGGTACTAACAGTACCACTCAGAATCATACAGCTGAGAAGCAAAGTGGTGTGACCCATCAGCAGAGCAAACTTCATCAGCCTTTCTCACCTTCCACACTTAGTATAAGTCTTGGAAGACATTGGGTAATTAGTTGCAATTATTTCTACCCTTTTCTCCTTGCAACCCTGTTCAAAACATTAAAAGATGTGCATCCCATCCATTAATTCTGTAGAGAACACTACTCAAACCAAACCTTGAAGCTAATAGTATGTAAAGCTCAGATTAAAAGGTGTTTCCACCACGTAATTGCACATCAAAACAACCACTATTTGCGAATGTAAACAGTGCAGTCTCCTAACACGTTCAAAAAAAATTGTTACACAGTAAATCCACTGTTTCTTCTGATGTAGGTATATAGGTATATTCCACTGGTTGACGTTAACTGTATTCAAATAGAAAGAGAGCATAATATTGACACAATATCACCCCCATATACTAAGCCACAAATTTTCAGGATGCCTCAGTGGCAAACTGCCTGCTGCCTCCTAATGACAGTCTGCTGGGGCACGTTAATGACATTGTGCTACTCCAAGAGAAGATTATTTTTTTAGTGCATCTTTTCTCTATGCAAGTAGCATGTTTACGTCTTACAGAGACTGGAGGCAATAGTTGTCTGGCTTCAAATTGCTGTTTAGCCGGACTGCATTTCACAGCTGTTTTTTTGTGGGCACTATTTTCATATCACAGGGTACCAGGTTAAAAATTATGCCTTCTTTAGAAATGCAACAATATTTTGTTCCCAGAATGTGAACCTTGTTCTCAGGACATAAAATAAGAAAAAGGAACAGTCAATTTATGTATATTACTGGATCTTTCTACCAGAGATGCCCTGTTCTGCACTTAGCAGGTATGCCAGTGCCACTGAAATCTACGTCTCCTCACCACTGACTAAGCCACACAGGCCTAAAGGCTTTACCTGCTGTATTCCAGCTGACTAACAAATGCTGTCTTGTTTTTGGAGAGGCTGCTTGCAGCACCACAATTGCTTCTGGTTGCAGTATATTTTAGCGAAATTCTTCAGGAATCTGAACTAACAGTTGGAGTCATGGGGGTAAAAAGCACTGTCTCAGAGCTGGAAAAAAAAAAAAAACAACAACAATAGAATCATATTTAAAACTAACCCATACACAGTACTGGTATTGTAGGCTTCCATTCTTTAGTTTATTTTTGACTTCTTTTCTGCTTAAGATCAAATGTGCATGTGGGCAACTTTTTTCTCCTGCATATGTTGCAACCTGAAAAGAGTCTATCCTTTACAATTTTGTGAGGCCACTAAAGTTTCCCGGTGGTAAAGCACTTTCTTTTTCTGTAGCCCCTTTAGTCCCTTCCTGCTCTCATTTCCTTACCTAAAATATTTCTCTTGACATAAAGAATAGACATGGAGCCATATAAACAGAGGAATTAAAAGGTATGTAGGGCCTACATTGTACTATCCACAGGCACAGATGGAAAAAGATTAGGTAGACAATTAGACTGGGAAACTGGAAGGAATTCCGCTTTCCAGAACACCTTTACTCTGAAAGGACTTCCTTTCTCAAAAGTTTATTCTTCTGCAACTGTTTCTCCAACCTTCCTTTGAGTGTATCCTCTGTTTGTTATGGTAGTAAGAAATTATTTACTGCAACAAAATTAACACGTCCCCTATTCTTTTGATATGGAACATTTTTATTAGATGATCCTTCTCATTCTCAGTCAAATATCAAAGTGTGGGTTTCACTTTTCATTCGTGTGTCAAATAAGGTGTAAGCATTTTGTTAAATAAATGCTAAGGAAAAGAAGGAAAGCTACTCAAAAATCAATCTTATTTGACTCAGCTGAATGATGTGCTACAGATACTTTATTCCAACAGAAAAATGTTGTGAATTTGGAAAGAAAACTAGTTCCATGTTTAGAAGATAAGGGTGTAACAATATAAAGTGAGATAAACACCAAAGTTTAATTTGCATTATTGTTATTATCATGACATAGGTTTATCACAAAGCACAGGGACACCCCTCCTCTGTCAGCTTGAAGATATTCCCAGTTATGCTGTATTTTCTTAGCAAGTGCATTAATATTGCTGTTTTCACAAATAGAAAAGGCTATTCTTTATCTATTCCTAAAGCAATCTTTTTCTTAGGTTTCGTATATAACTTAGCACAGACAAACAGCGAGACTGGTTCTTTTCATGAAAAAACATAACTTATTCTCTTGATATTACCTCATTTGTTTTTAAACAGCCTCTGGCTGATAAAACTGAGGACATCTGTTTCATAAATATTTTAAAAGTAAGGTTCAGGTGCAAAACACTTCAAACTTTAGAACACATACGTACAGCAACACATATGTATGAATTAATAGGATATGGATTTAATGTGTTGCTAGCATCTTATTCAAAGTCATTTTTGTTTAGAATGTGCTAAATAAATTCTGCTGGGTAGAATAATCTTCATAGTCAAGGCAAGTAGGAAGGCAAACTCCCAACAAATATCTCCAACAAATTAGAAGAAAAATAAAGCCAAACAGGAGACAGTGCCATCCTTCCCAACAGCAGTCTTATAAAGAGAGATTTTCAATTTTTTATTTTGATACTTGAATCAGTACCTCTCTATTAACATTCTCCCCTCAGCATGCAGTACACCTGCAAATATTGTGACCTCCATCAGCTGTTTAATGTCACTCAGATACATTCCTGTCATGTGTGCGTGTACATGAGGGTTTCTTGTTGATTGTTCTTACACATCATTTTGAAGTCTTGCTGATTTTCTCAATGAAGTTCATGCTAGAGCATTCACTGAGTTCCAAGTAACTAGGGACAGGTTAACATCTAATTAACAAATAATTAGTTTTCATAACTAAATGTACTACATTTTGCTACTATAATGTTATGGATATTTTCTTGTCACATGAACCCAACTAGGTGGAGAAAATTGCTTTTTCTGGAATGTCAGAGGATATATTTTAGTGGATGACTGCTTCTTTTCACTCGAAGAGAATCATTTCTAGCACTAGGAAAAACTAGTAGAAGCATACTCAGAAAAAATCTGCAAGCTTCTGTGTAGTCTCCAGCCTCATGAAACAGCATCTGGTCGCTGTCTCACTGAAGTGAGCTCCACTCAGTTGTATAGCCTCAGTGCTAGGAGAAACTTTCAACAAATTGCTGTAATTTATGTTTTCTGTCAGCTCCTGATAAGAATCCTATTAGGACAGCTTGATGCCTCTGGCAACAGGAATAGCTAGTAAGCTCCACTGGGAAGGTAAATCATCTTCCACCTTGAAACATGAGTGGATCCCTCCAAATTTAAAATACACCTCTTTATAATAACAATAACTTCATTAATATTGGCCGGAGTTTGTAACCCACAGATTTCCAAACAAAGACACTCAGCTTAGGCTGAGCCCACTTGCCGTAGTTGCAGCACTCCAGACAAACTAGACGTTCAAGCTGAGACTTGTGCGTCCTCCTGCTGGCCCTTAGAATGGTACGTTGTGAGCATTAACGCTCTCCTTAACTAAGAATTCCCAGACTGTATTTATTGCTCTCTCATATAGTCAGGGAAATAAAATTAAAAGAATTTTTAAAAGGAAGCTGAAAAAAAAACAACACTGTGAAAGGTCTTTTTGACTATCAGGGCAGCGATACAATATGGCCATTCACAACAATCACCTGTTTGCTTGCAGGTTGGTGACCTCGCAGTCGTTAAAGTTTAAGAGGCTTATTCAGAAGAAGGCCTCTCTTTCCTACCTCTGTTGTAACTGCAGACTCTTGCACAATATGGGTATTTATAAAGGAGAAATGCATACCTGGGAGAGGTAATAGTGAACTGTACTACCATACACCCACTTTTTAATCCCTTAATTATTTAGCATATCCACAAGGAGACTAAACATTTAGACTCACTAGGTGCCCATGACATGCAAGAAAAGTATAATAGGAACTTGTCAGCTGCATACCTTACTCTGGAAAATTATCCGCGTTATAAAATATTTATTTCTCTGTACAGACATAAAGTAATAGGAATAACGATGTTTGCAAAATGATCTAGTGGGGACAAAACCAATCAAAATATCAAAATGCAGCACCCCAGCACAAACAACAAAATCCTGCATGGAAGTTCCCAACGACTTTCCAAATATTTTTAACAGCAGGGAGTGCAGTTAAAAATATTTGTACAATAGGGACTAAAATGTAAGTCTTAAGTTAAGTGCTTGGCTTCATGGTTTCCATGCGGACATTTTACACCTGTCAACTTGTTGCCTTGGTTGGCAAACTAACAAGGTACCCAGAACCCCCATGGGATTCTGCTGTGGGAAATACAGCCTCACTGGCAACAAAAGGAGCTAAGGATGGTTGAAGTGAAATGAGAGCTGGGACATTGTCTGAGGGTAGTCTTAAGTTACAACCATGAGAAATAAAAACTATTCACGGAGACAACATCAGAGGTAAGCCAAGTAGGGTGATACAAATAAGTGCATTCTACAGTTACACAGCAGATAAAAGATAGGCTTTGTAAACACTGTAAGTGCATTTATGATTTACTAGCCTCTAATAGAGTTAATTACCATCTCTGTTTTCCAAAGTAAACAGCTTTTTCCTAATGAATCATGATTCAAGTGAACTAAAATCATGTCTAAAAATAAATTGACAAAATATCTATTTTTAGACGTGCTATTCTTGATTTGAATTACAAGTTGCACGTACCTTTCAAGCAGGCTTTGCTTCTGATGCCAGAGTTCTCTCACATGAACAAAGGAAGTGTAATGGAAATTATGTATTCTTTACAAATCTCCAACTTTGGATACACATAGGTCAGTTTCCACACAAATCAAAATTGAAGTGGACATCCTCACAGATTTTAAGGACTCTAAAAGCAAATGTAAATAATGTTTAATCAAGCTCGTGTAGGCCATGGAAACTGAGGAACATCTTTTCCTAACATAGGCCCTGAAAAAGCATTCACAGCTTGAAGAGTAATACCCATGCATCTTTTGTCTGACAAATACATCTGGAGTCTAGAAAGAGAAATTAATCTCTCCATAAAGATGTATGTTTGCTGCCAGCACCAAAACTCCTGATAGATTACACTGAACTATTTCAAAAAGGACTATTTATTTCAAGTAGACACTGCAAAACACTCAACGCTTCTCATCAAACTGAGTACAGAACAACCTCCTACCCTGTCTTTGCAAACTTTTCAGAGTTCTTCAGCAATATTGGTACCAAAATCAAAGGAAATATTTCTTCCTGAAATGAAAAAGTGGGATGAGCAACCACAGTTTTGCCTTTCAAATAAGAAAGGGTTATTTCATAACCACACAGAGATAGTTCCTCAACAGACTTTACATCTCACTCCTCTTAAACATTTTCTCCTCTGAAGCTCTTCCTTACTGCATAAAGAATTTGTAAGTTCAGTTTCCACTTCCTGTTACTCGCCAAACAGAGGAACAACAGGAAAAGAAAGGGGAAAAAACAGTTCATCAGTATCTCTCATGCACATATCTTCACCTCTTTCCTAGGACACTGTACCTCCTGTAAAGTCTCAGGAAAACACTGGGAAGTCTAATTTGTAACAATTAATCCTTATATAGAATCCTATAAGGTTTATGACCAACAACAGGTATTTCAAGTGTAGAAAAGACACATTGGTAAATGTGGAAAAATCAGATAAATGATGGGATAACCAATACATTTCAAGGTTGTGTTCATAATCTGAGAACATACCTAATTTACAAACAGTGGAATATGGTCATTAACACTTTTTTACATGTCCATAGCAACTTGGAGCCTTAACCACTGTGCCTGATATGCTTATATTGTTAATATAAATAAAAGATGGTACCCTCCCCAAGGAACTTATACATACAAGAAACTACTTACAGGGACCTTCAAAAATGGACTTTGTTATTACTCATTACCCTATGCTGAAGTTACAAAAAAAAAAAAATGTCTAACATTCTATTTCTTTAGTGCAAGATGATAAGGGGAAAAAAAGGAAATAAAATACTGGTATAGAATATCCTATGTGAGTGCATAAACACTTATCACCCAGAAAGATCAATGCTTAATGGAATTGGACTTGGAGGGAAACTATAGTTCATACTACAGACCATAAAGAGTCACTTGCCAGATTTCTTCTCCTAAAAGTACAGAAAAAAAGGAGTAAATAAAGGGGGGAGAGGGAGGTCAAAATCCTCAAGTCACTACAGGCTTGTAGAGTGTTGCACCTCCTACTTCACCGTATGAAAGATCCCCTGGGCAAAATGAATCCACAATCCCATTAAAGCAATGGGATTTGTGTGATTTTACCCAGGTTGTTGAGGGACCAGTACACACCAGGGAATTAATACATTAAAGGAGAAAATGAAATGCACGAAGTTCTATGAAGCAGGTATCAATAATTAATGCTTTTTTCCATTGGCTTTTCACACTCATGCCATATTACAGAGAGGGAGTCCATAAAAGCGTTGCCCATGATAATAAGAAGATATAATTATCTTTAAGACAATTTAATATAATGATAATAATAAGATAATTGTTATAATAATAATGCCAAAGCCCCAAGCTATGGAGACTATGTAACACAGAAAGGAAAACGTACTCTGTTTTTAATATTAATTTTGATATTTTCTTACTTGTCACGTTGGATGTCATGAATTGTTACACAGTAAACAGTCCCAGAGAGATTTTTGTTATACAAATGAGTTTGAAGTTCTTGCAAACAGCTTAGTCCATAAAAGTCAACATCATGGCCTGAGCTAAAAATACAAAAATAAAAATAAAAAACTCAAAAATCAATGCTAAAACCCCTATGCTTTTTAGTATGAGTTTCCAGAGAAGGAAGCAGAGAGTTTTTTCTGAGGAGGAATGATGATTACAATTGATGATTACTGATGATTACAATTCAAAATTGACTGGTTTTTGCAAGCTGGTTTTTGCCCATATCAGGACATAATGCTTTTTTATAACGGTAACAATTTGCAAATGAGAGAAATATTCTTGATATTTGTATTTTGGGTTATTTATACTTTAAAATCTACTTCGATAATGTGTTCCTTGTGCCTTTGAGGTATCTGAAGGCTGTTGTTCAGTAGGAAGTAGTCCCACATACCCACTCTGGCAATTTCAGGCTCAAAATGTAGATCTGGTGATGTGATTAGAAAATTAGATTATTCTCGTTATGAAATAACTTCCTTTTTAATTTGCTCATGCATAGAATGTCACTGTATAAAAATGTCTAGTATCAAGGAAAAATCACGGGAGAAAAAAACTTCAAGGAGCTTTCAAGCCACCATGCTTTGATTTGGACCAAGATTTCAAAACCCTACAGTTCAGCAGTGTTGGCCAACACAAGTGGCTGTTCCTAGAAACTGCCACGTTTTCCCACTGAAATGAAGTTTTCACTGGCACACAGTGAACCTTATGGTTTTGTTGTTGTTGTTTTGGGTTTTATTTTGTTTTTAAAAACAGAACTGCCTCCTCCTTTTTCCTCTTTCTTTGTAACACGGCAGACTGCCCTGCTTTTACTTGCAGGAAAAATCTATCTTTATAAGAGCTTATTCTCTCCTGCCAGCCCATTGTATTTGCTCACCTCTGTAATTAATGAACCAAAAATGGCAATGCATCTCAAAGGGCTGTATCAGCTCTTTATCAGATTTACTGAAGTGATTTGGAAAAAAAGCAAACACCACTTCAACTCAGGCCACTATCACAGCTTCACCAGTAACATCTCAAGGACTTGATCTACAAAAAATAAAAGATCAAAGAATGGATTGCCTCGGGGCCTAAAGCAAGATTCACTTATTTTAATATAATTCCAAAAATTGCTCACTTTTCTTACTATTGTGCCATCACCGGTCGCTTCAAAGAACAAAGCAAGATCTGTCACGAAAGGCCACTAGGCCAAGCACTTTCTGACAGCCCACATCATGCCGCATCATGAGGCCAGGCCCGGGTAAGGCAGACCCAGAGTGACTCACTAGGACAGGGCACCACAGCAGAATTTCACGTACAAATTTCAGAGGCGGAGATGATCTTACAAAATCTCTACAAATAGAAAAAAATATGCTCTCATGCCCAAAACATTGTGTTATTAATCTAACAGGCACGCTATATTCATTTCTGAATACGTAGCATTTTAGAGCACTTACTAGATGCATTGGCAAAGGGGGAATTGCATCGTTGGCTCCAGCCTATTTGCATCCTGCTTTCTTCCTCCACTGTTGTCAGGGTCAGTTCAAGCAGTACCAAAGCAACAGTACGTGCCTTTCATAAAGCAACACATGCTCATATTCCTGAACTTTGACAGCCACCCTTTCTTTTTAAATAGAAAAATAGCTGTGAACTGGAATCCAACCTTCCCTTTTCATAAAGCATCGATATAGTGAGAAAAATCCTGAGCGATGTCTTTGGGTGATAAAATAACAGGGACTGATCGAGCTCTCACTAATTGCTCAAACACTTGTGAGAGACTGGTACTTCCTCATATTGCCACGTGCAATTGCTAACACAAAGCAAGCAAGAGATTAAACAAAATAGACTGGAAACTTGCTAAAAACAATAATACTTTAAAATGATATTAACATTAAGCACATGTGCATCATATCAGATTTATTCCTCTTAATAACAGTAAGATGAATACGGAGACTGAAAAAAGACAAAAAAATGAAAGCCTAAAACCGGTTCCGGGGAGTGCAGATTTATGGGTGTTCTGGCACTGATGCATCCGCAGGTTTCTCACCTAATAGGTTTTAACCTACATTAGAAAGTCAGGGAAGATTATTTTGCCTTTTACTCAGTTACATGCTCCACATTCGCATTTTGTACTATCTTCAGATTCAGAGCCAAGTCCTACATAGCTTTTATTTTCATTGTGGTTCTTTGCCTTTCTATCTTTACAGCGTCACCGTGGGAAGCACTTGTTCAGAAAATACAGCACGGAGAAGTGGCGCTCTCTAATACAGTATTTTCGTCTTGTTAAGGCCATAAAGGGGCCATCACAGAAAAGCAGGGGGATACTTTCAAACCAGCTTTTTTCTTTGAGTCAAGGATTATTCTGGGGGACAGAAAGAAAGCTGCTGTCAATGACAAACATTTTAAATGTCTGCTTTTTAGTTGTCTCCATATATGCTCTATACGTACCCTATATCTGACGCAGATTTCATAAGAGACTTTATTCTCCTAATGAATTGACATCGGCTTGGAGCTAAGTCTGTATTAAATCAGAGAATATACAAGTAATACCACCTCAAAGTTTTTCTGATCAGCAGGCATGTAGACTGTGTACTTTTAAAGCAGTCACAATGAACAGAGCCGTAACCATGTCTTGTACTACAGCACAAGCTCAACTGTGAGTTCCAGGCATGATATGACCCAAAAGGGATCAATTAATCACTTTAACAACTCAAAACTTGTTTTAGATGAACCAGAAACTGCAGAGGTTTGATAGGAGTTATGGGAAGAAGCAAATGAAAATACCGAGTTAGGATTTCACATACACTCTGTTTGTACTCCATCTCATTGATCACGAAAGAATCACCTGCTCAGTCTGGACAGCAGTGAATCTGGGTTAACAATATTAATAATAAAAGGAGCGTTTAAACTGTGTTGGCCATGCACCTGCTCAAATTCAAAACCCCCCTCTTTATTTGAAAAGGATGATAGTTGCAAGCCAAACACCGACACAAGTCACAGTAAGACTACAACATGAAATTAGGAGTTTCTCTTCCTAACTCCGCTATTGATAAGCGATCTCAAACAAGGCTTTCCCCACATTTCACATTGTGCTTACTTGCTTGTGAACTTACATTATCTACGATACAAGACAGAATGCTGTGTTTGTTCAGCACACAGGCCTCTTGGCTTGACTAAGGCCTCCTCACGCTACCAATACAACAGAGAGCATCCATTAAGTACCAAGGTCACTAGTGATTTCAGAAGCCCTTGCTCATGCACAGCAAACGAACCTGCTGTGTTCAAGTAATAGTTCATCTCCGCAGTTCTAGTTCTTGACTCGATCTACATGAGCTTTAGACATAAACCATGCTTTCTGACAAGATTACAAAGCCAACCAAACAAAAAACAATAACAGCCCTCTTAAGGAGAAGTTTAAATATCCACACACACACACACACACACACACAAAATTACAGGATGTGTGATTTTGAAGTCCTTGGAATGATCCTGCCTAAAATTCCTGTTCGAGAAGTGACAGTGCTAGTATGGAATAGTCCATGTGAATCAGTTTATTTGTCATATGAGTTAGAATTATAAGAAGAAATCCAGTTAGATATAACCTATTGCTCAGTATAGAATATGTCGGGAGATACAAGTAGTGGTAGAAGCTCAAAGACGTGAAACATGCCATTCACACACTATAAAACGGCAGTACTTGAAGATACCGAATGAAAGCTCACTTAGTGAAAAGCTCACAGAAATTGCTGAACATGAAGTTACACGTTTGTAACTACTACTCGACAGGCAAAACAAATCTGAGTCAGATATGCAATAAACTGAAGAAAAACCAGAGGTATAAAACCAGTGCATATAAAGTGAAGCTGGCAGACAAAAACCAGAAAGCAGCCAAGGACTCAGAACAGCAGCAGAGAGAAAATAAAGCAATATGCATGTTGGAATGGAGTTAAATGAACGTTAGTCACTCAGCAGTCATAGGTCTGTAAAGACCAAGAGACATGTTGATAGTCTCATGATATAGGTTGAAAAACACGGCATTTATCATTTCTAGACGCTGTTCTTTGCTTCATTATATGTTTAAATAATTGAGAAAGCTATCTAGAGAGAAATTGGTACCTTTTGTCACTGTAGGCTTCTAAATAAAGAACTAAATGAAACAAGAATCTGTAGTTAAATTTCCAGATTTAAAGTATCAGTAGCAACCTGCAAGCTGTAATTATGCTGTTGCTTGCTAGCAAAACCAGAAAAACAGTAAGGCACTGTAAGTAGATCAGATTTGGAAAAGTAATTACTTTCACGCTGTCCAAAGTTACTGATAAAAAGACACAGTTATTTTTCTAATTGCTATTTTAGTGTACACAATGTTCCATTTATTGCATTTAGTTAGTACACATACATGACTTTTGTATGTACATGTGATCCACACACATTGCAAATCGGATGTTCCAATATACGGTGGAGTATTAGGATAGGTGAGCACGGAATTCTATGTAAATATGCCTGATAGAAATCACTCCAAGAGAACGTAGGGGTTCTAAGGGCTGATGTCTTTGGCTGCTTCGGGGAAAACAAAACAAACAAACAAACAAAAATACTACTTTACTTCCTTGTTCATATCTGGTCCTGGACCTGTGTGGCAGATGGTTAAAATTTTTTCAGTGGATTCCAGAGAGGTAGAATTTTTAACCAATTTATCCTTAGCAGATGGCATCCTCTTTCTCCCCAAAAGCCATCCCAAAACGTAGACAATGATTTATGCTCTGGGAAAGGTAGCTCAGTTCTGCACTACAAAAAGGCCATCGCACAGCTGGGAAAGATGAGATAGAACTACATACTCCAGAACAGCAAGTAAACTGCAGTTTGAATGTGAGAGCTGAAGGAAGAGTCATGCAAGACCTAGAAAGCAAGCAACTCATTATTACAGTGGGCGATGGCCTGTATTAGAGGATCAGTTCTTACAAAGGACAGGAATATGTCCTAGCTGTGAAGACTGGATTGGTATCAGTGTCTGAATCTACAGGAGCTCTCCACCAGGATTCAGCGGTATGTGGGCACAGCATCAAGCCTGCCTATTTTTCCTACCAAAACCATGTAAGACAAGTTTAGGTTTTCTTCAGGCAAAGTTGACTGATTTGAAACATTTGCTTTTTTGTTTTCAAGGAAGTCACTAGAAAAGGGCAGTGACACTGCAAGACTAGAGTGACACCAAAGAGGTCAAGAGGGGTTGTATGAAGAACAAGTGGAGCACACATTCAGGCATTCTCATGCCCCAGTCAGCTGTGTCAGAGCCCATCTCAGAGACATTAACTTGTGGACTCATCTGTTTTGTCTTCCATCCTCCAGACCACCACACATGTAAAAAGGTATTTAAGGCCTAGAAACAAATGTTGAGACAATCACCTAAAAGATAGGAATTTTGTTTCTTCTCATGTGGCTACAGCATCAATGGGACATCCAAGCGCACAAAAGCTGTAGAATAGCTTTGCATCCACCTCGGATCACATCCTGACATTTTCATGTCATGGCAGCAGCAGTTCTTAACTTACCAGTGAAACCAGTCCTAAAAATCATTATGTCACGGAAAAGAAAGCACTTGCCCTTTTCCTCACACAGCTGTGCTTTCAGCTTACCCAACAGACTGCTGGCATCACACAACTTGAGGTGTGACGGAAGCCACAGCTGCCTGAAGAGCTGCAGCCCATCTCTGGTTAAGGCTGCCTGCCCACCAATTAAATAAAAAATATGAAAGCTGTAGGTAGGCAGGTGAATAGAAAAGGAAAGGAATAATAAAAGTATTACTGCCATAATTAATTCACATTTTTCAAGCAATCACATCTCCAGAAGAATTCTAATAAAAGGGATGAGCATATTTGATCTCAAGAAAAAAAGAAGGGAAAAGACTGTTTTCCTACGATATGCACCATTTTTTAGACACATAAGGTTAGTCCTACGTGAAGCATCATAAATTCTTCTTGCATGCTCTGTGATTTTCCTCTTCCTCAGTAGGGCCAGAAAGCACAACTAAAGACTATGCAGTTAATTATAGTGTAGCTGCTGCCTCAGCTGTGCTGTCATGACTGGTGGGAGAACCACAGGGGAGAACTGAAGAAGAGGTCCTTTTTCAAGGATGCCACTGCTTTTAGCCCCTCTCTGCGGCAACCTCAGGATTCTGCTTCCCTTTTTATTTCTGTTTTGTACTTCACGAACACCCTGGAGAATGAGGATCTCTGAGATGCAGATTTTGTTTAATTCACTACACAGTTCTGTACTTGCAGCTGCAAAAGGGTCATTTCAGGAATCAGGTTTGGGTTGGAAGGGACCTTAAAAATCACCCAATTCCAACCCCCTGCCATGGGCAGGGACAGCTCCCACTAGGCCAGGTTGCCCAAAGCCCCATCCAACCTGGCTGTGAACACCTCCAGGGCTGGGGCTTCTCTGGGCAACCTCTTCCAGGGCCTCACCATCCTCATAGGAAAGAATTTCTTCCTAGTATGTAATCAAAATCTACCTTTTTTAAGTTAAAACCATTCCTTCTTGCCCAATCCCTACACGCCCTGACTCCCTCTCCTGCTTTCTTGTAATCCCCCTTTACTTACTGGAGGGACATACACAGCACAGCAGTAGCGTGCACACATATACACTGGCAGTAGCATTTGTGTCTGTATTTGTACTGACAGAAGACTTCAGCCTCTGTCCAACAGGATATAAGAACAGTTTGACATAACATTTTAGTATGTTTTAGCTGCAGGAAGAAACTTTTAAAAACCTCCTCTATATCTATTAAATTAAAATTTGTCATTCTAGTGGAAAGTCTGTATTTATCTTACAATGTAACTGGTTCTCTAGTCCTTGCTTTGTTACAAAAACAGTATTTCGAGACTTAACAGGATACACATCTCTAAGTCACATTTAGCCACATTTATATCAACAGCCATTATTCATTTTCTTCTCAAATAAAGCCTTTAACATAGACATTTACATAATTCCTAATATAACCTTCATGCCCATTTTTTCACAACCTCCTTCATAGAATTTTACATCTACTTAGGCACCTAGATGCACATGCACAAAATTGTTCCTATGCTAATTGTATAATGCTAACGGTGCTAAATCAAAGTCTTTTGGGGCACGTTATGCTGCAAAGCTTTGTATCATTTGTTGCAAACACTACTGTACGAACACATGGTGACCCTGTCCCTCCACTTTTTCTTTTGTTACTTGCAACAGAAGATCATCCAAAAGCAGTGAAAGTTAATATAATAAAATGTAACAGAAAATCACATCAAATTGAAGTGTCTTATATAATAGCAAGTGTTCTGTGTCTCAAGCAATGAGTTGGAGTAAATTGAAACTCTGAACATTATCATGGGGGTGGAAAGAGAAGGAGACGTAGCTTACAAAGACTGTACTTTTGAGCCTGAGAAATTCAATGCAAGAAGGCCAATCTAGTTTACAGTCTGCTTATTGAATGCTAAAAGCATCACATAATCTACCAATTCAGAAGAATCAGACTGCAAGACTTCAAGAAGCACCTGAAGGTAAACAAAAATATACAAATTAAGATACAATATTATAACTGTCTTATTCTGTTCATCAACAGAAAACACTAGTCTTACATCAGCATTTACAGCCCAACTTAGGTTGCAAATCTAAAGGATTGCTTCTGAATGTGTTTCCTCTTTCAAAGCCATGTTCCATTAACACGGTCCTTACTCATAAGGCTTTGCAGAATACAAAGATACAGGCTAAGTCATTGAGTATTTGGAACAGTCAAAAACTCAATGGAACAAAGGGGTATTTTTCTTATCATTGCCCTCCATAAAACTGAGTTTTCCCCTACTACAGATATCAAACAGATTCCTGGCAACAAAAAGCAGGTATGTGACATAAACTCTTTTTTCAGCTCCCAAATTACCCTGTGCTGCTTTCAAGAAGTGGATTAGGCTAAAATTAAGCTGAACACTATCACAAAGGTGGAAAAAGATGTAGAAAGCAGCTTATACAGACTGCATTGTTCAGGCTGCAAATAAGAAACTGAATGTGTGAATTCTTACCAGAAGTATTTTTTACCTTCTGGCACTCAGAAGTATGTTTTTGTTTAATAAACACCCAATTTGTTCATGTACATTTGTTATTCGTTTCAGCTACTGGTGGTTTAAACAGTTACAATGAGTCTCTGCACGCAATCAGAGGACAATTCAAACTGGAGAGGACCTCCAGAGTCCAACCTCCTGCCCAGACAGGGTACCTTAGGAGATCAGACCAGGTTATTCAGGGGCTGAACCACTACGGGCTCTGAAAATCTTCATGGACAGAAACTACAAATCCTAAAATACGGCTCACTGTATGGCATTTTGTCTCCTGACTGCTCGACACCTGAGTCGACACAGAGAATGTAAACATCTCCAGGGGGGATATATAAGAGTACATAAGCACATACATGGAGATGGATAGTGGAAAAATGATTTCATAATTGTATTTATCATGTTTTCTGCTCCCATATTTTTCAAGTAAAAATATAAATTTTTGCATACTGAAGGAAATGAATAAATGGAAGAAGGAAAATGCAACACCTCTATTCATGAATATTAATTGGTATTTTGTCAATTATCACAAGGACAGATCCTTGAGTGGCATTAGTGTACATGTTGGCTCTGAGTCATTGAAAGAGGCTGAGAAAATATGTTCTGCATTTCTGCACCTCAGAAACTGTTTAAATTTTGTTTTTAACAGCTAACTCACTTTTCTTATCCTCGTGATATAGTTCAAGCCACACATGTTATGCTGCACTGATGGATTCACCTCGCATTTCAAGTTGGAAATGCAGGCATGTTGAACTATAATGAGAGTAATGTAATACACTAAAACTGATTTACAGTAGCTCTGAAGAGAAACATAGCTATGTAAGAATGTCTTTAGGTCACATATATTTGTGCTTAAAATGGCACAAAAGCTTTAAAACAATTGCTTAAATCGATGTGCTTATTGCTAGAAGTCCATAGCACAGCTTTTGTTATTTCATTTGCTTGTGAATGACTTCTTACATTGCGTCTTTCACTTAAGTCTCCCAAACCTCCACTCAAGATGTGGCTAACCATAGCTGTTTTCCCCTCTTTCTGTTCCTCTCTCTCCAGGAATACTGTCGCATATACACTCTGGCTAAAGAGAGTGGGAAGAAAAAGGGGGAGTCTAAGCATATGTGGTGGTGTTTGTTTCTGTTAAAGAAACACTTTTTCATTTTTGAAGCAAAAGGTAAGGCAGGCTGCTACCATCCTTAGCTTCTACAGGAGTCTGCTGCACAAATATTGTGCCATTATACGTTTTAATAGCATTAGTCTTTCCAGTATTGCTCTAATTCAGCAATTAGATTATCATCTTCATTGCTTGCCAAAGCAATGTGTACAGCTTCCTAAATTATGCAGACTATTTCATTTTATTAAATGAAAGCCACCTTAATATCTTTCATGGATATTGCTATTTAAGGTTCAAGAACACAATATTTAATTTTTATTTTGTGGTCACTTATGGTTAATGTTCTAATAGTCTTTATTTGTATTGCATTACTATTACTATGGGAGGATAATTATATGCCATTAACATGAATAATAACCATTTATGTACTATTAAAT
The DNA here is from genome assembly GCA_011075105.1 of Heteronetta atricapilla. Taxonomy (NCBI): domain Eukaryota; kingdom Metazoa; phylum Chordata; class Aves; order Anseriformes; family Anatidae; genus Heteronetta; species Heteronetta atricapilla. The sequence goes on from CM021735.1 coordinate 12,892,651, forward strand.
CACGCACAGGATTACACAGATTGTAAAAGAAGCTGTATTATTTTACAAATATACTGTTGTCTCTCACATTAAATTTATCTCCTATATCTTTTCTGAAGAGCTTAATTAACAAACATTTGTTCAGCTGACAGTTCTTCCACATGCTGAGGAACGGTTACCACATCTCTCAAAAACATGTGCAAGACAGTTTGCCAAAGTGTTAAGAACAGGTGAACTTAAGTCTTCGTGGTGGAGAACCACATCAAATGATACAATTCTGACAGCGATAAATAAATAAATACAAAGGGCTACCTGAAAGAAAAACGTAAGGTAGCTGGCTCCATAAAATTCTGATCTTCATTTTTATGTCTCCAAGTAGCAAAGGCAGTAAATTTCCATCATGTATTCACATTACATTAAAGTGTTACCTTCAAAACCACAGACTACAAGCAGGGTTCTGCAAACCATGCTTCCATTGAACAGTACTTACTCAAACAGTTAGTTCCACTTTTCTTATGACATTTCCAACTTCGCACAATATAAAGCATTCCTTTTTCTCAGATAATTCCACAGTTCCATCTTACTTCCCTGAAGTAATCTCATTTTCAATTCTAAGCCTAATATAAGGACCAACCGCTTAAAAACATCTTTAGTCTCCTAAGTAATAATACTTCTCAGCAAAGGAATGTTTTCAAGGGCAATCATTTCCAAGAAAAAAAAATTCTACGTGTGACATTATGATTTTCAAAATAAAGTAGAGTAGTTGAAAAACAATCATCTTCAAAAAACAAACCTAAAATTACTTCTGTGAGCAAAAAAAAAAAATGTGTGGGCAATACATTTCCAATGCATATAAAAATCATATGAAATGAAGTTTGCCTTCAGGAGCATATGAAGTATTTCTCACAACTATACTTGGCAGCACCTAAGTTACAAAAGGCTCAGTACTTTTTAAACATCTGACCAAAACCAAGAACCGCCACTAGCACAGAAAAAGGAATACTACACTTCATTGTGGGAAGCTTCTAGCCTGTTTTGACAAAAGCAGGATCTCCTTCTCCAACTGCCCGTGTTTACCCTGAATGCTCAAGGTACATAAGCATTCAGTAAGTTTGTAGATGCAGCCTTTCCATGACAATTGCTTGCCAGACTAAAAAGCATAGTTCAAATCTGGGTCCCTCAATGATAAAAGTTTCACACATCAACTCAAAATCAAATGTCACTTTCTCCTACTAGATTATTCCCCTTTTAATTAGAACAATCACTAGTTCAAAACCAAGAACCACCAGACAGAAAACAAACTACATATGAAGATTTCACTTGTACCGTTTGGTAATTTCCAAGGAGAGATGCTAGGGCCAAGCCTTACATCAGGCTAACTTCCTTCCAGCAATAACAGCCCTGATAACACCAGCTGTGCTTCTAGAAGCACCAGGCAGCACTGCAGAATAACCTGCAGTCTGAGATCGGATCAGGGTTGCAGAGTGTGATGTCACAGGAGGTTTGGACTGTGCCTCCCAGCAAAGGCAAACATTCAGGAGAAAAGTGAGCGAGCAGAGGCAGACTTGGAGATCACAGAGCTCGCTGGACTGACAGGCACAGCAAGGGAAGTGTAAATTTGCTTGCTTCTGTCTTGTCAAGGGAAGCAGAATTTTGTGCCTTTTTCTGAGGATTAATTAAGAATATAACTCAATCATTTGATTTGTATAAACCACCAGAAAGTTAATCATCAAACTTCCGCTATTTGAACTAAAAGAAAAACACAGTGGTCTCTACAGATAACCAGAGAAAGATGATAGAAGAGTTACATGTTAATGCAACACATTTGCTGCTCTATTACACATATTGATCCTTCATCATACGGTGTTGAACATCTCAATGTAAAGCTCATTAAGGAATCAAATTAATGACAGCTAGTAGGAATAATTAGACAGTAGAGATAACTATTATACACTCACTTTTATATTAGAGCCAGTAAATAACTTTGTTGTATTGCAGATAAGATACAATTCTCTAAGAGAAAAGAAATCTAACTGATATTTCACTATTAAGCCTTTTACCTACATAGGAATTATGAACAAACCAAATACTCCAAATAAAAAAAATACTGTTTCAGCTTTTGCCAATTTCTGACCTGAGCCTCCTATCCTATTATTCATTGTTTAACAGGCATCTTACATAAAATAGAGAATACACGAATTATAACTGAGCCCAAGGATGCCTACCTTCAAAGGATTCTTATGGATGAAGCTACCCAATACCATCAGGGGCAAAATGAACTGCTAACGACTTCATAATCACAATCACCTATTAGGCTAATGGGACACAGCGGCAGAATACAACTACAATGCATTCAATGTTTCAGCCATTGGAGGACAGGCTCTGGTTTGTCTTCGTAAGCAAATTGCTGCCACCTGTCCTGCAGGCATGCCTCTGCCTGTAAAAACCTAGAAGAATCTTTTATGCTTGTAGTCAGAAAAAAACAAGGAAGTTTTTTTTGAACAAAAAAACTAGAGATGCATGAATAAGGAATCCTATATTTAATGTCCAACATGGGATGCTAAGAAGAAATCTAATTTACCCAAAAAAAAAAAAAAATCAGTGGAAAAAAAAAAAGAAAATTTCTTGTTTTTAAGCCTAGCGCTCCCATTTCACAAAAAGCATGAGGTTGTATGTAAGAAATTTTGGACCGATAAGGGATTAAATGTATTTAAATTAAACTCAGCAACAAAAGTTTTTTGGTGTGGGGGTAAAGAGGACAACGTGCAAATAGAGGTGTTTGACTTTCAAAGATGTTTATAGTTTCAACACTGAAGGAATTCAACAGATTCAACGCACAAATTACTCGTGATCAAAACATGTAATCTTTTTCTGAAAAAAAAAAAAAAAAAGTTACATCAAAAATGTTTTGCTCAGACCTACCTGAATACCTTCAACTGTACCCCTGCATGCTTGCAAGGACAAAGCGCTAAGTACCATCTTTGTTGTGTACACTCGTGTGACCTGCCGTCTCAGACCTTTGTACTCACCATTTTCATTATCCTCTTTCCCTCATCATTATTCAGTCTAAGAAAACAGTTGCCTTTTTCTCCCACTTATGCTCTCCGTGCTGAAAGGAATAACTTCTAAACTTACTATGCCAAACCCAAGCATTCTCCTTCTAAATATTTTCTTCTTTGAGATCACAAAACGTTAACTTATTCCTTCTACAATTTTTATAACAAGAAAATGGCAAAAAGTAGCTCTATTAATGTCATAAACTAGCCTGGAAGATCAGGAAGAATTTAGTCCAGAATTATTAAAATCCTGTATTTGTTGCAGGTACAGAGACAAAAGGGCTCTTATACTGAAAGAGCATCACTGCAATGTTGTATTTACACAGATGCAAGATAAACTAAGGAGAACCATGAAACATCATAATCACTGCAGAAAGGGAAAACTGCAAGTGTGTCAAACGTGTAAAGCAATTCTTCAGAAGTACAATGCTGGAGGTTGTCATGGCAACTTTTCTCACTCCTTCCCACTGATTTTTGGCAAGCATTTTTATAGTTTAAAAGCATTTTTACTCCTTCCCTCCTAGACCCCCTCCCCCCCAACACAGTTTGAATGATAACACTGAAAGTGAAGATCATGCAAAAACATCAGTGTGCAGCCACTTCGATCAAAGATACATCTAGCCTGAACGTGTTTGGGGGTTTATGGTATCACAAGTGCAAGAGTCCGGCTAAAAGGAAAAGATTTTTTCTCTTTTTCCTGTAGAAGATATTGTACATTGTTGAACTGTTAATTTTTACTGAATGACTCTAGACAAGAATCTTCTTGAAAGGCTTCTTCTTGATTATGAGCTCCATTCTCACAGGATCAGAGCCCACCTCTGGCTATTTTGTGAAACTCATGGAAAGCTCCCCCACTTACAGCTATGGATGTCTGCCCGTAGGTATTCTCCTTTCACAGCAAGGTTGTATGGAAAGGAAACTCATTTTTAATTTTAAAAGCACCTACTGAAGACACATGATTTCTATTCAGTTTCCTTCTCCAGAAGTGGGTGTCTGCTGTCCTGAGTTAAGGGTCCTTTGAACACAATGGCTTCACGCTAAGTTGACAATTTTTTTTTGCATGAATAATACATTTTTATGGTTCACTCTTTCCAGGAAATAAACACTCAGACATGCTAATAGCATTCTGGGATACATTCTTTTGTGTTCTATTTTACTATATAAAAAGTAAAATTATTTTGACAAAGACAAAAGGTCCATCTAGTCCAGTGTCCTGTTCATGGTAGTGGCCAGTATTCAGGGTGATTCCAACAACCGTAGAGCACATTTCTAGTCCCCATACTGTCAATTCTCTGCAAAAATCACCACTGTATACCAAACTTAAGCTCTATGGTCCCCTCAAGGGAGAGGTCTCCATAGGTTTTGGTCCACCCTTTCTGGTTCCCTATTTTGGCATCAAGAAGTAACCCTTCAATACTCTTCCGTTTCCTTTTTCTTTTCATTGTTTTTTGCTGCCCTCCCCCCTGCCCCCCCCAAAAAAAAATAGATTTCCCCTCCATTTATTTTGTTAGCCACCCTATCCCTGGTCACACAGGGATCTGAGAATTTATTATGGATGGACTGCATAAGGAGAGAAAGGGCACTGAGCTTACTTTGCTCACTGTATTTGTGTTCTGTATGTGAAATCTATATACTTCCTTCATATTCTTCCTCATTTACATCCTTTCCAAGCTAAAAAATCATAGTTTAATTTCTTTTCATATAAATTGACTATTCCGTATGGGTCACTTGATAGGCTAATATGTGTCACCCGTTGAACAGGCTTCAAATGCTGTACGCCAAGGTGCATGTCTCAGCATGAGTACAGTATAAAAGAAATATACATTTATAAGTCAAAAGTATTTATGAGTTGTTTATCCGATGAATAAAAACAGTATTTCTATGTGTAAAATGTCACATAAAATTGTTCTTTTGATTTTGTGTTGGAGAAGCATGAAAGCTAAAAACTTGTTCTCTCTTTTCTGCACACACATACCAAGTGCTGACCGCAAACCCAAAGTCTATGCTGAAATGGGATTCAGTGGGTCTGAATGTTGTTAACCTGCCATAGTTATTTCCCAGAGGAGGATGAGTCTCGTTGCCAGTGACAGTGCTGCTCCATATGGCAAAGGTTCACGCACTAAGATCTACAGTTCTCAGATTCAAGTGCTCCCCAAGACTTAAGGATATTGATTATGCAGCTATCAGTACCTAAACGGTGCAGAATGAAAAAAGGGGAAAAGTTCCCCAGTTCTATCAGAATTTTCTCAACACATTTCATCCCCCATCAGGTATTACCATACCGTACACATTTAGTATGGGTAATGCAGCTGCTGCTTATGAATAGTCAGAGCTCCAACTCTTCCTCCTGTTACTCTTTCAGTTCTTCCACAGGAAATAGAAGTAGATTCTTTGATAAGCATTTCAGACTGTACACATCAAAAGTAACCCATGCATCAAAATACAGAGCACTAGCACAATGTGCTGTGTGAAGCACGCCTTACTAGGTATGTGACCACCATTCCCAGCATTTAAGTGTATCTTCATGTATAAATCATTACAGAAATCTCAAATCAGTAAAATGGCTTGTAGTGAAGCTTATGTCATAAGTTTTACCCTGTTGTACACCTTTACTGAATAGAAGACATTGTGTCAGGCATGATACATTGATATCTCAAGTAGTTGAGGAGCACATGCTGAAGTTCCTTAGTAAAAATGCAGTACTTCTAACCTGTAAAATGGACTGAGATGAAGTTACCTAACAGTGACCAGAACTGAATGGAACAAATGCAAAGTCATTACAAATAATTCCTGTGGAGATTTTACTGGTTTATTAGTAGAGGTTTGTGAGCATATTTGTTAAAGAATAAATCACATTGCCTATGGTGGCTACTCTTCACAGCCTGTTATGGTACTGCTGTAAGCTAATGGTGTCACTCATTTCTTTGGAGGTACACGTGTGTTGGGGGCGGGGGGAAGGTTACAAGAAGAATAAATAAATATTAATGAGTAGTGCACTTATATATTTGCAGGGAGAAGTCTCACTCCTACTGTAGGGAATTTGGTTCCCAATAGTTACAGAGAGAAATTAGAAACTGTTATGCTTCTATTGTAATAAATTATGATATTATTATTAACTGTATAAAAATGGTAAAACAAGAAGCTTCTGTGCTGCACACACAAGAAAAAGACTATGTAAGATACATTTATTTCTGTGTCTACAGAACAGAATGGCAGAGCAACACAAAGTGTGGAAAAAAGCAGGGTGGGATATATTTACTTACAAGTAATGTGTTCTTCCAAGGACCTTCAGCACCTGCTGAAGCTGACTGAACTGATTGCAATATGTCTTTTATTGGATTCTACTTGTGTTTTCTTAGACTATTTATAGAAATGGCATGAGTTTGTGCAATTATCCATTTGCATCTGAATAAGCCTAGTGGATTTGAGCTATGCTTTTTTTCCTGTATAACCTGAGAACTACACAATGATGTGAGCTCTTTTCTTGACTACACCAGTAATTCAAACCCATTAGGAAAACAAGGATATAATTTGTTATGTAGAGATATACCGTGTTTTAAGGAAAAAAAAAAAAAGAGATTATACTGACATGCAGGAAATCTGATTTTAATGCATACATCTGAGAGGGAAAGATATAATGGTTATGAAAAAAAAAATCATGACCACTTTCTGATTTCATAAGAAATAACAAGAGGCATAAATGAATCAAACAAAATAAAATAAAAATCATCAGGGTAATAAGAGAATGCACAAAACTTTTGTAAATAGAAATTCCCTACCTTTGAGAAGATATCCACCTGTTTTGTCTCAAGCACATCAAATGGTGACTTGTAATAAGAAAACAATGGCTGATATGTCTCTCCTATAAGAAAAATGGGCAGAAGTTTGCATTTCTATGTTTTATTTACATTATTAATATGACTCTTAAATATGCCATTAACACCACAATCATAGCCCAGGGTTAATAAATCAATGTAATGCTATATACAATTTTCTGGTACAAGTGAGCCCTGATTAAAGCCATTCACCTCTAGATTCCCACTCATCACTTGAGATTTCTGTTCTCTTAGTAACATTTTCTTCAGATACAATGCTACATTGTAGTAGCAGATCTATAATCATCTGCCTTCATAGTATGCAGTGGGAGCACCCTGTGCTTTTAGGCAGTTCAATAATCTTTTACTTGTATATGTTATTGAATATATGTGCCCACTTAACATTTTGTTGTACAACTTTAAAATAACAAACATTAAGTTGGATAAAATTGCATCCTCAAGAAAAAAAAAAGTGTTCTGAAGGGAGGGCAAATGGTTTCTTTTGAGAGCACAAAGCTGTCACGACAGGTGACTCATGTTGGGCTGCATTAGTCATGTCATGGCACATTATATAACCAGAGGCAATTGACACAACATAAACTGACGCATCACAACGTAGCCTGTCACCAGTGATATGTATAAAGCCACGCTTTTTAAGGAAAACGTAGGGAAGAAAGTATTGGGGGGGGTATAAACACCACTTGAGTGGGGGGACAGCGGGGGGTGGGATGGTGTGAAACATTCTGTTGTGAGGTATATTTTTACAAGGACACGTTCTGCTTCCTGAGTTTTCTGCAGGATTTGCTTTCTTTGAGCTGACCCCTTGATCTCAGTGGACTGAATCCAGCTGAACTCCCAAACGGCTTCACCCTTTTCCTCAACAGCAGATTTGACCACGCTCAGTCAGCAGCTGCACGGCTTCCCTCCAGGTACTCCGTGCCCACCTGCTGCCTGACGTGACCTGGTGCTGCTCGCTTCAGACACCACACAATTACAGACATACTGTACCTCACGGCTCGCAGCGGGAAGGGTCCGGGTGGTCTCTGAGGGCCCTCCCATCCCCAACCATTCCCGGCTGGGTGCCCCCGGGGAGCTCCCCCCACGGCCTTGTACACCACGCCACCGGCCGCTCGTCGCTGCCCCCCCCCCCCCCGCCGCGTAACAAAATGGCGGCGAGCGGCGCGGTGCCCGCAGCGCCGCCCGCCTTCGCGCTCGGCCCGGCGCGGCTTGCGGCAGCGCGCGGCCCCCGAGGTGCGGCTGCCGGGCACCGTGAGGGAGCGGGGGGTGCGTCCCCGCCGCCACGACCCGGCGGGGACCGCGATGAGGCACAGACGGGGACAGTGCTGAGGAGAACCGAGCCCCACGTCCTCAGCAGGCCCTCGAGAGCTGGTCTAGGAAATAACGCGTTCGGTCCTGCAGCTCGGGAGGGGAACGACTGCATTTCAGCTACCTCAGGGTCTCAGATCCTCTTACAGCTCAGTAGGCTAATAAGGGGATTTAATCAAAAATGTACTTTGACAGCTTCAGCATTCCTGCTTGTAATGCAGTGAACTTGAAACTGTGTATCATCACTGCTATTTCAGGCATCACCTCTGAGCTCCACAAACACAGATAAATGCACATACTTAGAAAGCAGAGCGGTGAAGACCAGGCTGGTATCACACGCTCACGCTCATGAACACACAAGGCTTTGTTTTTTGTTGTTTTGTATTATAAAACTGTTTCCTTGTCCAGCCACTTCAGAGGATTATAGTTAAATGCCGAAATGGGATTAAAGAGGAAATTGTGTGTCAATCTCAGTGTTCAAATTGCAAACTAGAGCACACGGGTACCTCTAGAGATTAAACACAAATCTGGCTACATTTTCCAGTGATTGAAGAACACAAGCCTAAGCATTAAGACAGCGAGCCCCTTGTGAAGATGCATCTTCCGTAACTATGGGGCAGGGCATGACCCATCCCACGCATGCACATCCCCACGGCTCAGTCGTAGGGCTCTGCAGAAATGTCAGGAGCAGGGATGGGTTAGTGCAGAAAAGCAGTACATCATGCTGAACCTTCAAGGTATTCTCTCCATTTCTCCACTTACCTCTGTGCGAATACTCAGCCAAAATCCCAGTACAGGCGAAGGTTGGAGAGAATGTGAACTAAGGCTGAAAGGCTGCTGAGGACACTGCTGTTTCTCGTGAGAAATTATGGCACAACCCTTTCAGGATATAGAGACCTGATTACAGTCCATCTGTCCACACAGAGGTTTTTACTAGAACATGCATGAGATCTAGGCAAGCAGTATCACAACTGACCAATGATAACCATATGGTCAGCAGATCTCTGTCAGACCGTTATCAGACATACTCAGTCCAACAGATTATGTCAGAGTGTGTCAGACATACTTCACACACCAGTGGACAAAAGCAGCACATACCTTTATGTATATATTTCTTTTTCAGGGAAATTTTAAACATCAGATATTTTATTGGTCGAGACAGTTCTGCCAATAGAACCAAGCTTTGCACCTGTGGTCTTTATACTGCTCTGGGCCAAACAGAAGTACTGTATTCAAACCCCAATTCACACTGGAAACTGGAATTCCAGTTTCCAAGTGGACATCCAGAAGCCCTAACTAGCTTGGGAAATCCTTCCCAGCAGAGGCAAACATTTGCAAGGGAGACATTTGGAAAGATTTAAACCATTGGAGATAACTTTGTATAGCAGATGTAGCTTTTAACATGGAAAGAAGTGGCAGTCACTGAGATAAATAAGATTAAGATTCTCATTGGCAGCACTCGTCACAGATCCATTTATGGCTCAGTTTGCGTTTCCCAGCTCCTCCCTCCTTGCTTGGAGCTTTATAAATCTGGTAGCACATCTTAAATCAAAGTAATACGTTCTTCATACCAAAAGATATTCTCATGGGTGTTTACAAATGACTTTACAAATGACATCTCTTCTGTGTTGTTTCCACTTAGACTACAGCATAGTAATTTTTGGAATTACAACTTGCTACATAAATAAGGAACGGTATTTTTTACTTACTAGCCACATTAGTTTTCTTGTTTGCTTTTATGGAACTTTTTTCAAATCAATACAAATGTGCTTTATCCTGTTCTCCAACACCCAAAACATTAACTGCTGTTCATTTTGTCAAGCAGAAATGAATGCATAGTTAGAAAAATCCCATCTGTAGATTACGCCCCAGAATTCTGTCCTTTACAGGCAGGCCCCTAGGTAGATATGTACACCTATTGGGCATTTTCCTCATCCCTCAATCAAGTACACAAGACACATTTGGACACAGTAAATTGTATATTTGATCATCTACACACTTCATTACCAATCATGCTTTTAAAGTTGCACACTAACTTGAGTAAAAATGACCTGAAACCAAACTATGTCACCCTCACTTAAGTCTCCATCATTCTTTGTAACAGTGAGAGAGGCCTCTGAGAGAAATAGCTTTTCTTTTGTTTATTCTTTATTTTTGGCATTTGAGCTTGTAATAGAGAAGAGGAAAAAAAAACCTGTGGCACTGTGATCAGCCCAGCCTAAGGGCAATGTCTTTTTACTCATCGAGCTATATTTAGAACTGTCACTTGTTAAGAACACTGTCAGCTAAAACGAATTTCCAGAAGAGGCTTTGCATTATACACATGGCCTGAGGCACTCATACTGTAACATCACAGCAACCAAAATAAAAGGAAAGTGTGATTGTACAGTCTAATATTGGCTAATTTATACCAGCTTCATACAAATTCTAGTATTTAGCATCAACATGCTCTGTTGCTAAGGAGCTCCCCTTCCATTTTTTTCTTAAACAATATGTCAGTTCTTGCTTAAAGTAGTGTGTATACCAAAACACCACGCTCTTTTGCAGTCACAAGAATACTAATTTCAAGATGTCAACAAATCAAGTAATTCCACAATAAAAACAGCGTTCAGACATAGAAATATGGAGCTTATTAGTTGTTCTATTTTTTTCCTACAGAAGGACCTAGGAAAGCTGAAATTAAAAAAAAAAAAAAAAAAAAGGAATTTCATCTTCATACATCATACACATAAAGACATATAGCAGACTTTATTTGCAAGTGTGCCCCTCTCTCTCTACCAGAATTATCTCTTTTCCTGGCTTGATACCTGCAGATACCTTTCAGCATATCCAAAATTCACTCAGACATGAGGGAATGCAACTACATTAGCTGAGGGTGGGTTAGTTCCTACCTAAAGTGAAAGGCAACAAGGTTACACCAGCAGTAAACAGGGAAAATGAAGCACTGTGTCTGCCTACGTGTTTCACAAGATCTACTCAATGTTTGAGAGGCCTTATGGCAACCCCGGTCCCAGAATGACCAAAAATTAAATTCTCCTATCCACACTGACTAGAAGATTCTACATGAAGTGAATCTTCCTTGATGTTACCATACTGGGTTCTTGGTATTTACTGCAGATTATGCCTTTGAGGATATTTTCAGAAAACCAGGAAATAACTGAAGAATGTCAAAGAATGGAAAATCTTTTCAGACAGTGATTGTAAAATTACTGTACCCAATAAGGATAAGTTCTCTGCACATAAATGCAGTTACCCTGAATTAATATTATGAATGGCAGCTTTAAAATCCAGGAGGATGATAACATTTAATAGCTAACAATAGTACCGATCTACTATCCTATAGTAATGACTGAAGCTTATGATGCCTCTAGAAATGAAAAACTTTACGGTTATTGAAATGAATTTGTCTGCATACCTCTGTCAATGATATTCTCTCTGCTTAAGTGGATGAGATGTATCCTTTAATTATAGAAGATAATAGAAGTTAAAATGATTCTTTTTCAAGTGCACTGCAGGTCTCAACATCCTGAGTGCTTGGAATGCATGCCAGAAATGCATGGTGCCCATTTGCATTGCTGAAGGCCATTGTCAGGCCATAAAACCAAAATAGAAGTCTGATATGATTTTAACTAGGAACAAAAGATATTTTACACACATAAAATAAATAAAATAAAATAAAATAAAATAAAATAAAATAAAATAAAATAAATATCCCTTGAAACTCAACCTCATGGGAACAGGGAAAAATATACCATCAAAAATCACAGTTTAAATTCAGTGAAGTTTCCACTCCTTTCTCAAAGCAAGGCAACCGTCTCACTTGTGCAGAATGTCAGTGGGTTTTCAGTGGGATCAAAGGGACTAGACACCTACTGTTGCTCCAGCTGACAAGGATAGCATAATTCAGTGTTTACTGTTTGCCAGCCACCAGTGGTATCAAGCAATGTAACCCTTGCTGAAATGAAAGGTTATGAATTACTGAGCTCACTGATGATTTGAAAGCTCTGCATTGGTTCAGACCTGTGTGCTAACAGCCTCATGTTCCAGTCATCCAGTCATGTCAAGTTCACAGTCATGTAACATCCATAGATACGATCACAGCTCTTGACTTCAGTGCTGACAGTGGCAGAATGGCATGCAGTAACAGCAGTGCATGAAGCATCAAGAAGGATAGATTAGGTCAGTCTTTAATTGGTAAACATGTGCTTGCTTAGAGTAATAGGAAGAACACTGCCCTAAAAAATGACTAAGAAAATTTTGCTTATGACAAAGAAAAAATTACATTTAAAAAGCAGCCTCATGACTGAAAAAGAAAATCAGTCAATAACTATATGATGTCTCTTGTATGCATAATCAAACTCAAGAAAGTTAATCCTTATTAATTCCTAAAATTGATTATTTAAATAGGGATATTTAGCCCTTGTGTATACACTTTCATTCAGAACTGATTGCAAAAGCCAGACTGATGCTGTAAGAAGACCACATGTCATCTCAGCTCTTTTCAGAATACTGCTGGGGTAGAAATTGGTAAACTGAATCAAATCCAGAATAGTGCTGGAATAGAAACTTCTGTATTTGTTTTTTTTTTAATTTTTATCTTAAAAAAAAGAAAAATCTTAACTACTCCATTATAAGAGAGGTACTTGCCTTGTTTTACTGATGGTGAAATTGTCCTTTTGTGACATCTCATATTTTGTCCTGGTCTTTCTCCCAGAGGTCCACAGGTGCTATAGTACCTCACAAAATGAGGCCTTTTCAAGATGCATCTTAGATTTGATATATTTATTGCTCTGAAAATGAGGACTGAGGTTCTAAAACGGTGGTTTGGGCCAAAGAAGACGAACAACGGTACTTGAGGAAAGGACTTCACATGCTCAGTGTCCCACATCAAAAAGCCAGTTCTGCAATAGGTGTACTTGGCACCTGGTATTCAACTCAGTGTATTGAATTAGAGCAATGAGACCAAAAGTAACCCAGTTACAGACTACAGTAATCTCTTATTTGGACAAGAGTCAAAATTTACTGGTCAGCAAAAAAGATTTAGGCTTACTATTTATACAACCACTTTTACTTAAGTTACAAGATACCACGTAGGCGTCATTTACCCTCAAAGGAAATAACTTTGCTTTTTACAAACTCTTAGTTACGCATAATATATTGAAATGGAACTCACTATTAATCTGAAATATGTTGATTCCTTCAAAGCTTCTTTATGTAAAATAATAATTTCTGTCAAAATTTTACTATCAAGAGTTGCACAGAACAGACTATACTAGGAACTATCCTGTTATAGGATCTATTATGTAAAATAATCACAGTTAATAATTACAATGACACTGTGCAAAGTAAGATCAGCAAATATCATTCATTAAACTCCTGTAATTAAGCTAGCCGTCCTTACAGAAAAATAAAAGAAAATGAAAGACAAGAAGCAGCTCACGCACCTCATAAAATTGTTTTGTTCAGTACAGTGCTCATATTTCTGTTAACTGTGCTCCATAAACAAAAGCAGCATTGATTAGGGACATTCTGTTGAACATACTGTAACAATGGCACAATGGCATCTAAATGCTTTATTTTATCTTTATTACCTCAGGGTAATGAATTGTAATGTAAAGAGCTGATGAGTAATTAAACTCATCAACTGTGGATTTAGAGATATTTTTAGTATCATATGATGGAAAATCCTCTCAAGAGTAGCAAGGATATATTTTCAGAGAATATATTATATTCCTTAACAGCTCTCATGAGGGAGCACTTTGTACTCTGTTTCTAGATGTTGAAATTATGAAAGAACACTGTATCTATCTTCATTTTTTTTTTTTCCCTGCCCAAGACAGGAACTCCAGATAGGACTTTGTGAGCTAAAGACATTTTCTGCTTGCTGACTACCACTGAGATACAAGGTCTTTTGTCCATGGATACTACATACATGTCATACGATAACGATATTAAAATGGTCAAGCTCCTTCCTAAAGCTCCCCCTCACCCCCCACCTTTTTTTTTTTTTTTTTTTATTGCTTCAAAATACCTCTTCCTATCTACCTGGATAGATGTACATCCAGCTGTCAGGATGAATTTCCAGCCTAAATTCATCCAAGACTAGTTTACACATCTATTCCACATTTGCGCGTTACAGATAGTAGCTTGGGTATTGGATGCATCTTGGTTAAGGGCCCTGGAACAAGTCTTAAAAACCATATGCATTAGAAATGCTAACAGTAAACTGTAAGTAGACAATAGTAAATGGTGGAAAGCAGACTGACACTGTGGGCTACAGAAAGAAAAAAAAAAAAAAAAAAAAAAAAAGCCGCAGCTACCATAAACTGCAAACATCAGTTTATCATTATGATAAACAGAAACGAACAATAATCTGCCCCTTTGGGCACCATCACAGAACACAGCATTAAAAAAAAATATGCAGAAACCACTTCCTACTCTTTTAAGCAAGACTGTCAATGACCATTTAGTTCTATATCATGATCCTCCCACTGAATGAGCGTGAAGCCCAGGTAGAGAGCTATGCAAGAGAGCTAGGCTCATGCCCATGGAGTGCTACTGGCATATAGAAACCAAGCTCAGAGCTGCTACTCAATCCTGCCCTGGCAAGCTCCACGCCCCTCACTTCATGCATACACCCGAGAGTCACTGGAGGTGATGTGGAGGAGGCTCAGCATTTCTGAGTGACAAGCATGGAGCTCAGAGAGCAAGACTGAAGAAATAAATCATCACCCATAAGGGAACTGGCAGCTCCTTTCATTGCTTCTTGAACCTTATCATCGTGTACTTTAGACTCTTCATCCTACCTGCTGCTGCTTTCATATTGCTTTGGGGTCTTTTCCTTCTCTCAGTGGTAGCCAACAAATGTCTGCCAGAACTATCAGCTCTCTGTTCTCTATACCTGAAATGAATGATTAATGGTTTCAGACATTATCTACCTCGGGCTTGGAAATCCACCTCAAGTTCCAAATAACCTACTAAGCATGCGCTTTTTTCATGTTATGTCTGTGTTCCAGATTCCTCCTCAGAGCAAAAATATGATTGCTTGGTGATTCAGCAATTCCATTCCAATTTTTGTACTTTGAAATTCCTCTGTACTATGCCTTGGTCGTTTATTTCTTACAGTTTAGCAAGTATCCAGGCAAAAAAAAAATCCTTCCGTCTCAATGGGGTGCTCTTAAGGAGCTCGTGACATCTCATGATTAGAGGGTAGGACTGAAAAAACAGATCTTTCCAATTATTTTTGCTAAGTCACAGCATGTCCTGTTTGTTTATTTTTTTCTGCCCTGACTTTCAACATATATATATATATATATATATATATATATATATATAATCATCCTTAGCCATCTCTTGCAAGAGACTTTAAAATCTACATATAAAGAGCTCTATGTTATTGCTAAATATTTAAACTGCAGTGTCACGTACATCCATCTTCCATTGACATAAAACGCACCCTGCTGTATTTTCATTACACCTTTGTCATTTCTTCTGCACTAATATCTCACAGATGTTCAAGCTATTGTCCCACACTACCAGTCTTTCATTTATCTTTATTTTTTGTTTGTTTATTCATGATGGGGGTGCACGTAGTATTCAGCTGAGTTCAGAACTGAATAATGGAATAAAGCCCAGATTATTCCACAGAAAATTACTAGAAAAATTCTATTACTGGCTGATCCTGGCCAATACAGTCAGTCTGTGCTTTGAAATCACCTTACCTGGGAAAAGATCCATGATATTTCATTGCATAAAAGATGATCCTGAAACTGTGTGACAATATCACCATTTCAAGTCAGTGTATGATTATTAATTTGAGACGTGTGTGATGTTCTACTTAGAGAACCTCGCTTAGGGTTCTGACCAGCAAGACATACAGGTATTTCCATCTCTAATAGCCTCACCACTTGATGGGGGAAAAAAAGCTGACCTTCTGAGCAGGGAGTCTTTCCCAACAAAAGCACTCTTTTTCCCATATGAAAAATGTATTTTTCAATTCTGCAAGCAGACATCACGTATTTTCATGAGGCTGAAATAATAGCATGCTCTGTTACGCTGAGGTATTATTGTTAATACTTAAAAAGCAAAAGTACATTTTAGTACATTTTAGTACAATTATTGAGAACTCTGTTGCAACTCTTCCCATGCTACATGTAAGAAAAACGCATAAGAAAATGCCCATGGGTCAGCGCACACAGTAGATGAAGCACGAGAATGGGAGCTATGTTCCTCTCCATTATTGTCCTAGCTCTGACAATCATTGTCTGGCTTCAGGCAAATCACTTAAAATTCCTTGGATGCAGCTTCTCTATCAAATAACAATAAAAATACTTAACTGACTAAAGCTTTTGCCCTAAATTAAAGGCTATGAGAACTATTATGCCTTAATTAAAAGGAGCCAAGAACAATTTTTATCAAGAGTTTGATCCAAATGCAGCTCAGTGGCAACCAAATGAAAATCATTGGGATTTCATTAATAGCCTCACAGAATCTTCTTTGACTGCATAAATCAACAGAGTAACAAGAGGCCCAAAGCATTCAGCTAATTAAGCAAGTTAACCAAACTAAGATTATAAATGGATATGCTGGGCAGTAGATGTACAGCTGAAATTGGTATGTCTGCATGAGATAAGAGTTTAACATCTCTGAGGTTTCAGCACAGCAGCTGTGCCTCCCTATTCTGCCACCTAGGTTTTTTTATTTTTTTATTTTTTTTTTACCTTCTCTGCATTGTCCCCAGTTTCTCACACACTGCCTGACTTCTAATACCTCATTTCAAGAGGCAGTGTTATGCATTTCTGAGTGATAAGAAAGTACAGATATGCTGAGTAGTCAGGATGCTCACTCCATCTCAGTCAAAGAAAGGACCAAAAAGCACACTGCCAAATGGCTTGCACATCATATAGGCATGGGCTAGGTTCTACTGTACTATGAAAAACATATGTTTTACATTAAAATAACTGGCATTATGTTACTTTGCAATAAAATCTCTGTAGAAGTCATACTTAATTATACATTCAGGGAAAAAGTGAATAATTTAACCCACATCTCAGATTAACTCAAGAGAACAAAGAAGAAAAAAATCAAACCATTGTATCCCTACGGTGTATTTCTACACAGCCATAAAAGGAATAAGCAACAAAAAGCCTTATTCTTTACTAATCAAAGGATACATCAAAACTCTAATTTAAAAATGTTCTGAACTTGGATGATTACTCTAAAGGTGAGATGGTATTCTGTAATGATTCAAGCTCCGCCAAATTGTCACTCTAAGTGACAGTTAAGTTTAAGCTGGTATTTCAGAAGCAGGGCAGTATGGAAACAGGAAACTCCCATATAAGTGGTACAACTTTCCTTTGTATTACAAGTACAGATAGTAGAGATGCTATTCTGCCTTTAATTCACTTAGGACAACTTACATATGCATTTATGTATGAACACTGTAACCATCATAAACCATTGAAATTTATCTCCTCTGAGACACTAGACAGAGTAATTTTTTTTATCTACTCTCTAAATTAGGGACCATATATGAGTGGAGTAGTTTCAATGATGAAATGTGAGTCTAATTCCAATGGCTTCTTAACTATTTCTACCAAGAATTCGGTATTCTACTTTACCTCATTTTATTAGCAAGTGCCTCATTATTTATGTGACTGTAAGTTAGAAGATTTCACTGTTCTCTTTTTTATATATAGCACAGTGGCTAATTGCTTTTTGTTGCCCTGAGGAAATTAGGAAGTCATCTTATTACCTACATTCACAATAATTTTATTGACTCGTATAGGAAATGAAAACTTTACTTTTAACTCATGTGGAATATCTGGGCTATTAAAGATGAACTTGCTTCATCTAAGTTAAAAATTAAAGTATTATTTCTGAAGCCTGGAAGCCAGCAGACATAGCCCAGTTCAAAGAAAAGTGTAGCCCTCCTGCACAGGAGATCCAACTAATGGTTTCCTCTGGCATAAGAATCTATTATTTCCTTAATGTGATTATAGGATTACAGTATTGTACTTTGTATCTGAGAGTCAGCTTGGTTTTACAGCTTCACATCTATGACCTAAGAGACCAGAAGTCATTCCCTTGTCCCTAAATTTCACTCATTCTCTGCATTACTTCTTCTCATTAGTAAGATGTTCTAAAATCAGTACTTGTGCTGATCTTACCTATTTAGAAAGGTTTGAGATTATTTCCTGACCTTTTGGAGTCTGCAGGAGTGACTGGAATACAAATCGTAGATAATATGGTTGAATAATGCTAATAAAGACAGAGATTCACATGAACACAAAAGAGAGACACTGCAATAAGTATTAACATGTTGAGATAGCATCTGCAATGATATGAGATGATGAGCAGCCAAAAAGTTTGGTTGTTCCCTTAATGGAAAAAGTGTTACGAAACCCTGTTTTTCATTTATTTGACGTCTTTTCTAACACCAGATATTATCCCTTATTATTCTCTCATACCTTTATGCAAAGATACCTCCCAATTCTTTTTGCTCATTTGAAATCTTTGTCTGCAATTCAGATTAAAAAGAAGTATAAACAAAAAATACAGAATGAACAGAGTGAAAAGGCAGCCATTACATTGGGAAAAGCAAAAAGGCTATTTGGAAAAAAAAAAAAAAAGAAAAAAATAGAAAAAAAAAGAAGAAAAAGGAAAAAAAAGAGGAAGGGGAAATAAGTTTAAAAAAGAAAAAAAAAAGTGCTGAGCAGTGCATGTAGGTCCCTAGCTGATTAGATTTTCTATGCACTTCTTTTCCTAATCAATTGTGTAGGTCACGTGTCCCTCTAAAAAGCATAATCTTTTTTTACATATTGTTTTCATGTCTAATCACTTCTGGGAGGAAAACAGATTAAATGGTGGAGAAAGCTTTATAAACCAGAACTATTTTTGAAAATGTTTTGAAGATAAAAGTACCTTGAGAGGTCAGACAGTCATAGGATCTGCTCATTCTTAGAGCAAATATGAAGAATATACTAGCCATTCCATCTGCTGAAAATCTACCAATTATTTTCAGCTGTTCTGCAGTACCAGCTGGGACAATGGAGTGCTTTTAACATATCCAAAGAAGCATACATATATATATATATATATATATATATATATATACACATACACACACATTATCTTCAAAGATTTCAGTCAGCTTTGGATCAAATTAGTAGGAGATTTCCATTTATTTCAATAGGCTTTGAGTCAGGACAGCATTATTGGATTTCTTGCACTTTAATTTTATTGCAACACTGAATGGATTTTAGTTAGCACTTCACAAAAGAGGTCACTTTGCCTACCGCAGGAAGCCAAATTAAGTGGAGATAGACTTGTAGGTTTAAAAAGGCTTGCCCTCAAAATGTGGCTTGCCTCATCTTTACTGAGTGTGAACTATGTTGTTAAAAGAACAAAGATGGAATGAGGTATAAAATACTGGGCAGTGTACAACTAGATGTAAAGAAAAATTGAACAGCAATAGGCAGAGGGAACATACTAATGAAAGCACATACAGTAATAGCCAGTATACCTGACAATACATGAATAAGTTTCTTATGTAGGTAGTCAATTTTGCATGCCTAAGTAACCCAATGAGCCTTCATGTTTCATGATTTTCATACCCATACCCACACATACGTATTTACATTGGGCAGGTATGTAGTATTGAGATTGATTTGCCATACAGAACAAACAGCGAGCAAACAGCAGTTATTCTGACTTGCAGAAATTCTTACTATAAGTGCTAACAATCAAAATACATTTTGAAATGTTATGAAGTTCTGCATCCAATTGAAGATTATCTTCATCTAACATAGGTTCTGAAGAATATAGCATTAACTGGCTACTTGTGTTTCTTAGATTCTTAGAAGGATCTCATAAATACAGAATAAACATGTAGAGAAATATTTTTTAAATGGCAACATTTTGTTTTTGGAATGCATTGAACATTCATTCATTCTTTTTCCTATTCCATCAAATGCTGATGAGAATATATAACCAAATGTGCTTTAAGATCACCTCTTGTTAACAAAAGACATCATTAGACCATCTTTCCCATGGAGGAATTGCATATATACAGCCTGAAAAGCAAAATGCTAACTCTGTCACTCAAAATGCAAGAGTGTTGCTTGCAGAAACATTTCATTTGTCACTCCCCTGTGCACCTCTGAAACCAGCATCTCAGTCACCTAAGCAGCATAATTGCTCACAGACGCTATATACTGTTTGGGCCTCCATGGCTTCTCATACATATTACATCTCTTACCTTCTGTGAATGTGAGTGGTGGCTGTATTTGCAACCCCAAGTATGCATGAATTAAGAGAGAAGAAACTAATTACTCAGATATTCTAAGTGCTTAAACCACACAATGGTAGGAAAAGTCAGAGTTGAGGACAGCTGCAATACTGAATACAGAACGCTGAGAGAAAACAATATGAAAACTACAGCATGGAGAGATTTATTTATGTATGAAAAGTAAAAATATAGAAAAGAGAGTAATTGTACAGCTTAAACATGGGCAGATAATTTGGGAGAATCACCATAGAGATGGAATGTGACTGTAGTTTGGAAAAAGAAGCTGATTTGACTGATAATTGCCTATAAAGTTCACTTGTAGCATCCCAGTGGGAATGCAGATCCATAAACTACACTACAATGTAAATAACAAAAGGTACCAGTGAGGGTTAAGGTTATAGCACTGTATTTCACAATCTCCAATGCTTTCCAGTGGAAGTCCTACATTCTCCTAAAGGTGGCTTGCTGTTATAAGCTTCTTACATTCAAGGTTTAGGACAAGACTCTGCCTCTGTCTGCTCACCTGAAGACTTGCAACAAACTGTTCCTCAAAGATGAGCTCTGGCTGACTTCCCTACAAATGTAATTTTCATTTAAATTACTTCATTGTTTTTCTGCTAGCTTTTGATGAACAGCTCTAAAATGATAGTTTTGAGAATTTCTCCTAAAAGTGGTACACTTTTTGCTGCTACCTGAAAGTTGCGCCTCTGATCTTCTCTTTGCACAAAGAGAAGTGAATAAGCCATATGCCACTGTGCCAGGGAGACACAATGGGAATTACAACTACTACAGATCTTCTGGTCATTTTACTACAACCGCATGCAACAGAGAAAATCAAGCTTTCTGGTGTTCTGCAAAAGAATGATGATGATAGCATGCTGTGTTTCAGTTCACACAACTGAAGTTTTGTATTTTATACTGTTGATTTGTAGAAGAAAATCAAAACTTTTGCAGAAGCTTCTTTGTACCATCTTCCAGAGTTTACGAATTATACCCCCTTTTTTAGGGCTATAGGAGACATGTCCAAGAGAGGAAAAACTACGCAGGAAAATACAGTACACTCTATAAACAATCATTTTTTAAGAGCTCTGCTGGTGGTTTTCCATAGAAGAAGATGATATATGTATCATTTCAAGTGGAATAAAACTACCAGAATAAAGGCGTGATTGTACTTCTCTTCTGCACCTAAACTAGTTGGTTATTCAGATTCCTTGGCCAAAAAGACATAATTAAGTTGCCTTTCCTCTTTCTTCTGCTAAATAATACACGTACTGTGAAGAAAATGAAGAGCACATACAGTAACAGCAGAGCTCTGGAACTTGTGACAAATGTACTGACAGAATAGAAAGCAAAATGATACGCAATACTGGCAACAGGGATGGCCCACATTATAACCTAAGATGTAACATTCTTTATTCGGCATATTCCAACTCAGTATGTTTCAATTATCCTGTTTGCACTTTCAGTCCAAATCTTTACTAAATTCACTAGATAAAAAGTGTGTCTTGTCCTAATGGAGTCGGTAGCAAAGCCATGTGTCATTTGTCCAGCAGGATTTTGCACTGTGTTAATGATGATGGGAACTTATTATCCATCTTGAAGATCTGGTCACACAAATACTTTCAGTTTTATGATGAACAGATTTCTAATTTCATTACTAAAGGTTTACTGAGATTATATGCATTTACTCTAAAGCTGACATTACCACATAACTCATTTATTGCTTTCATCTTATTTCTGGTGTTTTATTGCTTTTAATTTTTATTGTTATGGTATATTAATTTTGTTCTTCAGCTAAACATTTTTCTACATGTCCAGTATCATTCAAAACAGTTGCTATGAAATTTAATTAACTGTATTTTTTTTTAGTTGAAAACTCTCAAGGAAAATAGAAGCTACAAATCGAATTGTTTAAAATATTGCACATCAGCCATAATACAAGATAAAAAAAAAAAAAAAAAAAATGTCAAGGCTGATGCACCACCAAATTTGATCCAGGATTACATCTTAGCTTGGTTTGGTTTTGCTTTGATTATCTAAGTTTCTGCAAGTATATTTGATAAGAAAAATGACTAGAATATACCATCTGCAATCCAGAGCACCCAGTTTCTACCTCCTGCTCTGCTGCAAGCCTACATTATGACCTTGAGAATGTCATGCAGTTTTTCCATTCTTGTCTTTATATGCCTACACATTCTCTCTTGTCGTGATGGATTTGAAGCTGCCTTGTAGTAATGTATTAATACCTCATGTTGACCCACTACTGGAAAGATGAATGTCTCAATAAATTCAATGAGATTCTGCCTGTAGAAGCAGACAGGAACTAAGTGACTACTTCAAAACAGGCATCTCCACACACAGCATTGTTAAGGAACAAAATCAGAACTCTCATCTGTCATCAACCGATAAAATTGGTTTTGAGTAATGTAAGAGCCTGCAAACAGAAGATCCCCAAGTCTTGACACACACATTTAAAATTGCATACTTTTCAAGAAAGAGAAGCCATAGCTCTTTCTGGGAATTAGATTCAAATATAGAATCCTAATGAAACTGTTAAAAACGCTTCACCTGCATACAGGTTATCTATCCACGGTAAGATTTATGGTAAGGAGGTTTGTAGGCCTGCTAAAATATTTTTTCCAAGTTCATTTTCTCAATCAAAGCTTTGTCTCTAGTGGTGAAAGAGTACTTCGATGAAGAATGCCTCTTGCCACACATTTTATCAAGGTACCTAAGTCTGTGCCCACGCAGATTGGTTATCTCTGGCTCCCTGCCAGGAAGAAAGCCTTTGGACTAGTCTGAGAGTCTCTACAGCACAATTCAGGAGACAGGACACTGAGCTACTCAGCCTTACCGTTATGTCCAGCATCATAAAAGCTCACATTCACTGAGTTGTACTGTAATTGAAATTCATTTTCTCAGCCTCTGATTTTGTGGAAGTGTCAAAGACCACCATGAAAACCAATGTCGCTATTACAAGTGTGCCTCTTATGATACAAACTGGCTACCTTGTCTCCATGAAAAGGAAATAAAAAGCCAAAAAATGAAACTACTCCAGCTTTCCTAGAAATCTGTAGGTTAACCGAGAACTGAAAGTAATCCAGAGAATTATTTTGTGTCCAAAATAGAGAATCCAGAAGAGAAAGAATAAGAAGGGATTTTATTAGACTTTAAAAGGTCTTTTATGATTAGAATAAATAAATAAATATCTCAGCTGTGATATAAAACAAGTATGAGGTGGTTAGCAGGAAAAAGTACGTTACTTTGGTGCATAGCTATAAATCTTCTGTTTTTCAGTTTATATTAAATGCACATGCAACCCAAAAGATATAAGCCTTTGCTCTACTTAAACCGAAATGAATGAATTATAAGTCTACATAATACCCATAAGTATAGAAAAGACATTCATAATCCTGACCTAAAGTGAAGCCTACTTTCCACCTACATACAAGTTCTTCAGAGCTGAAAACTGCTGCTTAATTTCACTTTTCCAAACAGAAACCAAACCCCCATCTGACAGCTTTTGAGTGCAACAGTTTTATTTAGTTACCAGTTGAAGAATCAGCTGTACTAAAATTAAATGAAAAGAAACAGCACTATCAACTATCACATGGATGTTTATAATGTGAATGTAGGATAGAATGATAACTTTCTCTTAAAAGAAGAGGCATACACAACAGGTTCAGGCATTTGAAGGAAACTTCTTGATTAGCCACACTACTTTCGTACTTCATTGCATCCACAACTACCATCTGTCACTAACTGTAGTCATCCAGAATTTCTACACAAATTACATCAATTTGCACTTTAAGTCTCTCTTACAGCTTTGTGTTCCATAACAGAGCAAACCCAGCTTACCTGCTACAGCCCTTTTGTCCCCTTTCTGTTTCCTTTCTCACTTTCAGCTTTGAAAGGTTTCTTCAGTCCCCTTTGTCCAACCTCCCCAGTCACAGAAGCCTGCTCACTCCTTTTTCAACTTTTCTTGCACTTGAAACAATCCACATCTCTTTTCTATAACTTACAAAACTTTACCAAACTTTTACAGCCACATTTCATCTAGTTTTACTTAGATTTTCAAGACTTTTATAGAAGAGAAAGTATGGTTTTTCAATGCACACAGAAGTCCATCAGCCACAACAAAAGTATCTTAAGAACACTTTTATATATGTTCTTTCATCCATACCAACTTTGTGACAAATTATCACAAGAACTGTAACAAATCCGTTCACACTTCAACCTTTTCTACAAAATCCTGTCTAGCTTTCTGCACACTAAGCTCATGCAAGATCTCTACGGGTTTTACAAGATTAAGAGAGGTAAATATCAGGCATCTTTTGCAAGCGTTTTTTTCCTATAAACTTCAGAATTCATGCAGCCCCAAAGGCTTCAGATAGAGGCAAAGAAATCTATTTTTCCATTTATCCTACAAAGAACCTTCCTCTATGAATTGTAATAATTATCATTTCTGTCATAAATTTCTTCATTCTACCTAAAGGGCTACTTCTACAAGAATCTAAACTAAGAGTAGAACAAACAAATTTGCAAGAATTTAACTGTATCTACAAGTCACAAGTGTAAGATGCCAATCTACAGCAGTAGTTCATGCATTTCTTGTATATATCATAGAATGGAATCATTGAATCATTTAGATTGGAAAAGATCCACAAGACCATAAATTCCAACCATCACTTAACACTACCAAGTCCACCAAGCATGTCCTTAAGTGCGACATACACACATCTCTTAAATATCTCAAGGGATAGTGACTCTACCACCTCCCTGGGCAACCCATTCCTATCTAACCACCCCTTCTGTGAAGAAATTCTTCCTGGTATCCAATCTAAACCTCCCCTGCCACAACCTGACGTCGTTTCCTCATGTCCTGCCAATTGTCACCTGAGAAAAGAGACCAATAGCCACCTCGCTGCAACCTCGCAAGACGTTGCAGAGAGCAATGAGGTCTCCCCTCAGCCTCCTTTTCTCCAGACTAAACAGCTCCAGCTGCCTCAGCTGCTCCTCAGTTCTACCTAACGCTCCATCCAGAAAATGGCAGTCCGAAAATTCCAGCCTGAATCAATATGATCGAGTTTCAGAAGCTTCTGTGTTATAATTATACATAGAACCACTATCAAACCTTTATGTATTATTTTAAACTCTTTGAATGGCAAAGCCATGGAAATTGTTTGTTTGTTTGTTTGTTTTTTTAAATGTATTCACTATTGCCGAAGCTTTTTAACAAACAGTAAGTACATTTCAGCTATTCAAGAACTGCAATCATGAACTGCAGAGCAATGCTGTGAATTAACATAATCGGAGACTGAGCATAAAGAAAGGAATAATGATGATAATGGTATCTTGTAAACGTAGAAGAAAAGGTTAGCATTACAGATGATGTAACTGAAGTTGACAAAGATCATCAAAGTCAACAAGGTTGTATTCTAACTTCTTTGGAACTGGGGCAACTTTAAAACAAATCGTTTAATGAGCACAGGGATGAAGAATTAAGTTAACTATGAGCCGGGGATCTTGCCAGAAATCGCTTGTATTTAAGCACGAGTTCAACAAATTACCTGGAATTACAAAACATGACAGCAGACTAAATGCTGGAAGCTGAAAAAGAATTTCAACAAGCAAAGTTATTACTACAACTCTGCTAACACCATCACTAAAACATGACAATCTTCCAAAGAAAAATAAAGAGCAAATTGAATCAAAAAATAAAGGACACCAATGACTTTAGTTTTGGGACAGTAACTTCAATAAAAATAACACAAAATACTATTTTTCCATTTATGTGAATACAATTATGTACTTGTTTATTGATATTTGGCACAATTAAACACTTTCAAGTTGGTTTAAATTTTATGGGTACTATTGCCAAAACAGTAAATACTAGAATTTATCTTAATATTAAAATGCAAAACTAAGTAAGGATTTGGAAAAAAACTAGATTTTACAATTATATATATCCATGTGCTTCACATATTGGAAATAGCTACTTCTGCTGCACTTTAAGTATTTTAAGTAAGTTCTCATAACTGCAAGGAACTTCACAGTGATAAGAACAGCCTTCAGTAGCAGTTACTCCAAAACAATCAAGGAGCCAGAGGAAAGAATTTATAGACTGATGATAATTATCTCAAAGACTTTTAGGTAATTCAAACAAAATCTAAGATTGCAAGATTAACAGCAGTTTTGCTTTAAAAATGGTGAGAATAGGGTAGAGTTCAGAACATGCCTATAAAGCTGCAAACCTCACACCAATAATGTCTTTCTCTTTTTTTAACTAATATTATAATTTATATCATACATGTTATATAATGGATTTCCAACCAAGTGGAAAAGTTCTATATCAACACCAACCCTAGACAAATGAATTAAGATGTCTGTTTATAACAGACACCATAACTATCCAAATACAGTTTCTCAAGAGTAACCACAAGTTAACATATTTCAGTACGTAACTAATGAGATGATTCTTTTTGAGATAAGGAATGAGACAGTGAAGCAAAGCTACTGAAGCAGCTGCTTATTGTACAGGATTTGCTGCAAGGGTAGATGTCATCTCTCCTGAATGTCTGTTTGGAATTTATCATCAGTATGCAATTCTCTCCTGAAAAGGAATTTCAGCCTTCAAACCTATAAACATTATTCTGCTTAGCTCATGGGTCAACCTCTTGATACTGCACATAGTTTTCCCTACAGTCAGTACTATGTGTATTATCATCTGATTTGTATAATGGCACTAGGTTTGTAGTGAAATCTGTGGCCTCTACTATTCTGCTTTCTGCCAAATTTTAATATATATATGTATCAATGATTAACTTGAGATATAATGCTGCTTATTTAAGTCTCTTAAGACAAATTAATGAATTGCATTCATTGGCACTTACTGATTTGTACAGCACAAGTTTCTTTTGGTTTAACACACTCACAGCAACCCCAAAGAGATGAAATTAAGAAACCCTAAAATAAGCACAATCCAAAAGAGAATAGGCATCTAAATGATAAACAAAGTATATAAGCAACATTCAGAGTGGCAGTGATATGTCACCTGACAATCTGGCAGTTGTTGCACAAAAAATTAGAATATGGCAGACTTTCAAGGGGAACAAACTCCAAAAGGTGATACCTTCAGCTGGGAAAGAGCTGTCATCTTCCTCCTCAGTTTTCTTCCCCAAAACCTGCAATGCCTTCTCAGCTGTCACTATAGAATGAGGTAAAAAAATGCAAAATCCTCCTGGGCCTAAATCATGCAAGGCTTTGAATACTGGTAGCTGTTAGTCAACAGTACTCTGACATGCACTTGGAAGTAAATAAGAAGCTAGTGCTGTATTTCATTGTTGATATAAAATCTGTAAAGATTGCTGTTTATGAAAGCCAGTATTTCAAAATCATTACTGTAGCAGAAGATTGTCTATAGACTCATTTTGCAAGGAGAGCAAACACAAAGTTTACTTTCACATACCTCTCCAGATTGACTCCTCCTCATAATTTGAAACAGTAGGAGTATGTGTCATTATCTGCTTCAAGAAATCACACATGATCTGTACAAGTATAATAATACATTACCATTTCATTGTCATCTCAAGGCAATTGTAGGTGTGCATAGAAGTACGCTGTATGGCAATAGTTGTTTCTGTATGCAACATTAGCATTTAGTGGTAGGATGGTTTGAAGGGTAATCTCAAGATCAAAAAGGAGTTTTTTCCATTTTTAGTTGAAGTGCTCAAGTTTTGTATGAACAAAACCACTATCAATAAATGTTAGTTAGGCACATGTTAAGCATAACTATGTGTTTTACCTGTAGGAAATTCTTTTGCAGATGTGTTACAGACCTAATGTTTTGGTGATTCTAAAGATCCCCTGTTATACTTAATGTTATACAGATCCCCTGTTATACTTAATCTTATACCGTGTCATTATTTGCATGCATGCAACAATGTCAGACTTGACTGTGGTACCAGTTCTTTCCCTTAGACAATGCTCTAGACATTTGTTCAACTCACCTACCTCAGTAGGGACAAAAGTAAAAGCATTTTTGCATTTGCTGAAGGGCAAAAATGGAACCTGAATATTTCTTCATGAAGAGCAAAATCAAAACTTTCCTCTTCTGCTGCTTCGGAACATCAAATGAAGCTCAGAATCCTTCCTAAGAGAAGAAGTTACTCACCGATCCCCTAAGACACTTCATAATGAAAGCAGAACACATCACCTCGATACAACATTGTCTCCTGAGAAGGACACAGATTTGAAAGAAGCATGAAGTGTACATTACATAGAACTTATATGTGGCTCCAAGCTCACTATAACAGGCTGCCATCCCTGAAGCCAACTATGCATCTGCTACTTCTTTCTGGGATTCAGGAACAAAGGTATAGAAGACCATATTGGTTGCATACAGCTTAACTTTTCCAAGTATCCATATCTCTGTTGTGTTTGATTTATCACATTTCCATGGCACTAGATATTTTGTCTGATCTGACTTTCCACTTCAGAAAAAAGTTTTGAAATATTTCATAAATGTGGTAATATCACTTTCTAGTAAAATAGTTATATTGTAAACTAGTAACTGAACAATTTACTCTTTGCATTGTCACAAATTACATGACAAGATGATTTTGTTGTATTCTTGTTGCATCTTCCGGTGAAGCAGTGGGGAGTTTTGTTATTTCAGGCTTGAATCTGTGTACTGTATCTTTACAGAGGTAATGTTCCACCATCCAAAAAAGACTGAAAAGAGAATGAGAACTTATCTTCTCAAAATGTTTCCTGCAGACCATACCATAGTAGCTCATCCTTAATGCAGATGAAGCAGTCTATAGAATGCAACAAAGAGAACACGTCCCCATTTCTCTTAGTGACACATTTCAGGTTTCATAAAATTTCACAGATAGCACTGACATCCTCCAGAATCTGCAAAACCTGACCAACTCAGGTTGTTTAATCTCCTTCTCTGCCTTCACAGAGTTGTATTTGCCTAACATACACTATAACACCGTGAGCCTTCTCTCCTACTTGTACTAGCATCTAGTAAAAGAAAGACATTAACACATAAATCAGAATATACAGAGTAAGTCTGCTTCCTTCCATCCTTTATTGTTCCTTGCTCATTATTACCCTTGCACAATAAGAACTTTATCTAGCTTCCAATTAAGAAACCTAACATTTTAATAGCGCACTATCACATGCAAAGCTTTTCCTTTCTGTTAGATAAAACCATTCATATCTGGGAGGTGTTCTTTTTGTTTTGGTACATTTTCAAAAACAGAAAATTATCATAACATTCAAAATAAAACTGTAAATATGCAGCTGCTCTCTGGGGGGGGGGGGGGGGGGGAAGAAAAGATTCCATAGTCATATAAATTATTGATCCACTCAGGAAAAAAAACAACCAATAAAAAAAAAAGAACAAAACCTAACCCCACCCCCCAAAAAAACCACCACACTAAAGCACATCAAGCCACGTTGTACTCTCAATAGCTGTAGGATTTTGCAGATGCCAGTAAAGCAGCAGCTCAATAACATGCTCTTGGGTGCCTATAGCAACCACCAATATAAAAATCCCCAGATTATTATCATTTCAGCAATTTTCCAAAGTATATATGAAATTATGTTTTTAAAAGAATGTCTGGGATATTGGGGAATATATCCTACAGAAGACAAAAATGAGGAAAAAGACTTGGTAAGAGTCAATGGTAAATACATTTGCTGGCTAAAATATATGTATTCCTGGAACAGGAACGTAACCAGCAGATTATTAACATGAAGTGGTGACAGCATGTTGCTATGTGAATCAAAGTGTCTGTTATTCTTAAGAACGCAATTAATTTTGTAAAATGTTGTGCTAGGCTGACAGATAATTATAAGAGAAGTTTAAGAACTGGATCAAGTGCCAGAAAATGGCAGTGGAATAAGAAATGTTAAATCATCTGATTTTAGGTACAAAGATTGGCAGGAGAAAAACAGAAACATAAGAGAAAATGGAAAAAAAAAAGTGTAGGATATGACATGCCTTTTTGTGCTGACATTTTTTACAATGCTTCTGCTTCTCAATTATTTTTTGGAAGAGGAACCTTTTGCAAAGGTTGAATTTCAAGGAAATAAATAAATAAATGTACAGTTTTGCTCAGAAGTGCACTGAGACTTTAATCCAAAACAGAGCTAGTATTAGAAATGTGTAGTTGTTTTGTCACTTTCTAAAAACTAAACAAGTCATCTGTCTCTCTATAGGCTCCTGTATACCTTTAGATATTACGCTGAGAGCCTACTGCCACATCTATTGTGCAAACGACCTCTGATGTAATTCAGACTATACTTTAAACACTGCTGAACTGTTCTCGGTAAGAAAATTATTTTAATGTATACCTCCTTCTGAAATTTAAAAAAGAAATATAATCATAGTCAAAGGAGAGAGTTTATTCCTTTTAGTCTGAGGGAAAATATCTTAGTTTGATATATCTCAATTTATTTTCAAAAAAAAACTTCTTTCTTACTATCAGAATGATGAGCATTTTAAAAAGTACAGTCTAAACTCAAGATGTTTACTGTATACGAATTGTGATCTGCCTCCCTCTTTTCTCATGATTTTGGAATACCGAAATCTGCAACGATACATTCATTTAAGAAATAACTTCTTAACCTTTATCAATTCATTGCCTGACTCAAAGCAGAAATTCTGCTAACATTCCAGTAACAAAAAATATTGAGACTGCCATCAACTTTAATTTTTTTTGTATCGACCTGGTCAACATATTACATAAATATTTTCATTGCTGAGACCTCTTGCTTTAAGGCAGGGGTGCTGTGTAAAGTTCAGTAACAATTACCCATACAATTAACTGGCAGACAAAAACAGTGTAAATTCTGACTTTACTAAGAATGCCTTGTAAAGCACAACACGGTTTCAGCATAGCTGCAGCAAAACTTCTAAAGACTTCTCTATAGTATATCTTTTGTAAAGTTCTGTATCCATGCTTCTATAGAGGACTTCTTACAATATTGCATTCCGCCAGACCTAGACTAACCCAGATTTACCAGAAGTTCTGTATGTTCTGAAGACCTTCAGCTACTACAGCATGCAAATCAAGGGTGATAAAAATTTTCTCCAGCTAGAAAAACATGGAAAAAAAAGGACAAATATATGCCAAGTTCAGAGAGCATACACTAAAATAAATAAAATAAAATAAAATAACAAGAACTTAATGTTCTTCTGCAGCTACTCAAATTTAATCCCACAGTTAAGTCTGGATTCAAAGGAATAAGGGCAGAATTTGGCCACTGCCTTGGGTATAGGAACTTCAAGGTCTGTATAAAGTCTGCCTGAGACTACCAGAAGCTAGATATCAGCTATGCTGAATGAACAAAATATAACAGACAGTCCCTGCTAAACTGTTTAGCTTGGATTTTTCCAATGAAGAGTAATGTGCCCATTTTCAGCCACGGTAGCTAAAACTTACTGAGTAAACCTGACTATAATTTTACATCCGAAATCTCCCCAAACCTTGATTTAACAGAACATGTATGTATGCTGTGAAGCCACAGTGTTTTCTTTGGTTATCAAGAATTAAACTGCAGGTTCAAGTCTTCATGCACCCTTCCAGAAGCACAGAAGAAGGCTCACAGTCACAGAAAAACAGTTCTGTCAGTAATAGTGAGGTTAGAACAATATATCTTATGGTTTTTGTGTTTTGTTGAAATCCATGGTTAAAATCCTGCCTGCGCTGAAATCGGTGGGAGTTTTGCCAGTGGTTTCACTTCAACAAGAATTTCACTAAGGGCATACATTTATTTTTTGGAAACGTATGGTAGTTGTGGTTCTCTCTGTGAATGTAATTATATTTTTATGTTGTAAATGATACTGTGTGAGAACAGAATATATGGCTGATGATCTGAATATTATCTGATAGCATACATGAGAATGCTGACGTGCCCCTGTCAGGGGGAGTTGTAGAGATCATATGGATGGGAATTTAACCCCATACTGGAGGGTTGGGGATTTTTTGAGATTGTTATCCTTTACAGTGTTCATGTGTATAGCTGTCAGCATTGGCACCTTTGCTGTATCCTTATTCTTCATATTTCAGCTGAGCTCTTTGACTGCTTTTGTTGCTACTGACCTAGTAGGTATGCAGACATTTCTTATACTCCTCTTTGTAATAATGGATCTTCCTTTTATCTCATGCCCAGAAAACAGCTCATGTTTTTGTCCTTTACTCTATTCCTGCCACATTCAACTCAAATATTGATTGCTGTCAACAAGTGGCTACATATGTAATCTGGAAATAATCTACCAGAAAAAGCAGGTTTAGATTATACACAGCACGAAGGATTCAGTGTGCAGGGAGGAAACTGTGACCAAGAGCAGGAACATGACTGATGTGTGGTCAACGTATACACGATGCATGTAACATATGCACCACGCAGTTGACTTGAGAGTATCTGCACCCCAGATAGCTACTCGTGATTCTACATACCGTCTTTTTTTCCAGGCTCTGTCAGTTCTCACTGTATAATACCTGCTTTCATTCTTATAAAATTGGGTATATCACCTCTTTGGGTCCTGTCCCCTCCCCAGCATTATAAAGGGAGAATAGAACAAAGATGGACTTCTGACACACACAAGGCTTTTCCCTTCCACAGTAAACCGTGACGTCTAAACCTATCATTGCCATGAGGTACCTAAGGAACGATACAATTAAGAGCAGTGCTGTGGATGTCACATACAGCCACAAATCTGCAGTATCATACAGTGTTTTGTAGCTGTATTGGACTTCTGTGATGGATGTTCTCATAGATACATCAAGAAGATAAAGGAAAATCTCAAAAATATTTTTAGATGCAGAGGAAAGGACTTTTCCTTTTTTTCCTCCATCAGCCCCTGCATGCAGAGTGCAGAATAACTTATGTAGTCAAGTATATTGGAGAGTTATTTATGAGGAACACTAAGACCAGCTATGTTTTTTTTTTTTTTTTAAAAAAAAAAAAGGTGACTTAGAGTGGAAAGGAGATTTTCTTCTATCATTTTTCATGGAGTTGAAATATTTTGTAAGCAGTAAACATCACATACAAATTTGAAAGCACGAGCTGATTTTAGCTTAGATTTCATACTGTCATCTTTCCAAGTCTATTACAAAAAGTGATTAGATTTTCTGGAGCACCAGCAGTTCCTACTTATTTCGATGCTACTCATTAGAGAGTCTTCCAAAATCTGACTACTCTGTATTTTTTTTTTTTTTTAAAAAAAAAAAAAGGAGGGGGACAAAAAGGCAAAGAAGGGGAACTTCTCTACTTAACAACTCCATCTATAAAACTTCCCCCCTAGAAAAGTAGAACTAGATTCAAGTTAGTAGTAACAAGTAGTCCAATTATGTGAAATATGGAATATAGGAATGAGTCATTGAGAAAATTGAACTAAGATAAAAAGCTAGATTTTTCATTCATTTGCCAAGACTAAAACATTTATAAGCTGGTGGTAAAATACTCTGGAAGGACAGCCTGGAGGTTTTTCCAGTAACTAGAACTAGAAACACAAACCTTTCATGCTGTGAATGTTACCTAAAGATGTCCTCTTTGGTCCTTTTCACGTGATCAATTACACTTAGGCTTTTGTTTTCTGGTTCGATGTCAGTATTGGTAATGCTTTGAAGACTATGATCTTATTAAAACATGTAAGAGCCTTTGATACTAACTAGAAAAAATTGCAGTCCTATGGATACTTAGACTGAATCAGATGGAAGCACATATTAATCACATAAGTTCCTTTCTTCCAGTATTAAATTATATTATAGATCATTTTGGTGAATGTTTACCAGGCTGGTCAATGTATATTAAGTCACCTCAGCTGCTGACTTTCTGACCCTCAAACAGCCTGCTCAATTCTCTTTTTTCCCTCACACTTGGCAAAAATCTGTAGGACAGCTACAGCATCACATTCCTAAAGAATGGTTATCTTCATTGCTTGAAAACCAACCCGGCATTTGAAAAGGCTTTTTAATTTTTTTTTATGATTTTTTTTTTTTTTTTAGCATGGATGGGTTGTCTGAAGGGTGGGTGCAAAGAAGACAAAGCCAGACTCCTTTCAGTGGTGCCAGGACAAGTGCAATGGGCACAAACTGGCACATAGGAGTTTCCCTCTGCCCATCAGGAGGCACTTCTGTGCCATGCAGGTGGTGGAGCACTGGCATGGGTTGACCAAGTCTCTCCTGGAGATCTTCAGAAGCCACCTGGACAAGGTCCTGGGTAACCTGCTCTGGGTGTCCCTGCTTGAGCAAGGGTGTGGACCAGATGGCCTCCGGAGGTCCCTTCCAACCGCTAACCAGCCTGTGATTTGTGGGTAAAGAAGTGCAGTTTGCTAGCAGGTGATAGATAATTCTTTCTGCTCAGGAAAGCAAAGGGAGAAGTACCTGCTTTTTTTGCTTGACTGATCAGATTCTTAATTCAGTCACACCTTCAAATGCCACTGTCTCCAATAATGTCACACAAACGTAGCCAAGAATAACATTCAGGACCACAGACTCTGGATAATATATAAACATAGATTACTAACCAAGGATAACAATCAGCACAGAAGAATGTATTGTATAATCCCCTCGTGCAGCATCGAGGCAGAACTAGTGTGATTAAAATAGAAACCTATATATTTTATTAGGAATTAACAGGGAAAAAATGCTTCTTACTAAACCAGGATCCCTGAGGATTCATGAAATATGTGCCCCAAATGCTGTGGATAAACGTAAAAGAAGGACTATGCTTCTGCTGTCTCTGACACTGCAGAATACCATCAACTCTTTTTCTAAAAATATAATTACATCACAGGGATTGCTATAGGTTGAATCCTGACTTTTGTAACACAGACAATAATCCAGAAAAGTTCCATTGACTACTGCTAAAAGACATGATCTCCTAAAAGCCTACATAAAAATACTAGGACGTTAAGGAAACAAGAAAATATAGTAGTAAATTTACATAAATCAGTTAAGTACCTGGAACAAATGGAGCTAAACACACAGAATATGCAGAATACAAACTAGAGAACAACAATCATATGTTACGAAAAACAGTCGATACACAGCGAAAGTCAAGCCTGTTGCAATGATGGGTACATCCATGCAGCATAAACTGGACTTAAGAATAATGTCACGTATTGAACTTTTAATAGAATTACTGTATAGAAACAACAAGGTTGATAAAATTGTCAATCCATGTTATAGTCTGCCAGCTTTGTAAAAGAGAAAAATATAGGAATATAGTCCCTGTATTCCTAACTTCTGCCTGCATGCATGGACCTGAGAATACTTTTTTCTTAATCTTAGACAATAGGGATTTTCCTTCTTTACTATTATCCCTATCAGGAAGGTTCACAAAGCAAGTAAGTTTTCAGTACCTAGATTCTATTCGCTCATTTTCTATTAACCAAAAATGTGCCGAGTCACTTTATAGACAAAAAAAAAAAAAAAAAAAAAAAAAAAAAGGATGGGTCTATGGTACAAAAAGATTACAAACTAAGCCTCACATAATGTAACTCAGTGAGTGCATTTGGACAGTGTTTGAGTAGAATTTGATGGGGTAGAGTTCCTCACCTGTACATAATTGGTGGGTTAAGCACTTACTAGTGACTTAATATTTTTATGTTAGAAGTATTCTTCCAATAGAAGCATTAGAAAATTCCAGTGCATAATCATGACCTAAATAGACATGGCTAAGTGATGACAGGACACAGAGAATGAAAATGAAGGCACATTAACCCACATGTAAGAAAACACCAGAAATTACCTTGAATGCAACACTGCTGTACAAAGAATTATCCTTTACTTGAGCAGAAAAAGAATGCTTAAATTGTAAAATATAACATTCGTACTGTCAAGCTACACACTTACCTAGTGGACCCAATAGTATTACAGAATAATAACAAAAGCAGCACGATTATAATTAGGGCAGTACATTGATTAATATTTCCTCACGTATATGACAAATCACTCAATGGCAAATGTTGACTTCACTAGAGTTAGAAATCATTAGAACTCATTATTCAACTAATAATATTTCACATTCTTCCTCTTATGAAACACATAACCACTGCAAATCTAACTTATTCAGCCTAAATGCAGTTTTCCTCAGTAACTAATAATCAGTAGCAGACAAATTATCTATCTATATATATATATATATATATATACACACATGAAATAGAAAACAGAATGGAAAGGAATCACAGTACTGTATACACCAAGAACAACCACAAGAACTAAAAGTTGAAAGGAACTGCTATGTATTGCATATGGTTTAGGGAATATTTTATAACAAGTACTCTTTGCAGAGGCCTGTTACAGAGTTTCAGGTCAGTACTTGAGCAAAGGTTTCCTTCAAAGCAGGCTGCACAAACAAACTGAGAAATCAATGGAATTCAAGGGCCTGAACTGGGGACTCCCACACAGTTCTTACTGTTTTCAGCAACAGTAAGGGTTGTTCACTAAATTATAGTGTGAATAAAATTAAAGTCAGAGGACTACTATGATGAACAGAAATACAAGTTCAGCAGAACTGTCACCTCTAAATTTGATTTCCCTTTCCCCCCCCCGGCTTGGCAGAAGCTGTGAATCTTTATGATGCTACCCCTCAGTAATGGTCTGAGAACTGAAAATGTGGCTACCATTCCTCTATCCTCGTATGGCAGTGACAGTAAAAGCAAGCTGTTAGGCTTGTACAGGCTACAAAAGTCAGAGCAAAGCAACAGCTGGAAGACAACAGAAAACAGCATTTTAACAGGGAGACAGAGGACTTCTGTGAGCTAGAGAATATGAAATAGCGTTATTAAGGATCCACATGCTGCTAATACAATGTTTTGTGTGTGCATGTGTACACGTGTAATTGTGCTGAACAGCTGAATTCTTCAATTACTTTCCTCTCTGCCACATCTCGTTAATGTTTGTACATGTGAATGTCTGTGCACATAACCAAAGTGCATTTTGGATGGTCTTGCTTTCTGTCTTCATTTTGTTCCAAGACCCTCAGCAGCAAAGTAAGCACAATTTTTAACAAGTATCTCTACATGGGTTATCAGCATTGTTCTGCATAACACAACTGTTCCTACTTTATGTTAGTCCTGGCTCAGGTAATAGAACTGCACTGATAAAACTAAAAGAATCTTAACCTGAGGATCTAAGATATTTTCCAGTCATTAATCTGTGCAGAGAGGATACTGACCTGCATCACAAGCAGCCCTACATTATCTTTGACCATATTAATTAAAACACACAGCCTTGCAAACATCAATATTACTATAAAACAAACAAACAGTCCTTGAGTATCTTCTCAAAACAGACATCTGTGTCTGCATAGACTTCTGGGCTCTGCATCTAGGATACAAGGATGGTCCCATCTTTGTCACTGTCTCATCATTTGCAGTGCAGCCATCCCCCTTCATGGCGAGTCAACTGGCACACGTAGTGGTTAAACAGTCTGCCCAAGGCCTAGGCTTACAAACTGCAATGTCACACAGAGCTACTAGATCATTCTCCCTCTCACAGCTACAAAACTCTGCTTATATGAAGTAACTGTCAGGCTTGTGGTACAACAAGCTTTCCTTTTCTCTGTTCTCATACAGAATAACTCCGGGAACAACCCTATAAAAATGATATCAACTTCACATAAAGAATTTTGGTTCTTTATTACAGTTAAAACTATCAAGAAGTAAAATACATCATGAATAATGCTCTTTTCTGCTCAAGAAACTTCAGAAGAAAAACGTATGTCTGAATTAAGTACCTAATGCATTGTTTGCTTTCCCTTACATTGATTGCATTTCCAAAGCTGTGTTAAAACTTTGATGTTTGTTTATGACTTATCAGTATATTTTTTTAAGAAATAATAACTCTTAAAACTAAAATATTCAGATAAAATAAAGGAAAAAAGTACACTTAAACCATACACAAGAAAACTGTATTTGCAGATTTAAGTGACGTTCTTCACTCTAGGTTCTTGGCTCTAGAGGTAATTTTCCAATATATACTTACATACTTGTCATTATATCAAATCTAGTAATAAAAAACATTCCCCTCTTTAAAGCCATCTTCGAGGCCTGTGGACTGATAGATGCATAGGTTCCAGGAAGCAGAGCCTGGATCTCCTTTGTCTTCAGCTTTTACTAGGAGATATGTTTTCTCTTTTAATGAATTAACCTGCAGTTTACATAAGCAAAGAACTAGATGTCTTAAATATTTGGGGCATGTCAGAAAGATATTACCTCCCAAGATGGCAAAAGAAACATAAGAATCTACTGGCAAGGTGCTCTGAAAAGATCCCAGGCAGCTTGTCTTGCAATGAAACTTTAGCTTCAGTGGAAGGCTAAAAACTAAGGATACACAACTCCGTTTTTTTTTCCACACAAGATATAAATTATATAAGCAGAATTCAATAAAAACTGTCATCCTAAATTCAAACAAGGATTACAAGTTACTGATGCTTTAAAAATTTACCTCTATTCTACTAGCATAGAGTAAGCTAAATGAATAGGAATTATATTCATGAGTACAGCCAGACAGAGCAGCAGAGATGATGTGGACTTTTAGCGTTAACCATCTATTAACACTAACGAGTACCATAATCTTAAAAGGAAAATTCTCTGAATGATTTCATTTAGAGAATTTATTAATGAAAACAGACAAACTGGCCAGGAAACTCAATTAACTTTGGTGCACTGAAATAGTATAGTTACACAATTTATTTCATTCCTGCCAACAGGCTGCAAGTTGATAAGATCCATCATGCAAACAGAATCCTGAGGCACAATCATGTTTAAATTTGAGTACAGGATTATGTTCAGTCCACTATTTGATTAAGTTAATCCTGATCTTTAGAGCTGGCTTCTTTCACCAAGTCATTCCAGACCAATGAGCTGCTGAGAAATACAAAGCTTCTCAAAGTGGCACTTAGAGACAGAAGAGAACATTTTTCACTCAATGAAATCCATGGACTTCCTTGATTTATGCCTCCAACAGAACTGATTTGATTAAAATTTTGTTCCATCTTCTTTTAATTGATCAGAACAGCTTAAATTAATGATTAGCCTTCTGTATAGAAGCAGTATCAGGAAGTTCTATGCAGATTACATACAAGCATGACATTAAAAAATAAAACAAAACCAAAAATGTTTAATCTAAATATTGTTCAACCTAAGTTAAAAAGCAAGATAAAGTGAAATGTATTATTGATTTAGCTTTATTGATAAAAATTGCAAAAACACAGGCCACAGTTTAAAACTCAGTGATCTCAATGTTGTCATGGTCAGGGCTGCAGAAAGAAACACTCAGAACTCTGCCTCCTGACGCTGGGTGTTAAGTAGGAGGTTAACCCTGTGCAGTCACTAGCCTGGAGCTGTCACTGCTCTCCTGATTACAGGGACACAGTCTGTACGTGAACCTGGCTCAGGGACAGAAAAGCAAAAGCTCTGTTTTCCGCCTCCACTCCCTATTTGCATAGAGCTAAATACAATCTAGTACACATTTAGATATGAGTAAGTTCTGAGGTACTCAATCAAATTCCACTGAGCTATAATCTGTATAAATCAAAGCAAAATCTAGTCTTAATTGCGTAAGTGCTGCCTATGTTGCTCGAATATATAGGCATTTCTCATGGACAAATGGACCGTTGAAAGTTATTGGCGTAACGTTCACTGTGAAAGCAGTTAAATATGCTGACCTAATTTGTCTTTGATGGTTACATCACGTTAAGACAACTGAGGACAAATCTCACTTTCCAGTGCTACTGTTTCGAGCTGTTCTGTAGCAAGCACCAGCAGATAACGAGCACCATGCTGAACTCTCACAGCCAGTGCTGCCTGAAGAGAGGTCTGCTTTGTTTTAGCCAACACAAAAAT
Source organism: Heteronetta atricapilla (assembly GCA_011075105.1). NCBI lineage: Eukaryota > Metazoa > Chordata > Aves > Anseriformes > Anatidae > Heteronetta > Heteronetta atricapilla. The sequence goes on from CM021735.1 coordinate 12,932,992, forward strand.
CAATTTGCACGTTACCAAAGAATCAGTTGTAACAACTTAAATCTCCTATTTCTCTAGGACAAATACACATGAAATGGAATACCCTCCCCTCTTGTTGTACATAGATACAGAATTTCTTCTTTCTTCTACCAAACATAGCTGTTTTGTTTCTTTCTAACTACTGAGTCACAGTTCAAAGCACAGCTTTTAAGTATTTTTTACTTCACAGCTGGTATATATTTTATACAGGAAGATTTTACTTGCTGGCTACAGCAATTTTGCTTTATGCTGCAGTAGCCATACTGTATTATACATTGTAGTGCACAGTTTGCTTATTTTACCATAACAATTGCAGCCGGATAGCTAATATGGTAAAAAATACAGTCCCCGAGAAAGAAACTATAGAAGAAATTGCTAGGACTGGAGCAGTATGCTAGTATGCTCCAGAAGTAGCCTTACATGCCACACTTGCAAATTAGTGGGAACAGGAAGCATAGCTGCCTATTAAAATGTATTACTTTCCATGTAAGAGGTTCTCATATGTATGGCTTTAAATGTATATTTTTATTTCCTTTTACCTTGTATTGAAAGCTTGGCATTCCAGGCTGTGAAGTTTAAAAAAGCCGACCTTGAAAACACAGTCACATTTATTTTTGAATGTTAGTTTACTTTCACACCCTGGAACTGGCTTCCTGCCTTCCAGATTTTGCTGAACATGGTATGACCAGCCATGCCTGAACTTGCTGCACAGCTCTGCTCGGGCTGCGCCACAATCCTTAAGGACCTATCCACTTATGGCTTGAAATATGAAAAAGGTCTGTTTTACTCACCAATGCCACGATTCTTATCACCTCCTTCAAGGAAAGAATGATCTCATGGCTCACACACTACTGCTTTTGTACGTGGCAGGCCAACAATATTTTTCTGAGATCTTCCCCAGCACTGGAAGAAGGAGATTTTTACTCCCACATCGGTTTCACGCAGTGCTCTCGCCGATTTCACAAGAGGTAGGTATTTTGAAGACATGTACCTAGGGAAACTTTCTTCATGAAAAAAAATGAACATTTTCACGCACTGCGCAGACTAAGCACAGCACAGTACACTCTTGCACCCTGCTAAGCTGTGAGAATGTTTGTTCATTAAAGCCGTCTGTTGGGCTAATGTAAGGGTGACAGGGTTGCTCTGTGCTAACATGAACTTGTAAAGAAACGTTTCCATGACACTTCTGTAATGACAATAGGGCTACTATCTACACAGCAATTTTGATAGCACAGCAAGAAGCAAAACCTTGACTATATATACAGTGTTCTACAGGGAAATGTGGGATTATAGCAATGATGTTGATACAGCAGGAGTACTGAAATATGTACAGTACTCCCAGACACTAAGGATGCTGGCCTAAAGGCACTTAGAAATAGACACAATTCCCAAAGATGACACTGAACGCTGCCCTAATTCCTGAGATTTCCAGTTAGCTTCAGGATCTGCCCATTTAAATTTGACAGCTGTAAAAGAATCAACAGCACATTACATGTTAATTTATATTTCTTTCATGCATGACCCAATTTAGACAGACTTCCTTGAGAAGTATTTTCCCATCTTACAAAATGCCTTATTCACAGTTCAAATGGACCTAATTCTCCCCTCACATTTAGCATCACATTTAGCTTCATATTTAATTAGATTTACAGCTCTACTCCTGATATGCACTAATATAGTTCACGATGAGGAAATAAGCACACGACCTAGCAAAACCAGGGTAGAGTAGCTTATGTGTTCTTGCCTGTCAGATGAGCTATTATAACTGATTGTATGTACAGACTTAGCTTATCCCAATTATGAAGTAAAGCAGACTTACTTAAACCTGAATTGAAGAATGGGAAGATAAAACATAGCTGAAAAATTATTAACTTGCACTGGAGTTACTAGTCATCACCTAATAGTGTTACAGAGGAGCATTATTAAAGTGAACAGTGAGAAATCACCATCCACCACCAAATTCTCAGGGAACAATTACTGCATCTCATGAGGGCGGAAAAACAAGAAAATAAAAAGGAAAATAAACATCAATTATAATGCTTCTGTGTAAGAACTGAGGAAAAAAAAATGCTGTTGCTCAATTTTTTGTTTGTTTTTCCTGTACTTACCACTAAAATATATATTGTGAAAACAAAACTTCTATGTCAACTCTCTTGTGAATCACATCTACTTCTTAGCCACTTGCAGCATTTACACAGATTTATTAGATTTAAATAGTCCATACAAGCTTGTACCCAAGCACATCACTTTGATAAAAATCAGGCATCTGCAAGTTTGGCATCATCACAGCATTTGAGGTAGGACAGAAGAGTACAGTAGCTCAAGCTGGAGTAGCTCAAGTAAAGCAAACACACTTCAACAGTGTTGAAACTGCTGATACTGTAGGCATCTGAATCCAACATTGCTGCAACTTCTAAACCACCAGTGTCAGGAAATCCTTATCAACAAGCAATGGTATTAGGAAAATTATTCTGAAATCAAAGTGAAAATATTTCAGAGCAGGACACATTTTCAAAAAAAATAATAATAATAAAAAAAAAATAGATCAAAAGTCTTCCAGTGGCTTGATGCTTTGTTTGTATAAGGAACTTCCCTTTACAACTCACTACTTCTCCCTTGCTCCCTATCCTGCCCCCATTGCCCCCATCACACACTCAGAGGCAAAACACACTTGCAGTCTCCCCATCTTCTGACTGTAAAGGCTACAGGCATCAGAGAGAGCTGCCTGGCCAGGGAGAACTGCATATATTGCACCCCCATCCTTCATGTGAAGGAGGCATACCTGCCTACGTGACATTGCTCCAGAAGGCATCGTTGCCGAATGGCTTCAGCTGAAAAGTTTGTCAGGGTGGTATTGCTGAGCTAGTGCTTTAACTCGGTTCTTTCTTCAGCAGTTTCAAACTTCCAAATGTAAAACATGTGCCTCAGAGGAAGGAGAAATCTAGTGACTCCTTTAAAATGCTGCTTTTAGTATTTTAAAACAGATTCCAAATCATTTGGTTAGTGTGAGGGCTATAATAAAAGAGGTTCAATGTGGGATCAATTCATCTTATCTGCAAGAATATTGGAATCAGCATTTTTATAAGCTTAATTCTGAGTAACCAGAAGCAGTGCCGTTATTTAACAAGCCATTACATTAGTCCCTTCTAAGTATACGAACATTAGATATCAGGAATTTCAGATTCATTTATATTTGGCTCATGATGAAAGAATCAATTTTTGCTTGACACTTACCCCAGGTAGTGTGGTATGAGTTTATTTAACTCCATTCAAATAAATGGAGTACTGCCAAGTGCTGTTAGTTCAGGAGCGTGACCCTTTATTAAATGTACATTTCTAAATATCTTCTTTTTTTTTTCTTAAGCAAAACAGATGCTGAGCTATCTAACACAGCATTCTAGCTTGTCAGAATAACACTTAAGCGCATGAGGGTTGTAATTCTCCCCATAAAGATGGGCTGAGAACACTGAGATCCACAGCAGGTATGAAAACTCAGCTCCACAACACTGGCAGAAACAAACTGCAAAATTTCAACATGGTAAACTACACAGCACACAGGCACAGAGCCAAAACGCATCTATCATTTAGAGATTGCTGTAAAACATACAGAAATATGAGAACAGCGTGTTCTCACTCATTCTAACAAACTGGCAGACACCCACTATGAATGGGAATTAATAACTACTACAGAAAAAAAAAAAAAAAAAAGCCAACCGATTTTTAGCCATTTTACAGCTCCCCATTATATGCTGTGCCAGTACCACAAACAGACTAAGAAAAGTAGTTATTGGAACTGGCAAACATTTAGCGGGTAGCATCAGGTACGTGATTTAACACTGGGGTCAGGTTGGTTTCAAAACCACCAATATTTATAGGTAACTGGCTACGAACATTGGAAAAAACCAAATAGCCAAAGAAAGAAAAATGGGTAGTTTCTGGACAGAGTGTAGGCTTTCTCAAAGTCAAATGCGTAGCAGTTTATTGCAAAGCATCTAGAATAACTGCTGAAGCTAGTGTTTATATAAGATCTGAATAAACGTGACACAGATGGAAAAACTCTGCTTTCAGTTACACATGCAGCCAACGTGAAGAGCAGAGTTTGTCCCCAAGGGCACATAGTGTACCTCAGAGCCAGAAGTAATGTAACTGGGCCCAGCTCCATTCTCAGCTCTACCCAGTTAACTGTGTTTTCATAGCATAAAAAAACATGGCACAGACTTCTTAAGAACAACCAAGTCAAAGAAAGAAGGTATTTGAAAAGCCACCGTCAGATCTTTGAGGAAAATCCAGTGGCCACCTACCATCAAAGACAGCTTAATAATGCAGGTAAATAAATACTGGTGGCATTGTTGGTGGCATATCTCCCCAACTTCAGTCACACAGTAGACATTCCCAAATAAACTTAAAACTTCAAGATGTTCTTAAGATACAGATGAGAAAACCAGATTTCTGCTAAAGTGTAAAGAAAACTTCATCAATTTCACAAAAAAAATAAATTAAAAATTGTAGAAGAGGAAGCTTGGGAGGCAAGAGAGAGGAATAAACTGCAGTAGGTGTATGCTTTACAATTATTTACAGATTTAAAAAAAGCATATCATGAAAATCTGGAAAAGCCAAAGCAAAACACTTAATGTTTTCCACCTCCATCTATGTTACATGGCTCCTGTATGTGGCTACAGTTCTGTAATTTGCTTTGTTTTTGCCAGTTTTGCTCATTCTACCACTTCACTGGTCTTCTAACCAAGCATTTCCTGAGTATTTTCTATTTAGTCTAAATCAGAAGTTTGTCTTCGAAACTGTTGTTTTTACTGCCTTGCATGGGAGCTGAAAGCACACAGGTCTCAACTTGCCTAAACTTTTACTGAATAGGCAAGAAAAATACTCATTCATTTTAGAGGAATATTTTAAGAATGCCAGTGCCACACTAACTCTCTCTGGTATTACTTTCCACAAGTGTGAGCCTCAAAACATTCCTATGGATTTGAGAGAATTGTTTTGCTGAATTATTGTTATCTGCAAGTTCATGGCTGTCTGTGGTATCTTTCAAAGCACCTCTGATCACCAGACCTAGAAGAAATTTTTAAATTGTAATCTGTCCTTTATGCTGCTATGATGATTGCTTTCACTTGCTGACAGCATCTGCAACACCCACTGTAAATGCTTATAACCCACCTTGATGTAATGTTGGCCATAGGAATGCCTCCTCACAAAGTCCAGCAGCGCAAAGCAGCCCTCAGAACAGCATTAAAAAAAAAAAAAAAAAAAAAAAAAAAAAGAATAATCTAAGGTAGGTGCATCACCTTCCTCCTGATTACAATCTTCTAAAAACAGTGTCTTAAGCCAAACAAGATCATGAGCAATTTTACTCTAATGCTATTTTGAACGGCCTTCTGTATTACCCTCTCCAACTCTTTGTTAATTCATATGCATTTCAGAGCACAGAGTACTTCACTGGCTGACCACAGTGACTTACTCTTGTATCACACACGTGCACTGCTTTCACGATACTCCATAAACAACACTCCGCAGGGAGTTCACAGCAGCTTCTGAACGTCTTGCTTCTGGGGTCACTCTTCTTTACACTTTCAGCTCCTGCCGCCTACTTCACCATGCATTTCCTGCATGACAGAAGAGCTCAGCATTGTGCCTTGGAAGGCAGTGAATGTCTTTTCTGCAGCTTTACAGAAGCGCAGATAAAGACACTTTTTCCTAGCCCAGCAAACCACGTAGCAAAGGGTTGTTGCCATCAGATGATGCACTTTATTGAACAGACAGGAGTCAATATTTACTAGTCTACAAGTGTGAAAAAAATAAAACAAACTGATTTTTATAGCATTAAGTAACTGGATACAGAGGGCATAAAAAAGTGATGTAAGACAAACTACAGCCCATGCTTCCTAACATCTGTGAATTAATGTCCATACGTGGATATTTTTTTTGTTAATTCAAAAGTATTCTGAAGTGTAGCTTATGGTAGAAAAATGCTAAATGCTAATCTTACCAAAATTGTGCAATAATCGCACCAAACATACAAATATCACACAAAAACTACTTTTTTAAAGTTATATAATTTGTATGCCCAAACTAAACCAACATCCAGCATTAAATGGTGCAGTGTTACCTCCATTAAATAAACAAATCTTCCAGAGAGGCAAGGAAGAAAAAGCCACATTTCTGACAACGAAGTTCCTGACTAGCTATAAACTATTTGTCATTATAACTGACAAACTGTTGTTCCTCCAGCAATTATGGTGTGATAATAGCTTAGTATTTCAGCTACTAAGTCAGAATAAAACTTGTATTCATAAACTAGAGGCTGGTTACTAGAAGACTTTTTCCAGTGCAAACAATGGACCACAAAGATGAGTTTTATTTTCCAATACCTATCCTTAATTAACGATCTTTAATCAAAAGTTGCATTTATACTGTTTCCTTTTTCTGTAACAAAGTCTTACACAAAAATGTATAATTTGTGAATGTATATTTATACAGAAATCAATAGCTAAGTTATAAAATGTGATCACTTAATTTTATATAACACAATTGCAAATGCTAACTCATGATAACAATTGCAGCCAAGTTAGAAAGAAGTTCTGATGCCTGTATGAGGATGGATGTTTGTGGTACATGTGAACACAGAAGACAACTGACAGGCTACTATAAACAGTGGCAGTGATTAAAGACATTTCTAATCAGTACTGAATCCTTGATCACCACCATAAATTAATCAGTATTTTCTAACCAGTATGGACTGAGAGAAGGTGGTACAATAAATCTTTGTTTAAATAAAAAAATAAAAAATTTTTAAAAGTAAGAACTATCTCTACCAGAGGACGATGCTCAGTACTTTTTAGCATTGACTGGTTTGTCTTTACATTTTAAAGATTTTAAAATTGTGTTGAAACCTATATGTATTGGATTTCTATTATAAAATGGCAATTCTATTCTTTTGCAACCTATTTCAAGATTTAAATTCTAATAACTAGATAAACATCAGCATAAGACACTGTATTATTCTGGAGAGAATTTCACAGTTTGCAGCACTAGGCAAAATAACTCAGTAAGTTTAGAAGCTATCCATAATAATAATGAACTACATACTTAAGCCATCTTGTGTCATCAGTTCCTGAGCAGAACATATTAGTGACTGATAGCACTAATCAGAGTGCACTAAAGCTTGATATTGCTTTTCATAATTAGAATGACTTTTTAGTCATTTTAGGAACATCAAAAATATTATAACAACCAAATACCTAAAACTTTGTGGGACTTAATTTTCCTCATTTCTCATAAAAGTCATCTTTCTTGTATATCTGCATTTCTCTACAGTCCTTACAAGAACAGCATCATAGCAAGAGAACCGGATCAAAAATGGACTAGAAACAAAGGTATAAAGTGAACCTTTAGCAAGATAGTTAATTCACTTTTATATTGCCAGCATTTTCTAAATCAGATAGCATTTTACAATTGCTTTTGAGTTTATCTGTATTCTTTGACTACTCACTTCCCTACGCAGTTAAGTAAAAGACACCTGAAAAAGGTTAGTAATGATATTCTCACTGGTTTACTGTAAAAGAAACCAAATACATCCAACGTAATTTGTTCTCTGCTAAAATTATGCTTCTCTTGTTAGTTACTGAGTTTTCTTATTAGGTCATGTACAGTTAAGAACAGTGAAGAAACATGTAGATGTGGTGCTTACTGACATGCTTTAATGGTGGCCGTGGCAGTGCTAGGTTGGACTAGATGATCTCAGAGGTCTTTTCCAACCTAAATGATTCTATATCCCATCAGTTCATTTTTGTGACAACAGAACATTACCTCTCCCCTTCCAAGGCTTTGGACAGCAAAACCAGCTAACACATAGCAATGTCTCTTCAGCGAGCACCTCTTAGCCAACCAAGGGTAACTCAGTTAAAAATGCATACTGATACAGGCTGAAAAAGAGGTGACCCTCAAGAAGTAGGTTTCATAACTGGTAATCACTTTGGATTAGGAAGAAAAAAAATCTAGCTAATGGAAGAGAGGACTCCTTCATCTTGACTGTCACATCTGGTGCCTGAAATTCGCTTCTTCTATCTGAGGAAATTGCCAGGCAGTTATGTACTTAAAACCTATTAGGACAAACCGTATGGTTCTTCTCAGATTTCTAGAAGAGTTGTCTGGGAAGTAAGTGATGAGTAGTAAACAAACAATATCCCCCATTCTTTATAGTCACATGTAAGGGTTACCTGTTCTCACAGCACTCTCTTCTACACCTCCAAAGTCTTTCTTTCTTACAAAAGAAAGCGATAAAGACTGAGTAGATTCAGGAGCAACAGGTAGAGCATGCCCAAATAGATTCATAATTTCTGCAGCTCCTCAGAGAATCCTCCTCTGCAGTAATACAGGCTATAATCATGGAGAAACACTGCAAATAGGTAATACTGGTAGTGTGCTGGACCTGCAAGAAGTACCAGAGCCTTTGGAGAAATGCATCATTACTGAGTGGTTCACTTTATCACTCACAGCTATTTTGGATCCATTAAATTTGAAAATAGCTCTTCAGGGAGTTGGATGTAATATATACTTCTCTTTCTATGATAACTAGAGAGATACTATGAATGGAGCCTCCTAGATGTTATCATGGCAGATGATGATCTAAATCACTTTTTTTTTTTTTTTTTAATTTGGTCTCCAGTACCATTTAATATTTTATGTTGATGATGGCCAGTCCACCAAACTCTGCATATATAAAATAAATGGAAAAAATATCCATGAATGTAACAATAGCAGAAAGAATTACTGAGCAGTGTGAGAAATTTTGTATAAATTTAACTACAGCGTTAAGAATCTGCATATTGTTCATTTAATACAATCTCCTTTGTATAGACTGAAAATATAAAATATTCCTTAGTTTAGAAATCTCAAAACAGAAATGTTTGGAACGTGTAAATGTTGTATTTATGAAAGTACAGCATTCACCAAGCATGTGTAAATATTATTCAGTCAGAGCCGGTTCCCTGTACTGTAGTACTGTGAATACGTGCCTGCATGATTATGGTTTATTTGCATGATGTTTGGTGAGGGAAAAAAAAGAAAATAAAAAACATCATGTCTCATATGAAAAATACATAAACGTTTTAAGAAAACAAGAAGCACCCATAGAACAGGACTGTTTTGTCCTTAAAATAAAAATGCAAAAAATAGACTCAGATTAATAAAATCCAGTCAGCCTAAAATATCAGCTATATCGGACCCCCAGAATGTACAATAAGTAGATATGCAATTAAACACATAATTTCCCAAGAGCTGAAAAATCCCACTTGTTGCAACTGCCTACGCCTAAAGAAAATATAAAACACAGTTAATGACAAATGCATACAGATGCTTGTTCTTATACAAATCAATTTATCATTTAAAGATCGGACAGAATAATGTCTGTAGAGCAAAAAGAAATAAAGTTACAAGTCCTACTCCTCTATTCTCTTCTCAGTGTCATTCTATTGGTATTAGAGCATCAAACCTTGTCTGCAACATTCTTAGCAGTAGAAAATCAAAAAGTGAATCCAAATGAAAACAGAAACAGATCTTAAGGAAGGGAGGGGGAGGAAAGTTTGTACTGAACGCTTAAAGAACAAACAAAGAAAAAAAAAAACACAGAAGGCCCACTCTTTCACAGGGATGTTCTTTTTCATTTTAATTACATCCCTCAAAGAAAAGAAAAATATCACTTCAAGAAGACATTCCAGAAATCCATAAATGTTATATTAATTTACTCAAGCTGATAAGCAGACACACAAATAAATAAATAAATAAATAAATATCTCTGTAGCACAACGCAATAACTTTCAGAGGGATTTGTGTTATCTCAGGACAGGAAACGTTACAGATACATTTCACAGTGACCCACACAACTAGCCCGTACATTCAGGGCCTGGCTGTACCAGCTTCTCAGCGCATCTGTTCAGAACCAGCCCAAATACCTGAGCACTGCGCCACGTCCTGTATGAGCTGTGTCGCGTTAACATACTCAGAATTCCACTTCTATCTTCTGCATTTGTCATCTCCTCCCTCTCTCAAAAATAAATGCTACTTTTATGTGGCCTAATATTAAAGTCAGTGGTATGACAAGTAATGAGGCCAAGCTCCAAAACTTATACTCCTACACGTACCAGTTTGGTTCACTTTTGGGGCTCAGGTTCTGCAAAATGATGCAGATCTTCCTATCTTTGTAAATAAGGTTCTTAATCCTGCAGAATGTAATGCCCTGCTTGATGCTTATTTCTGCAGAAGAATGTATATATATGGAGCTATTGTTAACCATATAAATTATCCTGTAAATAAAGATAAATTTATTTTTTTTTTCTTCTAGCACAGAGAGCATGCATGTTTGTATGGGGTGAGGAAACCTAAATTTTGAACATGTTTTTATCACAAGTACTAATTTGGATAATAACATCTAGTAAAACAGAAACATGATCTACCTTAAGTGATTTCAGGCAAGTATTACCTCAGACCACTATCGGTGAGTCTATCTGAAAAAAAGTATCTGAGCTTTCAGAAAGAAAAAGCAAAGCATCTCCACAATCTGAAGCATCACAGGTCATTGCAGAGGCAGAGTAATTCCTGTCAACTTCTCCTCAATCCTGGGATTTAAATGTATTTTCCCCAAGTGTATGAAATATTATCAACGTGAAGAAGTTTAGTATCTAATACTACCTGTATCAGCTCAGAAGATCTACCCTCAGCATTTCTTCTCTCAGTGCATGAGCAGAAGGAATACACATTCAGAGCAAAGCAATGACACTTTTTTTTTCCTGTTTGAGCTGAGCAGTTGCTTCTACTGAAGGAGCAAGCTGCAAACGCAGTCACCAGGCAGCTCCTCCCATTCACTTCCAGTGGGACTTCTTCTGTAGCCCTCCCTTCCTCTAAGGACTGAGAACCACTGACACAAACTGCTACAGCACTGCCTTAACAGCATGAAGTTACAGGACATAAAGTGCCCATTTAAAAAAAAAAAAAAAAAAAAAAAGTTCCAAATGAGAAAAGGATGCTAATCCTTCATGTGGTAAAACATCAGTCATTGGAAATGGGAAGTACTCAAGATACAGTATTTCAAAGACTGAAAACAGCATATCTATGAAGACAGCTGTGAATCTCTCTAATTAATATATTTTTTAAAGTTGTTATTGAAAAATAATAGAAAACTCTCAACTTTTCTCACAGCATACTGAATTAATGAAGTTCTCTGTCATTCTGCACAAATTCTGGACTTAGTTTCTGAACCCGTTTCTGGACTAGTTTATCCCAGAAAGCCATATAAACTAAGTGCACCTCACAGAGAAAGGATCCAGAGAACACTCACAGCACTGTGCCAGACACTGTGAGTTCAGAGAAAGCTAAATTTTGGGGTTCAATCTCCTTTTCAACAGCTAGTCATACTCTACCTTCAGAAATGACATATAAGCTGCATAGATCACCTCCCACCAACAGTTTTCCTCCCGCTGGAAAACAAAATGAAGATAATCCTGGCATTTTTTATGAAGCACAGAAAAACAAACAAACAAACAACAAAAAGCCCCACTAGTCATCTCAGTCAAAAGTTATAAAAATACTACCTAAACCTCTGTAACACATTTCTAGAGGTCAATCCAAATCAGAGCATCCTTAATTATTTCTCAACTTCCCAATAACAAATGATAGCATCTTTGGGACCTCGCCACTCCACAGCTCAAAATCAGCTTTGCCTTTCAAGAAGTTCTAGACAAGTAATTTCTCTACACAGAACAAACAGCAGCACAGGCTAGGAGAATAATCATAGGCACACCAGCAGAGGTAGCTAAGTAGAAGAAAGGTAATGCTGAAGAAGTAAGACTCGATGCTTAAGAGACAAAAATCAATCCAACCTGCAGACTGACTTCCTGGCTTGACCTCAGACCTGCCTTGTCACCACAACCGTGGCGATGATCCAAGCTGTGGGCCGCCCCTGGGTGCCCCTGACAGCCTTGCCCAGCTGAGAGGCCCCTGCCCTGCAGCTGTGTGATCACGCCCAGCTCCTGGCTCCCTGTCCCCTAGGGAAAAGCCAGTCCTCACCGCTCCCTAGCACTTTCTGCCACCTCAACTTGCTGTTCATGCTACGTGCATTTTTGGTGTAAGTCTGATGTCTTATATATGAAAAGGGAAGCTTTTAATATATAGAGCTGAGGTCAAAAATATTAGAAGTGCTTCTTTGGACAATGCTACAATCTAGCATGCCTGAACATAAAGCAAACCTTGTAAGTCACTATATTGTTTCATGCGCCAATACAACCAAGAGCCTGCTTGAAAACATTGTGGATTCTCTGGCCACCTCTATTAGATGTAGTTCAAGACTGCTGAAAGCTACTACAGAAATCAAAAAGGTTGAAATATGTCTTGTTCTTTCCTCCCAAAGAAACAAAATCAGTAGAGTCATCAGGAGGACAGAAATTTTCAAAAAGAGCTAGTGATCTGAACATCCTAATTTCTCTGTGCCCCAAACTAGACAATTTAAAATGCACTTTTTTTGCACCTATTTAAATCTGTTTAGAGAGACACGATTTCACTTAAGAATTCACTTCACCAGTATCACTAAACAGCACTAGAAATATTTTCTTGTAAGACAGGTCAAGGAGCAACAATTCAGTATCACTCTACTTACTAGTGTCTTTTCCCATTTTCACCATATTTCAAAGCTAGGAAAAATGTTGATCCTTCATTAAGCTATGAGCAACAAGAAAATATTTTCCTAGACAGAGAAAACATATTTGCCATCTAACCTATTGAATCAGCATATCACTTATTAGAGCAGATGTTCACAAACTAAATGGCACCGAAATAACATCATCTAGAAGTTACTCAGAAAAATAAAATCTCTTTTACTGAAATCCTTGTAGCATTTTTTTCTTTAATTTTGTGGTCCATGAGTCCCAAATCACAACAGTGCTTATAAATAACAGAAATATATGGATATAGAACTATATCCTGAACTATACATTGTTATATAATACCTGTACCATACTCTCTGCAGTGAGATAAACATTACTTTACTAATAATCTGTTTGCTACAGTAAAATATGATGATGCTCTTTAAACAGGCAATCCAAAATCTTTTCTACCCCTTATTTGTGACCAAAGCATATTTTTCATAGTGTGTCTGCAGCACATATTTAATACTTAACAGAAGAGCCACTATCCCTTAGCCACCTTTAACTAGACAAATATGATAGATATCTGCCTTACAATCTTTGCCCTTTTGAATGCAAAAGGGATCAACTTCCTTCATGCTTGAGACCTGAAAAATATTCAGTGTCTTAAATTCCAAACGAATTTAGGGCAAATTGAAGGCACCTTGAAAGAGTATGCCCATTAAGGAAACAGATTTTATGTACCCTGATGAGTATTGTCTGTGGAATGTGTAACTTGTTGTAATGCAAATATATCTTATTATATTTGGACAGAAAAACAAAAGGTACCTTTATTTCACATCAACAGTCCTCTGAAGTTTTCTCTACTCAGGCTCCACTGTGCAAGAAGGAACTGTCACTGAACGACAACCTGAATTCATTACAAAGCTGTACCAATAGGGAGACGACAAAAGGCAGAAATTAAAGTTCATTTGTGTGGTGGATGAACCACACTAAGGACAGATATCATGGGCTCTGATTGAAATCAAACCTTCAGTGACTTAAATAGAACAGAGGTGAGAAATATGGTTGAGGCTACAGAGCAGGGCAAGAATATAGCAGGGTACAAGCATTTTCCCTCAATTGTACAAGGCAGAGGAGAAAAGGCAATGATGTCTCTCCACGCATGTGCTTGGATTTCCTTCCAAAGCATATCGTGGGGTGTTGGTCACCTAGCAATGAAGACAAACATGCAGTGAAGCGCTCTGGAGCATCCCTTCTCTACAGCACAGATCTGCATCACAATCTTATCAGTACAAATACAAACAAGCAGAAGCAGTTGTCTTCTCAATTGTCATGTACTGCAATATTAGGTAGAGTACTATCTGTTATTGGCGCAAGAATTTTATATGACTTCACTGCAAAAGCATTGGCCTCCAATCCAGCATACTTAAGGCAAATTAGAAATACAACAGTGATAGTGCATATCTCTGATTTGATTTTCTTCGTTCACAGCTAATGTTCACATCCAGGATGGTAAATTCAGAGTAAACATATGTTCTCCCACTGAAATGGTTAGTTCTTTGGGTAAATGATTAAAAAAAAAAAAAAAAAAGTAAGCTTACTGTGACTGCTAAGAACAGAAGAAAAAAAAAAAAGTATCTAAAATTAAAGACTCCTTTGACCTATCTTACTGAATCTATTCATTCTTCTTCTAGTCTCAACCCCATGAAACTTCAAGCAGGATTGAAAACAAAAAGAGACCTAAATCTATCTTCAATATGTGCTGTCCCTTCCTACACTCCTTGGGGAACCACTGTAGCACTCGGGAAACACTTGTAACACGTGCTCCACCACAGTCTTCATTTTGACCCTAAGCAAATCACTTGGTCCCAGCTGCACTTTGCAACCCAATTCCTAATGAAATGAACGAAAGTCAGGTGTCTAAAAGTACATTTTGTGAACGTGGACCTGAATCCCTCTGTAGCTTAGCAGCTAGCAGTCTGGAGGGTTTAGGACCTCCTTATCTAAAACGGTCACAAGCCATTTAATAACAAATAATCAAAAACCTATTTGGCACTCATTATCCTATGATAATTGTGGTAGGAGCACAGATCTACCAGATAGGCTAAAACCTTCACAGTACACTCTCTGCCCCAGTTGGTACTACCTGGTGCAATGAGTAACTTCCCAGTTGCATGATGTAGTAGCATCAGCTGACCCTCTATTGGCAGCTGCTGAAGTTCCTGAGATCAGAGTACCTTTTGTAGACATAATGCATGAAGTACTTCACTTGCAGCTGCAGATTTAATCAATTTGCCCCTGATTTGTTTTCAACGGAAGTACCATGCATGCATAAGTGAGTGAATATAAAAAATAAAGTTTTTACTTACCTTCTTTCCCTTTATTAGAATGTTTTATCAGATTTTGAAATGTAACTTAAGATTTCTCTTCTTTCCTTCTTATACACTTATGTATTTATTTTCCAAAGGACCTGTTGCAGAAAAAGGTCTCAAGGTACATTATAATTTTACAGAAAATAATTAAAAATAAAAATTAATTCAACCATCTCAGTACATAATGCTTTAATGACTTTTCTTTCAGAATTAATATCATCAGAGTTCTGAATACACAGAAAGCATGGTAGCAGTATGTAAAGTTTCATGTTTGTACCTGGTTACCAGATACAAAACATTTATGCGCTTTAACCCAGAATTAATATGTCAACAGTTTTTTCCACATTAGATGATCTCTGTGGAAATGAATTCATTTCAAAAAAAAAAGTCAACTTTTCTAGAAGCATTTGTTTCAAACAGAGGTACACAATTATGGTTAGTCAATAAACTAGATGTTATCTGTTGCAAAATCAGAAATATTTGACCATTCAGCTATAGCAACAGGAAAATGCATACCCAATGCATACCCTGTCTGACATCTACAGACGTTGCAGGCTGTTATTTAGGTTTATTTTATGACAATAAGAATATGTAATTTATATGCTGGGCATAATAGATTTTTTGTAAAATCTTTGCTTTCATTTTAGTATTGTTTTTGTCTTATGCCAATTAATTTTTTTTAAAAATAGGTCTGTATTTATAACTGGACAAAATGACAATAGAATTGATAAGGAACCAGTAAGAAACAGATAGAGGAAGCTAGTTACATAGTTTAAAGCACCATGAATAGTTCATATTTAATTTGAGGACTATCCATTACCTCTGTGAAGCTTACGTTAAAAAGTCATCTACACTCAGAATTAGTTTTACAAGTCTGGGATCACCAGAAAGACACATTTCCTATTTCAATGCTGTGTAGGAAAGACTTTCACAAACTAGTTATGCACAGAATAGACTTTCTGACGTTTTTCTTCTTGTAACTCCACAGTGCATTTATCTTATATTTATCCAAATATGAAAAATAAGTATTTCATATTCTTGGGCAGCTTAATACTGATTTCTCATATCCCAGGTCAAGTGACCTTCAACTCCTGAAAGCATACTTGGCAGGAACTTTCCATGTCAGCAGTAACAAGATAATATTTCATTCAAGATTATGACCCGATTACAAACTCTTTGAACACCAGTATTATGCAAAACCATCATTTTCATGTTCCAAAGCTAGTTCAATAGTTTTGCTGACTGAAACCACACTCACATCTCATGACCACAAGAAGTTCATAAGAGCCATTAGTATCCCTAGACACCATTAACACTGTTGTCATGAATTAGATGTCATCACGGCAGCAGTGGGTTCTTTCACCCCCTTGAGATCCCAGAATGATTCCACATTACTTGGATGTCACAGAAATAGACAGTGCACAATAAACCTATGTAAGCAGAATTTTCCTTTTAATACAAAAAAAGAAAAAAGAAAAAAAGAAAAAAGAAAAACTATACTCTCCATCAAATGGAATTGGCCTCTTGTGGAATCATTCTAAGAAAGCTTAACCAGACACTTAGCCAGGAACTGCCTAGCAGGGTGACATAACACTTTTTTCGATATAAATTTCAGCATCCAGGCTGAAATTTTCAAGTAATCAAAGAAGCATCAGACAACTTGATGACTATAATAAAGAAAAAGATATGGATCTCTGAAGTCATGCATTAAATCCAATACTTCAGCTGGCAAACACTGCCCTTCAGTACCTGGCCTTGGCACTTAAGACTGCTACAAAAAGATTTATGAATTTCTTTAAATAAGGGCTGGTAGACTGTTAACTATCAGCCTATATTTGAAATCTGATTGGAATCTGCTATGATTTCATGAATTCAGATGGAGCTTCTCCCATTTTTTTTTCCCATTGCAAGTGAACATGAAATATCAAAATATCTCATTTGGCATTATTTTTAGCTGAAATGTATGTCAATGTGAAATAATTTGAACTACATTACTAGAACTAAAACATTCCCTAGTGTAACTCCCGTTCACGTCAGTTACACCAGGAATGCATTTTACCACTATAATTTAAAATGTAAAAGCCCAAGTGATTACAAAACTATTTTTCTGATAGTTGTATCCAATCGCACTGGAAGAACTCTGAGAGGAGCAGTAGTTGTAATTTGGAGCCATAACAGCTCAAATACAGTGTTTCTGTAGCACACAATTTCAACCTAAGTGATACTTAAGGGAAATTTCAGTCTCTTGCTAAGCACTTGGGATCTTTGGGTTTTAGCATGTTAGGGGTAGGACTTTGGCATTTTCAAGATGACTTGCAACTGCCTGGACTGATGGGTAGATGAATAACCAAATTAAAAGCTAGCCCAAGTGAAGGTATTTGCTTCCATTCCAAAATGCTCAATTCTGTGCATTTCTGTGATTCAGAATGGTCTGCCAAACTGCTAGTACAATCTAACATAAAGCTACACCAGTTCTTATTTATAATGACAGTTACAAGTACAAAGGCTTATATGTTGCAGGAGGCAGAGCGGGCTCCACTGTTACCTTAGGATATGTCTGTACAGTGCTGCAGTATGCAGTGCTGGCACACCCAGAATGTTGCGCTGCTCTGAGGTCCTCCAGTAAGAACTATTCTTTGAGTAAGGTATTGCTATGATCACAGCATAATGTAGTCATCACTGTGCTTGCTTTAAATTACAAGATTTTGTACTGGTAGCAGAACACCTGCAGGACTTGCTGGATAAGCTGGGTAACTACTTAAACAGATACCTCATGCTGAGCTCCATGTACAATGTGTGAACCTATTCAAGGAGTTATTCAAAGAGCTTTCTTCTTTATTTTCATTAGACATCAAAAATTCCTTCTCTTATAAATGACCTTCCCTTTCAACCAGTTAATACCGCAAAACCATATTACTTATTTTCTCTATGTGCTTTATTTGCCTAGTTATTTATTTTTACATTCTTGCTATGGTCCATTCCTGGTATTATATGGTTGCTGGTACTGAACAGTACTACTGGCAGACTAGCTTACAAGGGAACCTTTATGCCCCTTACCTTATAACTGTAAAAGCTGTTAAAGAAACACTCATTTACAGATTTTTGCAGGATTTTATAGAATGCTCACACTCATTGCTGATATTGCCTCTGTAGAAAAAAAAGAATTTAGTACATTTACCCAGGTGAGCTATGAAAAAATGCAGTATTTAATTTTGGCAAACATCTATGCATAAAATTACTGAGGTGTTTGACTCAAAACATAGTTGGAAATATTATCATTTTCAAATGGAGCTTTGTTTAACACTTCACATTAAAAATATAGTGAAACCTGCTCTATGATTTTAAAATAGGAATCAGACATTTACAAACAAGTTTCAGATTGGGGCTCAGAACAATGCAGACTTTTCTGTGTCTTGTTTTTTATTACTCCTTCTGAAGTGATAGAAGACAAGCACAGAAAGTTTTCCAAGAGGTGATTCACAGAAAATTCATGAAGGCAAAAATCAAAGCTTAAGGGAAATCCTATGCCTCTGGTTCTGTTCCGTATCACTGGATGCTGCATACAGCAAACAAAGCTTATCTGATAGATTACGCATACCGTCACCGGTACCCATTTGGACTGTTTATATTGTTGCTTTTCAGCTTCAGAACTGCAAGCCACTAACCAGTTCTTCCCCACAAAACCCCCTTTCACAGCTTTAAATGGATATTGCAAAACTACTGTAATTCAGTAGTGTTGATAAGCCCTATTTTCTCTCACAATGCGCTGTCCCCGCCCTTAAAGTGCATATGCCGATTTGGTTCAAGTTTTACGATATGGAATGTGTCACAGTACCTCCTCAAAAACAGCTTCAGTTTAATTGTGCCTTCCCTAGACAATTTTGAGTCTGAAAAAAACATCTGTTCTGAATCTATTATTTATGCTAAATGCAGTAATATCTTACCTATTTCATTCTGGAGTCTGGAATGTGCTGTAGGTCAGATAATCCTTACCTAACTTAATCTCCTATAAAGGGCAGGGGAAGTTTTTGACACAGAGTAAGATACAGCTAGCCTAAGAATCACAGAAAAGAAATCAAGGGATGTTTTCCCTAGAACTACATGGGACCCACCATGTTCATTTTGAATCCCAGAAGGCCTATTCTAGATCTTAAATGTTGCTTCAAATACACATGGGTGGAATCTGTAATTACGGGGGAAAATGCAGCACCAGTAACATTAGAAGTCAGGATTTTGAATTGTCAGTACTGTAACAACTGAGTATCTTATTATTTTTGCCTTCTCCTTGCATACGCTGAATTACTTCAATACTGACAAAGTGCATGTACTAACCATTGCCTCTCAATGTTAAACTAACCAGGAAAAAAGACGTAAGATATAAGATATAGGTTGGTATTTCTTGAGAATATCTACAGAAAAGAGTGATTTCAAATAATTTTGATTATAAAATTTTACTTCACAATCCTTTTCCAGATCACAGATATTCATAATTAAAAGAGTATGGAATTAATGTAATGTTAGCTGTTTTGCCATCAGCATCACATAAAGAAAAAAAAAATAAAAAAATAAAAACAAACAAACAAAACCCAATAAAATATGATGCAGAATTCACTCTTCCAATGATTGTCATTGAACTATTACATTAGTAAACATTCACAGTATGAAGTCTCTTTCAATATATCTCCAGCATATAAAGTAGTGCAAAAAAGCATTCCAGTCATTTTGCCTTTGCAGTCAGACCAGGTTAAATGATTCTCTTCCTTCATTTCTTCCATTATTAGACAACAAATGCTGCAATGCCTCCAAAGAGAGTTATAAAAATAAGCAATTTCTGGAGGTTCAGCAGCCTGTTCAAAGTAAATTTCCAGTTAAAAACAAGCATTATAGATTTCAAGAAAAAATTTAGATCTATCTCTGTAGAGTATCTTTTTACAATAAATTTGAAAAACAATAACTATGGTATCCAATGATTTATGGTAGCTGCTATTAAAGCGCTGATAAATAGATAAATGACTACCAAACTTCATTGCTTCTTACATAGTAAATACCTCTGAATGCCAACTTTTACCACAGAGCTGTTATTAGTGATGTCGACAGTTCATGCACCCACTTTAAAACTGACTTGGTTTTAATAATATTTTCAGCCTCATGTGAAAAACACTTGCATTCTAATAAAAATATAGTCAAGTTATATCAGATCTAGCAATCCTTTCCTCAAGTTATATCACTTACTTGATATGTTATACAAGTTTAGCAATGCTTTTTATTTGTATTTAACCATTAATTGGCATACTACTGTATGCTGTGGACTTCTGTTTGCATATTTCATTATTTTCACTGCACTCTTTAATGCATAAATATATTTGGAAACGTTCAAAATTACACATCAGTTTCCACAGAATTTGAATTTACACAGTTTTTCTTCTCTGACTCACTGCTATTCCCCGTGTCCTGACTTTTTTTCTCCTTTACACAGAGAGATTCTTTAACTCCTTCTTCCATCTCCAAATATTCTGATTTATCCTCTGTGGATGAAGATGATGAGCTTCTAAATTTCTTCAGTAAATTTGTTGGGAGGTAAGGGCAACTGACTGCATTTTGCATCAGCTGCGTTTGTTCTTCATTCTCAGTCTCTCTGTGGTAGAAATAGTTAAAATTGGAGACAATCACTGGCACTGGTAAAGCAATGGTTAACACTCCCGCGATGGCACACAGGGACCCAACTATTTTCCCACCCACAGTTATGGGTTTCATGTCCCCATAACCAACTGTAGTCATGGTCACTACAGCCCACCAAAAGGCATCTGGGATGCTTTGAAAATGGGTGGCAGGCTCGTCAGCTTCTGCGAAGTAAACAGCACTGGAAAACAAAATTACTCCAATAAAAAGAAAAAAAATGAGGAGGCCGAGTTCCCTCATGCTGGCCCTGAGCGTGTGACCCAGGATCTGCAAACCTTTGGAGTGTCTGGAGAGCTTGAAGATGCGAAACACCCTGACCAGACGAATGATCCTCAGGATGGCAAAAGACATGGCCTGTTGACCATTACTGCCCTGCTCCTGCGCCAAGTCAGTGCCCAGAGTAATGAAGTAAGGCAAGATGGAGACAATGTCTATGATGTTCATGATGTTCTTGAAGAAGTGTGCTTTGCTTGGACATGCAAAGCAGCGCACTGTAAACTCAAAGGAGAACCAAATGATGCACACTGTCTCTACAATGAAAAAAGGGTCATTGAAGATGGTGTGCTCCCCAGCATCCAGGTGAAGCGACTCATTGGAAAGCCCCTTCCCTAAGCTCAGGGACATCACAAATTCTTTGTCATCTCTGAACTCTGGCAAAGTCTCCAGACAAAAGATGACGATGGAGATCAAGATGACCAAGACAGAGACGATGGCAATGCCTCTGGCTGGACTGGAGCTCTCTGGGTACTCAAACAGTAGCCAGACCTGCCTCTTAAACTCATTCTCCGGCAAAGCTTTGTCCTCTTCCTCTTTGACAAACCCTTCATCCTCCCTGAACTTGAGCATGGCCTCCTCCCCAAGTTGGTAGAATTTCACCTCCTCAGTGAAGATATCAAAAGGTACATTGACTGGCCTCTTCAGCCGACCACCACTCTGGTAGTAGTACAGTATGGCATCAAAGCTTGGCCGGTTCCTATCAAAGAAGTATTCATTTCTGAGAGGGTCGAAGTATCTGCCTCGTTTCGCTGGATCACCCAACAGCGTTTCCGGGAATTGAGCTAACGTCTTGAGTTGAGTTTCAAACCGCAGTCCTGACACGTTGATTACCACACGCTCACAACACTCGTACTCACTGTAGCGAACAGAGCTGTAACCCCCAGGGCCTCCACCATCATCAGGTGGCTGGTCTGAATATGAGAACTCATCCTCCCCATAGTCAGCACCGTAGTAGAGCTTTCCTTCTTCCTCATCATCTTCATCCTCATCTTCATCCTCCTCTTCCTCCTCACTCAAGTCCTTCAGTATTCTCTCTTCAGAACCACTCAGAGGCAGCAGCTCAGAACAGGGGAAGGAGGCCCCACACTCCCTACTTCCCAAATGGTGGCTCCTCTTTTTCCCTTTCTTCCATCTCTTACCACTCTGGCGGTTGGGCAGGCTGCTGTGTGACGCATTCCCACCGTGAGAAGAGGATGCACCTCGACTCTGTTCCTGATAGTAGTGGTGATACGGTCCACCTCCACCTGTTGCCCCTGCTTCTACTGCTGCTGTTGCCGCTGCTACAGCTGCAGCTGCTGCGGCTCTTGACTGTGCCAGCCGCTCTCTCTCTCGGGCCCGAGCTTGGACTGCATATCCATAGGGCATGTGGCTGTTGCACCCGGAGCTATCTGCACTCACCATTGCAACCTCCATTTTGCAACTGCTTTTTTTTTTTTAATCACTTAACGGAAAAGCTTCTATTTACAGTGCAAACTTAACTTTCAATATAGGAAGTTCAAAGCCATTTGCATTTGGAGGACAGTGCATTGGACACAGAGCAGGGCAATACAGTTATAATGCTGAGTCTATGTTCTGCAAAACCACAGATCTGCATTTTCTTATTGTCCAAAATGTTTGACACAAACTACTGTTTTGCTAATAAGAAAAGATGAAACTCTCAAATTGGAGCAAGAAACAGCTGAGGCCTTGTCCTTTCATCCACTAAGTCCCTTCACTTTCATTTATCTCCCGTGGCTACCACAGATCTGATCAGATTCATGACTCCCTTCGTGAAGAAAAAACACATGCAAATCAAAGGGTACCTGCTCTGCACAGATGTTTTTAGTTCATCATCGCAACCAAATGCAAATAGTGTCTTTCCTCATAATTTGTTCCTGTTAACGCTTTGGCCTAAAAATCTTATTGTTTATTATCATTATTTGGGGAGTTGAAATTAATTCCAGCCATCACTCTATTCACACAGTGAGAAGGTCTTTGCAAATCCTTTCTTCAGCCTGTCAACGTCTCAAACCTGGGAGCAGCACCCAGGGCGTCAGCAGCAGTGGTAAGAGGAGGAGGAGGAGGAGATGAAGACTGAGAAACTGGCTCTGAGGTCCCCATAGGACAAAAGGGAGTGGATGGGTCACCCTTTGGTTATGGTCATGCAGAAGAAGCACTTAACCTGAGGCACATGCACAAACACACAAAAATAAACAAAACAAAAAGGGAAAAGATTGGATTGTTTTCCTAAAAGGTCACACCGATCAAATGAAACTGTGTCATCTATTACCACGGTATTCTAATCTTCCCCTACCCACACTATTCACACTTCTACATTACACAC
>CM021735.1:12956709-13085200 GCA_011075105.1 Heteronetta atricapilla
GCCCCGCACTGCGCGCCCCCGGCTCCGGCCCGGCTCCTTCCCCGGCCCGGCTCTCGGTGTTAACAGGCGAAAGGCGCGTGCCGCTGCCGAGTAATGCAGCCCGGCTAGAAAAACTTGGTGCTCCAAGCCCCGCTACAAGCCCTGGCTTCTGTTTCGTTTGCTTTTTGGTTTTGTGTTTTGTTCTTGGTGCTTTTCAAAGGAAGAAAAATACATTGCCAAGGTGAAGTGGAAAAATACATTGCCAAGGTGGTTCTGAAGTGGAAAAACAATGTGCAAATCACATTTTCCAGAAAGATCAAAAAGCTGGCCTTACCTCTGTCCTGATGATTTGTTCACCCCAAACCCTCAAATGGCACAGGCACACCAGAGAGCTACCCCCACAGCTCCTGCCCCGCGCTCCCCGGCTAGCACGCAACCTGCCAGCTGCACGGTCTCGCACCTGAAGCCATTAAACTCTTACCCCTAGTTCTGTATCTCCACAGAAAAGTAGGTGCTAACTCACGAATAGGATACCATCATGTATTTTGTAAGGGAGACCTAAAATAACAGTTTTGGCACCCCGCCACAGATGTCAAATCTTTTCTCCCTCTGCCCTCAGCCTATACCACAAGCTGTGTAAGAACCGGCTATTCCTTTCCCGCCTGGAAAACCCAAACTGTGACCAATTCCACCTTCTGTGAGCAAGCACCATAAAAATGCACCTTGGCCATATTTGATGGTACAGCTACAATTCTACCATCTCAATGAATAGTAAGCATAGGCACTCCTGTATAGCATGGCAAAACAGAAGAAGGATGGGATCATGACAGGAACAAACCAAGTGCTCACTCCAGACATTTGCCTCAAGGTGCTCGCACTTGGTAGCAAATTGAACATTGTCCGGCGAGTGGATCAGGCATTTTTTCATTGCATAGGTCCGCCTTCTCCCACAGTCCGGAGAAGCCTAGAGAGCCTGGTGACTATTCCTCTTCAGATTCCACATGGTACAACCCAACTTATTCACAATACCTCTGTCTCTACTGCCTACATCAATTAGTGCTCAAACTCTTCATTCCATTCACGTCAGTAGGATGACCTGTGACTATAAAATGGAGATTTAAGGATTAACCAAATAAACATCAAGTTCATAACTGTCTGGTCAAAAACACCAAAAGCAAAAGAGGCAGCTATATCTAACCAATTTTTCAAACATCCCAAACCTTCAAATTCTGTAGTCAACTTACAGCAAAAGACGTTACGTGTTCCTAAACTCATCCCACATTCCAATAAAATAGAAACTGGCATCATCATAGGAACAGTTCAAATTTTGATGCTCCGGGATGCAATTTGAAAGCATTCTACTAATTCACTTCTGATACCAACTCACAGATTATTTGGCAACTTGGCATCTCCAACGACGGAGATGAAGCCCCTATCATCATTTAGTCACAAGGACATGTCCAATGCCATAAAAATAGAAAAGATCATACGTATGAGTTTTTACAATTATAAACACCTAGAGATCTTCCTACTGAAGTAAAATCTTAATTCTAGGGGCAAAAATTTTGCAGAATTCAATCACTTCATTCTCTCTGAAGCATTGTATTACTTTCTATCAGTAAGACCTGAACACACATTTTTTTTATTCCTTTTTGATGTATTTCTGGACGAAAGAAAACACTAACCTATCTTTTACCTTTGTTGCAGTTTCAGATGCATTTCAGACACATTCCTCAGGGCTCAACTGTAGGCCGGTTTCACTTCAACTTTTTTATTAATTATATGAACGTACGTGTTGAATGCATCCTTAGCAAGTTTGCTGACAGTACCAAACTAGGAGGTACTGTTGACTCTCTGGAGGGACGAGAGGCCTTGCAGTGGGATTTAGACAGATTTGAGCACTGGGCAATCAGAAACAGCATAAAGTTCAACAACGAAAATGTCAGGTGCTGCCCTTGGGACAGAACAATGCCCAACAGGCACAGACTGGGAGCTGAGTGGCTGGAGATGCCCTGCAGAAAGGTTGCTGGGCGTGCTGGTGCCAGCAGCGTGCCCTGGCTGCCAGGAAGGCAAACTGCACTTCAGGGTGCATTAAGCACGGCACAGCCAGACGGTTAAAAGAGGTGATCCTCCTGCTAGATCTAGCATTGGTGCAGCCTTATCTTCAATATCACGTGCAGTTCTGGGCTCTGCAATATAAAAAGGGAAAATGAAAGCATCCAGACAAAGGCAGCAAAGCTGGCACAAGGGCTGCAAGGCGTGTTCTCTGGGGAGAGGCTGAGGACACTTGGGTTTTCCGTATTGGAGAAGAGGAAGCCAAGAGGTGACCTCACTGCTCTCTGCAGCTCCCTAAGGAGGGGAAGCAGAGAGGGAGGTATCCTGGTAAATTCTCTGGTAACCAGTGACAAGACGCACAAGAAAGGCACAAAGCTGCACCGGAGGATGTTCAGATTGGACATCAGTAAACAATTCTTTACTGTTAGGGTGGTCAAAACCTGGAATAGGCTTCCTAGTGAGGTGGTTTATGCTCCATACTGGTCAGTGTTCAAGAGGCATTTGGACAATGCCCTCAATAATATGCTTGAATTTTTGGTTAGTCCTGAAGTGGTCAGGCCATTGGAGTAGATGGTCTTTGAAGGTCCCTTCCACCTAAACTATTCTATTCCATTCTATTTTGTAGTCATTATCTCATACCACTGTTAAAGTGAAAATTTCAGTGGCTATACCAGCGTAAAGACAAGTTGAAACTGATCAATCATTTTGCTGTGACATTTTTCAATCATTATTCTCCTTTTTTTTTTGGATAACTACACTATATTCTTGAGCAAAGAGGAATAACAAGTGATGTATGATGGGATGCACACCTAATGCACACATAGTACAGATACTGTGAGAAGCAGAAGAGCTTTTTTGTACCTTTTTGAAGTCCATTCTAATGTGCTAGGGATGACGTAACTACATGCAATTCAATCAGAATCACAAGTCTTATCAGATCCAACTTTTAACTTATTTAACAGCTAAAAACAAGCTTTACGTATTTACAAATGAATACTGTGAGTCATTTCATTCAGCTTTATATTTTCATAGTATTCAAAGATTTTTTTTTTTTTTTTAAAAAGATACTACATTATCTCTGCTCCTTTATATTCATAAGGGACACTATTATTGGTAGAACAAAGAGAGAATATGTACATGTCATTATCTCCAATGGTACTGTACTAAGAACATCACAGCATAGCAAAGGATCTGTGAGGTATGCTATTGTACAGATTTGTTCTGTTTTACTATGGTGTGAAGGAGAAATATGTATCATAGTTGCTTATCTATGTGTACAGTACCAGAAAAAAAAAAAAAAAAAAAAACACAAAAATTTAATAGCATTTTCAGGCAACGGAAAGACGAGATTCAAAAAGCCTAACTTAAGCTGCTATACCCAATATTAATTTATGCTATCTCCCAATTGCTGCAATTCACACTGGCAGAGTCTGGCCTCAGTCCAACACTAATCTTCATTCTGTAATCAAGAGTTCTGTGCAGAGAATAAGACAGCACTACAGCTCAGTACTTACTGCACTTCTAGACCATGAATTATTCTATTTCCATTTTAGCTTTCCCTTTTCACTCTTCTGCTCCTCCCTATGCTTGCTTCATTCTTACTTCTATTAGCCTCTCAAGGCACCTTGGCCAACTTCCCATAAGATAAGAAACTCCCTTCAAATCAAGTAAGATGTTGCACTAGTGGGTACTCAGAGAAAATCAAGTGAAAGAACCATGGTTACTGCATCACTTCAAATGTGAAGAAACTTTTTTGTCGTTGATATTGTTGGTTTTTTTTGTTGCTGTTTGCAGCTGATTACAGTACTGGAGACTGTCAGGTACCAAAATAGCCATGAATTCCTGTCTCTGCAGCTAGGCTTTTCCTCCCAGTGTTTGTATTGCTTTAGGGTGTTCGTATTTTATTCATATTTCACTAACCAGACTCAGTAAGACACACTTGTCAAAGAATCTGGCTCTAATACTGTTCTTTTGAATATGACTGGCACTACATAATGAGGTACTTAGAATAAAATACAGCCGATCTTCAGTTAGTTCTTATACACAACGTACATGAATGGCACATCTGTTTGTTACTTGTACTGCAACAGCCTAATCAGAGGGAGTTGACACTGCACGTAACAGTAGGTCTTGCATACATTCTTAGGGAAATATGCAAAACCACTGCTATTTGCCATCGACTTTAGGATGAACAGCAATAAAAACACAGATTATGTTTATATTTCAAGAATAATTTCTTGCATCAGAGTATGGAACTAACTATTCAGAAACTATGCTAAAAATACCACGCATGGTTTATTTTTGGACTATTTCTCAGTTCATTCTGGGCAGACAGGGACTCATATCAAGAGAGATTCTTCAAATCAACAACAGAAAAAAAAAAGGAAAGAAAGAAAATAAAATGGAGAAAAAGCATCTAAATAAGGAACTGCTTGAGAATGGACTGACCAGCCACATCACTGTCAATGCTGACACCTCCCCTTCCAGTGCAACAAGGGTACTTCCCCTGCTTTTTTTTTTTTTTTTTCCAACAATGTCTGTTTATTTAGAGCATAACAATTTTGGAGCAGGCAATGCCCCTTCTTACATATGTGCCAAGCAGTAGTGAGCAGTATGGATCTCAAGTTTGGATACTGTTACTGTAATTATCTCATGAGGGAAATAAACTTACGGAATTCATTAAATGACCATGTCATTTCAAATCCTGGAAGAATGCATTACTTTTTTTTTTTTAATCAATCTTTTTTTAACCAGCCTTGCACATCAGAAAAAACATAAGCAATTTTAACTAGGAGAATTACATTGACAAAAATGAGAAACCATTCGACCTTATTCCTAAGGACTTCAAGATCAGATTCATGTGGGACCTAGATGCCTAGAAGTTTTATATGCCCCGTGTACAGATACACATGTGAAAGATCATAAAACAAACTGTTCCCAAGTAAATAAGTTATTAAAATCTGATTATTTCAGAGCTATTGTTGTCTGATCTCACATGGGTATTAAGCACAAAGTTAACACACAAAAAAAAGTTCCCAGATTGATCAAACAGGCAGAATTAACTGACCTTGGCAGGGTACAACAACGGTTATTGCCATACAAAGTTGGAGAAAAATAAAATCTCAAGATTAGCAAGCAAGATAACTATTCTTGTGGATAATTTTGAACCAGCAAGCAGTGTAGAAGGATTCTTATGACAGACTTTATTTTGGTGTGATATAAACGTATATTTTTGTTGTTGTTGTCAGGATGATATTTACCAAGGAGGACCTTTCCAGAACGGAAATGTCTGTTCTAGAGGGTTGCAACTGAGAAGGAAATTGGTCTGCGTGGGAATCTGGGACTAGCAAGGAATCAAGAAATTAAAATATGTATCATGAAGGCAATATAAAAAATATATATTACTGTGGTATATATATATATAGATACTATAAATACTTTGGGAATGACCCCTTTGAAAAAGACCTGCATTTCAGGACATTAAGGATCATTTACAGTAACACTTAGGGAACACCAAGGTACAATTAACATAATAAACTTACATACTCTCTACATCAGATCTAACCTGTTGAATGAATCATCTGACTTCTTGTCTTTTCTTCAGAGAAAACAGGAAATATTGTTCTGGAAATTACATGCTGTCCTACCAGTGTTTCTCCTCATGTTCAGGCAAAGCTGTCACAAGTGAGGGAAGGAATTGCAGCTAGAAGCAACCTTTCTCCTTGTATCCAGGGTAGGTAAAGCTGTGAGATAAAGTTGTTTCAGTTTTGTTAATACAGCCCAACAAAGATGTCCCAAAAGTGACACCTTATCCTTGTAGTCCAAATAAATAGGTTGCATATACACATCAGATATGATCTGTGCAGAGCTGATCTTAATTTGTACCCATGGAATAGAGCAACTCCTGAAAAATCCTAGCTAGTCAGTTCATTTCTATCCTACTCCCATCTCAGGACAGTAAAAAACTCTCTATCAAACCCGAAACTTTTGAGCAATCTTTTGTTATTTAGCTGCAGTTTACCATAGCAAATTTCCCCATACCTATGTATAAACATGTGAACAATTGTCATGTTATTATTAGGTGTCTCTGGGCATTGATTATCTATTGTTGAATACAAATAAAGGAGTTTTCACAGAGACCAAAAACTAAACCACTTGTACTTTATGAACACAATTACATTTCATGCAATCCTGAAAACTGAATTAAGCTTAGCTCTTTTTAAAAATTCCCACGTTACCGATGTCAAAGTTCTATGTCTGAAATTAGGATGTGCCAATTCTAACACAAATGTTAAACTGAGCATGGAAGCCTAGGATCAGAAGTCTTAATGAGTGTGTTGCTAAATTCTGAGAGTTAAGTAAGTGGATCTAAGGCCCAGGTAGTCCAGACCCTTTCAATCTAATGAAGATTAATTTATTTTCTATGTTGAGGTCAAAAGCCTCACTGAATTGTTCAGGATTAGTTCTGTTCAGCAAATTAGCTGGGACTAGAACCTTTAACAACCTGCAGATAACTTGCTTTGTGGGATACAATGCTAAGTATATAATTTATTTAAGGACTAGTTTATATTCCCCATGTGGATCTGTATAACCAGCACATAAAGCTATTAGACATCTCTTTCTCATGTGAATCCACTATGAATCAAGTTGTAAATGGATTCTCATTTTGTCAACGCAATTCTCCAACCTTACTGGTGAAAAGGCCTACTGCTGAAGAAATCAGCAAGGTTTCTGACCTCAAAATGGGCTATAAATCCCTCTCTGGTAACTGAAAGGGCCTAATCTACCCATACTCCTAGATTACCTAACTAGATCCAGAGCTTAACAACATTCTCCATATGAATATAGTAGTACCTCACTCATGGGATTATTTATGTGTCAGTTGCAAAAACATACTAACTGTGCCTTGAACATTAATCATATTTGTCTGCACCAATATCTAAACACAGTATGAAATGAATTATCAGTGAGTGTTGCACACAGCCACAAGGCTAACAATGTAACAGCTTCCGTCTGCAAGTAAAGTTAACAACTTGAAGCTAGATTGAAGCTATTCCCCCTCCAAAAAAAAAAAATATATATATATATATAGTGTGCTGGCTGTGTTACTGTACCATTGTCTTTCTAATCTGTTGAATATGCACTCTCTTAGGTAAAATAATTTCAGATAATTATAGCTTTAAAATAAATAGATAGCCATTACAGGAATAGGCTACCTTCTGATTAAAATGCCCTTTACAAGGCAAACTCATGTTCAACAACATTCATAAGCAATTACTTAATAAGGTAAAAGCCAAGAGAAATAACATCTGAAAATCTAGTACACTTTTACCGCAAAAGGCTTGACCTCCTCTCTGCCATGCACACTTTGGGCAGCTGCCTTCAGATGTTCCACAAAAATAGTAGAAAGTAACATTTTATATTTTTTCCTTTCCTGAAAGAAAGGGAAGAATGATGAGTTTCCTCAGACACTTGCCATATAACAGAGAATGAATATTTGAGAATGAATTTAGTGCTGATGAAGGTACTCTAGAGACCAAGTTTTGCTCTTTAACCACAGCCAAACCACATGAAAAGCAACAAGCTACATTTCTGGTCACTGCTGTCCTTTTATGTTTCTCTTCTGACCTGGAAGGTGAGAAGGTTCTGTGATTATTTCAAGAGTCCTACAGAGACTAATATGTTTGTAAAACTCAGCTAGCACTTCGGTAAGAGAAGTGAACATAGAGATGTTGTGATTAGTGCTTGTACTGAAATAAGCCAACCAGAGCTACTTTATTCCTGAATGAGATCGCTTTCTCAGGAGTTAACTCGTCTACATTAAAGCATGTACTTTAACACAGATATATTTAATGTAATGGCTCCAGTTAATCTTGCTGATCATCACCACATATGCAGGCTTCAGACTGAAAAACAAATGAAGTTCATTGGTATGTTTTGTTCAAAGCTGCGTGTTAAAATATGTATCAGTTATGAATACAGACTATACAGAGATACCTACAGTTTTGGTGATTCTCAAACCTGTGGTGTCTAACTTGTGTCTGTGATAGCCAGACTTGACATAGTAACTACTTTTTTGAATGGCATGCATGAAATGGATGGACAAAGCACAGCATATATCCCTTTTGCCAAAGTCTTTTATTCTAACATCCATCAGTCTGCCCAGAATTAGGGTGGTTTTTTTTTTTTTTGAGGTACACACATAGAAATTGAGCAAACTGAAGAGATATGGATTTGGAAAAGTGATCCTTTCACAGGGTATCCCATTTAGAAAGAAACATGAATCAGATGAGACTATACCCCTGTGGTAAATGTAATAGTCATGATGAAAAAGTCTTGAGCACTCATACTCAGGACAGAATACGCAGCACCAATACAACGTTCACCTCACGCCCAATTTTAACTTGCTTTAGACGTTCTCCTCAAAACACCAAAGTTGCTTTACAATTGTATGTATTGACAATTAAAAATTCCAAGCGCTAACCATGTATCCTCAAAAATAGCTCGGATTCATCCAGTTCAGCAAGGTCAAGCCCAATTTTAAGCAAAATTTCTTTTACAGATTATCAAGGAGAGAAATGAATCTTAGCAGCAAGTTTGGCTTGAACTTCAAGGTTCCTTCATATTTCAGTTTCAAATGCACAGATACACATTATTTATTAATACAAATATTTATCAAAACCACTAAGTTTACCAATTTAAACACTGTCAAGAATTTTAAATTCAAAAGTGTAAACAAATGTTTTTACAATGTTTGTTCTGACAATGTGGTTTGATTATATAAAGCAGCCTTAAGTGCACTCCAAACAGTGGGGTCTGAACAATCTAAATCTGTGTGCATTATATGTGGAGCTGAAATCTACTCTCAGACCTCTTTGGTATAAACCGTTCACATACAAAAAATTTCAGTCAATTCAAGAGAAGTCTAACACATCTCCCCCTTTTTTGCCATGTGGAATTGATACTTCTCTGGTGCCTGTGTACGTGCAGGTATATGGACACACACATGCAGGGGCATACACCACCCAGCTCGCAGTTCTCTGATGGTTTCCTTTGTGCATTCATGGAATTACTAAATGACAGAACATGGTACGTGAATCCCCTGTGGGAGGAAAAACGTTCCTCAAAAAGATACAGCATCATGCCTTAATCTTTGCCTCTCCCCCAGCCCCCTCCCCACATATGGCATGAATTCCAACTGTGGTTTAAAAACAAAACATAAATGTTTCACAGAGATAATTTGTGTATCTTAAATTCTTAGTTCACATACTGCTCTTGTTGGCAATGGCAAAGGGGAAAACAAGGGTTAGCTGAACACCAAGCTACAGGTGGCTAAGGTAGTCCAGTATAAACCTCGAATATCTGAAGGTAGGAATTAGCACTCTAATGATCAGAAAGTGAGTGGATCCTGATAACAGCTTTCTCTGAATACAGTCAAAACAATCCCTTGCTTTAACCACAAATAAAGAACAGAGCTTTTCTCACGGCTTCTATATGCGAGAGTCCATTACCTATCTTTAGCTAGGAAGACAGATAAATGAGCAACTACCAGCTTTATGGGGTAATTTATAAAGCCTTGGTTCAGCAGAGTGGGAGTTCTAAATGAATGTTATTTTACATTTAAGCAAATGCCTGACAGATCAGTTTTTTTAAGCAGTTCTGGAACTTTCTTTATATTAACAATGCACCCTGTCAAACTAGTAGAAAAAATCTGGTATAAAAATGTCCATTATCTAGGGAAATCATAATTGGTTTTCATATCAGCTTTCCTTCTTAAATTACCCCAATGAACAAAGTAGATAATTGCAAAGTTCATAGAGTAGCAATTATATTCTGACTACAGTAATTTAGACGATGACAAACTCAAGACCCACTATACTCATAAATAGTCTGGGTTTTGTTTACAGGTGACAAGAAAGTTAACCTTTAAAAGGTATTTATGACATCCTTTAATTCATGTTACTGAGATTTACACAGTGTGTTTGTGGTATTTTAGCACTTTCTACATATTGCACTAGGACTCTGATTCAACAAGATAAACAAACATGAATCTCACTGAAAAGAAGTGATTAATTTTGTGGAACTAATACCTCTTTAACTTTAGCAGATCCTGATAGTCCTTGCTGAACTGTGCTGCAACTAACTCAAAACACATATGGAACTCGGTATCTTTCTTTTCTTCTTTCCCACACAATAGAAATTTGTCTATAATTATTTTTGCACAGCTCTATGTAACAAATTATTATCATCCATTTCCATTTCCTGTCATATTAGCATTATTTGCACATGTGCAAAGCAGTTCAGTTTCCACTGGACCGTAACTTACAAAATGACATTTGATGGCTTTTTGTTCCAGCAGGTTTTTTTGTTACAGTCTTGGATTAAATTCAAAATTCTGACTCTCATTTTGCCTTGCTGTTTTGATGGAAAAAATGTTAATCCTTTAAAAATAATGTTTTGAAAATTCAGAAAGATGACGGGACAAAGGTAACTACTTAGTATTTTATATTTAGCATCACGATATGCTACCATTCAGCTGCAATCTTCTGTCTTTTGCAACTTTTGCTAGGATTTATTAGTATTTATTAAAATCTTAGCCATTAAACCATTATCTTTCTCACTTCTTTTGAAAAGACATGTTCCTGCTTCTAAAATGTGCCTCATTTTCAGTTGACTGCCTCATTTTCAAGTATTAGGTCGTTGGACCTTTACCACTTTTTTCCAAATGTTTTTCTGGGGCAGCACGAAGAAACAAAACTTGAAAAACATAATATATCCTATATTAACACACAAAAAAAACGTAAAAAATACTAATTCTCACCTCTTACTTTACCAAAAATTCTGAACAATTCTCAGGGGCACTACACCTGAACACTCCTGCAGAACTGAGAGGTTCTACTACCAGGCTGTAATCTACTCAATGAAAAATCTTTAAAAATACTTTCATTGTATCTGTGAACTTCACGATAAACAATGACCAACATAGTCCAAGTGGCAGCATTAAGAAACATCTTGCAAATAAGGTGGTGAATGCAAATAGGCCTGTTTTGCTAATGGCAAACATCAGAAAATCCTCGGAGAAAAAACAAACAAACAAACAATAACCCCACTTTGGAAAAACATGCATTTTTTTTTTCTCCTTTTCAGTAATCAAACAGGTTCCTTTTTTGCATAATTATACAGTTCTTTTAGTAAGCTTTTTTTTTTTTCTTCTCTAAAATA
This sequence comes from Heteronetta atricapilla, assembly GCA_011075105.1. NCBI lineage: Eukaryota > Metazoa > Chordata > Aves > Anseriformes > Anatidae > Heteronetta > Heteronetta atricapilla. The sequence continues at coordinate 12,967,966 of CM021735.1, forward strand.
ATGAGTAATTAAACCTATTCAGCCTACTGCCCGTTTCCCATAATTAAACTCCCCTTTCATCTCTGGCAAGATGCACTTCTCTAAGGAGTGCAATGGTTGGTTCTTCCCATTCTTACCTGTGATTCAGACCCCCTAAATTGTCCTCAAATTCTGCCTTGGCTATAGCGTTCCTTGTCCCTTTAGGTCACGGTCACGGTTTTTATGCCTCATTTGATACGTAGGTAACACTGGAACTCCCAGGTTTTATTCCTATGGCCTCTTTAATTGCTGTATTTTTGCACTGAATTGACAGGTAATGTCAAGCACAGGTAGCATTTAACAACCGTTTTATTCAGCTAGCAGGGTTGTTACTACCCTCTATCACTTGATTACTTTGAAGTTTCTAAGTAGCTTAACTAAGCAGTACAATAGTCAAGTATTGCATTCAGGCAAACAACACCACCAAATCAATTTTCATTTTTTTCCCAGGTGTTTATGGTGAACTCGTAGAGGATAAGTCATAAGATATTGTTTTACATTCCTTTGACTCTTCAATGGAACTTGACAAAAAAAACTATGGAGGCATCTACTTGTAGCTAAAAAAGCAGATGAAGACAGATGAAACCTTCAGCTGATAAAGTCCATCCTCACCCATCATTTGATACCCATGAGATTTATTATATTTTGAAACATCTACTTACACTGCACTGAGCAGTATATCACAAGGAAAAAAAATTCAGCTGTACAGACTAAAACAAAAAACAGAAATGTCACAGTGAAAATATGCCAAAACTTCATGCCTTTTCCTGAGAAACTGCATTATAGCTCTTGATTTTTCCTCCAAATCTCTTGGCTGAAATTCATTTATGATTTCAAATATTAGTGGAAATTTCTCACATGCTAGCAGTATTCTCTTGTATTGCTGTCTGCCACAGCATTTGTATGTTAGTCAAGGATTTAAGTCAAGACACAATGGTCAGGGAGTACTAGGTGAAATAATTGGACCATACCTGGAAAAAAAAATGAAGTTTTCAAAAGCACATGCCTGTGTAAGAATTTATTTGCTTCAGCGTACATTTTTCGCTATCTCCTGATCTATTAAAATATGTTAATTGTCCCTACAAGTTTTAATACTCAGTGTTTTGTACATTGGAGTAGATGTTTTTCAGTTTCAGCCCCTACCACATTGTATCCACAGTGATACTTCATTGCTTCAGTGTTTTGTTTTCCTCTTCTAGCTTGTGGCTATGTTATCCTCTTCTAGTTCACTTTCTATTTATGAGACTATCTAATTCACAGCTACATTCTAACCACAGAGATCATAAAATGATGTATGCTCCTAGATACGACCTGAGAGTAAAATAAGAACCAAAAAAAAAAAACACATTCCCTGAGACAGCATTTCTTGTTCAGTTTCAAAAGAACAAGAGGCAGTAGTAAAGTCTTGGAGGAAATGTCACACGACCCTACAGCACTTACTGATGAGTAACAAGCAGCTAGAGAAGCAGAGCTATGATGTGGTAAATCTTTTAAAAGAAACCATAGATCAAGATAGACCAGAAATAAATTCTGACTGTGGTCAAGAACATATGAAATGAAAATATAGTTTGAGTGTGGAAAAGAACCTGATGCAAAAAGAAGAGAGAATAGTTTTTCCAGAGGTTGTATATTCTGAAATTCTAGGGGCAGGAAGGAATTAATTATGGACAACTCTGTATGCATTACATTTGAAAGTCTGTTTGGGCCAAATGTGACTGCAAAAATAAGAAATCATCAGAAATTTTGAGCCTGTGCCAAGTACGAGAATAAATTAGCAGGAATTTGGTTTTTAGTGATGCACTTAGTACAACCTGGCAGCAATTGGCAATCAAATTATAATCAACACAAGCACAATCATAAGGCAACATTATAACTTCGCTAGAGCTACAAAAAGCACACATTACTTGAAACCAACTCATCCAAGGATAATTGTTGCAGCAATAAGAACACTGGTCTCTCCAGAATTCTTTGCTTCATATCCCTCATTCACAATTGCCAAGTAAAATGCTCATTTAAAAGAACACTGGTTAAATACAGCATAGTACAGAGAGAAGAGTTAGATGAAATAAAATAGCTTAGCATAGCAGCATCAAACCCTTATTCTGCATGTGGGCTACTTCACACTAAATTGCAGTCTGCAACGTAAGTAAGCTACATGTTGCAGCTTGTTGTTCATGTGTTGGATATTTGACTTGGGAATAAGAGAAAAGACAACTTAAAAGCTTTTCTGATGAGACAGGCTGTCCATTTTATTTCATCCTGAGAGAGACTTTCCATAGTAGAAACTATGGCATTTATTATTACCATAAAGTATAGAAAAAAAAAAGTTACAAAATAGTGAAAATAGTGTTGCTATTTAAAAAGAAAAGAAAACAACAACAAAACCAGTAGGTCTACTTGAGTACTGTTCTTATTAGCAGCTTTACTTTAGAGGAAGACTAGACAAACACTCTCAAACATCATGTTTAGGCCACGTTTCGATTGCTTGTTTTACTTTTTAAAACATAAGACCTTTATAAGATGAGGCAACATATTACAGACAGAAATGGGTTTGAAAGAGAGATTTTAACTTCTGTATGTAACGACAGAAGGACTGAGGAAATTATCATCTGCACCCTTGTTCTGATTTTACATTTTACAAAGCTGCCATAAGAATTAAGTTCCAGTTCTGAAGTCCTTGCATCACCTAAATTTCCATTGTTAGAAGGATTTGTAGCAAGTCACAAATGCAAGACTCAGACCAAAACAGACCATCTTTTAAAAGGAAAAGTATTTTGTAACATGATTATTATAGAAATTCTCCTTCACTATTGTTCAGATTACCTAGAATACTGTGCTTTCATACACGTAAATAAATAAATAAATAAAAGCCTATCCAGATATTTGGCAGAGCTGCATATAAATTTACCAAGTTTGGAAGAACGTAATTTCTAGGAATTAAGGTGGTTTTATTAAGTGGCCCCAGGTTCTAGACAGGAAGCCAGACTAACAAAACAGCCCTTAAGCAAAACAGTTACTTGTGGCATTTTTCAGGATCAGATTAGCTTTTCATCATAAAGGCTTGCTACTGATATCTCTTAAGAACTAAGTTTAAAAAATGCAGTCATGTATCATATTGGTATCTGTTTGTTTCAGTTAATTCATCTGGAAGTTTACTTTAGGATGTCATTGAAACTGCTCAGAGTATTCATGGTAGACTTTCAATGTCCTTGTGATACACAGATATACCCTCCTCTTTATTTCTCTTACCCACTGTCTTCCTACTCAAATTGCACTGTTTGCTTGATGAAGCCACTCCTTGCAGCTGAAAAGGAGTTAGGACAAACATACAAGCTTAGTGAGCGTGTACTTTTTGTACACCAAATACAAAACTACTCATTATCTCTCACAGTATGCTGGCAAGGCAAGCACCTATAATAGGAGACTTGAGATAACGAAGTTTAATAATTTTCCCATTGAGAATGAAAAGACAGTCACTTTGAACTCAAGAACTGTAGGCATTGAAAGATTTTGATGGTACTGTGTTTGCAGGGCGACTCAATTACTTATATGGCAACCATTGCTGTAATGTTATCACTTCAAGAATCTATAAGTAGTTGTCTTTACAACATTCCTCAGAGTTTAAAATAATCCATTGAACCTCATCTTATAGTAGGAAAATTTAGTTAAAGAAAAGTTAAGTGACTTTCTGAGGTTACAGAGGAAGCATAATGTACTATGGGAACATGATTAGGACTTATATTCTAACCCAATGTTAGTTTAGGACTGTGAGGACATAGCAAAATGAGATTAAATATTCTCCTTAGGTTATAACCTTCCTATCTCTGGCTCCTGGATTTCAAGGATTCAGTTGATCCACAAAAATGTTGCAGACACTTGGTAAAGATTTTCTTCATATCTCTACACCTACAAAGACTTCAGAGAGTTACCCGGGTTCAAATAATGGCTATGTTCATCCATGCCACGATCAATACTGCACAGTAAAAGCAAGCTACTAGTGTCTGAACACACTGAAAAGTTTCTATGAAATAAAGAGCATACAGGGTTATAAAGGTCTTTAAAGCCTAAACGAAAGGACAAATTCAGGGAAATACTTCAGCCTCTTCACAACCTCTAGGTATTGGCTTTCAAGGAGCATAGGTGATGCCATTTTATATGTTTGTAACATGCCCTATACAGGGTAATTCAATACAGCATAAACCACCCAAAGGACAATGGGTGGGGACACACAACACTGGACATAAAGAAACCACCATCTTGGGTACAGAGTAAGCAGGCTACAGTACAAGTCACAAAGGTTTTCTCAGACCATTGCACTGTTCAAACATCCATTCACCTCTGAAGTATATCAGCAGGAGCTGTCTGGCTACCTTTCACAATGACTTTCTTTGGTTTCCTTTCAGGCTGAAATGGACAAAATATTTAACACAGTTTTAAAAATACAAGGAGCCATATTTTCTCTCTCCCAGTGTGGGAAGAGAAAGTGAAGACTGGTGGTCTAAATCCCAGTTCTCCCATGCGTACCACATGAATCAGATCTGGCAGACAAGCAGATGGTATGTGATCTAAACATTTCATTGCTCTCTTAACCTTGCTTGATGAATAATTTGGAACTAATTGCAGATTGTGTAAATACAGCTCATCATTTATGACTCAAGTAGCAAATGGTTTGTCAAGTTCAAACCTCACTTTAGCCAAACGGTACTTTCATCTTTGTGTCTGTATTCAAACATTATGAAGTCTGTTGAGGAAAATCCAACAGAGAGCATTCCTGTGGGGAGCAAGTTTCCTGAGTTTGCAGCACCCTACCTATTCACTTAAATTCTCTATTCATGTATATTTTAATTTTTAAAAGAAAGCATATACTTATTTTCAATGACATGGCCTAAAAAATAGGCTGAAAAAGAGTGCTTAGTGAGTATTTTTTTTGGTAGCACTTTTTTTTTTCCAGCATGGACCAAGCACCAGCTTAACAGCTTTGTAAAACAAATCGAAATGGCACATGCAATTCCACTTCACTAAGAGATGAGTTTGTAGCAGTACAGGTTGGGTTTCATTGGAATTCAAAGAGATGCTGGGAATTAGTTTCGCTTTTCACAGTTTCTGTTTTTGCTTTCAAAGTACATAATCATATGGCAATTCAAAGAAAATACATGAAAGGGAAGCAGGTTGTCATTACATTTATGTGTTGCTAATGATGACTAGCTGATTAAGTATCACTTTTTCCTCAAATTCATTTGATGCCTACCTCCTTGTGTCTTGTTCTTAAGCTACCACCAAGCTACCAGTACATTTACTGTCATCAGCAACCAATACTGTGCAATCCTAGGACAAGAAGTATTCTTAAGATATTTCATCAAGGGTTTTTATTGTTGTTGATGTTGTTGTGTTTTGTTGCTGTTTTTTTTTGTGTGTGTGTGTTTTGTTTTTTACCAAGAAGAAATCTTCAGGATTCACCATGAATTGTATTTCAAAATAATAATAATAATAATAATTATTGTCCAGGAACAAAATCTCAATGAAACAAATAAGGGTACAGATATGCATGAACACAGTTACAGTGAGGAGTAAAGTGCACATGCAAGACAAAGCATCATCAGCCCTAATTCCTGCCAGTGCAATGAAGAATCAGACTTTGAGTAGAAGGACAACAAAAGACCTGTTTGTTCATCAATAACTGTGAAAAAGACCTAGGTCTTATACGGTACCTTTGGCCGCAACATGAATCTTCAGTGCATTCAGAGCAAAAGAAACACAGAAACCTTTTGGATTTAAAGAGAATTTTATCCTCAGGGAAAGAAAAATGTGCTCACAAAGTTCCTATCACTCCAGATTTGGATCCTAATATAGTAAAGATGTGCTAGATTTTTCTTTTGGAAAGAAGTGTTTCAATACATATATAAATACTACCTGAAATTTTCTGCTATGGAAAAATGTTCCCTTGTCCAATAAAACAACTCCTCCTCTCACCTATATATACACATGTACATACATACATATATTTCCATGTTTTTTTTTTCTACCTTCATAAAGCATATTAAATGCTGTTTTCTTTGATCTATTTAAGATCATGTAGCTGTTCATCTTTGCAGCAAGTTAAAAAAAGTCAATGGCAAGCACTTTTGTGACAAATGGGATAGGTTTGTAGCCATTGCAGAAAAGTTCTATATCACAGATTAATTTGGAAAAATAGATAGTGGCTATATACACAGATATGTATAGTCCTTAAAGCCAACATATTGAATGGAGTTATCTACATTTGTATTTCTAATTATGAATCCTAAGCAATATGTTATTTTGTTTAAAAAAAAAAAGTCTATTACAGTGATACTGAATTTACTTTCATATCCACATAAAAGAAATGCAATTTATGTAGTGGCCACAAATTAATTTTGTTGTGTTTTATAGCCACAAATTAATTACCCTTGCAGTGATGTTAGACTATTGTTTGTGATACAGTGCTTCATTACAAGAGACATAGGAAGATAAATGTGTAAGATATGGGTTTAGATTATAAGTCAAAATATATCCTTTTTCTCCCTGAGTGGTATACGAACTTAGGTCATTTTCAAGTTGAGATCATTATTTAACCCAATCAACTCAATCAAATGAAATCTGACTCACACATCACGTTAGTAAGGGTACTACAAGGTCACATACTAAAAAAATTACTTATTTATATCTCTAGTTGAGGCTTACTGTTGAGCTCTAATCCTTGAGGAGCTTTTTTTCAGAAGGTACACAACAGAGATTTGAGAAGTTTTTTATGAAGTGCAGGAACTCCACCATCTTTGGAGCCAGGAAAGCAATGTCTACCTGGTCAAGTAAAAAAGGCGGCCCTGCAAAGGCAAAGATCACAGTATAGCATGCTCAGGAAAATATGTTACAATCAACTTGAAATTAACTGAATTGTTCAGAATTAACTGAAATGTTCTATTTGAACTCCATCATATAGACACAAGTATATAACAGCTTAAAATGGTCAATCTAACTGGTAGATACCTCAAGATATTTATTCAGCAGTTGTAATATTGATAAGGCTTAACTTCATTAAGAAGAAACAGAAATCTAATTGGATTACCACTTAGACCATCAAAAATGGACACAAAACTCAAGCTTTTGAATCTGTCTCCTGAAATGAACTTCAGATTGATTAGATTCCACAGGAAAACAAATGTAAAAAAGATTAAAAAAAAAAAAAAACTGCAACAAGGTAGGTAGCAGGGACAAATCCATAGTAAAAACAACATTTAATCTTCTTTAAAAATAAAAATTGCTTACTTATTGCTTAAATAAAAATTGCTTGCTTACTTTTCTGGCTTGTACTGTTGCATTACAAAGAAATGAATAAAACAATGATGTCTCCCTTATGCTAGCTTTGGTTCTCCACGCCTTAATCCTTTAAACTGTGACTCCCAGATGTCACATGAATTCTCTGAGCACAGAAAACTACTGTTTCCTTTTTTTTTTTTCTTGATAGATCCTCAGAATGTATACTTCATATGATTTGAGAGCCACAAAAGCATATATTTGTTTGTAGCAGCCCGTAATTGTTTTAAATATTGGAAGAAATCAAAACAAGTAATAAACAAATGCTACTAAGAAAGGACCGTGAATTCCACCCTGATTCCCAGTCAAGTTTTCTGGAGAAACACACAAATTCTTCTTGGATTTTTTCTCTACAAAGATTTATGCATTTATAAGTTTTACTGGAAGCAATCTTCAAGAGGACAGAACTTTAAAGTCACACAGGTGCATAATTATAGGTATTAAAATATGCAGTAATTCACAAAGTCACAATATAAGTGTTTTCTCATATACTTAGTCAAGCAAATGCGAAATAATCACAGTTACTAAAGATCACTCACAAAGCATGAAATTTACCCCATGAATCAATGTCAGCACAAGGCTTAAGTAGATCAAATTCCACTAAAACCTGTATGAGGACAACCTCTTATATAAGACAATTCCATTTTTCTCATCTTTTTCTTTTTAGATAAAGATCATCTAAAAGAAGATTGAAGATGAGAGTGAAAAAATAGAATTTTAAAGATAAAAGTACTCTGCAAGTACATACTGTAAGTTATGGATCAACTAAGTGATCCATAAACAACTGATGATACCTAAAAACTACTGCACAATCTATCCTCGAAAGTGGTTTGAATTCTTCAGGCTGTGTATGTTCAAATTTCAAGCCAGTTCATGGCACCCATGCCTTTTTGCACACCATTGGTAAAACTTCTGCAGATTTCATCAATTGCAGCTATGAAGTAGAAGTCCCTTAAGTTCCTCAACAAGATTTTGAGGTGTCCATTTATATTCAGTCATTTATGCTCTGCCTATTTTCTCTTTGAACTCCAACCACGTAAGAAAACATTTTATATTCATTTACATTCATTATTCTAAGGTTGTTCCTGAACTAAATGTAGGAAAGAAGTATCAAGTAATGAATTGTTAGCTTGTACCACAGTCTCCTGTTGATTTATTTGGCTCTGGATCATGTATTGTAAATACTAACCTCTGAGTATTTTAATTTATGCTGAATAGCAATGATGTGGATTTAGAATTCCAAAGTACTTACAGGTCTTTCTTAGTTCCATCTTCACTCATTTACTAGGCTCACACTTCCTTTTCTGTTATATGCGCAATGACAGACAAAAACTTTAACTTTACAAAACTAGGACATCCTGTGGCTTTTAGAAAGGGAATTCTTACTACCTCCTCCACTAACTGCTTTGGCTCAGAATGGGAAAAATTCATGCTTTACTATCACAGTTACTTAATGGAACCTTAGAAATTACAAAACACAATGGATTTATATATTATTTTTTTTGAGATGCATATCTTTTTCTTCTCCCACTTAAATTCTGTAGTACTGTTTTCTCATTATCACATTACTCAATATTGTCCTATGTGGGATAGGAAGCAACTGAATAGTACCTATTAGTAACAGCATAAAAATTCATCTAGTGGGTTCAAGGCATTAATGAAAGCTTGCTCCACTCTCCCTCTCTCTTTTTTTGGTGGTACACAACTCCAAAATTATTAGTAAATATGTCTTTGTAATTTTTTATTCATAAATCAAGATTTGATGCTAGAAATTTTGAAACCGAGTCGTATTCTTCAGAGACACATACCCATGCCCAGCAGAAGTAATGGAACCTTCTTCCTTAAGAGGAATAGATAATTTTGAATTAAATGTATTGATCACGTGATCTAGGAATTCAGTTTCATCTTCAGAACTGTTGTATTTTTATAATTTAAGTCATCAACCTCTAGAAAAAATTAATAATATCACCACTACTAAATCTTTTTCTGCCATTTGTAATCAAGCTCCACTTTTTTTCTTGTTTTCTTCTATTACTTAAAAGCTGTTGAAAACATTGAACAATACCCTAATTGTTTGAATTTCTCTATAGGGGATTTCCAAAATGAGTTAACGCCTGCTGAAAATTTAGGTTAACTATAAGGGGAGGTTTCACAATGTATTACTAGTTCAAATACTCCAATTTAGTACCGAGTTACACTGATTGTAAAGATGATTGATTATATTCCTGTTATACATATGGTTGCACAGATACTCTGCACACAGTAGGTGATGATATGGCACATTTTGAGCCACAACAGCATCTGCCTTTTCTAACCTTTTCTCACAAACCTAATTCTGAGAAACAGAAATCAGCACATGAAACAGTCTTCATTCCATTTTACTCTTCAAACTTTCTTCTGAGATGATGTACAAAATCTGACAACTCTGAGGTATTTTGTGAAAAGGGAATGATTTCTGTCTCTTGTTGGACTGAGATCATCAACACATTTGGCAATTGTAAGATGGTTCTTCGTTATTCCTGATGCCGGATTATTGCCTGGCTTTGAATCTGCTGTATACTTTGAAAAGCTACAGAGGATGTAACTAATAATTGTTGTCTGATACAACAGTGGAAAAAATAAAACCATGACAAAGTGGAAAAAACTTCACATGAAATTGGTACAAATACATTATCAATATTGGAAAAATGTGAAGACCTGTTGTTATTTTCTCCACTCACACTACAGCCAATTGCTCTGCTCTCAATAATAGTTTTGCCATCAGAAACTTTCATTAATTCCCGAAGAACCAGTTACAATTTGAATTTCCACAGCTACAATCAAAAAAGACACAAAAGACTTAAGTTTGAAAGCTCTGCTTTCATTCAGTCTTCCCAGAAGAGGCAGAATAGAATCAATCCATAACATCAAAGAATCTCATAATGACTTTCAATTCAGATATTCAGTTGATTTCAGTTGACTCGGTACTGTGAAAATAGCTATGTCCAAATAAATTCATTCATGTGAGCAGTCCCACTGTATTACAGTGGGACAAAATGTTAATATTTTGTGTTAACAACAACAAAAAAAAATAAAAAACCTGACAAAAATAAACATTTTTAACAACATATTTGCCTTCAACTATACCTTCAACTTAACAGAAAATGAGTGTTTCCTTTTTGCAGCAAGCCAAGGTCAAAAAGATGGCCAGTATAGTCAGAAACGAATTATATTAAATGAAGCGAAAATTGAACTGGCTGTACCATATTCATTTGGTGCTTCAGGCCTCCAACCTGCCACCTTTTTAGTAACAGTCATAAACATTAAATCTTACAAAAGATTCCATTTGTGACCACAGGGCTGGCTGTGTCTTTAAGCATACAGACACAAGTGAAGCATGCAGCTATATGATGTGCACTGCCCTAGGAGGTGCTCAGGGACGTATAGCGCGTGACTCACATACAAGTCTTTTCCTCATCTCCACTGGCTGACAAAGGAATAAATTTAATCTGGACTCTTTTTGTATCAAATAACGTCATTCTTGCAGCAAGCAAGCTGCTTACTTTTACCCCCCATACGTGCTTATTTGCAGACATAACCCACAGCAGGTACGTCTACTTTGCAAAGTAAAGGTCTGAGCCTTTTCTCACGTTCAGCCTGTTTATGTGCTTTCATGTTTAAACCGACAGACCGCCAGTACAAATACGTGACAGACCTGTGCATAAGCACCAACTCCAAATAAAACTCTTCCTAAGCACTGTGAGGATGATCTACACTTGACCTGTAACTTTGCTTGGTCAGAAAATGTGGACAGAATGTATACAGATCACGGGCACTTTTATGTTTACCTTGCCCTCGACCCATCATCACAACACGTTCTTTTCCAGATCTTTTAACTAGTGTCTTATTTAATAGAAATAGTGGAAAAATTTGTGACAAAATATTTTTATTATTGTCCTAATTTTCTAAAACGTTTTTTCTTTTGGTAAAATATTCTATTTTTTTAAAATAAGAAAACTTTGGAAATCATAGAATAATATAGAATAACTATTTCTTTTCTAGCTCTAACTCCATTACAATGTGTAACAGATTTTGAAGCATGAAAAGTAAATCTGTTTCTCGGTGCTTCTTTAAGTTGTGTCAAATACATGGCTATTTGTGACTATGCTCATTTATGCACTTCTTAGCTACAGCCCAATAAAACCAAGTCAGGGTGCTCTGGAACTGCATGGAGCCCTATTCTGATACTGCTGACAGGAGATGCTTCAACAGAAATTCCTAATACCTGGTAATATTAGAACCCATGACCAGAAAGCAATGCAATGTAGAAGGTGATAGTGAATGGAACTCACCTAACTTAATCTTTTATTCTAAAAATAAGCATCAGAAAACATGCCTTTGAGTAGGAGAGTTCCTCATTAGGAATCTGTATGCAATATTGGAGAGGTATATGGTCCACGTCTTTCATATTCATAGCAAGAGGAAATGACTAAAAACAGTTTGACACTGTAAAATTATGGTGTGAAACTTCACATGTGGTATGGAAGATATACAATCACTGGACAATTATACAACGCAAAACGTGAAATTTGATAATCAAATATTATTCTGTCACAGATCCCAGATTCAGCAATCATATCAGACACAACCTCATCAACTGTGGTAGGCTACATAAAATAAAAGAACAGAGCGGTTTTCAGATATGATGCAGTAGTCTTTTTGACCACTGATGCAAAACGTATCTCAGTGTTCTTTTGTTATTTGTTCCTATTTTTGTATGTCTGTAAAGAATTCTTTGAATATAATTCTGAACGCAAACCTCAGAATCCCAAAATATTTTAAGTATAGGGGTTCTATTACGTAAAAGATAAGATGTCTAATTTTACCGAGCATAATTCAGAATTGGCAAGACCTAAAGTTAACTTTTTCTCAAACAGATTGCAATGGTAGTTAACAGCTAAACAGGATTCTGAGGACAAGTTATGGATACTTAAGTTATGGATACCTGAATAAGTATGTAATGTAAAAGTGAGGGTTGAAGTACTGTAGCAACTTTCAGCTCATAATAATTATTTTTTTAAGAAGTAAAAAAAGTTACTGACCCTCACCTGGTAGCATGGATTAAGGAAAGGAAAGACTCATTACAGTGTATTACCCATAGATAGACATGTCTGCACCGCAGCAATCGAATATGACCATATTATGAGGGACACATAATTAGCATAATATCCATCAAAGGAAGCAATTCACCATCTTTTCTAGATCGCTTGAGGAGACTTTAGACTGAACTGTATAAAAGGCCTCCTCTTTACTTCACACTGTAACAGAACTTACATCCATAGAAACCATGGATGCAAGTCACCAGAACAAACTGTCTCAAAGACTATCAGAAAGGCTCTTTCTGGGAACTATGACTAAAGAGAACACATGTTAAGAATTAAAGAAATCAAACTTTAAATTTTTGTTACCCGCAATAACATTCAATAAACAACTTAACCTCATATTCACTGGAAAATTCACCAGAAAAAGTAGACTTGCAGAAATAAAGCTTTTATTCTTTATCTTACTGATACAATAAATTATTTCATTCTTCAAGGCTTAAATAAGACATGGAGGCTGAAAAACATTTTTTTTAATTATTCTTGTTTTTTTCACCCATAGAGACATGTTTTGTACTTGCTGTTGGCCTGATTTTGTATTCTGAATCTATTAGGAGAATCAGGTTAAGCCACTGCAGTCAAAATTTCACTCCTACCTTACAATTAATTTGATCAATCTTTTTGATTTGTCAATCTTTAATATAGTTTTTGAAAAGCATACTAATAAAATAATTGATGATGCATGGTAACATTATTTGCATTTTCTCTAACAATGGAGGTTTCAGAAATCACAGAATCATTAGGTTGGAAGAAACCTAAGGAGTTCATGTAGCTCAACTCCCTGCTCAAAGCAGAGTGAGACTAGGACAGATTTCCTTGGGCTTTGTCCAAATGGGTCTTGAAATTCTCCAAGAACACAGATTCCACAACCTCTCGCAATCCTGTTCTAATGCTTAATTATCCCACAAGGATTTTTTTTTTCCCAGCATACCTAATCCAAGCCACTCCTGTTTCCACCTGTGACCACTATCTCTCCTTCTTACACCTCATTTAAGAACCTGTCTTCATTTTCTTGCCAACACCTTTGGTCTTGAGAGTCTTGTTTGTCTGTTAATGAATGCAGGATCTACAAGTGTTTAGAAATGCAAATGGAATAGCTAGCAATGCCTATAAGTTGGAAAAATCAGACTGCATTAAGTTTTACACCCTTACCTACTGAAGTTTCTAAAAACTTTGCATAATACTGTTCACAGTTTATGATTGTTTTTAAACTATGCATGCTAAAAATGGGGGGGGGGGGCAAGGAACAGTAACATAGGACTCAGTTTGATTGACAGACCACAACTAAATGGTGGGAGTTGAACTACTTTCAGTTTTCTTCTTACACATTCCCCTACCTAGTATCAGCATTCCCACTCACATTACAGCCAGAAGCTGTGAAGACAGAACATGTGCCTTTAAATCTGGAACACAAAGGAGGACCTTGAGAGAACCTTGGTTAAAATGATGCCGTAGTAATTATCAAGACAGAAACCGTATGAAAATAGCAGACAGATGGGCTTCTGAATAGGACTTTCTTAAACATTTCCAGTTAGTTGTCAGAGAGGGGTCATTCCAAAGGATTCATTCTGGGTACATTCCTTTTTCCACTACGTTACAAAGAACGTCTCATGAACACTGCTACTTCTGGATCAGCAGTGTCTTATCAGAGGCAGATGTAAGCTTTGCCATCAGTAGATACCATGTTGTTGTTGTGCTCTTTACATGCTTAGAAGTTCAGTGCATTCACTTTCAATTGTGTCCAATTTCTTTGTTTTTTATTAATTCTTTTACCATTAATATGTTTTTACTCTTTTTAATGAGAGAAAAGCCTCCTTGAGCCTGCAGGTAAAACAATCAATTTTTAAAAATGTCAGAGCTCTGATAAAGGCCTGGTTCTTTAGCAACTATTAAATAATTAAGAGGTTGCAGCAGCAGTTTGAAATGGCCCACATCCATGCTTGATGATTTATTTCCATATCAAAACCCTTAATCATGTGCAACCTGCCTTTCTGTGTCATTTGAGGACAGATTGTAAAGTTTTACGGCTGTCTTGATGAGAAAAGAAAACACTGTAATAATAAACAAGTAAAAGAAAATTCTTTTTAGGTTAAAATTAGATTTTACAGCTAAAGTTTGTTTCCCTTTCGTGCATCTGCCTTTCCATTTTCCTCCTATAATGAAAATGAATCTACTTTGCATCAAATGTGAACAGACCAAGACTGAAGAAACAGCATGTCTTGGTTTATCACCCCACGTTCTTTCAGCTTTTTTCTTAGTTACTGCAGCCCAACTCCTGTGAAACCAGTGACTTTCTATCCTTGGTAAAGGAAAGGCAATGGATCATTTTGATACGCCTGTGTAGGCTCTGTGAGATAGCAAGACATGGGCCAGCAGAGGAGCAAGCATGGGGTTGACACTTCCAAAAACACAGGAATCTTCAAGAATAATGGGAACTGTGAAGCTATGTGGGGGAATTAATCCTTTCCCTTTCTAGCCCCTATAAAATGCTCGATATGCTGGTGTTTTCACAATTCACTGCAGACAGCTTCTACCTGGGTATACATGGTTGATTTCAGTTGTGCATGTCATCAAGAGAACTGCACATTTAATTAGCCATAGTTTTCCCCATCAGCCAAGTTTCCCCTTGTAACACCTTGCATACTCATAAGGTGACAGTTCTTGAGGAAGACAGTGAACTTCCAACAAGGTTATATCTGTCAGCAGGGGAGCTTTCTTCTGGAGCATGGCTGCACCCAACACTCCTCTGCCATTATTCAGCAGTTTTGCTCCATGAAGACAGCCTTCCCATTTAGGAGTATGCTGCAATTAAAGTATGCTGAGTCCTGGACACTCAGCAACAAATTTAAAGAACAAAAAGTAGCCCTAATTATGTCACCTAGTTTACATTAGTTCCTTAGGGCATCAGGAATGGGAAAGACCTGTCAAAAAAAAAATATATATATATATTCACAGAAAACTTACCTTCAGCTTTTGAGAATTTTTACTACATAAGTATTCCTTTAAATTTTCTTTTTGAATTAAAATGTTCACCTTTCAAAGAAATTTATAACTAAGCCAAATCTCAAGGAGGAACAGAGTCAAATTCTTTCACTCACAATGTACGATTTTTCTATTATAAAAACTAGATCCATAACGCATCCAAATTTTCATCAGATTTTCAGTTATTCTGAAATAAAATTTATTTATCATGAAAAGCAAATGTATCTATGAAGTAAGTCTGCTTTCTCCAGTCTTTTCAGACAGAGAGACCTGAATTATTTTTATAGTAATCTTGATGCCATAAAGAAGAAATCACAATAGAACAAAGTATTTTGACTCTAATTATTCATTTGCTTCTCCATAAAACATGGTAAAAGATCCCTTGGCAAAAGATGGAAAAGGTCCGGTTCAGGTAGAATACAAGAAGGAACACACATACAAGTTCTGGAAACTAAAGTCACTTGCTAAGAGCCCACCAGTGTCATTGTAAGCATGATGTAACTGCCTGTTTTTCTTTCTTCTTTTTCCCTTTAAGCAAACATAGAAATTAAGGTCAACACCAAATATTTAGCTACTGTCAGTCAACAGTCCTCAGCCCAGCTGATATCACTCCACAACTTAGACAATACAGAGGCTGAGAAACACTCAGCTCCAGTGTTCAAAAATAAATAAATAAACTCTCATTGCCACAAAGCTTGCTAAAATCAGATCATTCACTTGCAGTCCTTTGCATTCAAAATTTCTCAGTTGAAAATAAACACTAGCATATTGCTACTCAGTAAGAGTGCAAGCAGTACACTACCTACAAAAATAAACCAACCTTGCATTAAAGAAAAATGCTGCTGGCAATGAGATCTAAATATGCACAATTTACCTTAAAGAATTTCTGGAAAAAAATAATTACTCATTTTTCCTCTAAGCTAAAGCAAGCTTCACAGGGTATCAAAGCAGCACATAGCAACATAGGAAATAACTGCAATATTTAACTCTATCATTGAAAGAGAAGCAAGTTATTGCTAATAAGACACGTCAGCCAATTTTATTCCAATGCACACTAAAAGCTCAAAACAACCTTTGACAGAGGAATCTGATATATCTGTATCACTTGTCCTAAAAACAAGGTTAACGCGAACAAAGTAATTTAGAAGGAAAACAAATGCTTTAGAAGGAAAAAAAAATGCTGCTATCATGTTTCCTAGCTTCATCACCAAAAAGCTGATCAGAATTTCTTCAGAGAAAGATTGTGACAGTGAAGGCAGATTCCACAATAAAAATCTCAAAACAGAACTAAGGTTAGCTGGCGGTAACAATGAAAGGCCAAGAAGAGGAAGTTGGAAACAATGGAAAATAAATGAAAATGATGAGTGATCTGCAAACACAATGGAAATTCAGGATACAATACACAAGATGACAGTATTGGAACTCAGAAACTACATCTATGCAGGAAGACGTTCAGAAATACAACTGTAAGATACTACAAACAACTGAATGATCTCTATACTCTCATGCATGCAGCCTCAGTGAAGGAAGTGTATTCACTGAAGTTTTTTACACCAGAACACATTTCTGATCTAAATACTGCATTTCATAAAATCCTTAAGGACAGAATGGAAGACACTTGCACAACAGTAAGATGAGAAATGCAAACCCCGAATTTATAACATTCCTGAAAAATTTTTCATCCCACATGATAAAGGAATGTGCTAGATATTCACGAGGTATTTTCTCTTTAGTTAACGGAATAGCTCAGAGCAAATATCCCGTCAGAAAAACAATCGGCTCAAAGATTTCCTTCTTAAGACAAAGCAAATTACTTGGTTGTCAGAATTATGGTAAAAACAAGACACTAAAAAATATAATTTGTCTGCTTGGAAGACTTCCCCTCTTCTGCCACTTCTCAGCTGCAATTAACTGGCATAAAATTGAAAGGGCTGCTGCATTTCTCCCAGCATAGAAGAAACTATTTTTCTTTCTGAATGAAAGAGCCATCTGTAAGAACATGATCCAAAAACTAGAATGAGCAGACAGACCCTGCTACAATACATTTCTACTCATTAAAGTATCGTGCTGTGTGTTAAAGCCCAGTGTTATTTTCAGGCTAAATGTACACATTAGCAGGTTTAGAACCCTTTATCGCTCAGCTGACACTGTTCCTCAGTTTAAGCATTTAGCCATCCTGATACACACCCCCACCATGTTTATAGAGAGAAGATATCTCTTTTAGCCTTACTTTGCTGACTTACCAAAGCAGTTTTCTGGCCTATTTCTACATCGGCGGGTGCCTATAGTCACATTATATGGCACTGCCTCTGTTTCGGACTCGCAACACACAAGTCAGCTCCAGAACCATAACCTGTGGGCAAACTATCCTGCCCATGCTAATCAGTTACAAGCAAAGCTCTTCATTTCCTTTACTCTTCTTATTAATGCACATGCTGCAGCTTAATTTCATCTGGTTTGGCTGACCAGAACCCCGTATGTGATGATATGATGTTCCAGAGGAAATCTTACCAGTACAACACCACGACTATTTTCTCCTGTCTGCTATATCTGAGCATCATGTTTGCTATTTTCACTGCCATGTCATTACTAAAACAATTACTTTGCAGCTGATTGGCATAGTCATGTGTTGCTTCTTATCAATTGTTACACATCAATGAAGCTCTAGCTGACAGCAGAAATCCTTGCCATTGGTCCCTAACCTTGCAGTTTAATACTGCATTTCGTCCTGTTTCTATGAGTTCACTTCATGTAGCCAGTTTCACCTCATCTTTGAATCAAATGATGCTTTCCAGCTTTACAACATTAGCGAATATTTCTATTTGCAACAGGGTAAAAATGAAAAAAAAAAAAAGAAGACTGCATAAGATTGATGCTTACCCTCATGGAGTCTTTTGTTCAGTCCACTAGTTCTAATTTCGTTAAGCATTTCATTATTATTGCATTGATTTTTTGTTTTAATTACATCACAATCTGTTATACACCACCTTTTTAAGCTAAACAAGTTGTTGCACAATACAAATACACTTCTGGATACAGTATATGTGAGATCTTCTGTAGCCCTTTTGTTTATAAAGGAGTCAAAGCACACAAGGATATCAGGCTGCTCTATCACAATCTATCCTAGTTAACACTTTTTGTTATTCCTTTATTTTTTTCTTTTATGTCTATGCTGACTCATTTGGTTAATAAATTCACAATCCTTGCATAGTATTAATTCAGACTCATGGGTTTACAGTTGTCTAAATGTTTTCATTATTTTTAACATAGATGTTATGTACAGTACTCTCCCACTTTGGTACACCAGTCAAGTTTTAGCAGATTAATGATAAGATCCTTGCTAGTAGTTTCAGGCGACAGTTTTTGCACTACTACAGTGAGATGTATGCTGAGTATAACCAGCTTCAAGACACACTATTGAGTTCTTTCATAAAACTTTCTACCTACAGATATCAATGGTAAAACTTGTCATTTATGGAACTAGAGGATCTTTTTGATTAATTGTTGAGGTATTACTTCATTATCAGAGAGATCGTTCTTGACTTTACTGAAGTATGACATTATGCCTTGCACAGAAACTTATGGTCAACTTATGGCCAAAGTTTCTGAAGCACAGAAAGATTTCAATTCTCACACAGATAGATATTGAGAAATACTTAAAATGGAATATTTTCAAGTAGGTACAAGTTTGCTTCAGCGATGGTAACTCCATTTAGTTCTGTCATATAGTTCATTGCAGAGCAAAGGACATAAAAACCTCTTCAATTAAAACTTACAATATGTGAAAAAATGGCTGCATTCATTTCCTTAAGATATCGAGTAGTTCACGTGAGAGGCAGAATCCAATTATTCCCTAATTAAGCAAATCTGCTTAATCTTGTTTAATTGGAAGGGATCCAGACTCAAATAGTTGAATGTTCTTTTTTGTCACCATTAACAAAAAAGAATTCTTTGTGTGTTCAGGAATTGCATCTAGAAGAAAGAACTGACATTAATTCCTGGAAAATTACGTCTATTTCAGATCTGCGAACACCAAGTATCATGGACAGTTTCACACCTTTGAACTAGACTCAGATTATTGTATCTACACATCATAAATATGCCAATTTGTGTACCTAAGACTTCCTTTTTTTTTTTTTTTTTTTTTTTTTTACATAAACTGCCACAGAGAGATCCTTGAACATCATGCAAAGGCCAGAGATCTGCGAGTATCTGTGTATATTTGACCAGACATCACCATGGGCTGGGGGTTACGGCCTGACATTAAAATTCTGCATTGCGCAGGTGGACTGTTAGACAGCCGTATTATTTCATTTGCATGCAAAAGTGCATGTATGCTTTTGAAATTCTGCAGGTTTCAACTATTGCTTGTTGGCAACATATCATTTCTTTCTAAAACTTGTTCTAATCCCCATGGGGCACTGGATTGGAACTTGAGAATATCTGGTAGACATAAATATTTATATACCTTAAAAACATAGACTCCTTTCCTCTCCTTTTCTCAGTTTTATATTGCTCATGATAAATTTGTCTTTAATTTTCTTACAAAGCAATCACAGATTATACAGGGATCAGCGCCTAACAAAAGTATGTAATAATCTTTCACAATTCCTCTGTTTTATGCTAAGAGGGGGTGGGAGGGAAGAAACTCAGCAGATGAAGGAGGAAAAAAAAAAACATCATTCAAAATTCAGAACAGCTAAATAGGTCATTCAAGTCTTATAATAATCTCCAGTATCCAGGAGCAGGTGATGACATTGGTAGTCAGGAAGAGAAATTAAGAATACAGGACACAGCAGCATTTTTTGCAGAGCTTATAGGTCTCTCAAACACTGGATCATCTTTCCTACATGTGATGCTCTAGGTGGCAACCCCAAAATACATTAACAAATATATGAAGGCAAAAATATGCATGAGTATGCAGAACAGCTCCACAACCTTAAAATATCTCCTTTCAAAGCCACTCAAATGTATGCCACTCAAAATGGCTTAAATAGTACTTAAAATCCCATGAAGTCATTACTGAAGGTAATGACTAGCCCTCACTGTCATTGTGACAAC
The DNA here is from genome assembly GCA_011075105.1 of Heteronetta atricapilla. Taxonomy (NCBI): domain Eukaryota; kingdom Metazoa; phylum Chordata; class Aves; order Anseriformes; family Anatidae; genus Heteronetta; species Heteronetta atricapilla. Next base: position 12,988,494 of record CM021735.1, read on the forward strand.
CCCACTTCTCTGATCTCACTTTTGTTCTAGCTAATACTGACTAATGAATCATGCTATATTAAAAAATCACTTCAGTTAGCCAGCCAAGAAGTTAATTAAGCAGCTTCTTCTCTTACAGTCTGCAGAAGGTAAATCAGTCAATTTCATAACCAACTCGCAACTCTGCTCTACTCATAACTGTGGTAGTACACTCTGTGATCTCGCCTGAGTCCATAAAGGTTGTCCATAATGGGAGAACAGTGGTGGACGTTTGGCATAACTTTTCTTCACGGATCCCAGAAATACATACTGAGTCTTCTGGATGTTTATTTTGTTTTCTTTTTTGTTTGTTTTCCAAAATATTTAAACCCATCAGCTTGATAACTGAGACCCAAGGCTCTCCTTTCCTGCACTCCCTGACCTCAGTGCAGGCAGATCTTAGCTGTTATAAGTTACTCTCTTAAATAATTTCCGAAAGCTTCATGTAAATCAATGAGGAGTTTATTAAGTAAGCAGACAGCAAGCAAAACAGCGCTGGGCGGCCGGGGAGTCTCTGCCCTGCCAACGGCGCACCCCTCCCCCCCACCCCCCCAGAGTCCCTTTTTATAGCTTGGTAGTCCCGGGAATACGCAGCACACCCGGTGTGTTCTGCAGTTGCAGACACTGTTGTTAGGGGGTCGTCTCGGTCCCTTTGGTGGTCATGAAGATGAAGGCCGTTGTCTTCCTCTGCATTGTGACTCAACTTCTTGTCCCTATTCGGTCATGGGGCCCAGCATGAAGCAGGAAGGCAGGATGTTGCTACCCTAGTTTAACAACTTATCAAGAAATGGTTCCATGAACCTTGCAACAGTGACTTTAAGCAAAGGATGGACAGAAGGGGGAAGGAAGGGGGGCCTCCCTCCTCCTTGCCAGTTTCAAGCGAATTCTTTATGTACTCTTTTGCTACATTAGTAAAGAATTTCATAATGTCTAGTCAGGCGCTTCATAGTTTCTTTTCTCATCAGGAAACCTTCACTACTCCCACTCTTCAAACAGAACTCCTTGCTCTTATAATACAAAAGACAATGAACAAACATCTATTGTATATTACACTAGCGTTCTTGACCAACGAAATATCTGCGTTCAGCATTTTACAAGTCTATGAAAACCACAGCTTATTAAGCTGCCCATCAGCATTCCCTGGGGCTGAATGAAGACAGCAGTTCTCATTTCTACTTCCAGGACTGCATCTATGGCACTATCACATTGTCACCTCTCCAGATTACTACAGAAAGGGCACAATGTTATACAGCAGAATTCATTTGCCCTTTCAGTACTCTGCCTGCTCAGCTTTCTTGTGATGGTTTTGTGTCTACTACCTATGGAAACGGATGTTAACCAAAAAGCCTTTATTTGGAGCTATTCAGTCATAGACGGTCAGTAGTTGTGGGATTCATAATATTTACAAGCAACAAGAAATTTTATTACAGATGGATAAACAGACAGATTCTTTGTTAAGTATCTGTATTTTTTAAAGAAATCAAATAGGACTTAGAATTCAGGAAAAAAGCAAATATAATGAAGATTTTTCTGAAAATGCGTACTAATTTTCAGGATGCAATTAAAAAAGGGAGAAAATATCACCAAAAAAAAAAAAAAAAAAGAATAGGGAACGGTGGACAACATCAACAAAATAGGAGGCTGCAATATGATAACCATTTTAATGCTATTTCAAGTTTCCTATTCTTGAGGCTTGAAAGGAAAAATAAAACCCAATAAAATTAGACTTTCATTAATAATCCACTTGTCAACATGACTTTGGAAGAAAAGGAATACATCTCAGAGTAAACATGCTTTTTCAAGTTTTGGACAGTAGTAAGACAAGTGAGGTTCCCTGAGCAGGAAGCATAAAGACTGCTTGAAATTAGCAGAAACGCCCCTCAGCACACAACCTCTGCAATGTCTAGGTGGAAATGAGATGGAGAGAACCAGTATATACACTTCCCTATGAATCTTTTTTTTTTCTTATTCCAAACAAGGCACATAAGCAGGAAGACTATACTTGCTTATTAACTTTGAGAGGAATTCTGTTCTAAGCGACCAACAGGAATGATTATACTTAATGTTCCACAGTTTAGAGAGAACAAAAGAAGGAGGCATGTTTTCCTGAGTGCAGTTCTCCTTGCCTCTTATACACAGGGACAAGCAAAATGGCCTGAAGTAATTAACACCACTGCATTTAAGGACTGCGATCACTACTCAGGCTCCTTAGTGAGAGCTCTGAAACTTCTTTACCCAGAGGCTTTACCTGATACAGAAAGGATTGAACGCAGCAGGGCCGTGGCCCAGAGGCAGGAGGCTTGAAGTGCTGTTTAAGTTCTAAACACTTCCATTTGGTTTGGCTTGCCGCAATGCCGCAGAACCTGCTTCGGCTGCGGAGTAACTTTCCGAAGTGCGTGAACTTTTACTCGGGAACCACTAGATGGCACCACAACTAGCCGCAAAAAGCTGTTTAATTACCTGCAACTAAAGTCTTGCCCATTTATATAATTAATAAAGCAATTGAGTAGGACTGTTGCTTTTTCAGGCATTACTACAGAGATTACAGATGGATTTGTGCTCTGTGACTTTCCTACTCCTGTAAAGCCGATCAGGCGGTGTTTAGACTGCTCTATTTCAAACAGCTGGTTAATACCATGCCGAAACAGACACAACATAGACCAGTGTTTTAAAAGGTGATCGGTGACGACAGGTACCCAATTTCAAGGTAATTTTAATCAGACTTTGGAAACCCCATTTTACAGGCTGCCTCATTCAACTTCTCCTGCAGGATGCCTACCATGCTCCTTCCTCCTACAACTCTTTCAACAATCTCTGCCTACTCTGGTGCCCTGCTTGGCATCCCACACTGCCCAGTCCCCACACAGCCTACACCAAGTGGGACTTCGTCGCCCGACACCTGCCATGGAGGTAGGAGAAAAGGATCCCAAACTCTTAATGAGAGAATTAAGGAGTTTCCAGGGTTCTTGGGGAGGAGAAGGAAAAGAAAAAAAAAAAAAAAAAAAAAGGACTCCAGGATTGTAAAGGGAGCTAAGGGCAGTATTTTCTGATGGCGCTATGGCCAAGACTCTGGCTGGAGGCTCCAGTTGTCAAGAAGTGTTACTTTTCTGGCATAAGAAAGCTTTCCATCTTCTGACATCATGTAGACAGAGGAGCATTTCCTAGATAGGCTGAACAGCATTTATGTCCCCCTATTGCCTGGTGCAGCGTGTGCTCTCTGTCACTGGCCATGGAAGGCTCCTGCTGTCTAATAGACCCTCCCAGCTATTTCTTTATGCCCTTAAATAATAGAGTGCTTCTGGTCATTATAATTTACATCCTCTAGACTATAACAGTGCTTTATCTTCCTGCTTCTTCTCAGAAACAGTATTTCTAAGTTTTCCCTGTACACCAGAGAAGACAAAAAAATGACATTATGCCATGGGACTGTGCTCTCCCTCCTCAACTTCCAATGATCACCAAAAAACAACCTCAAATCCAGAAGACTGAATAACTGAACACACAATACCTAAAATAATGTACCTTCAAATAAGCTTTCTAGACCTGTATGTCTGAATAAAGGTTGTCTGTATTGCTTCCCATAATGAGTTCAACACTCAGCAGGCAAACAGTTCCCAATACCTGATTAAATTAAAGCAATTTTCTGATTGATAGCACAACATGCTTTTTTGGAAATTCAGTGACAATGAGGTGTCTCAGATATTTTTTTTCCAATTTTTTCCTTTCGGATTGATTGTTGAAAAATCACAGATGCAATATTTCTATAGTAAAAATGCCACGTGGCAGTACCAGACCAATTCCTCTAGAAACGTGCAAAGCTGCATTGTTGGTCCTCCAAACCGGGACTCTGAAGTCTGAATGCCGCTGCCAGGAAAACAAACAAACAAATCAGAAATCTTGAGGTCTTTGTATGGCTAAAGCCAGGAAGACATCCAGGGGAGTGAGATAGATACTTGTTTCTTCCACAGGAGAAATAACCCGTAACTCTCACAGACCCACTTTCAGCTCTGCCACAAGCAGAGGAGACAACAAGGCCACGGTTCTTTTCCTCGCCCTAGAAGTCTGCTTCCCTGCCACAGCTTGCTTTGCTTATGTCTGGGACTAATGCTGCATAAGAACAGCAGTATTCCTACCTTGTGGTTAATGAGAAGACACTATCACATGAACAAAAAAAAAGCAAAATGGGAGGAAAAGGAAAGAGCTGCACCCTTCACTGAGAAAAGTAAACACATTTTGCTAACTGCTGAGTTGGTCGAACAGTGCACAACGGTGTACAATGGCAACAAATGGTAGGAATTCAGATCAAGCCTGAACTGCCAAATCTGCATCTCCTTTATTTAAGAATAAATCCTCTGGCTTTATTATACTCTTTCTGGAAAAATATACCTCCATTAGGAGTTTAGACTAATACAGTGCTTGATTTTGTATTTCATCATTCTGCTAATGCAAGCCAACAAATAAGATTTGTTTATTTGAACTATAGACTGGGCTGATACTTGTAAAGCTTTTTCTGTTAAAAAAAATAAAATAAAATAAAATTGTTCCCTCATTAGATCCCTGCAATACTGCTTCCTGTAGCACAGTTTGGTGAAATTTCTTTACAAATTTGCAATCTGTATTGATTACAATCAAACTCCTCTTTGATGAAAATCCCCATGAGTCAGTTAAACAGGAATTTCTGCAGCTTACAGAGCAACGCCATCACCTTATATTTTATGCATTAATGGATCCATGCCCTGGAACAAAAATTTCATTAGACTGCTGAGAAAATATCCTTCAAAAAATAGAATGCTCAGAATCCTTAAATGCAGCTAATATTGCAGAAATAGGTGGTCAGATAAGAAGTAAAAGTCACGGCTGAAGGTGGCTGTGGCTCTATACATTCTCTTTGACCTATTTTTCTTAAATAATTTGACCTAAAAATTGCAGCACCTGAAAAAAGAATATGGGTCAGGCATCTCCAACCTAAGCCTAGGACTTTATATAGCATCCCAAATACGATCTTTTTCTCAATTATCCAGTGTGCTGAATCATTCCACATCAACTTCAGTGTACTATCAATGCACACCGTCAGCAAGATTCAAATAAGCCTCATATCATAGGCATATTTTGAAATCAATTAGCACGTGCTGTTGTTCATTTGTGAGTAAGGCATAATCCAGCCAAACTTACTGTTTAAGAAATGCATGCTTTTTTATTTTTATTTTTTTTTAAAAAAAAGCCTCCTTGCTCATAAACTGACAGGTATGCCACTCAGCAAGCTGTGTGAAAGCAGCTAAGTATCTCAGCTTTCTCTTAAGCACTTACTTTGCAGTAACAGGGTGCTCCAACAGTCAAATTAGACTCTGCCCAAATGAATACTCAATACTCAAATGAATACTCAGGTATGTTTGGTTTTCATTTTGGTTTGGATCTCAAAATTCAGTCAGCTCCTGATCAATATGGTTAGAGTAATACACACTTAAATGCATCCTTAGCAACTTAGGAACATCGTTCTCCAAAACAGAAGACCAAACAATTCTGACATTTTTTTCTAGAAATTTACCATTTTGGGAGGTAAATGGTGAATACCAAATTTGCTGAAAACCGATTCTACAAAGACTATTTCCATGAAGTTCTTTGAAACCTAGGCTTCCTGCCAGCTTTCCCATCTGCCGGCTCCAAAGCCTACCAAGCTGGGTTGCTGAGGATACTACACTTCCAAGGCCGGGGAACCCTGTGCTTCCGCAACTGGCAGCTGCCTTGGCAGTCCACATGTATGCTGTGCCTTCAACAGACAGTAATTTGAGAGCGAGAAATACAGCCACCTGAAGCAACTCTGCAAAGTAGAAGGCTTTCCTTCTATGGATGATTTCAAACTTTTCAGATTTATTTCATAAGATTGAAATTAAAAAAAAATAAATAAATAAAAACCAACTGCTCTTCCTCTCTGACAGTTTTGCTTCCACTCACACTGGACTGTTTAACAACCCGTGACTCCAGCAAATCCAGAGGGGTCTGCCTCTGCTTCTGCTCAGTGTGGAAGATAACACCACTTAGCATGGCTCCTGCTTCACAGGCATGCAGGCACCACTTGAATTGGAGCGTGGCAGTTCTGCACAAAATCAGCAGACAAATCATAATGAATCATATCAGGTGAAGCCTCATGCTCCTATTTCTAGTTTCTTCCACTCACATCCCAATAGAAATATTTTTGCTCTTCAGCTATCAACAGCTTAACAACAAACCTATACAGCCCCAAGAGCTGCTTACATAACAAAAAGGAAACCCTAACTGGTTATGTATCAGTGGCACATATGACTTGAAAGACATTTTTCATCAGGTCTCTCCCTTGCTTTTTCAATTCTTTTCTAATATGACAAATCTTTTTTGTCAAGTCCATGAAGATGCTTTCTTGTTCCTTTTGAGAAAAATAAAATAAAACAAAGTGAACTAAACACTGCTCTCATACTTAAAGCCAGACATAGAACCATATTTCTCCAGGACAGTCACAGGATCAAAATTACTACTTTATCTACATACACAGAAAATAAACAAAAAAGATTTATGTATATTTTCTAAAAATTAGAAAAATAAAAAATACTCTGAAATAAAGTGAAATGCTAAAAATGAAAGAACGCAAGCTGGTGTAGCAGAATCTTAACACCCTTCGTATCAGATACCACTGGAGTTATCAAATTATCTTACATAAGAAGCCAAGATCACACAGTGGTTTTACAACAGCAAAGAGCTGAAGGTTGTAAGAATCACATCACTAAACAGGGTAAGAAAACACAGCTGTTATATATGCAGAAATGTGGTATGAAAACCCACCAGGAATTAATTTACATCATGAGAGACAAAAGTACAGGAAAAATAACTGAATGCCAAACATCTGCATTGTTCTTTGTACTGTTCTGCATATACTAAACATGTTTCAGAAGGATTAGCTTCTGCTGCTGTTGATTGCAAGCAGGATATTTTTAAAAAGTTGAACAGTTTGTGTGGGTATTGCCTAGGGAATATGGGAAGCATAACCTCTGCACCAAGCAATGGAAACTGACATCTCAAAAGCTTTCTAAAATTCTGTGCTACTAAATACGTAGCTGATGCATTCTGTGATTTTCTTTATTCTCTTAAGGCTGAAATATTCTATTTGCATATAGGTGCATAGTGCAATTCTTTATTAATGAGTAACTCTTTAGCTGATGATGATTTTTTTCGGCTCTCCAGCTCTGTGCTTGGCAGGCGCAAGCTACTCCACAATTCTGCATCATCAGTGCTGGGAAATTAAACCAGTATCAGCAAAAATAGTATTGAACAGTAGTGACCAACTACCTAACACAATTACTACTAAAGCCATGAGGGTTTCTCCAGTGACTTTGATAAGAATCACAGTAAATCCCAAAGGCACCTAGAGGGGTAATGCAAGGACGTAAGTCATCTGTTGTAAGCAGCAACAACAGAAGGCAAAGACTACACTCTGGTGAACTTATTTAGCAATGAAACACAGGCCCATGCTGCTGTGCTGTGAAACATCAACCCCACACGGAGACTGCAAATTGCCTCTGAATCTGCGCTTTATGAATCTGTGTACTTTAAGGATATCAATTAGCGAAACACTGGGTAGCAGCAAGAAGGTCTGTTGCTTTAAATAGCTCAGGTTAAATTTGGACCTCTGCAGAAAAAGATTTGAACAAAAAAGAAGAAAGGAGAGAGGAAGAGTACTCAGTCAAGGCAGGCCATGTGCAGAAGAAACTTGACACAAAACCCATTATATTCAGCGAAGCACACAGCTCCCAACTTGAAGAACCAGCTCTTCATTCTGTTCTAGTCCCTAGAAACTTAGCTAAAGCCATAGTTCTGAGCATCTTTAAAAATGTCTCAAGGCATACTTTCCATGAGAAACAGCCTCAGATGAAGAAACCGTTAGATTTCCCAGTAACGTGACTATTTGACAAGACCTAAAACATGTAACCACAACCATGAATCTCACACACTTAAACCCAAGGTCCCCTGACACTTTTTAAAAATATATAAGCTATTTTTTTCTGCAGCTGGAATAATTTGCAGATAAATTTTAACCAGAGTCAGATTTATTACTCACAGTGTACAAGTTGCACACATAAAGACAAGTTTTCCAATAGTACTTTTATAGATGCTGAACTTCTCTGAAAGATATAAACCACATTCTTTAAAGCAAGGCAGATTTATGACTTCTAGTAACAGAATTGCTAGCCTTACCACCACCTCTCTTGAAGACAGGAATTTCATTAGTTTAGGGTATACAAACAAAGTTTTCAGTCCTGTATTAAATGCTTCGGGGGGAAAAATAAAGAAAAAAAAAAAAGAAAGAAAAAGGCAGGAACAGAGAAGGCAGGAACATTAACTGCTACGCAGGAAACAATAGCAGAACTGTGTCACACCACTTCTGGTTGATATGAGCGATTAGAAATAGCAAAGCAAGTGCTCCCTTGTGGCAGCACTAGTAGCAATAGCTTGCTAGGTTACAATAGTAAACAGTCGCAAGGGAAACAGCCAAAGAACACAAAAGATAGCAATACAGAGAAGTTTTTATTTCCCTGAGAAGCTACTAAGGTATTAATGCAACACCATACAAATGCAATGCCTGCTACGACTTGTAAAAAAAAAAAAAACTGTTATGCCTTTTAGTTTCCTAGGCTGTATACATTAACAACCACAATGACAACTGCTATATCTGGGATGAGCAACACTGCTTAAACTAGATAGATAATACCACCACTTAACACTTACAGATGCTGTAGCATGTAAGGTGGGAGGGTTTGTCCCTCTGCCTTTATTCCCTAAAGAAATACAAATCATTTAAAATGGAAAACATTTCTAATGCTCAAAACAATAAAAAATCTGATAATACAGAGCCTACGTGTAATATTCACATAAGTGGGAAAAAGAAAGTTTCCTGAATCAGTAACATCTGCGACTCCCTTCACTACAACCATAAGCTTTGTTTTAATCAACTGGGAATATAAACTTGTGGGAGTATGGTACCATTAGATTATAAAGGTTTCCCAGAGATATGAACTAATAGTCTTAGGAAAAAAAAATAAATTAATAAACACAGCACCTTACCCAACATGAGAAAGAATTATTTTCATGTATCTTTCTAAGAAAAGGTATGGGAACAATCTCAAATCCCTATCAAAGTAACAACTCTCCAAATTACCACTCCTCAAATGATGTATTGCAAATGAACTGGTTTCAATTTGTAATTTCATATTAGGCTTAAAAATACATATTCATATACTTGAACAATAAATTGAGCAGAGATGACCACTGGCTCACCAACTTGAAACAATGACTACAGAAACAACCTCTCTTGAAGCAAGGGTAGCAGTGGAATCCACCTGTTAAGAGCGTATTGCAATTACAACGCGGCTCCATGAATTCTTCAGTGAGAAAGCTGTGCAAGCATTTCCTGTTTCCCCCCATTCCCACTCCCCACGCAATCCCATCAATTGCACTGCTGCAGCTGTGTATTTTGTTGGGGAACAAGCTGATACAGCAGCATCAAAAGCAAGGCTGTACAAGAGGGTTGGTTTGGTTTGGTTTTCCTTTTAATCAGAATGATTTCCCTAATTGCATGGCCACAATTGAAGAGGCTGTGTGAGACACAACAAAGTAACTAGGGGAAGAAAGCATGGCAGGGGCTAAGTTTGCACTCTCTGCTTGTGAAACTGTGGTGTTAGTGAATGCGTATGACTTCTCCAGATCATGAAACGGACGACTGCAAATTAGAGATTTGAGATTTTCTGTATTGCCCTTTGCAAATACAGTTCATTTGGCTTTATTTAATTTGCATAATTTAGTACTTAGAAAGGCCAGGTACTCTGTAGGGATACAATTAATTTTAATCAGCTTTTGTCTGGCATCTGTGAAATTAGTGACAATCTTTCCTGAGAAGTGTGACTATATCAACACTAAAAAACAGAAAAGACCATTATTCTATGACAGAGTTTATGTTATTAGTAGGTATCTGCTTCCTTGACTTCTTTATACATTTAATTGGGCTATGTTTTCATTTAAACAAAACTATTATTACAGTTGTCTAGGGAGAAATTGCAGATCACCTCCTAATTTTGGTGTGTCAGGAAATTCAGTAACAAATTGCAGTATTGGAGACCGGATGAACACTGGAACAGATGGGCAGACTGCAGGACCGCAGGAAGGTATGAGACACTTAAAGGGTTCGCTTGTAAAAGACATTCTAGAAAGCATCCCATCTTCAGGACAACTAATAAGCCAGGGAGAATTTCTTTTCATGATGAAATGCTTTTAACTGCATGTCCTTGCCTAGTTTTCTTTTGTGGATAGATTTCTGTAAAAAGTCAGACTGACCATAATAGAACAGTCATAACAAAGCAAGACTGGCTGTTCTGGGCAGGTGATAGTAAATACAGTACTACTGTGACTCATTTTCCCCAGAAGTGATTATATGTGAAGCTCAACAAAGTTATTTCTCTGTCATTATTCTGGTAAAGAGGCACACATGGCTAGCTTTGACAGTGGAAAAAGGGCAGTGAACAGGGAACGCTGGTCACAGAACCTTATTATAATGACAAACTGGGGAATGCATTCAAGTTGAGTTACAGGATTGCCTGTTAGAAACACTGTAAGTTTCCCTGTAATGTGACAAAACTTGATCTGAGATCACTGGCAGAAAACATAGATCTAGAGTCTAATTATGACATCTTTATAGTCCCTTTCTACAATACTGATATCCCTTACTTTTTTTTTTTTTTAAAGTGACAATGTGACAGACAGGAACCAGGAGTGCCTATACTGGGATAGAAATCAGAAGTGTGATGAGCTACAGTGGAATTGTAAAGAAATGTCAAGTTTGGTTTAACAAAACACACGCTTCTAGCCTCCTTGGACCCGTGATAAATAAACAAGTACACACACAGCCTGCTGAGTAAAGTCACTCATACCTAACTCAGAGAAAAGCAATTAAGACTATTATCCTGAAAGTCTCAGGAGCATACTCATTAGGTAAGAAACGCTCTGGCAATGTCACTGCTGTGAATTACTGGAGAACCAGCTTGCACCCCAGCATATCATTTTGGTGGCTGACATAAAACACAGTTAAAACACCTGAGCATTTTTACAAAAAAAAAATAGGCTTTTCAACCTATTTCCAAATTGTGAAATGGGCCAGCTATTTCTAAATGCCAGCAAATAAAATCCAGACAAATTTCTAAAAAGACACTGTGACAGTAACCTTCACGATCACTTCCTAAGTTTGTTTTGCTTTTCTTTTTTTCCCCCTCTTAACAAGGCTTGATCTCACTGTCTGGCTGAACATTAATCCTCTTTCACCAAGTACCAAACTAATGCTTGCTGCATTAATTCTCTGCAAATCCCCAAGGTATAAGTTACACATGATTTAGTATAAAAGGTAAGCTTGGGGCTTTCTTTTCACTATAGCTATTACCTGGAAGGCAAGTAGAATACAGGTGAGTTTTCATCAGATCTTGATCTGAAAATATTTTTTCCAAATTGCAAACACTGTATGCAATTAATTTCTTTTTTAAAGCAGGCTATCCTTTGCTCTTTTTTTTTCCCTTCTTTCATTTTCTTTCTCCTAAAAGACAGGACACGGCATCTGTACTGAAACTTAGAGTAAGTATTTCATTGAAAGCAGTATGATGCTCAGCTGTTCTTACTCTGCAAAGATTGCTGATATACCGTTTCAGTTGCTTAGGAAAATCAAACTCCTTTAACAATAAGCATACAGATAGATCTACTTAATTACTTTATCCTCTGAAAGCTTGCTTTTATAGAAACACTTGAGGGTAATGTGAAGACTTAATTTCTCCCTGTTTCTATAAATATTTCCTGTTGAAAATAATTACATGTTTCTCCAATACAGATCCATTTTCTGCTTTACGCACAGGATGAAGACACTTAACTGCTATGTGCTGTTATTTTCCTGGACAGCAATTTGTTGCTATAGCTGTGAGCTCACCAATATTACTATAGCAGTGGAAAGAGAAGAATGTGAATTCTGTATTACAGTGAATGCTACGTGGTGCTCAGGATACTGCTTCACAAGGGTGAGAATCTTAAGTTTAAAATTCAGGCATCAAAATTAAGTACTGAAGCGCTGTATGAATAACCAATTTCTCCAGTTCATAATGAACACATGGGCAGGACGAGCCTTGTGAACGAACAGGCTGAATAATGGCTGTGTTATTTGATAGGAAAGTAGATATACCAACAGTCTGAATGCTAAAGGGAAGGGTGAAAAGATACTAGCTGAATTCAGATCTCTATTTGGCTGCACACGTTTATATTGTCTAACTAGCATTGAAAGTATGAGAATCTGCATCTCTTGCCTTCTGTTCAGTTTGTGGTTGCAAATGGACACAATAAAGCAGTGATCACTATGTACTTTTCCAATAGAAAATCATTTGAAGAATCAAGCCATTGATCTGCAAAGGTTGTCTGGTGATGGTATGAAACCTATCTTGCAGAACCATTCTCCTGAAAGGAGAAATATAGGGATCTAGGTGCAATTCAAATAGCCTGGGTTTACAAGACTTCACATTAGGTCTTTTATCTATTTTGTAAAAACAAAGAATTCTACCCCATAACGAATTTCAAAATAAATATTTCCTTCTTGTAATTTTCAGGATCCTGTATATAAATATCCACCAGTATCATCCGTTCAGCAAACATGTACTTTCAAGGAGGTTGTGTATGAAACAGTGAAGATCCCTGGCTGTGGTGACCATCCTGAATCTTTTTATTCATACCCAGTAGCTACAGAGTGCCACTGTGAGACCTGTGACACCGACAGCACTGACTGCACTGTGAGGGGACTGGGGCCATCCTACTGCTCCTTCAGTCAGAATGGAAGTAACCAATGAAGGGTACTTGAGATAGCAGTTTGGCTTTAAATGTGCTCTTCTAAATAATGCTGACCAGGCTTAAGTGGAAGTTAATAGCCAAGGCTGTTTAGAAACTGACAAGATTGAAAAAGATTTTTAAGGCCAAAATGGAGAGCTACTGACCATACTTCTCTTCAGGCCTTCCGTACTTCTACTAGTCTCCTTAAAATCACTTTCTATATGCACTTGCCTCCTGTTCTTTTCTATTCCACCTTCATTCTTTATATTTCTGTATACAGCTTAGTTCACTCAGTTTACTCCGTGCTATCCTATACTTTTTAAAAGTTCACAGTTTCCGTGCCCTGCATCTCTCCTTAGAATTCACTTATCCTAAAAAGCCTTGCAGCACTGGTTTTTATCACTGATAGTATTACTGACTACTAGTTGGACTGTAAACCTCTCTCAGCTGAGATTCTGCTTCTTTTTTTTTTTTCTTGGCAAAATATTTCTTGCAGTCAGTATGCTCTTTAAACAATAACAACATGTTTATTATTTAAGAGCCAAAATCCTACGTTCAAATGTTGAAAGCCACTAAACTCTTGTGCTCTCTCATTAAGGGTTGTTAGCTCAGGCTCAATGACACAGTGACATAAATGACACAAACTCCAGGTCCTACCTGGCTAACTTGCTGCTTGAAATGCTTGGCTGCTTACCTTGCCTGGGTAAACAAACATCCTAAGTCAGTTAAAAAATTCTGGAAAAAAAAAAGCCATGCATTTGAAATGCTGGATTTCCTCTTATTATGCAAGAGAACTTAAGAAGGAGAATTATTTCAATGCTATTTAATAGAGGAGTCTCACAAACAAGTTTAGGGATGAATCTAGAAGAATCTGACCCTGGTATTGCAAAAACCTGGTGCAAGAGCATACCTTCAAAGTCATTTGCAGTAATGCCTGCAATTGAAGTGAATTCATACAGTTCTGCAGCAACCAGTATGAATGGGACAGGCTGGAAGCAAGCTGGAGATCTGAATCACAATGGAAAGTTACCTACAATTACTGGGAAAATGGTCAGAAATCTACAGAATGAAATCCTACCAGGAAAAAAGATTTGTCTCTTCAACAGAAACAATCACCTTCTCAAATACACAACTGACAGCAACTGGTTCAACGGCAGTTCTGTACAGAAGACTTGAAGGTTATACAAGCTAAGTATGAGTCAACTGCACCACACTACGATGGAAAAGTTGAGATGTAAGAACAGGAGCAGAGCTGACATGATGCACAACCTACATCCACTACTCTGTTCTATCTTCTAAGGGCCTCAGACGAGATGTTATTTCCAGTTATGGACACAGAACATCAAGGTATTGAAAAACAGGAGGAAGTGCACAGAAGAGCACTAAGAATGAATAGAGACCTAAATAACGTGACTTAGAAGAGAATTTTTTTTTAAATGTAGTTGTTTGTCTTAAAGATGGTAATAGGGGAAAAAAACAGTGAAACATTTTACATGCTTGAAGACTGTTACAATGAGAAAAGGAACAGTCAGTTTGCCATGTTCACAGTGAACAGAACAACTAATGTAAGATTCAGAGTAGTCACTAGCAAATCTCCCAAAAGGACAAAACAAATAGACACTGAAATAAACAGTCAGGGGAAGGAAAGAAGAGAGAAAGGTGTCTGTGGAGTACTGGCAGGTCTTCAATAACATGTTGCCCTGTTAGGAATGACAGCAATAAAGTTAACCTGCCATGAGGCAAGGGAAGGAAGTAGACCACCTCTTGCGGTGCCTTCCAACACTATTTTGGTATTATTCTACCAGTTGTCATGACTGTTTTCGAGACCTTTATACAAATGTTTATTTAAAGGGAATTTGTCTGTTACTCTGGATCTCTCTTATTACAGATATTTTAACTTATTTCATTTGTAACTTTTTTACTGTAAGATATTAGCTCTTTTAACTTAATTTTATTTATAAGGTGTGTATCATCATGGGCATTTGCTTTGGTCTAGTGAAGTTTTAAAAATGGTAAAGTGATAGGTAAATCAGATTGTGTGTAATTTCAATTTTAAGCAAGAATTGACTTCAGTTAAATACAAATATATTGCTTATATCAGGAATTATTTCATCTGGATGAGGGAATTTTGAATAAAAATTGCAAAACACAGTAGCTTGAAGCAAACAGTATGGAAAAATATATGCTTTATATCTGTAAACATCTATACCATCTGTTGTGCACTTTGGAATAATAAAAACAATTTTGTTGCACTTGTGTTATGTATGTCTTTATTAATTATAAAACTAAAAAGCCCATCTGTCCACTTAATTAGGCTTTAAACCACACCTTTCTTCCCCAGAAGTATTTTCATGGGACTAATATACCCACCTGAGCCATATTTGCTTTTCCAAAAGATATATATCCAAATCACATCAAACAAAAGATTGATACATTTTAGCCTGATCTGGTAATGCTATGATGAAATATTTTTTAGTTTTAACAAGATAGAACTGTGAATCAGAATAATGATTATTACAAATATTTTTTTTGAGCTATAGGGATTCAAACTTCTCCAGAGCTAGACTCACATATGTCAAGAATTTGCTTGCATATGAAAATAAAAATTATACAGATATTATTTCATCTACCAGACAAATGCAACCACTCATTTTCATTTTGCAAAGGAATCTATTCAGAAGCTCAGAACTGCAAATGTAGTCAAGAGTAGTAAAGTTAATATCAGAATGCTAGCCCAAAAACCTCCTAATCAGGCACCATTTCAAGCCTCCAGAGTCACTTGTTATCTCTCACATATCTTAGATACCAATGCTGAGTAAAATACCAAGACCTAGAGTCAGAAAGATGTAAAGAAAAAGGTACTTCATATAAGCATTAACCTCTCATATAAAGGTGCTCTCCATATAAGCACAAGTGAAATACAGCCTTTGAAAATACCTATTTCAAATGCTTCCTCAACACCTGTCCAGTAAATGAGTTCTACCAGACTCTCTTCCATATAGCTGGCTTTTGAAAAGACGAGTATTTCATGCATCAAAAGCATTATGTATTTCAATATATCAATAGGAAAGCAGTAAAAGATTAAATTATTGAATTAAGCTTTTTTCTCTGATCATGTGATCACACACACACAAAAAAAGAGTCTAGAAAACATGCAAGTCCCACTGAAATCTTTCTGTTAAAAACAGCAAGCCTTGAATGCACACCTCTATTTTTATGAAACTAGCAATGATATTCTACTCCAAAGTAAAATCCATTCCGTATCAAGTCAACAGTTATTTGTTGTTCTATAGACTGATTGCAAACATTTCATTGTCAGTAGTTTCAATGACAAATTCAGAAATTCTTACAGAAGGCTGGCTTGACTTGAAGATACCATGGACTCCCTTCGACAGTTTGTCCGACAGACTTTGTCTTATGAAAGCTCACTTTCCATTCAGTTCCCAATAATCATTTCATTGAACTTAATTATACTTCAATGTTTTTCAAAAACTTTAGCATAGTTTGAGGTTCAAATCTGCTTGGAATTATTATTTAAGAAAAATATTTAAGAAGTAGTTCATATGCTGTTTGCCTAGTGCTATTATGATGAATAGATGGCAACTCTGTTAGGAGGTGTAAGTCTTAGTATGATATACTACTAAGTAGTAAATTGGTGGGAAAGGTGTTAGACACATTCCTAATAGTTTCAGGAGGAGATTGGCAAAAGTTCTCACCATGGGCCTAACCCTTTCCACTCAAATCAATAGGCAAAAGTTTTTCAGCTTCAATACAACTGTTCTGCTAACACAGAAATTTTCAAAAACCCCATACAAATTTTAACTTTAAAGGCAGGCTCTGAAAAAAACAACTTGTAATATGTCAGCATGTAGTTACCAACCTACAGAAATTAACTTTTTAGAGAAACGTCATGCCCCTGAGGTAGCAAAAACTAAAATCGATTAACCTACCTTCACTCTTATACAATTTATTTACTCCCAGGTAAATAAAATTCTCTTTTTTTTTGCTTGAAAGCAGGAAACCTGGAAAACTGTTACTTATAATCCCCTGCTGAATGCATGCAGCATAGAGGCAGGCAGTACGTAGCTTCGAACTGTCCCTTAAAGACCTTTGAGAGGAACACAATGTAGGGTTCAATATGTTGTAATTAATTGAGTCTTTCAAATACCCAGATGTGCAGATAAACTGAACAAAAATTATTCATCTCAGCCACCACATCTATGGGTGAATTAATATTTTCTATCATTTATCATGCAGACAGTTTGACCTTGATCTTATGAGTGTCTGTGCCAGTTGTACTTGAAGCTCTCCAGACATCAAGATGGGAACATGAAGTTCAGCAGCAGTATTCATAGTCCTACTAATTGAAATGACCATCTAATCCTAACCGCCTTTTAGGTATAAAGCACACCCTGATTTTACAGGGATGCAAAGAAAAACGCGTTCCTCACCTCTAAGCTATTAATAAAGCATTAGCATAATAGCATCACCCCACTGCTGTCAATGCTCAGCTGTTATTCTCAGACTAAAATCTGTAAACCTTTAATCCTGTCTTAAAACAGGTTGCCACATATGTTGGCACATAACCAGGCTCACAACATATATTTTTTTTGCCATAAGCATATATATATATAAATGCCACCTGGTATTAACCCAACTGACTCATAAGAATTTATTAGTCATAATAAATAAATAAATAAATAAATAAATAAATAAATAAATAAAATATAAGTCTACCTGAGAGAGAGGTAAGTACAAACAATAGGTGGAAAACAGGAATATTAGAACTGTGGTTTGTACCTGTGAGGTAGAGGCAGCACTTACCTGTGGCTATTTACATAGGAAAAGGAAAGACAGTTGACAGTGTGGTAACTATGACATATTTCTTCACCCTCACACCTCAGGAAGCGCATTTTGCTTTGGCAATACACAATATTTAGCCACACGCTTTATTTTCATTTAAAATGCAATTAATTAACATCTTGTTTGAAACTACAAATAAAGAAAAAAGAGCTGAGCAGTTAACCTGAAAAATTCATTTGGAGATGGCAGCCTTGAGATTAGTGGCTCCCCTCCACTCAGGCAATGGGATCTATAATTTTTTTCTTTGTATCTCATGTTTCTCTTCAATTTATGTTATTAACATAAGCTATCGAAGCCTTGGTCTTTCAGTGTGACTTATACTGACAGACATTACAGCAGCTCACAAGGCTGCAGTCTCTGGGAAATACAGCAAACAAAGCAGCAGGGTTAGAGAAAGAACATACTTTCAAGAAATCAAATGTCAGTGTTTTAATATGTGTAGGTGGGGAAGAGACAGAATTAACTAGCTATGCTTCACCATCTTTAACTATTGGTTTTCTTCCATGCTACAGCTCTAAAGGGCAAGAAAGTTTTTACTTCACACCGATGACTTCTTAATTCACTGAAAAATACTGTTTTTCCAAATGTATTACATACATAGTATAATGTTATTCTGTAAGAGAAAACTTGAACAACCTGAGAAATCCAATTTTCCTCTTGTTCTGTGTATTTTTATTTAAAAAAAAAAAAAGTTTCATCCAACTATGGTATTAGTTTTGTTTCCTTTTCTCATACTAAAACGTTGGCAGGTCTTCATGCTTTTGTGAATGTTATGGAAATTCCTAGTCAAAATAATGTGATAATGAAGAAAAACGCTAAGAAGCAAGAAAGATTTTTTTGGTTTAGACACTGTCAAAATTTGTGTCAATGATGCAAAAGGCTAAGGGTTAGGTCTGTGTCCTGGCAGCACTAGTCTTTTCAAACAGGCCTTTAAGAACACCAACGGCACAATTCCATATAACACAAAAGTAGGGTCTGCACTTCAGCTAGCCTAATGATCAAGAATAATTAAGACAGCTTAAAATGAACTCTGCCCTCACTTCCAAGCAGTATCAAAGATAGATCTACCAAGCAATTGATCTGGTCCAATCTATAAATTTCTTCTTCACTGTATGACTTCTCCTTTTAGGATAAATATCTGAATCTTCATGAGAATTCTCAGTCGCAGACAGTCTAACACTTCAGATGGGAGATCGTTTTACACCATCAGTGTGAATGTATACACCTTTACCACGTTGGCTTTGTTTATGCGATCTAGCCTTAAGACAAGTAGATCTTTATCTATGAGTAGCTGGATGTGTTCATACACTTGGATTATTATGTCTGGAACCTGAAACCACTTTATGCTGAGATGCTTAGTTCAGGGACAATGTAAAAGTATAACGAAACCAGCTCCTGTCTATGCACAATCCAGTCAGTACTTGTTAGTAAGCGTGTACAACACATAGAGGACTGTCATTTCAAGACATATATTCATACAAACACCAGTACACAACAATTTATTTACAAGTTACATTGGCTATTGTAGATTTTGACCCCACTGAAGCTATTTTGTGATGCTTTCATACAGTGATAACCCATTATTCTCAAACTTCTTCCAATTTATCCTAATCAGCCTATATCTAAGTACCAAAATTTTAAGAAGACAAGATGACTACATAAATCTATGTAAGGTCAGAGTGATCTTTCTCCTAGAAATTGTGTGCTTCTACTATCAACGATATCATCTAGCATTTTAGCAACTCCTAGTAGGGAAATGTAGTCCAGAAAATAATTCAGTTTATTAAAGTCCAGTCACCCTTATTTAACTCTCTTATGCAGCAATAAGAAATACACGCGACCAGAGAACACGAGTGACCTAACTTGAGATAAAGTCAGGTGACAAATTTTTCTGGTCTGTTTTCCAAAAAAAAAAAAACCCACAGTTTAAAAAATATTTCAAGTGATGGTATTCTAATATTTTAATGATATTCTAATGGTATTCTATTCTGATGGTATTCTAATATTTTAATGACAACAAACTGGAAAAAAAATAAAAAAGCCAGTAATCTCTATAAATGTCAATAAAGTTAAGATATCTTATAATTAGTATCCTTCTCCATACTATGTCTAAGCAGAGGTAGAAACTACCCTGTCAACTTTCAACATCCAGGTGTTAAATTGATTAGAGGTAATGAAGATTCAGCAGTCTGCCAAAGGTTCAGTTCACCTCCACGCAGGCACCAAACAACACCTCTGAAAACAAGCACTGCAGTAAGGGGAAACATATTGCCTGGAATGGTCTTACAGACTCAGAGGAATCACTTTTTTCTTCAGAGCATGCTTCAAGAGTATCAGGATAGCTAGCGGGATTACAAAGCATTTCTATACAGCATCTGAAGAACATCCATTTAGTTTTGCTTGTAGTTTCTAGACCAATGCTGATTTAGTAATAAAAAAGAGCACAAGAGCAACTCTGAGAATGAACAGCATTACATCAGAATAACTGAGCCTCGGTTATGAATTTCAATATTTTGGAGGTCAAATACCCAAGGGTTTGAGATGCCCTTAAATAATTCAGTCCACGTCCTTTCAGTAGATGTCTGATATATTAAATATTCACTAACACTTTGAAGACTGGAATAATGTCAGATCTCAAATTAGAAAATATCCTTTTAATGTCACTCTTGTGTTAATTTCTGTCATATTATTTCAGGTTATTTGCCACATCTCAAACTAGGTAATATTAATAGCACAAAAAAAAGTAAAAAAATCTTTTCTTTCTTGATACATCAGTATTGGGGAGGAGGGGTTAGTAACCAACATCTGCAGCCCCATCAACTTCAAAACAGGAAAAGTAACCTGCCCAAGGATGTGACAATCAGTAAGAGAGCCTTCAGGACCTCCTGACTTCTAACTTTAGCAAAGCAACACAAAAACACAGTTTGAAGCATAATTCAACTGGCAATATTATTAAACTACACCAGTTTATTAAAAATGTATCCATATATTTGGTTGGTCTGAAAATAAAACAAAAGCTTATTGCCCATGAAAAAGAGGAAGAACAAAGGATAAGAGTCAAATTATAACTCTACTACTAGATGAAAAGAGCCTAATGTAGACTTGCCAAGATTTTGAAAACAGACAACTACACTGGGAAATCCCTTCCAGTCTTGAAGCAGCATTACTACATAAATCCTTATTATGTTATATGGCGACAAAACTGTTATGCAAACAGCTGGTGGGAAAGCACTGAAACAAGATCTTTCAGACATCAGGAGCTCTGCGCCACAAAACAACTCCTCTGCTTAAAATACACCACATTATCCTGGTGAACAACAGGTCTGCGTAGGCAAAGATTTCCTGTTTACCTCAGCTGATTCCTGATGTTCTCATTCAGTTTAGTTCTTACAAATTGCAAATTATTTTCAAGTAGATGCTAATAAGTGTTTTGATTACATGGGTTTCAGGTCCAGTTTGTAAAGATAATGGATGAATCATGGATGGCTATCTACAACTATTGGCTAGAATATTTAGTATTTAGAATTAAAAGTCAGTAATACTTCCGAAACTGAACAATCTAACAAGACTAGAAAGCAAGATGTATTCTTAGTTACACCACTTCTTCATGTTAATGAGGGAAAACCATAAGGGACCTGTTTTCCTAGTACACTCCAGCCAGCGTGTAATGACACGGCAATAAATATTGCTCTTCCCCTGCATCTCATAGTGTCCCCTGCACCTAAGGCAGCAACCCCTCTCACAAAAAAGGTGCTCCAGTTTTGACTCATCTTAATGGGGTTTCACACCAGGAAACGGGCTGGCCCCAGTTGGCCTAGACAGGGCAGTCCATGCTTTTGAGTCCTCAATTTAGGTTCCCACCTGCCTTTGTGCCTCTGTGCTCCTCGGGGACTGCAGAGTGGAGCCCATGATGGGCTGAGACTCTCCTGTGATGGGCCTGGCAGTAGCTGGGGCATGGCGTTGCTTTGCCCCCATCTGCCACCGTCTCTGTGCTCCTTTCTGGGTATGCAAATGAGCTTTTATCACATAATCTAACAGACATGAGCAAATAATGAAGGTCAATATTTATGAAGCATCAGTTTCATATAGACTCAGTTCATATAGACTCAAAAGTTGAATTTAAAATGCTAGATATCATGTTTGTTAAAAACAGGGATACGTACAGTTTCTCTCATAAAGTCAACTGCCAGTCCCATCTGAGTCTCATTTGGCTTGAGACCCACAAGGCTTTGTAAGTTTTCTCTACTGTTTAACAAAACAGGACCACCCTTTCAACTTCAAGAGCAGAATAGTCTTCTTTGGCCTTTGTTTATGACATCAAGAAGATCTCCAGTGAGACATATCTTACTGCCCCTTCATTTTCTTAATTGATGCTCAAGATTTCAGACTGTGTAACTCTCTTAAGGCTTTAGAGAAAAAGATAAAAGGTTAAAAAAGTTATTTGGGTATTTTACACTTGTACTCAAAATAAATAATAAAAAAAGCACCTTTCCTCTTCCTTTCCTCACCACATTTTCTGCCTACTGCTAGTAGCTGGAAGAGACATTTCATCTTCTATCGTGACTTCATTAAGAAATCACATGTACTAAGAAACCTACGCGACACCGGGCCTGCTGGCACCAGATGGGATGAGTCCCTCTCAGAGAGGGATAAAGATTTTTGCTCAGGAGTTGGCAGGGCTGATAGATAGGGCTTTAAACTAGAGTAAAAGGGGGAATGGGATAAAACCAGGCACACTGGTGATGAGCTAAGGGATGGTGCACTAGCATCAGAGGGATTGTGTGCCAGAGAGGTCCTTTGGTCTGCTCCACAAGGTAGGGAGGCGCATTTGAAGTGCTTCTACACAAACACATGCAGTATGAGGAATAAAATGGATGAACTACAAGTCTTGGCCCAGTCCCACAGCTACGACATCATCATCATAACTGAAACCTGGTGGGATGAGTCCTGTGGCTGGTGTGCTGCAATAGATGGTTACAGGCTCCTCGGGGGGACAGGCAGGGTAGGCGAGGTGGAGGGTGGCGATGTACGCGAAGTAGGGTATGGACTGTGTGGAACTTCAAGTTGGCGACGGCAAAGTTGAGAGCCTCTGGGTAAGGATTAAGGGACAAACAAATAAAGGGGATGTTGTTGTGGGAGTCTATTACAGACCACCTGGCCAGGATGACAACACCGATGAATTATTCTTTGCTGAACTAAGAGATGCCTCGAGATCAACTCCCCTTGTCCTTATGGGGGATTTCAACTTGCAAGACGTCAACTTGGATCACCACAAGGCTGACATGATCAAGTCCAGGAGGTTCGTAAAGCACCTAGATGATAACTTCTTGGTGCAGGTGCTAAGGGAGCCAACTAGGAAAGGTGTCCTCCTAGACCTGTTGCTAGAGAACAGAAAGGGTCTTGTGGGGGACGTGGCAATTGGAGGCCGTCTCGGTCATAGTGACCATGAAGTGGTTGAGTTTAAAATTTATGGTGACAGAAGGAAAACTGCCACCAAAACTTCAGCCCTGGATATGGGGAAAGCAGACCACAGGCTACTCAGGGAACTAGTCAGCCAGGTCCCCTGGGAAACTGCTTTTGAAGGCATTGGCATCCATCAGTACTGGTCAGTCTTTAAGCACTGCCTCCTAAAAGCACAAGATCAGGCAATTCCAAAATATTGGAAGTCAGGCAGGTGGGGCAGAAGGACAGCCTGGCTGGCCAGGGATCTTCTACTGGAGCTTAGGCAAAAAAAAAGAAGTGTACAACTGCTGGAAGGAGGGGCAGGCGACATGCAAAGAATACAGGGATGCTGTTTGTGTTTGTAGGCAGAAAATTCGTGTGGCCAAAGCCCAACTAGAGCTGAAGCTGGCCATGTCTGTTGGAGACAATAAAAAAGGGTTTTTTTAGATACGTGAACAGTAAAATCCACTACTTGATGGGGATGGTCTCCTCACAGTCAATGACATAGGCAAAGCAGAGATGTTTAATGCCTTCTTCACCTCTGTTTTCAACAGTGATGATGGGCTTCGGGACCCAGGGTGCCCTGAGCTGGAGGACCATGATGGTGGGAATGATAAACTCCCAACCAACCCTGAATGTGTGCAGGATTTGCTGCTCCACCTGGATCCATACAAGCCCATGAGTCCAGATGGGATTCATCCCAGGGTGATTAAAGAGCTGGCTGACGTCATCACGGGACCTCTCCCAATTATTTTTCAATGATCTTGGGAATCTGGAGAGGTCCCGGTAGACTGGAAGCTGGCAAAGGTTGTGCCAATTTTCAAGAAGGGCAAGAAAGAAGACACTAGCAATTACAGACCTGTCAGTCTCATGTCAGTGCCTGGTACAATTATGGAGAAGATGATCCTTGAAGTTATTGAAGCGCTCCTCGGGGACAATGCAGTCACTGGTCCCAGCCAACATGGGTTCGTGAGGGGTAGGTCCTGCCTAACAAATTTGATTTCCTTGTAGGATAAGATCACTCATCTAATTGACCAAGGGAAACCAGGTGATGTGCAGCCCTGCAGAGAGGGATCTGGGGGCTGTGGTTGACAGCAAGTTGAATATGAGCCAGCAGTGTGCCCTGGCAGCCAGGAGGGCCAACCGTATCCTGGGGTGCATCCAGCACGGCATTGCTAGTCGGTCAAGGGAAGTGACTGTCCCTCTCTGCTCTGCGCTGGTGCGGCCTCACCTCGAGTACTGTGTGCAGTTCTGGGCACCACAGTACAAAAAGGACATGAAACTGTTGGAGAGTGTCCAGAGGAGGGTGATGAAGACGGTGAAGGGCCCAGAGGGGAAGACGTATGAGGAGGGGCTGAGGTCACTTGGCCTGTTCAGCCTGGAGAAGGGGAAGCTGAGGGGGGACCTCATTGTGGTCTACAACTTCCCCGCGAGGGGGAGCGGAGAGGCAGGTGCCAACCTATTCTCCTTAATCACCAGTGATAGGACCTGCAGGAACGGTGTCAAGCTGAAGCATGGGAGGTTTAGGCTGGACATCAGGAAGAGGTTCTTCACCAAGAGGGTGGTCACACACTGGAACAGGCTCCCCAGCGAAGCAGTCACTGCACCAAGCCTGTCTGAATTTAAGAAGAGATTGGACTGTGCACTTAGTCACATGGTCTAAACTTTTGGATAGACCTGTGCGGTGCGAAGAGTTGGACTTGATGATCCTTATGGGTCCCTTCCAACTCGGGATATTCTGTATATTCTATGATTCTATGACTCAGTATAAAGCCTTTTGAAGTGCAATTCTAGTAGCATCTTCATTTCAGTAACTGTTCTCATTCCTTTCACGTAAGCACCTGAAATAATGCCTGCTTTTCCAAATTGTGTGGATAGCTGCATGCCCACCTTATTTCCATTTGCAGACTGAGTATGCATATATCCAGTTATTCAATAGCTTTGCTGTAATACTAACTGGATGTACAGCTGCACTCTCAAGTTTGAGCACACAAAGCTGCATGTCTGAAAGTCAAAATTTCAATAACTGATAAATAGCAATAACATATGGTACCAAGAGCCATCATCACAGTCAGATGCAAGGTCCTGTACCTGGGCTGGGGCAATCCCAAACATGAATACAGACTGGGTGATGAGTAGATAGAGAGCAGGCCTGTGGAGAAGGACTCAGGGGTGCTCATGGATGAAAAGTTCAACAGGAGCTGCTGATGTACACTTGCAGCCCAGAAAGTCAGCTGTATCCTGGGCTGCATCAAAAGAAGCACAGCTAGCATGTTGAGGAAGGTGATTCTCCCCCTCCACTCCAATCTCACAAGATCCCACCTGGAGTACCGTGCTCAGCTCTGGGGCCCCCAGCACAAGAAGGACATGGGCCTGTTAAGAGTGGATCCAGGGGAGGGACACAAAGATGATCAGAGGGCTAGAGCACCTCTCCTATGAATAGAGGCTGAGAAAGTATGGGGTTATAGAGCAAAGAAGGCTCCAGGGAGATCTGACAGTGGCCTACCAATGTCTAAAGGGGGCTTTACTGAAATGGCAGGGAGAGACTCTTTAGCAGGAAGTGCTGTGCCAGGAAAACAAGGGGTAATGGTTTAAACTAAAAAAGAGTAGACATAGTAGACCTAATTAGACATTAGGTAGAAATTCTTTCCTATGAGGGTGGTGAGGCCCTGGAACAGGTTGCCCAGAGAGTCTGTGGATGCCCCATCCCTGGCAGTGTTCAAGGCCAGGCTGAATGGGGCTTTGGGCAGCCTGGTCTGATGGGAGGGGTCTCTGCCCATGGCAGGGGGTTGGAACTGGGCAATCCTTAAGGGTCCCTTCCAACCCAAAGCACTCTATGCATCTATGATAATTCATCTACTGCTTAAGATGCTGAATAGCTATTTTCAATATTGCCTTTGATTTAAATGTACACCAGACTGTTCTTTTTAAAAGTTCTCAGCTGAAGGACATATTACAAGAGTGAGTTAGCTCTAGCACACCTATACAATGCTTGTATTCTGCAGTGAAGATAAAATAAAAACTTTCTGAAGGACTCCCAACTCTGGTTCTCGTTGGAAAAAAATATGTTATATGAGTAAATCTCTCCAGATCAGGAAGAGGTACAATAAACTCTATAAATAAGCTACCACTGGTATTTTTAAATGCTTCTTTAACGGGCTTTCCACCTCTGCTGAGTACCACAGAGTCTATTTTATTGCTGTTCTAGCAAGAACATAGAATGAAATTGGTATTGTGACAAGAAGAAATGCACATTTGAGTAATGAAACTCACACAGTCTGCATTCACCGTAGAACAAAAGAAAATTTTCCCTTTCACCTCTTCAGCTCAGACACCCTTTGGCATTCATTGAGCATAATGTTTTGATTTCAAGTAATGTTTTTCTTTGCTTGGATGATTATGACCTTTATGTGGCACCTGCACTACAGTAAAATTCATTGGCAAACCAAGGCCGGACAGATTTTCCTGGTGAACACTTGAGTTTCCAAAACAATTCACACTAATTCATCGTAAGCAATCCTTTCAGGAACCCAGCTTTAGCTATCTAAATTAAAATCTCCACAACTCAGGTTTCCTAAGTCTGATTTACTCAGTGGTACACAAATATGTCCTCAGGTATCTCACCAGATCAAGTCTGTGTATCACTTTCCTGAAGTTAGGCTCTGAAATTCCAACTTAAAAGATTTCCCACACTTGAATAGCCCTTCCTTAACGCATAATTCTTTTTTGAAAATGAGACAAACTTGAAATCACAAATGAACATATAATCCCTATGTAGCGTTAAGCACAACAATGAATTTATGCAAATCAAATGTCTTGTGCTTAATTCCAAAACTCACTTATGGATGACTTATCATCTTTATGATATAAGTAGTCAATTCAACTCCATTGTAACTTAAGAACTTCTTTGGTCTATGTCACATTATTACGACCCTCCCAGGAAGCTGAAAAGAAATGAAATAGAGCCAACTATTTTTCATGTGACAGCACCTTGGCACTAGATATTATCAATTATTTGAAACTGAAGCATAAGACTTGAAAAGAAACTAAGGATTTATCCTTCATGCATCACCTATGGAATCTGTACATGCTTTTCCAGATCATATAGCTACTGTCAAATTTCTGCCAGAGACATGTATTCAGATATTTTAGTTATGCTGGAACCCGAACAGGGGACCTGGCTTTCCAACATAAGCCACATTGTATGTCCTTATCTTCCTGATACCACTAAGCACAGGTATAAATATGAAATTTCTTTCGTATGATCATTCTCACATATAAACAGAAACTCATACTCCTGATGTAATAATTTAACATAAGTAAAAAGAGAGACCGAAACTAGCTGATCATAGCAGAAGCACATTCATTGCGGGGGGTGAGGAAATAAACAAAGCAAATATATTCACAGAACTTGGTTCCTAAAAATTGTTCTTCTTAGATAGCAGCAAATAATGGCAATGTAGAAGATACTAAACAATAGGTATCAGGCACACTACACTACCTCAGCTGAGAGGGTTATTTCATATTCCTAGGACAATATTTGCCTGTTTACCTACTCAAGTGAAACATCACTCAAGTTATACAGTTACTGTGTGCTAAGAAACCAACAGAAAGTCAGAGAATTAAGCATTGCTGTTTCATCTATGCTATATATAAACATCTGTAAACAGCTGTTATTTAGGGGATACTCTTGTTTCCTTGCATAGATTTTTACTGCAGAGCTTCCAGAGAATATGCCTTCCCCCCATGTGCTATTGTCCAATAATGAAACATCTGACAGAAGGAAAAAAAATGTCAGTAATTGTATTAACGTACAGCAGTAAAACACGGTGAAAAATAGTAAACCTTTGGGCTTTCTATAGACAAGAGTTTTATGAAGAATGCTCCTGCATTGATCATCAGCCTCGCTTGCCAACCTACCTGTGTCATTGCTTTTTGCAGCCTTACACTGACTGCGCTTTCTCTATTTTATCAACCATAAGATATTTTTGCCATCACTTTCAAGGCTCTTTAGGACTGATCCTTCCTACCCATCATCTCTCATCACGTATGTAGAGGTCTCTGATCAAGCTACAGTGACAGCTTCCATCATCTAGTAGTTAATTTTCCAGATAATCACCTGTATTCTTTCTGTCATCAAGTTTAGAGTTGGCACATGCCAAAAGGTAGTTTGTGGTTCTCCTTCATATCTTCCTTTCAAATTCTCCTTTATTGTGATGCCAGTAAAAAGAATATTACAGTGTATGTAGATAGACATTTAACACACTGATCAAGAATATTAAATTTTTCCCTTGACAATCCGTCTATAAGTATCTGTGTTATTTTTAAGCTATGAATTATTATTCCTCTCAATAATGCTTTAGAGCCTGGTGGTTCATTCTACCACTTATGACAGGATAAATGTGCAAATAACCCCCGGAGGCAAAGGAAGCACTCAACACACCCGCAGAGGTCACCTATTTTAATTTAGAGTAATACAACAACGGCTCCACAAGATGGCACTCCTCCACACGCAGATGGAGGAATATGAGGCATTGGCACTCACTCTCTTGACTTTTTTCTTTTTTTTTTTTTTTTTTTTTTTCTGGAAGGATTCAATACTCACTGAATCACATGGAAGTAGTCGGTATGCAGAAAAGAAATCCCAATCTCTTGAAAGTAACATAAGAAAATATAAAGGGAAGGAAAATGCAGGACAATGAAAAATGTAATTTTTCCTTTTAGAAAACATGGAAAACATATTTTATAATATGTGAGCAGTCTATGAAGTATGATTGTCTCACTGTCACTGCAAGACCAATTCAATTACATCTGATGCTCACGCAGTCCCTGACAAAGACAATCCTCTACCCGAAGCTGTATTTTTCACCCACGCAGACTGGTCCATAAGGAAGGCAAGATTAACATCCAAGTAGGGTGAAAATTATCATAGCACTGATAAGGGCATTCAGCCACTCTGTGCAATTAATAAAAGTATCCAGTCAGCAAGAAAACCACCACCAACAAAAAACTGCAGTGTAATTTCAGTGTCCTCCTGAGAGTCAAGTAAATTCTTTGTAAATTACTGAAAGCGTAGCAGATGCATGGTACCTCTGCAGTAAAAACACGGTACGATGAGAATTCAGGGCGTTACTAGAGGTAAGCCAGTAGCACACCAAGATTAAGACAGTATCTTCTCAGAGGATCTGGCAGGACAATGGTCTTGAAGGATGCATGTAGAGTCGGAGACAGAACCCTACTGCAGGAGAGAGATCCTATGAACTGTAACATCTCAGGCTGAACAAGATAATCTACACAGCTAGAACTATGCCCCTTTATCTAATTCTACCTTCACTACTCACAGTGCCCTAAGAATGGCAAGGAAGCTGTTGAAGTGTCTAGAGAACAAGTCTTATATGGAGCAGTTGAGGGAACTGTGGCTATTTAACCTAGACAAAAGGAGGCTCAGGAGAGACCTTATCACTCCTTACAAATACTTCAAAGGAAGTTGTTGAAGGATGGGGGTTGGTCTTTTCTTCCAGGAAGCAAGCAATGTAGCAAGAAGAAATGGCCTCAAGTTGCACCGGGGGAGTTTTAAGTTGGATGGTAGGTAATTTCTTCACTGAAAGGGTTGTGAGGCATTGAAACAGGCTGCCCAGGGATGTAGTTGAGTCATCATCTCTGGAGGTATTCAAGACATGTAGCTTGGGGACATGATCCAGAGGTAGATTTGGCAGGGCTAGGTTAACAGTTGGACTTTAAAATCTTGAGAGATCTTTTACAACCTAAATGATTCAATGATTCTATTTTCAAATAAAACAGGTTTGTAACAAAGCTGTAACTTCGTTGTCCTGTTCAATGGTGCACAGAGTCACAGAATCAGCCGTACAGTGGTGTGTTAAACTCTGTGCCAGGAAAGACTCAGACCTCCCAGTAAGAAGTACTAAAACTGACTAACACAATCTACCCCTTTCCCAAAGACCAAGTGATGGGAGAATCAATTAAAACAAACAGCCACGGTAGTTTCTTCTTGATTGTTAGTTTCATCTGAAACACTGCAGGCTGTATCTAATTCAAAGACACCTGCTGACCTCAATGGGCTCCGGATCAAGCCTGAGTTGAGGAATACTTTTCAGTTCTCTTTAACAAGACACTCAGTTGATTAACAGCCCTCCTGCCTGCTACTCTAATGGGAATGCTTTCATTTTTATGCTTCTCAGGGCAGCAGAAATGCTTGTACAGTCATCAGCAAGAAAACTTTAAAGGAAAACTGTGTAACTGCAGCATCCCCTAGTGTATTTACACCACTTTGCTGTTACAGAAGATCCTAACATCACGGGGGCAGATCCTCATTTCAGGATGAAGCTATTGTCATAGTGACTGAAATGCTGATTCTAACGGAGTAGCTTAGCTGATCTTTTTACAGCACACCTGTCTCTGAGTATCAAAAATGCCAATATTAAAAACACATTAGAGACAAAAGCATGAAAAAGTGATAGCTCTGAAGACCTGAACTGAACAGTCAAGGGAAGCTTAACAGAGACCACAGATTTTCCATGAACTGCAAGATAATAATGTGAGCTCACTGTTCAGAAGATATTTGATGGATAAAAAAAAAAAAAAAAAAAAAAAAAAAAGCAGAAAGGATATCAAGGGGCAAGCAGTTAGAAGAAGTAGAAGCGTGGAGAGAGGACAAACCAAGTCTGAATACAGCAGCAATGTATTCCCACCAGAAAGACTACAATTGGTGTGTAAAGGAGTGAAAGGAACAGTCTGAGGTAGTTTTTAGTAATAACAAAGCAAGTAGCCTGAAGTTGTTTGCTCTAGTTTAGCTCTTAACTCGTGCTTCAGAGAAAACCACATGCATAACATGTCGCTTCAAATGCACCAGAAAATGAAGAGATGAAAGCTGATACAAAAGGTTGGACACATAGTAGGTCTTGTTTTCTGAAGAATGTACGTAAGAGTGAAGTAGAGAAATGCTCAGAGCACTTTATTTTTCATTTCTTTTAGATGTAGACTCAACTAAGTTTTCTGTTTTGACTGTTTTACTAATGCAAACATTACTGCTCAGAATACTGTTACATTTAAAAGAACAGAAAGGGTGATCTTCAATGGCACAACACTGTGATTCAAGGCATGTATAAAAATAAAAACTAAATGGGCTGACTTTACTTATTTCTTTTGAAATTATGCTGCTTGTCGTACAGAGAACTTTTCATTCCCAAACCATTCGTTTTCTTCCTGCTTCATCACACGGAAGTCATTGCCATTAATAGCAAAAGAAACAGACATTATTCCATAAATTATCCACTGATGAGTAAATAGTCTGTTGCTCCAGGAGAGATGGGACAATAATACCCATATTTTAACCAGCATGCACAGGAAAACCTTTCTTGCATAGAAAAACTGCTGTCTGGGCTGTTTCAGTATGTACTCATGAATCATCCAGTTAGCAACTTGGAATTCAGATCCTCCTGCAAGAAGATCAAGTCCCTGTCACTGGAACAAACAGATTTCACTTAACTGACAACGCTCTTGGAATACAACACGAATTCACACTGAGAATGGAATCGGAAACAAAAAAGGAACAACAGTTGCTCAGTCTAGTGTGACATGTACGATCAACAAGTGTTCTGCAGCACCGCTTACTTTATAGAGACTTTAGGGATACGGCTAAAATCCATCCTAAAATATCAATGGCTCTGAATTTGTAAGTAAATCTAATTTTGGTTGCACTGAAAAATATGCAATTTCTTCAGTAGTAACAAAGTGATGGAAAATAAAACATTCTATATTTGTCCAAGCAAGGACTACTACTAGCAGAAATACAGCCATATACTTTATCAACACATTCCTACAGCATAGCAATATGCTGAAGAGACATGTTCCAGCTAAACAAGAATTTTTACATTTAATCCAGAAATTAATTTATTTTTTAATCATTACAGGAAATAAAATTAAATGACCCTAATGATCCCTTCTGAGTTTATAGACTTTGACTATGAGCCTATTTATACCTGTGAAAGGTAATAAATAATCACTAGCAGATTCAAACTGTTTAATAAGGGCATACTCTGTTAATACTCGTTGGAAAACCTTTTCTTTGTCCACTTTAGTGGGAACTAAAGTGACCCCTCAAAACTGAGAGTTGCTTATACACTTCTTGAAATCTTTTTTCAGTAGTTGTAAATAACTGCAACAGAAGAAAGCTGAGAATTTGGTCCATATTATTGCATTCAAGTTTAAAAAAAAAAAAAGTGTTGACATTTCTTTCCCCTTATCAACACAAATTAGAGGATATTATCTCTCTCCTGCACTTGACATTCAAATGAGTGATTGGAAAGGGAATGAGTGGTAAAGGGAAGTGTAATTACACAGGTATGACAACACATACCTGTGTAATTAGGGGGGTAAGACTGGTAAATCTTGACTGAATGCTCCAGGAGGAGCAACCAAATTTTCTGGTTTCTGGTATCTGAAAACCCAACCCAACCAGTTTAGTAATTTGAATGGAGCATCTGATGACAGATTCACTCTTACAATCCACTTCAGGCTTTTTGTTTGTTTCCTTGGGAGTTATGAGAAATAAACTGATCTATCTATCGAATAATATCCACCCCTAGCTGCTTTGAATGCTACATATATTTAATGAACTTTTACATTAGAATTTTAACCTGTTCCCTTTTTCCCCCCACTCAACTCTATGAATTTTTGTTTTCTCACTTTAGACCGTTGAAGTCTGCAAACAGTCCATACAGATTTATTCCATAAAGCCTGTAATAGCCCAAATTAATTTATCTCTAAAGTCCTAAAAATAACTAGGATTGATTGATGACATTGAATATTGTTTCTCAAATGTTAAACACATTCAGTTTAAAATCTAGCATGACCTAGTGTAAAATTAAACATTCAAATCAGAAATCTACTACGTATGTCTGCTGCTCATGCTTTGGTTTTGCAGTGTGACACTGCATGACACTACTGTGACACAAATTTTAGAATGTAGCTGACAGGAAAAACACTTACCAAATGCACAAAGAGGAATTTATGGCGATTTATCAGCTTGTCACCAAGACTGGGCAGGGTGCTCTGGGAAGCCACAAAGTAACACCTTACACTGATGGAACATCAGCATGTGACTGCTGATGCCTCTAATTTGCTCCTTAGGAACCAAGCTATTCTACAAGCTGGATGTTCAATCCTGTGCCTTGCATAATGCACCTCAAGAGCATTTGAGCTCTCCTTTTGTGAGCTTTAGTGACTTTTCCGTTGGTTATGATACTAACTGGAGAGTAAAGGCAGAAGTAAAAATGCTTAATACCCATCCTGTCTGGTGTTATAAATAATCCATTTCTCATAAAGAAAATATTTCTATTTTTTTCCCTTTAAAAAGAACAAAAATGAATGTTTGCCATTTTCTAACAATTTCCACTATACCAAAAAATCAGTGCTAAGATCCAAAACCACCTGGAAAACAAACTGTTAAACACAATTCTGACCTAACTCTAGAATACTCACTCTGATTCCAGCGCATTACACAATAGCCACATTTCACTTCAAAATTAGTTTCCCTTTCCTTCTGCAAAGAGAGCCAACAAAAGAATGAAACACTGTGTAAAGTACAAGTTACCTCATGGGAACAAACACTGAACAAAGCAAAGGCTGCTGTGTACTCCACTGAATTATAACACTCCAAAGAGTTTGTCATTAATAAACAGAAAAAATCCAAAACACAAAAATAATAAATTTACCAGAAAATATTCTCCTGAGACAGAACAGCATGGTTCCCTTGAATACCCCTCACTTGAGAGGGCACTAACCTGAGAAAGGATAAACCTGCATCCTGCCATGTGCAGTCTGAACTTTGGGAAGGTTCAGGTAAAGTCCAGATTAAAAGCATCTCTGCAACTGTCTCACTGCCAGTCAGATAAACACAAAATATTAAAACAATTCCAGAAAAAAAAAAAAATCCAAGACACTATAAAATATTAACAATACAAATTAGTCCTTTGATGGATAAATTTCCTCAGTCTAGCTATAGCCCTCATACCCTATTTGCTGAAGCATCTGCTGGACAGGTTTCTTAATACCTATTTGCTTGCAGAAACAGATGAATTTTTATTTTTGTTTAATACAGCAGCTGACACAAATTATAGCCCATAAGCATAGTTCCTGGCTGCTAGATTAATAACATACCAATAAAAACAAATTTATTACAAAATACTAGCAGAATTTGGATAAAGGATTCCATTTGGTCTCAGTGCCTACATGTGTACTGGATATGGCAGCGTTTCTATGCTCCTAGACCTGAATATGCAGTTTAGGTGTAACTTGAGTTATAGGGATCAAACAGAGCCATGCACTGCCTTCCCTTTTTCCCATTCCCCTTCCGCTGCAAATGCCTTCAATTTACAGGAGGGAACTCTAAAGCACACTGCACATGCATCTTTAGATACAACCACTGTCTTTTTAATTTCTTTTGTGTAGCACTTTGGTCATTTAAAAATACACTTATTCTGATTTGTGATTTAATAGGTTGAACAACATAGGGTAAGACACTGGCTCCATCAGTCTCATTGATACCTGCATGCAGCTTAGCTGAACTAGAACTTAACTCTTAACTGCTGCCTTGAGAAAAAAAAAAAAAAAAAAACAAAAAAAAAAAACAAAAAAAAAAACAAAAAAAAACACCTTGCTGGGTTTGGATAGACTATCTATCAATGCTGGCCATAAAACTGAAAAATCACACCATTCAAGCCACCTTATACTCTATGAACTCCAGTGTCTGCGTGTGTATCCACCAATGGACAGTAAGTTATTGCTCAACTGTTAGATTGCCTATTGCTCTCCTCAGATTTTGCACTTGCACATGACTTACATTTTCAATAGGACACTAATACAAAGCTGACAGCTCTGTAATATTCTAAGGACTTTTCCAAGGACGTTCTAGATTTTCAGAATCAATGGAAAGCATTAGAAAATAAGTAAATGCACGCTTGTCCTTCAGAATAAGAATCATGAGGAGACTTAAATTATTCCGCTCATTCTAATACAGTAGCATAAAGAGGCTGCATGAACGTAACACGCATAAACTATGAAATAAAAGAAAGCAATATAAAACACCATAAACAGAGATTGCAGAAAGAAAATGGGAATTACACAATAGGAAAACAACATTTTGGTCACAGTCCATTAAAGAAAATAAATAAGGAAATGTTTCAGTGGTATGTTTATATACTTAAAATGACATGAATTCAAGATGACAAATGTCCCAAATGTTCATCTCTTATAGCTGGAGGATAATAAAGATAGGAAAACAAAACAAAGCAAAGCAAGGAAAGGATAATATTCATTTCAAATATCTGAGATATCAGCCTTCCAACTCCCCCTCCATAAGCACACAAAGTCTTTTCATTAGCATACTTGACAGTCATTAACTTCATTTACAAAATAGTTCATCACTGGGTAATCTATGCACCTCTGTGCTATGTATATTTCTTCAAGCACAAGTGTGGGCTCTCAGAGCTTTTCCCATCTTTCAGATCATGACTTCATTGGTGGCCACCATCCCATTCTTCCCTTTCAGATTGACCCATACATGGCAAGAGCTGCCACGCGTTCCAACAGGTCCCTCAATCTGGACAATCAGTGACCACAACAAGCACACTGAGGAACCTTCTTGGTCTGCAACGTAGACAAGACACTCTATTACCTCCATATGATGTGGGAACTTTGGTATTCAGGCAGCCAGTTTGTCAAGCACTTATAAAGGAGGTTCTAAGTATTGGGAATGGGGAGGGTATTGTGCTTACTAAACCTTTGAGATGAATTATCAGCTACTGCTCTTCTCTAGCGCTGCTCTTCAAGAGGTCTCAGAGAAATGACCACACTGAACCAAGAGCCAATGACAAAAAATCCTGGAATATAATTTGAGAGCAAGTGTTCAACCAAGATCTGACTCAACAGTGGCACTCAAAAGCATAGTGGTTCTGTCCAAATAGCGAAGATGTAATCAAGCAACAAGAAAAAGATTATCAAGAACATTGTCTTATCAAACCTACTTAAATACAAAACAACAGAAATGAAAATAAGAGTCAAATATTAATTCCATAAAACAGAAAGGCACATACTCCTTTAAAAATAAAAACTGAAAAAGTACCAGCATTTTTTTTCAAAGTAATCAGTAAGTGTGTTACTATGGAAATATGACAGTATCAGCTGGACAAGTAGATAAAGGGAATCTTTCTGATCTTGCTAAACAACCAGGATGTGGAGTTTTGATGCAATGGTATTACTCTCAATATCAGAATTGTTCGTTGTAATTCAGGATTGCAGACTTGTTTCCATAGGATTTCAGTCACCACTGGGCACATTCTTATTCGCTTTGAAAAAGCATGTGATGCTTCCTAACATAAACAACTGCACTGACCACTTTATTACCAAGGCTTTACGTTGGATAGGAAGTCATGCAACACACAGAGTTAAAAGTAAGAGTCAGTTTCTGACATTCCTCATCATAAACATCTCAGGACTTGCTGTTTCACAAGTGTAACTGAGGAAGGGGGACAGAACTCATCTGTTAGCAACAACAAGCTTAGCAAGCAAATGTATTCTTGCAGCAGGGTCCCACTAAAGTAACAGGCCATACTAAAATGTATCTCATGAATTATACTGATGCAATGGCATCAATAAAACCTTGCACAGCCGCTCCCAGGGATATCAGTCCACTCTGAGACTTGCTAGATTTTTTTTTTACTTGACTACTGAACTACTTCAGAATTTCAGAAAGTCATTCAACATCTCTAAGAGCCATTTTGCTGGCTATAATAAAATGGTGATACTGACTAGGACCTCCTTAATAAGGTAATAAACTGAGTGTTAAGATAGGTGGGACTGGCCCTGGAAAAAATGTGCTATTTAAAGTACAGTATGTATCAGCTACCCTCAGTAGCAGAGACACTGTCATGCCAGTGTAACTATGCCGATAATATAAAACTTTTCCTTGCATAAAAATATCAGAGGAAGAAACTTGCTTCCTTTCCAGACAGTATTACAGAGCAAGAGCTTCCAAGACACTGCTGATAATCACTGCAGCAGTTTGTGCTGGATAGGTTTTCAAAAACTAGGATTTAACTACAGTCCTTGTCAACGATCCAAATCTGGTGGCAGCTGTACAACCAGCACTCCTAGATCTGAATGCTGATCTGTCCATTTCTTCCCCTGAACTTTGGTGTTCAATTCAGGGAGCCTTACAGTTTGCTCTCTCTGTCAGACAGCACAAAAGAAATGCAGAATAACAATGAATCAAGCCCTACTCCTTAATAGAAAACAAACTTACCAGGCCTCCTCAAACGATGTATGACCTCTAAGCCCGCACTTGCATTCAGAAATAATGCCCTCTCATGGGCACATATTCATTATTTATTTGCTTCCTCAGGCACAAGAGCGCATTGGGAAGAAGTAGCAGATAAATAGACAAATGCTCGAGCACAAATCAATGTGAAAACAGCAGTTTCTCCATTTGTATTCAGTTTGCCTGTCAGATTAACAACCTGCAATTTTCAACAATCCAAACATGGAGAGGACGTTTTTCTTAGTAAAGGTCAAATCCTAAATTCCTTGAACACCCTAACCTGTTACCAGTGAGCAAGCACTAACTGCACTTAGGTCTGCGCAAGTATTAGCTGCTCTCCAAAGTGCCTTAAAAGAGGCTGAATGAGACTGCTTTTAACATTCAGAATGAATGTCCCTGCTTTCTGAATCAGAAAAAATCTGTATTTTTACAGATGGGTAAGAAAACTCCTGAAAATCAGAACCATACAAGACAAATGCCAGAACTAAACGCCACCTTACTTGGGCTTTCTCATGAGACACAAACCTGATGGAGATGCTGCGCGGATTCCAAAGCATAGCGGACACCCATGTTTCAAAGCACGTTCTCGTCAGCACTGAAACAAAGAACATAGTATAGCAACAGGGTGATGCATTTGTTGCTACAACATCTGTGATGTTGCTCAAACAAAAAAAGTAGACTGAAAGCAAAAGCCCAAATCCTGTTCAACACAAAATGAAAAATCTCACTGACAGAACATGCCAGGACATACATTTATAAAGGGTATCAAGAAATCAGCCTACAAAGGGCAAAAGATTCCCAGAGAGGAAACCCAAAGTCAAATGCCATTAAAGCAGATGATTCTCACTGTGACATAACCAGTAAAAAAGCACTGAGAGGATTTTAGGTTTTTGTCAGCCTGACAGAATAGAAATATGTTACCTTAAAAATAAACTATAATATGAATCCAAGCACTCAGCATTTGTGGGTCAGAATTCAAATCTAGATTTTGAAAATAATCAATGATTTTTATAATACTGCCAAATTAAAAACAAACAAACAAACAAACAAAACAAAACAAAAAAACTAGCACACTCCCAGGCTGGAAAGTGATTTAAGGCAGTATGTAAAGGGGGCCTAGAGGAAAGCTGGGGAAGGACTCTGTCAGGGAGTGCAGTGACCGTACATGAGATACTGTTTTAAACTAAAAAGGGTAGCCTTGGATTAGACATTATGAAGAAATTCTTCATTCAGAGGGCAGTGGGCACTGGAACAGGTTTCCCACGGAAGCTGTGGATGCCCCATCTCTGGAGGAGTTCAAGGCCAGGCTGAATGGGGCCCTGGGTGCCCTGGTCTGGTGGGAGGCATCCTGCGCATGGCAGGGGGTTGGAACTGGGTGATCCTTAACATCTCTGCCAACCCAAGCCATTCTATGATTCCATGTATGCTTTTATATCCAGTCTGACAAAACAGTGACTATTACATCCACATTATGCATAGTATATGTATTATATCCATATCTTATAAAATAACAGTTTAACATTAAAAATACCCCAAAGAACTCTTAAAGACCTTCTGAAATTCTCAGTAGCTTTATGGTGATGCCTGCATTTTCAGCAGGTTTAAGATTTGGTGTGAAATAAAGTTCTGCTGCTGACAAGTCATTAGTTCACTGCCCTTAGATCGAATGCAACACTTGCCATCACATTTTTCACGTGAC
This sequence comes from Heteronetta atricapilla, assembly GCA_011075105.1. Classification (NCBI taxonomy): domain Eukaryota; kingdom Metazoa; phylum Chordata; class Aves; order Anseriformes; family Anatidae; genus Heteronetta; species Heteronetta atricapilla. The sequence continues at coordinate 13,027,721 of CM021735.1, forward strand.
ACAAAGGAGAAGCTCATTATGTACACTACTTATTTGCAGTTCTGTTAAGATTTAAAGTCTTTATGCTTATATGTTTGTGTGGGCAAAAGGATATATCAACACTTTAATTTGTAATAAAATGTATCTATTGAGGCATTGTGCAAATGAAACTGTAGCTCCCTGTAAAAGCCAAAGACAGTTTCACAAATGGCAACACAAAAGAAAGAAACAGTTGGACAATGTGAATTTAATGGCAACAAAATAAAACCTCTAAGGTCCTTTTTTTCATCCTTCCATAAACTAATACTGCTCATTTCACAGCTGACACTTAAACAGGCTGTTATTTACTCCTGTACTGTAATGATCAGTCACAAAAGAATGAAGTCCCCTGAGTTAGGGATCCCCATAGCATCAGGGAACATACAAAGCATAGCAAGAGTGGCAGCATGCTGATCACAAAAAAAAACTGAGTCTGACAACAAATATCAAGTTATACTTACTCCAAACACATTTTAGGATTTACTCAAAATTCATTGGTTTTTTAATTATATTTTTTTTTAAATCAAGAGCATAGGAATTCACTGCAACCCTGTCTTCCAACTTACATGGCCCTTCTTTCTGCATTGAGTCTTCCTAACATTTACGCAGCTTCACAGGTTCTGAGCTGCACCTCACAGGATTTTGCCCCTTCACGCTGCTTTCACTGCTGCACTCCTCCATAGTAAAGGCCTATTTATTTCCCATCTGTGCCAAAGTGCTCTCCCTACCAAAACCGTCAGTTCTTTTCTTCCTCCTTCCCTGCTACAGTCACCCGCCTTATCTCTGCCTTTACATATCTGAAACTTACATGACCATATTTCATGGGAAAACTCACAGAAAACCTGAGAGCAGGCAATGCCTTACTCTATTGAGTGTCCCAGCACATTTGCTAGGTGCTAGACTCAGAGGTGCTTGCTTTGAAAACTTTGAAGAAAATAAACAGGAGCTCTGGCTGCAACAGGAATATATAACCAGAAGTAGGCATTTTTCTCATATCAAATAGGCCAAATATATTCAAATTTTATTTTCAATTAATATTCAAATTTAAAAGACACTTCACATGATACAAAAGATTCTGCACAAGTAGAGTATCTCAATCCGTTTCAGTTAAATAATAATAACAAAATAAATAAAATGAACTCGAAAACTGTAAAGACGAAATCAAGTCTCTGACCGTTAGCAGCATTTTCTAGTTTCTAGGCCAATTCACAAGGATACTGCGTAGTTAAAATCAGTTGATAGCATTTTTCTATGGGCAAGGTTCAAGCTCTTTAAAAAACGTTGTTGACATGGTAAGTTACCAAAAACTAAAACCCCAGGAAGAAAAAAAATAGCAAAAGATGTGTTTCCTATGCTTTCTCAGGCAGTTCTCTCCCCCAAAAAGTTTTACTTCATTACCTTTCAAATTGACCTGAGATACCTAGCACTTCTACTGAATGCAGTGCTAATACCATCGCTCCCCTTCATTTGTCCCAGTGTTTTGCAGGCCAGTAACCAACCTGCCACTGCTCTGGAAAATCGAGGCTATTTTTATGTGCTGATAGATGTCAATACTACTTGATCCAATTTCACATGTGGGTGAACTTAGGCACATGCTAATTGCTGAATCTTAGCAAGCAGATCAAAACCGGTTTCAGAGTATGACTCCTCTCCAGTTCCAAATCCAGTAAAGATCACTACGACAGCATACATTCCTTTGCAGCCCAGGCTTTGATAGTTTTCAGATGCATTTATGTATTAAAACAGCATATGGAGTCAACCTGCACTAGCAGAGGAACAAATTTAAATTCTAGCTCAAAAACCATGAGAACGTTTTTACTTAATATAGCTGATGATCCTGCTACCTTTCATCTTCCTTATCTACAATCATTTTACTCTAACCCAGAACTTCTCCCTCATTAGGGTACACTTCCAGTTACGTAGATGAAAACTAATGTGATCAAAGCCAGTCTAATCCCATGGGTGGCAGACTCGTTACAAGCTAGCACACGGGTCAGAGTCTGAACTCCAACTCTAACCCTACACAATCAGCCTCATAGATTGACACTAACACTGAAAAAGTGAACGCACACACCTCAGTGCTCTTATATTTACTTAATACAAATTGATGTCACAACCTGTACCTCAAATATCTCCTCTCATGAATTATTTCCCTTCATTAATTCCACACATTTCATCCTAAGCAGCACAAGGCAGCAGAGGAAGCCTTATCACCCCCCTTGAATGATAGCCCTTCACAGTCTCTCTGTCATCATTAAGCCAATGTATGACTTAAGCAATATATATGGGATTTATAACAGCTTTCTATTAATGGTCAGATACACAGCCTACGTCCCGCTACTGTCACATTAACATTAAAGTGTTATATTCCAGTGCTTTGGAATCCCAGGTATCTCCAGAAGTGCAAAATTCTCCCTCACCTCCATAGGCTTTTGCTTATTTATAGAGAACCATTCCACTGACTCCTCAACACAGTGGCAGTAAGTTAGATGAAAAGGCATCCTAATTTATCATCTCACATTTTAAAGGGATGCTTACAGCTACCAAAAAAAAAATGTATTTCTACCTTTGGATATGCTTTACATAATCTCTTTATCAGTGATGCCAGAGGCTACGACAAGTAACAGACTAAAAGAGAACACGGCCACCACCACCACCCTGTTTCTTTGGCTCTTTCACGCTGCTTCTAACATTTGTGCCCAGTTGGGCACAAATAGTACCATTCTGTAAAAAAAAAAAAAAAAAAAAAAAAAAGTCTGTTTTGAATCCATTCAGGAAAGAAAACAACTGGGCAGGAGTTGAAGAAAAGATTCTCTCCAGTATTTTTTGCTTGTAAATGCTCAATTTCGAAATATAAACAGACGAACGAAAAAAACAAACAAACAAACAAACAAATAAACAAAAAAAAAAAACTTTTAACAGGTGTAAGTGGTTATTTAAAGCTTTTGAAAACCGACATTGGTATTACAGACTTCAGGCGCTTCGTAGTATGCTTGCGTTCTATGATTGTTGTTGTTCTAAAGATTCCAGAACCGCAGGGTGTTGTCACTACGTATCCATAGCACAAAGCACGTCCGAATTTCTTCCCTTCTCCACAGGAAAGGTCCGTTGTCCTGAACGCGTCACAGCCGAGTTTACAAAACAAGAACAGAGACTTTTGAGAGAGGTTCTAATCGACGCTCAGGACAGGTTTTCAAAGTTTGCTTTATTTACGATCAACAACAGCTTCAGTAGTACCCGTGTTGGCTGCGACAACATCCTCGTGAGGAAACTTGTGGAAAAAACATTTTATATATGTGTACATTCACGCCTCGGGCTCCCCTCCCCGTCGCCTGGCTGACCGTCCCCTTCCCCGCCCCGCAGCCCCCCGGTTCCCCCCGGGCACCTCGCCTCACCTCACCGCGTCGGGACCGCCGGGCGGCCAGCGGGACAAACAGGCGACAAACAGGCGCCGTCCTCGCCCCCCGAGGGCCGTCCCCGGCCGGGATCCCCTCGCCCAGCCGCACCCGGGCCGGCTCGGCTGGCGGCGGCGCCCAGAGGCCGCGGCCGGCGCGACGGGCGCCGCCCGGTTCCCCTCAGCCCAACGGCCGCGCCTCGTGCCCTGCTCCGCAGCACGCGCCGAAGGCGGGAACGGCGCGAGCGCCACGCGCCCGTGTGCCCGCTTCCCCTCCCCGCTCCGCCAGAGGGCGCCGTCGTGCTCGCGCCCGGCCGGAAGCGCCGCTCCGCGCCCTGCCGCCGCTCTGTGGTGAGGCGGCGCCGCACGGCCGCGGCGGTCCCGGAGCGGAGGCGGCGCGGCCGGGTCCGGCCAGGTACGGCGGGAGGGGCCGCCGGGGCGGGACGCGGGGCCTGGGGCGCGACCCCGTGCTGCTGCCGGGGCCAACGGGGTGCTGCCCGCGGCTTTGGTACGGAGGGGAGCACGGTGACGATTACGTTCGGTGGCCCGGGAAGCACAGCGGGCCCTTGGAGTCAAGGTGGTGCTGGCTGAATCACCGCCAGAAATAAAAGCTTCCCTCGGCTGCGAGGGACGCCGGCCGAACGCGTGACCCAGCGGGGTCGGCTGAAAGGCAGGCGGCGTGCGTTCAGCGGCAAAAGGGAAAGGGGAGTTCGGGGTTTGGCTGGCGTACTAACGGCGAAGCGTGTCAGAAGGACTTCTGGCAGGGATAGGAACGGCCTCGTCCAAAGGCAACGCCACCCTGGGAGCTCGGAAGCGGGCACGGGCAGGGGAACGTTTACGTGGCCACAGACTGGCGCGTTGGGAACCGGGCGCTGAGAACGCAGTGGTGAAAACTGCAGCCACCTACACTGCTGGTCCTCCGCCTGGAGGCCTCAGCGCCGGTCTGAACAGCTGTGCAAGGCCGAAACTTCACGGAGGGGCCTTTGTTGGCTGACTCAGAATACAGAAACTACGGCGGAGATGAGTTCAGAAAAGCTAGCAGCTTAGGACTGGGCTAGTTGTAGTCCTTAAAAACACAGGGCTTCGGTTTTGACCTGAGAAATCCATGTTAAATAAGCCTTATTTATTAACTTGTTGACTTAAGTCTTTCTGTACAGATAAAGTGAAAACAAAGAAAAGCAACTAACCTTGTTTTCTTTTCAGAATGATACTTGTTTTTCTTCCCATACTCAGGTGTTTTAACAGTGCGCCTCCACATTCAGGACTCATAGCGCCTCTGTTGTTCTTGCTGTAGATCTGAAAGCACGAGCACTCGTAACAGTAGGCTGAGACACCTATTTTAAAAATAATTGCTATGCTCTGCTCCATCTTGACCAAGATACAAACCTACCCCTTAAAATAAGCTGACTGGTCTAAGTACGGCCGGGCATGTCATCTGTATTTGGAACAGGTGAAGCACTCGACAGTAGCACATCCTGTGCAAAACCTTTACGTTGCTGTGCATACACGGAAGCGTGTCGTGTTACTGCTTCAAATATACGCACCCGGATAAATAAGTAAATAAATAAATGAAGCATTACAATCAAGGGGATTTCTGCTGCAAAAAGGCCCAAGGCAGTGATTTGGAGTGTTCTGTAAGGCCTATTAACTTCTTGTTGCTCTGTGATAAGCTTTTGCACTAAAGCTGCTATGTTCGTATTTCTTTATACAGGTTAAATTTGCACATCTCACGTCATCAGGTTGTGTGTGATGCTGCTTCCTTTTATTTTATCGAAAGTAGCATCCTATCTTTTTCTGTTGGACAACTGGCGGATACCTTCACCGATTAAAAAGATGGTAGAACAAATAACTGTGCTTTTTCATTTCTCTGATTTTTGTCTTTGCAGAGTAGTGTGTAGGTGGACATGAAGATCCCAGTTAGGCCATAGTCACTTTAAGGTTTTGGAAAGCAAATTAATTCCTTTCTTCAGGTAGATTTTTTTTTTCCATTTTGTTATGGTAGAAAATAGTACAAGATTGGCTCAGGCTCTCATATTTAGGGCTAGCAACAAGCTGGACTTGCAACAAGCTTGGGCATGGGCAAAACCACTCTGCAATAGCTAGGTTTATTTTTTTGTAATTGATTTTGTGTTTGAGCAACTTTAAATGCCTGCTCAGTTTTTGCACAGAACTCAGGTGGAAAGAGCTGCATGGAAAGGCCCACTGACCAGAAAGACTGCACGCATGCAGAGCTAGCGCTCTTCCCATATACCATATACCATGGGCTGCTGTGTCTTGGAAAGGCTCAGGGGCATTCTGTGTGCATTGACTTGCTCCTGACAAGCCTTCCTTTGCTCCCTGGGAGTACGTGGGAAGAGCACACAGGAAGGAGTTGCTAGATGTGATGTGCTAACTGACATCTGAACCTGTGCAGTGGCTTTTTTTTTTCCCTATAAACCACTCGGACACCAGAAGGGTGAATTGTGCAGCCAGCAGCCGACTCCTCCTGTGGGCCATCTTAGCAGCTCTCCTTGCCCAGCTCAGAGGGTGCCAAGAGGGGGCCCTCCAGGAAAGGGGTGAGCGGAGCAGGCTGCTGTCTGATTAGTTCGTCTGCCTCACGCCTCCCTTCCAGATCACCTTTGAGAAAGCGATGCTGCTACTCACGTAAACATTCTGAATCTCTACTTAAAATGGTTGGGAAAAAAATGCCTCTGAAGGGAGTATAAAATGCATGGCTTAGTTCTAAAGTTACATTCAGTGTGTTTTTAGTCTTATCTAGACTGGAAGGCTATAGTACAATTTCTTTAAACGTATTTTAAGCTACTTAAACCTAGTCTGTCAAGCTTACAGATAAAGGTTTGCAGCACAAATCTAATTGATTTTAATGCTTTCTCTAGGGTGATCTTCACAGAAGCTACTAGAGACTTCAGATAACTCATTTTAGGCAAAATAAGTGAAGTAAGTTGTTCTGATAAAATAAAATGGATCCTTGTTCAGTTGGAGTTCAGCTTCAAGCTACCAATGAATGCCATAAGACCTATTACACCCGTCACACTGGCTTCAAGACTAAGCAAGATATATCTTCGTCTGATCTGCTCTTACTTCAGCTTCGGACTGGAATGTCCCTTTCAGAGAACAACACGATCTGCTTCCATCACGCAAAAATTTACATTGAAAGATTTGAAGACTTGCAAAAATCATGTTGTGATCCCTTTAACATGCACAGAAAGCTATCAAAGAAAAACTTGCGTGCAATTGACTTAGATGACGCAACTTTTCTAAGTGCCAAGTTTGGAAGACAGTTTGTGCCTGGCTGGAAGCTTTGTCCTAAATGCATGCAGGTAATAAATGGAAGCGTAGATGTCGAATCTGAGGAGCGCCAAAGAAGAAAACTTGATACGGACGTACGTATATGGATTGATTTTCCCACTTCCTCTAACTTCTGAAAACTATTGGAACTGGGCTTCATTCAGTGCTACATAAAGAAACTTTTTTAAAATAAAAATATGAAAGGGAGTAGTTTTTTTGATGCGTGGGAATTCACTGTATTTAGTCCTTTACTTGGAGGACTGTTCAGTCAAACAAGCACGTACACATATTCCACTTTTTTTTTTACCTTAAAAATCCTCTTCCCGAATTAAACATGATGGCCTTTATAATTAAAGTGATTACATGTACTAGAGTGACTTACTCCTTTAAGATTATGTAAGTAATAAACTGCTGCTAGTATTTTAAGCTGTTACTCAGGCCTTGCAAAAAGCAAGCTCATGCTTGCTGAACATTGCAGATGTTGCTTGTCAGGGTCTTGAGATAAACTTTATTTTAGTCTCTTCAGTTTTACAGACATCCACTGTCTCTAGCAGTTCGTTACCAGGTGGGCCTGCTTTGAGGTAAATTAAGTGTACTCTGGCATGGTATCTGACTGGTGAAGGCCCTGGTGTTCGTTCAGGGGCAGTAATGAACTGGTGTGGGAGGGTGATGCCTTAAGTACTGAAATCAGAATACAGCTTGTACGTTTTTGGATGCTTTGTTCAAGAAGTTTGTGGATGTGGGAAACAACATCAGCAAGAGCTCATCCTCATACGCCCTGTAGTAAAACAGGATTGCATTTGAGGAGCAGCTCCCCAGCTATGTTTTTCAATATGCGTATCAGTGTGATAAGGACACTGATGGCAGGGGGGAGTGTGAGATGTGAAAATATTGATTAAAACTGTACTATAAAGCTTGTGTTACTGCTTTTTGAGACTGGTGCAGTTCTCCAGTATAACACTTACACCTTAAGTCTTCTCCAGTGCGTAGCGTTGAGGTCAACAGTTACTGCAGTATTCTGGTTTGACTGGATATTTTCTCATGCATTTAGATTTATATTCGTAATGAAGTGAGATTTTGTTTCTGTTCAGGGGCGTACGGCTAAGGCTCTGAAGTCTCTTCAGTTTGCTAATCCAGGGCGGCAGACTGAATTCACTCCTGAGACCAGTAAGAGAGAAAAAAGAAGGCTGCAATCAAAAAATACATCATTTAATTCAGACAGGTGAGCAGCTTCCTGTATTTACATTAACATAGGCTTTCTCTTAAAAATAAGAAGTTTGATAGTTGGTGTCCCTATAACACTGACATACTCTGTATAGAGGATGTTTTCTTGTCTATGGGTTGCTTTTGTTTTGAGGGTGTTGAAGACTACTCACTGATGTAAACAAAACAAGGTAAAGTGATAGCAGACAGTCCGTATTTCAGATGCTTAAAATACGGACAAGCTTTTTGTTAGGTGTGACAATACTGCATAGATAACAGATGAAGCTATTAATTTGTGCATAAAACTCTGATAATAGATTAAACTTGAATACAGTGTGGCAGAGTACACTTGAAATAATGGAGTTGTCATATGTCAATAAACTCCGTAATTACACTTCAGAAACAAAAGCGTACAAGTCAGATCTTTACATTTGATTAAGGGAGACTTTCACATTATTTGAAAGGCAATATAAAGTTTACCTCATAAATATTCCTAAGTGTTATTCCTAATAAATATTTGAAGTATTGAAGAAATAAAGGCTTCCTGTTCCTGAAATTAGTTCCCAAGCACTATACTGGGAATACAATATAAAGCTGGGAAACATTGTCGAGTACATTAACACCTTAAATTAATGCAGCATTAAAACAAGCATCTTCAAAAAAGCAAACTTCTGTCCACATCTGTTAGCTGCTTGGCATCAAAGCGTGTGGATCTTTTTTGACAAGGAAATAAGTGTTGTTTTTCATCATACAGGCAAGTTATACCAGCCAAGAGTAAGGTCTACGATAGCCAGGGACTACTGCTTTACAGTGGGATGGACCTCTGTGACTGTCTTGATGAAGATTGCCTGGGGTGTTTCTATGCTTGCCCAAAGTGTGGCTCCAATAAGTGTGGGGCTGAATGTCGCTGTGACCGCAAGTGGCTATATGAGCAGATTGAGATTGAAGGAGGAGAAATCATTCGAAATAAGCACGTTGGTTAGTGCATATGCTTTCTATTTTTACACACGGATGTATGATGTTCCATACTTTAAATGCAATACATTTATTTTTTTATGAAATCCACTGGAATTTATCAGGCTCTACATGATCAGTGTGCTTTCACATTCTATCCCAGTATGATTATGAACATTTTCTTAATCATACTATTTGTTGTTACACTTCACTCTACCTTGTACTGTCTTGCTAGTCATCCAAGCTCTCATTGAACAGTCTTGCACTATAATAAAGTATAAAGGTGCTATTTTCCTGTGGCATATTAGCCACTCACCATCACTTCCTATACTGCTTTTGCCATCTCCATGTAACCCTCATTTTTCAGGATCTCATTGTTTGGAATCATTTTGTAAAACTCTATTTTAAATTATCAGCAAAGTTATATCCAGTATTAATAACGCTCTCTCCAGTATTAACAGTGAATGCTACATCTTCTATAGATTATCCCAGCTACATCTGAAAGTCAGTCATTTCCATTTGACTTGATTCAAAAGTATTTAGAAGTACAGATCCCATCCAAGTTACTGGGATCTGTGGTCGAGTTATCCTTATGAATTTAAGAGCCTCACTGTTCAAGTGTTACTTTTCAATGCCTTGAGAGCTTAACATGTTAAAGTATTTCATTATGGTAGTGTTTATTCCAATTGTTACACAGAAACCAATTTTGCTGTATTTGTAATCAGTCTATAATTGGACTGGACTGGTACTTCAACAGCCCTCTCCTCTTTTTTCTTTTTGCTTGTTTTTAAGGTAAAGGTTTACATGCAGCTGAAATGAATTCAAGTATCTGTTCCCAAACTAAGAATACCCAGACTGCTACAAAAAACAGTTGAAATTTTTTGCTTCATACAGCATTTATCCTCAGAAACTTTAAATCTTGCAGAATTACAAGATGTATGGAAATGAGATTTTGTAATTGAAATATTAGTTGACATTTAACATGTTATTCCCTGGTATTTGTGTTACACGTTAGATAAACTTTATACTTCTGTGACAGACTTGGAACACCTGCATGTTTGTTGCATCAGATTTGTTCAAGCATACTCTTAACTGTTGCTTTCTTAAGGCTTTTAAGTGTTAAAGCTAAGCTAAACAAATAGCAAGATTATGTATTTTATTTTCTGCAAAGTGTCACTAAGGTTGTCACCCCAAAATCCAAAGTTATGCTTTGAGTTTTACTGACATCTGCTGGTCCTAGTGAGGTATTGTTTTGTACTACATTTGTTAGGTCTGCTTAGAAAATAAATAGACTTCCTTTTTTGATCAGAACAAACGATGCATGCTTGTCTCATTAGCCTTGGTTTCCAGCCACATTTACCACAAGTACCATCATGCAGATTTCTTTACTCTTTTCCAGGTAGCAACTCCACAAACATAGAGTATCTGTGGCTTCCATTACATGCAAATAGCTTTTAATACAGTTCGCTTTGTTGACTACAGAGCATGTTTATCCTAACAGCAGTTAAAGTCATGCACTTGATCTATATTTGCAACTGCTACAGCTTGTTAACAGCAATTTTGTATTAGATAAAAATACTAATATATAATCTCTGAAAGGGAGAGGGGAAAGAAAGCCAGTTCAATCCTGAAAGCTTGATGGTGGTTTGTTTTTTTTTGATTGTTACCTTTTTAAAAAAAAATTGACCTGAATTAGTAGTACCCATTCTTAACAAGCTTCCATTTGTTGAGTAAAACTTACTAACACCTAATCCCACGGTTGGACCGTTCAGTGGCTGTTGAATTTAATTGAAGTGAAATGCTTTTAAGTCCACCCATAGCTTAAATTGTCCAGAGCATCCCATTATTACAATTTTCTGCATCTCCGTTAAGTCTTAGAAAAGCTAATGTAGTCAGTCTCTCACTTTACACTAGTAGTGTTGACTTTCCCAAATAAATCAAGTTCTCTTCTAACAAATTGTGTAGAGCTGCTGTTTGACAGAAAACCTGTAGTAGGTACTGAGCACTGTTGATTGCTGCAGAAGCTATAGGAGGCATTGGGGTTTTCCTGTATGAACAATTTATTTTAGTGTTGCCTGTTCAGTTGCCCTACTTACATATTTTGGACTCTCAGTTAAGGAGTGTTTCCTTAGCAAGCCTAGCATTCAGCACAATATTGAGTTGAATATTATGTCTTCATACACTACCATGTCCCCCGGCTGTGTGCATCTGTTAGGGACAACTGTTACAAGTCAAAATTTACCCTCCTGCTTGATTTGAAACTTACAGCCATGAATTTCTGACTTGCCTGGATGGTTTTACTAAGTTAAACACCACAGAAAAGTTATTCCCACAGCCTAATACATAACTCACATCATCTTTCAGAAGTACTCCAAGTAAGCCTATCAAACAGTATGTTCTATTGAATATAGCCAAGAGAAACGACTACTTCCCATGAAAGGCGCCGTTCATAATTTTGCTGTACCCGTTTGCAGTTCTGCATGCATTAAAGGCCAACTGCAGATATACCCCAGTTACTGTTAAAACTTCTGTCCTTGGATATTAATTGCAAAAATTAATGCCTAGACAAACTTCACATATTCAAAAGACAGAAGTCAGTGGCAATAGAATAACCTGGCTTATGAATAATGCATGTCCCATTGAGCAATTTGACTTTATTGAACAGAAGCTCCAGATATGTGATCTCAAGTACAGTGCTAAATACTGTTTTGGTTTATTTCTCACAGCAAAATTCACATCAAATTTAGAACATGAGCAAGGTGAGCATGTAATCATCACCTATATTGATAGTTACAGAAAAAGCTGATTACAAGCTTAGTACTTCAGGTGTTCTAGACACACTTTCAGTTTTCTTTGATCTTTTTGATTACTTTCATGAAGTGAGACTGACTAAAACCAAGCCTGTGAGACAGGCACAGGGGGTCTTTCAGCTAGCTTTCTCAGGAAAAATCTTTTACTGCAAAAAATATTTCTGCTTCAAATGAGTGTTCAAACAAGGACAGATTCAGGGCTTTAACGTTGTCTAATGTGGGGGAGGAAGGATGGAGAAAAAGCAGAAAACTGAGTTAAGGTGACAACTTCAGGCCTGTTTGACTGTTCTTCTCAGTCTAGGTGCTATCAATATTAGCCAGAAGAGACCAATAGACAACTGCACAAGAGCAAACACTGAAATCCCAAAGTGACATAACTACAGAGAAGTTAAATGGTCAGGTGCACACCTGTCACTTGTTATGTGACACAAACAGCTACAACTTACCGTGCTAGAATCAGCATTAAAGCCTTTGAGTTCCTCTAATCTCATGAAAAAAAACAAACGTCGCTTTCACTTTCAGTTTCTTTGTTTCCCACTAATTTAAGGGGGTTATATTTTTAGTCGTATTTATGTCAATAAATACACAGTTTCAGCATTTTTCAACTAATTTCTGAAGAGAATGGAGGATGTACAGATATGTAGCAACTCCCATTTAACATCTTTTCATAGTCCAGATAGTATTCCCCAATATTTCTTCAAGCAAACGTTTCTGAAGTTTTACTCATATTCATACTGACTTCTAATCAGTTACTATTGTAATAATGACAGTGTTTCAGTTGGTTAACCACTTCTCCCCAACTTTTAAGTTATGCATGCTTTTAAATCCTACTAATAGTAGAGGCACAGTTTATTAGAAGGCCTGTACTTGTATTTAAAGATAGTCAGTTGCAAGCTGCATCTCAGACTAACAGAGTGGAAGCCATGCCCAAACTATTCTTATGTTCATTCATTTGCTGTAATTAAATCTCAAATTAACAGCTCTCCTCCAAGCACATATTAAAATTTCTTTAGGTAGGCATGAACGACTGTGATTAAACTGTCCGGCTCACTCTTGGCAGGGGTTCTGTTCAAAACTTACCATCCTGCTTTGAAAGAGCAGCGTTTCAGAGTATTTTAGAAGTTCCCCGTGTCCAGCAGAGGGCATCAGCTCACTGCAAACCTGACCAACTTCTGGTGTGCTCCAGAGGTGCAGCCACTGCCTCTGGGGCAGAGAGGATTTCCTTGTTGGACAGGCTCTGGAATCAAGCCCAAGACAGGAGATGCACCACCTCCACGTCTGGGAGGTTGAAATATAGCAGACTCAAGCACAAGAGTAGCACTTAATAAGAGAAATGGATGTTCTCAGGGTCTTTATAGAAGCTTCTCCCCTACCCCTATGTATCTCGCTGATTGTTAGTTCTTTCAGTAGAGATCAACCCAACTCTTTACAGGTACATTTCATGATTTACAACATTCACTATGAAAACCTGACTAAAAGCTTCTATCTGACCACACTCCTAGAAATCCAGTGCTAGGCATCTGAGAAGCCCAATTCATAGCAGGGGTCTGCACTCACTGGCAAAACAGGAGACTTCCCTCATTCACCCTGCTGCTGCTTCTTCCAGTGTGCAGCATGCAGCTGAAGAACTGCACGTGCTCTATTTCTCAGACAGATGTTTGTACTCCAGTGCACTATTTTACTATGAAATACCAATTCACTCTGACCCATGGGAAAGCTATAGCCACCCACACCTCCAGAACGTCCCCATCCCAACACAGTCCTCCTGCCGTACCGTGCATCTCACCTCGTGTTACCCCTTTATCTGCTTCTCCATGTTTCAGCAGGTGTTAGTTGCCATACCACGCATGCAAGAACATCAAGGGTAGCCTCCAGATAGGCTGTGCATCTCTTCCCACCATGGCCTTCCTGTGCTCTGCCCTATTATATCCCCCCAAGCTCACACACCTGTTGGAGATACTATTGATAGAGTGGCAACATGAGCAGCCAGAAGTACTGCATCAGCTGCTGTAGGCCAGGGGAGAGCAAGATAACAGGGTCAGCTGGGACAGGGAAAAGGATCCCTGGGTCACCTGTGAAGTGGTGAGAAAACTGCCATAATTCTTGTCTTCTTCCCCCAGCTCCCTTTGGCAGCCCTGCACGTGGGCTCACCAGCAAGTTCCATCTGTCTAGTACACAGAACAACTGCCCTTCTAGTTCGTGCACTATTAACAAGCCCAGTTCTCCCTCTCACCCACAGGTGACAGCACTGCTGCCTGTAACCTCCAGAGAGTAAACAGGAAAAGGGATTTAGCATCCATGCTGAGCCCAAGCTGCAACCAGAGGCAAAAGCAATTCCCTTCAGTCGTCTCCTGATTTTTGTTGTTATTCTTTTATTTGTTCTTGCATTTTAATTAATAGCAGTACGAACTTTAAATTGTTCTATTTGGCTACTAAGCTAATAGCATGAAGCAGAAAACATCAATTTATGTATCAAAAAACCAGGATCAAAATAGTTGCAGCATGCACCAGCTAAGCAATCCAGGTTAGCCACTTACCAGAATCATTACAACTTACGACCTTCTGAAAGATAAGTCACTAGAAATTCAAAGATCCTACTCAATTCACAGCACTTCAGGCCTCACCAGCCTTCTAATAAACTGGATTTAATGATCAAAATACTCTCTCCACAGTCCAGTCCAGATAGAGGAGAAACAATCATCATAATCTAAAATGTATATAGAGACTCTACACAGCTATTCCATTAACACAACTGCTCTGCTTAAAGGTAAAAAATCAGATGTTACTGACTTCCACTTGTATAATAATTTTCCTAACGTGAGTATTTTTTGTTGGAGTACCTGTCAGTCCAGATGTAGTCAGGAAAATGAATTTCTCTCCCCACTTCATCCATTTTCTACTGCATATTTGAAAGAACAAAGAAAAAGCCCACAAAAATAACAAACAAAAAAGTCAGATCAGTGAAGCAACCCCCACCACAAGGAAACCTCCCACCTGCTCCTTCTCTTTTATAAAACATCTTACTGCTCTGGCAGGTGAAACTTCCCTTGGGAGTTTCCAATCACGTGGGCTGACTCCTACCAGCTGACCTCAGTGTTGCTAGAATCTTTCTCCTGACAATCAGCTCTCCTTAACAGTTAACCTTATTAATCATAGTGGTTATACTTCAGGTTACTTGTCAGGTACTATCTTTGTGCCAGTTCCTGGGAGTTTGAGCTCAATCTAAGAAAAGAGAAAGTCAGCATTACTAAGTCCGTTAAATACTCCTATGTAGTAAGTACAACCTCATGCCAGACCCCTAAATTGTACAGGCTCCATCAGGCTACAGCCATGGTGTTCCCTCAAGCCCACTCAATATACATTTCTCCGGCAATAGCAAGTTTTGCAGTGAGCTCACGTCAACAGTCCTGTTGACTTCAGTGAAATTACTCACGTGGGTAGGCAGGCTAAGCAGACAGATCCGTTCTGCACCAGTGAAAAAGTGTGCGTACTGCCCATCGGAGTCGGCGTCAGGGCTCCCTGTCAGGAGACAGGGACAAGCCCACCACACACAGCCAGGTAGAACAGATAGCCTTCCGAGTGCTTTGTTGTGGATGGAGCCATCATAAACTAGCTGGGCACAAAGCACAGAGGAATTAATTAACAGTCAAAAGTCAATTATATCTGTAGGCAAACCCGGAATTTATTTTTTTCAAAAGAAGGTTTTCTTCCCACTGTAATGTTTTGGTTTTGCTTTTATCTAAAAAACAAAATGCAACAAAACAAAACAGAACGGCACAATTTACCTAACCTCATCTGTGCCAACTGCCTCTGGTTTATGACTGCCCCGTGTTAATTTCTTGCCTGTGAGCTGCTGACTCTCCAAAGTAAAACATTGGGCTGGATCTGTTTTGGAGCAAATGAGAATGCAGGGCCGCTGACAATGGAAATCCATCATAAAAATCACCGCAGAAGATGTCTGCAGTTTCTCTTCCTCCAGTTGTGAGTGAACTGCAGCATCCAGCTTTTCACACGTGCACTCGCCTCTGGGTACCTCTCCCAAAATGGGGTGATGCCCTGAGCCACGGTTTTCCGTGTATGTGGTTTATCCAGCCAGATTAGTTGGAGCACACCTCACAGAAACACCAGGCACAAATTATGCGGTGTAAGTAAGTTGCCACTGATCGCAGTAGATTTGCTTTGATCTTCCGGAGAGGGGTAGAGAAGGAAGATGTGAAGATGCTTTTCTATAGCATAGGGAACCTATGGTTCATCGACTTTTATTGACCCTAGCAATTATTCAGTGGTGAACAGTAAGGTTGGAAATTATCCTTTTGCATCTTCTGCTTCAATGTAATCTGAAAGGGCCATTTGTCACACAATTACAGCTGGTAGCTGGTTTGATATTTTGATACCAACATGTGCAACAGCCTGCTCTCCTGAAGGGCTGGAGCTGCGACTCTTCTCCCTCTCACATCCTTTCTCTTCTCCGACTGCTAATTTCACAACCGGGTTTCTTTTTAAGCTGAATTGAAAACCTTTGCCTAGTTGATGATGCTTCTCACATGTCAGAAATTGCTACTGACATTTCAATTTTGCTTTATTTTTCCCCTTTCTTTGATAGTATTGCAGAGAACATTTATATTTAAATAAAAAGCAAATAACGCATGTCAGAGTACGCATCAGGGAACGTCAAATTGTTTTTTTCCAATTACCATTCTATTTCAAATAGCGTAATGCAATTAAAGTATAATTGCTAGAAGTACAAAGCCAAGGTTATGATCAGAAGTGGTTACCCTTTCACTTTTAAGTCCTGTCTTACTAAATAAACTATTCCTGAGCGGCAAGCTGCTCCACGTATCTTCAAGCATAGAGAAGCAGCCAACTGTTTGGCGCTACCAGTGGAGTGACTACACATGTAATAGCTACCATCTCACGAAAGAAAGACAAATCCAGGTGGCTTTCCCACTGATCAGCAACGTTCACATTGCATCCCAAGCTGCCTGCCAGACCGAGCCCCTGCCTTTTCTGATGGCAGGCCCCTGGCCAACCCCTCATGACAACAAGCTGCAGCCATTTGGACCAACCGAGGGGGGGATTTCAGGGTAGGGAGTTCACCTCTGTGGTTCAGCTTCGTCGTGGGAGGGGTGTTGTGGGAGTCAGAGGTTTTCAAAAATTAAGATTCTTTTGGCAGAGTTGCTTTAGTGTTTATGGAGGGAAATGCAGCGCTGCTGTGTCTGCCCCATCTCAGGGTCTGTCTGACGGCAGGCTGGCAGCAGGAGTCAAGCTGAGCGAACTGCAGGGAGCTAAAAATGATTTTCACATGACACGAACATCCATCATTAACTAGCATGAAGCATTAATTAGCTTTGCCCTTTGTCTGTCCCCATGTCATTGCTGGTGCCTAGAACACTACAAGGCATGCTGATAGTAGAAAATGGGCTTTTTTCTGCTGGGCACAGAGGAGGCAAATGGGAGAACTGAAAGCCACCTGTGACTATTCGAGAAGTCATTCCAATGGTGAGGGTGCTCCAAGCTTTCAGATGGAGCTGTGGACTCAGGCTCTTGAAAAGTCTGAAACTGGTGAAAAATCTGCCCATTTGCTGGGGCTGGCTCTGGAGCTGGATGGTGTAACACTTGAACGTCACAAACCATTTTCTGAGAGAGCAAGTATTCCCATTTTCTGTGAGAGTTTTGGTGGGACAGTGAGTCTGGATTCCATTTAGTCCGTCTTCCTCTCCAGTAAGGAGCAGAAGAAAAATTCTCGTGTAGCACTTGCGAGTGAGTGAACTGGCCTTCCTCTCCTCTGCCATGCCAAGCACAGCTGGACCCCATCAAGTGGCTCCTCCAGGCACCCTGCTTCCTAAATAACAGCAGGGTGCTTTTAACACCCACCAGCCTTCAGTGACATGGAGCCGTGACTTTGGTGGCCAGGAGCTCTCTGGACAAGAAGAGAGAGCCACAGGGACTGCTGCTGTGTGACCAGAGTTGCCCCGTGAGAGGCAAGCCCAGGCACAGGACTGGGGCTTTGCGGAGCGCAGCTGAAAATCCCCCGTGCTCAGGTAATGTGCAGCCGGAAGGTGAAGCTGAACACGCAGTTTGTTTCGTAGCATGAACATAACATTAACATCGGCATTTAAAAAAAGCCAATACTAATACCTGTTTGTTTCTAGTGCCAGCCTTACTTCAAGGACATTTACTCTGCTCGTAGACGTACCATCTCCCCAATGCACCAAATCCTGCTCTCTGCCCAAAGCTGGAGACCAGGGCAGAACGGCACACCAGGACGTAACGGTCCCCGTGGGACACACAGACCAAGGAAGAGCAGCTGAGTTGAAGCCTTTCTCTTGTGCCCTGGAGACATGTCCTTATCTTGATAATTGGAGGAATAATAAATAAATAAATAAATAAAACATCTTATTTAGCCACATTGCTGTTGTTGGAGTCCTTTGTCTGTAGTACAGGCAGGAAAAACTTCGTGATTGATCAGGCGCGCGCAGGCCCATTTTCTATTAAAGTGTATTAATGCCAGGTTCTGTGCAATTAGTGGAAAGTCAATTCCCATTACTAGTTAACAGTATTGAGTATCTGCTTTCTTTAATAAAAAGCCATGTCCAGCATAAAGACCATAAATCGATAAGCAGCCACTTTCTAAATCTATTCTGTCTCCTCCAAAAACGCAGAGAGAGTACTGCAGCTTAGAAGACAGAAGAGATTTAGGAAAAGAGATCCCTGCCCTCCGGGAGCATAAATGTCTGCTACAGATGCTGATTTCTCACCTACTTCTGAACAGCAGTGTGGCTTCTGCTGTGACTCAGCCCTTCAGAAAACAGATTGCTAATTTCTAAAAGCTGTACACGTGCAAACTGGTGTTAAAATTCGTACGCTGGCTTCATGGCATCTAAGCCCAGGATGACTGAAATCCCCCAGAGAATGAAGTCTTGGATATTTGACTGATACACGTTGAATACACAGGTAATGCTCTAAGCTGCCCACATGTCAGGGGCCAGGGCAGGCAGTGTCCCCTCGTGGCACAGCCCTACTGACGGGGCAGCCGCGCATGCAGAGCCACTGTGTGCGCTTGACAAAGAGTGGGCGCTCATGCTTTAGCAACGGGAGCTCTGCGATACTGCTCTTGGCAGGCTGCCACCTAGTATGGCGTATTTGCTGCGTTCATTCCAGAAGTAATAATTTCTTCTCAGTTGAACCCCATTTCCCAATGCGGATCTCGCAGCAGGCGAGCAGCAGCAGTGGCCAGGGAGACACACACACACCGTCCTTGCAGTGCACGCATCCAGGCCCGGACAGCACACAGCACAACTGCAGTCAGACATCAGCTGCCAGAACGGAGGAGCGCAAGACAGAAGCGTGCTTTGGTGGTGCTGTGTGTTTGCCCCTGTTGCCATCTGATGGCAGGTCCAGCAACCAAGAGCCACCCGGGTTCCTGCAGAAATCACATCTCAGCAGATAGAAGGGTTGTAGCCACGGAGAGGCAGGTGAGAATGGCATGCAGGATAACCAGGAGGAGTTATTTTTTGCCTTCTGTTACCACTACAATCATTCCCCAGGACGTCCTACAGGTACCTGTGCAAACACAGCCGTTGTGCTGGTAAGATGCTTCCTGTGGCTGCCTGGGGGTTGAAGGCACCTGGCAGGGTTTGTTTCTTCATTGTAGCCCCAGCTTTCACCTGTGACCCACAGACCTTTAGAAACCCAAAGGCTTCTTCTGAGAAGCGAGTAAAAGCTCTCTTGCCATTGTCAGAAGCCCATCGTTTGCTTTTTTTTTTTTTTTTTTAGAAGCAGTGAAGAAGGGGAAGAAATGTATAGCATGAAAGATGAAACACTACTAAAGAAAATCTATTTTCTTATTTTATAAAGAAGTGAGGAAATGAAGATGTTTTGCCTAATTTAATGATCATTTGCCACACATCTGAGCACCTGAGTTTAGTCTGAATGCGTGTAGATGGAATTCAGATACAGAAAATATTATTTGCAGAAAACTTGATTTTCATACACACATAGACACTATTTTTATATTTTGATCTAGCCAGGGGACAGAAATCATATTATGAGATTTAATTACATTATTGTGACTAGCAGTTCAAGTTACAAATACTGAGTATTGAAAATGGAAGCAAAATGCAAGCTCTCTACTAGGTAAATGTTTAAATGTTTTCTTTTAAATTGACTAAATTTGAATACTGAATAAATCTGAGGAAATTGCAAGCTGCTTCTTGAAGATCCATACAAGGAAAAAGGAGCTAAGCTCATAAGGTGAATTATTAATGTCAGTATATTCTCTCTGCTCCAGTTATTTGTAACATAGGAAACAGGAGTTGTGTGTGTATGTCATTTTAATATTAATTCAGTTACCAGCTTCAGTCTAAAATAATGAGACAGATCCTCATTCTCTGGGAATTTTTAGCACGAGTGAGATCAATACGGCAAAGCATTGTGCCCAGAGAAAGGCTAAGGATTGAGCATGACCGCGATACCTGAGGTTGGTGGCTTTCCGACCCTCGTCGATCCTCACTGCGCTGTGGCAGAGGTGCCCGTGCACCCCCAGGAAGCTGCTCAGCAGGGGCAGGAAGGCGCGTGCACGGTCACTGCTGAGTTCAAATGCGTGCTGCGATCCTATCTGGAGTCAGTTTGATCAGGGTCATCTAGAAGAGGATAAACAGAGTAAAACATCACGTACTTCAACACAGCTGTGTGCAGCTGCCAGGGCCTGGGCCAGAACCAGGAGCTAATATCCTTGCTGAGACATCCCTGCAGAAGTCAGCATTTCAGCGCGAGTGTTACACAACCTCTTTTTTTCCATTCACAGCACTTCCTTATTATTCATAAATACAAATTTCCATTCCATCTTTTCACCCTATCTATAAATATCTGCAGTTGCACCAAGTGTAGAAAGGAAGTTCTATTAAAGGGAACTGTGAATTACAGCTATATTTTTAGATTTGAGCTTTTTGCTAATTTAGTTTCAGTGTTTCCCAGAAATGCAGTGATTTTAGTACTCGCAGCTGCTAACCGTGTGACAACACTGGGCGCTGAAGCCTTACATTTACACCCCGCACATGCACAGGCCCACTGTCGCTTTCCAGGCTTTCTTTTATTGGTAAGTATCAGCCTGAAGAGGACCACCTCTAGGACTGAGAAGGTTATCTGGAGCTTCACAGACATGCTCAAATCCAGACAAGACTTGGAGAGTTGTAGAGGAGCGCTTAGCACTGGGAAAGCAACATCTTCTTTCAGTCGGTGTCATGTTTTAGTATCAGGGTGTGAGGAAACGTACTAGCAATGCCCGTGAAACCGCCCATTGCAAAAGAGTAACGACCCCTCCTCACCTACTGCGACCTTTGCTACTGATTTGAAAGTGCTCAGAGCAAGGTCCTTCATCCCAGCCCTCCATGCGGCCTCTCATCACGATGCCAATGGTACAAGGGGCGCATTTGCAAGACTACGTGCTGGTTTTGTGTACGGCACTGAAATGCCATCAGAATACGTTACAACGCTACTCAATGTCCTGAGGCTTTGGTGGGGGGGAGGCTTTGCTAGGTCCATCGCATGACTGTCACAGAACCCAGCATGCTCCTTGAGCTAAGTAAGGATCCTGGCACCAACTTGCACACCAATTGGATTTAAGTCCCAGATGCTGATCTGTGAAATGCCAATGGTTCAAAAAGTCTTGAAGGCCATAGCAGAGGAGGCAAGGAGAAAACCTAAATTCTGTTTAGATACTTAAAACACATTGTGTGTATGTTCCCATGCAGGCTATCACTGATACAGTCTTGGGGATCAAAGGGAAATGGCAGACTAGGTTCATTTCACTCTGCAGCAGCTTAAAACAAGGTGAGAATGCCCCTATTTTCACTACAAACCCGAGAAGAAGTCCCAAGGGAGCAGGCTGATTTGGGGCTTTCCCTTGTCATCTGCCCTTTTTCCCCCCGCTTTGCTGTGTCACGACAGGTGTGGTTGTGACAGAAGGGAAAGATGGAGCAGGCCGGGCCCCGAGCAGGCCGGGCCCGAGCAGGCCGGGCCCCACGGCCTGGCTGAGCTCCCCCGCAGCCAGTCCAGCAGCTGCTGTGTGAGCAGGGGCCTGCAGCTCCTTCAGCCCCTCTGTGCGCAGCCCCCGGGGCAAGGCTGAGCCTCAGGCAGGCCCAGGCCACTTGCGGCCCGCTCAGAGACCTCTGCAGCGCGGCCTGGCTCAGGGTGGGAATGAGCATAATGCACGAGGGAGGAAAAATTGGTCTAAAAACACTTGACCCTATGTGTATACGCTACAGATATAACTAGACTTTTGGCATTCTAGATGTGAGAAATACAAAGCTTTGGGTATAGCTGAGCATACTGCTGGAGCTGATCCTTTTAGATTTTTAACTAGTGCTGTGCCGCTCCTTCTAGCATAATTTGGACATTCATTATGAATGAAATATATGTGGTCTCTTTCTAACAAAATCCAGAAACACACATTTCACAGGTCTGCTTTTTCTAATATGGAAGGCAGAAATCCATCCAGTCTGGAGACTTAAGGTACTGGAGGTAATTTTTCAAAACGTGATGCTTACCGCATTCACTGTTTCTATCAGCTGCAATGCAGTTGCTCCTCAAGATGAGCCCCACACCCAGTGGCTCGAATTTGCAGGGCGCAGCTGTACCATGCTAACACATCAGATCTGTGTGTTCCTGTGATGACTAATAGTGGTACGAGAATGAAATATTACTCATCTGGTCCAAAATCTGCTCTCCCTGGGACATGTGCAGCAGAAACAATAGTGGGAGCTGGCTCTTTTCTTGGGGCTTGTTCGAGGCTTGTGCCAAGTCCCCTGGAAGGATCATCTATGAGTGTGTGAAAAGAATACTGGTGTCAGGCAAAATTCAGGTCCAAGTTTCATACTGTGAAAGGCTAGGGACGCTGGTGGGGTTCAATCCAGATAAAAATGACTTCTTATTTAATTCAAAAGGTGCTGTACCGGGGTGAGGTCATTGCTGAGCTTGGTCCAGCACCTTTCTCACTTATGAGGCTGGCATGTACGTACATCTCATATTGTCTTGGGGTGGATCCAGATTTCAAACCGAGCTTGTATTGCTGAGTTGCCCTGCACAGAGGCCAGGAAGATGCTGGCTTCTTAAAGGGTGAGAAGTTTTTCCTCTTCTTATTTCCTGATTGTGTATTCCCCAGAGGCATCTTAACAGCACAGCCCAGTGACAAAAATTAAAACTAAAAAAGGACGAGGAGGAGAGGAGGGATGAGAATAACAAGACATACCTGCAGCAGTCCTGACTGTATATTCCCTCTGTGTCCCACTGACGGTGTCATGTGGAAGGGAAATTGTTCTATCAGTGACTGTGTTAGATTCATGACCCCACCACAACCTTGAATTGGCCTTTAGTTGTCGCTGATGGGAACTGAAGAACAGCTCCTGTCGACATGATTGCTGCTCTCCAATGAATCAGAACACGCAGGGCACAGAGCAGCACATTAAACTAGCAACAGAAATATATCACTGTACTTTTATATAGATGTATTGCTTTTGCCCAGGCATATAAATGATTGGGCTATCCACTTATTTTTTTTCCAAGGACTATAAATTAAAAATAAGCTAAGGGTTTTGAAATTATGTTCTCTCTCTCTCCCTCTTTTTTTCCCTCCCCTTCTCTTTTTCTATTTTTTTTTTTTTAAAGCTAGGAAGCTATTTTGGGTCTACAGTAAAACATTTTAAAGGTAATCTTACAGCCTGTGTCTATCTGAGCATCCTTTTTCTAAAAGAAATCTACTACTGCAGTTCTAGTTCAGGTAATTTAACACTTCAACGTGATCACGATAACTGCATGCATCCCTGTGCTTCTTTTGCTGCTAATGAGCAAGATGTATGTTTTAATTTACTAAGATGAGTGTCTTAAATGGCAAAATCTATGTGTGTCACGTTGGTGGTTTTTTTTCTTTCCCCTAACAAATATTTCATAAACTAAGATTATTTCAATATACCTTAAGCAAAGGTCACTTTGACTTGAAAGTTAGTTTGATGTACGGCTGCATAATTTAATGTAGTGCCTTCAAAACTGAAATGTTTCACCATTAAATTGCTTTTAATTTTTGCAACCTTCTCTGCTTGCCGATTGAATCTTCTTTTAAAGCCATCCATTTAACTCAGAGACGATATCACCAAACTTGCCATATAATGCCTGCAGGAGATTGCAAGGTGTTTTGTCCATGGGATATTTCCAGCTCCCTGTGTACAGTTTGTCACTCACCAAGTTTACAGCCAGATGCCGAAAAAATAAGCTACCTGTTCCCCTTGCTTTCTTTCCCCTTCTTATGTTTTTTGGGGGATGAAATGCAGAAAAAAAAATAATCAAAAAGTCAATTTCTTTATGGTGTAAGACCAAGGCACGACAGCATAACAGTTTTTGTTCCAATGGAAAGAAAGCAGCCCTACAGCTCAGCTCTGGCAACCCTTGCACATGCAATCAGCCCCTCGTCATGCAAGTGGAACAACTGACTTGCGTGAGGCAAAGTTTTCCTACAGGGATCTGGGGGACTGAGCCAGATCATCTTCTGCCCATTTTCCAAACATGCCATAATCGGACCTTTACTTTTTTACCTTTTCTTTGGCTAGGTGCTAAAGAAGTTTGGTTTTAGCCATGCATCTGTGCATTAAATTAAATGAATTTGTCATCCACCAACATGCAACCCGGTGAAAGAGAATCAATTGGCTGGTTACAGCTATTTCCTCTCAACGGCCATAAACACTGTGCCAGTTCTCATGCATCTTTTCACTAAACTTTGAATGATCGCATCTTTACTGTATACCACTTGCTACCAAAGCTAGTAAAGTATAAATAAAAACCTGGTTGCACTAGATGTGAAATTACTGGTCTTTTTAAAAGCTACTCATGATAATGTGGTCAATCAACATTTTGAACCTTTTAGCTGACTGCTATCACAGACAGCAATACTTCATCACATCACAGTTTGGACAGTAGTTAAAACTTAAGTCCTTTTAGGCCTTCTGAGCAGCAAGTGCAATATCAAGAGACTGGAAGGCTTTGTAGCGTGGAGAGGGCGTGTAGGACATGAAAGACCGAGCATCTAACTGCCTAGGAAGTAACGAGACCTCAGTCCTCCTGCTTGGTTGCCACCTCGCCACTGTGCTTTAATTCTTTAGGTGTTCAACTGTCTATCAGTAAATCTTTCTAAACGTTCCTGGCATAGTCAGAGTTAGCTGAGATCTTTAGAGAGCTGTGCGCTCCGATATCCAGCTTGTGCTAAAATCCTGTCAAGCGCCAGTTAACCCACGGATTATTGGCTGGTGGATGGAGGGAGCATCTCCTCCTCCTCGTGTTTTCTCAAGAAGGCAAAACGTCACTGTAGGAGAAAGGCTTTCTAGCTGTGATCTCAGTGGAGAGAAACACTTACCTCTCTCTGAAGGAAACTGGTTGGAGAGGGCCTTTTGTCTCCGGCCAGCTCAGGCATTTCTGGGCAGCTCTGTGCCGAGTGCGCTGGCTTCCAAAATAGGGATCAGTGACCTCTGGAGCACTGCCCGGAGAGGATGGCTGTCAAACCTGGGCTGTGGGTTTTAAGGTCCATCAGTCAGACAGAGCAAGCTCTCGGTGAATTCTGTCCCCTTTAGAGCCCACCACAACGTCCATCCACACGTGTGCACCCTTAGGATGAGAGATGCTGATAACTCATTCTCCCGATTATTATTTAAAAAAGCAAAATCATTCTATTCCAATAAAAAGGTGCTTGCTTTGTGGCTGAAGTACCACCCTGAAGCATTTGGCTTCTTTCCCTGGTACACATGCAGTTTGCCACACGGCCCTGGGAAAGCCAATTAGCTGCTGCTTGGTTGCCGAGCGGGGGAGTTAGGAAGTTTTTTTTCTTTCCCATTTTACGGAGCTGCTGTCAGCCTTGACTCCCTAATAGCTTTAACACACACTAATTGTTTACAGATTAACTTTTGAGCATGACTGGTGCTAAATTCTAGACCTAATGAATTTAGGTGTCGGAGGGCTCACTCCTAAGCTGCTTTGGGCTGCCAGGGATGTATTGGTACCTGCAGGGGCATTTCTTCCTTTCTGTGTTGCCAGCGGGGTGCTGAGGGATGGCGGTCACCACGACAGGATGATCTCTGGCAGACCCAGGGACTAGCTGAGCGTTTTCCTTTGGAGGAAAGAAGGAATGAGACCAACCGCTGCTGTGAGGCCAGCGAGCCACTGCCAGCTCCTGCCTCTTGTTTTCTTTGTTAAAATTCTGAGTCACTCTCTAATCTAGTCTTAAAAAGGCAAGGAAAAGCTCTTGTGAACAGCCACGGAAAAACAAAATAGCAACAACAAAAACAAGAGAAAAGGAGAAGCTGTCAGAAGCTGGCTGTCTCAAACTGAGGCAGCTGTAGTCAGCGCCCAGCACAGCTCCGTGGCACAGTGTTCCACACCCAGGGCTCCTTACACTGCTCAAATCTTGCCACTGATCTAAAGTGAGGTGAAGCTGAAGGTATCAGCTGCCTTGTAACCAGCAGTCCACTCAACTCAGACAAACTGAAAATACTCCCACCCCAGAAGTATAACTGGCACTTGAAGGACACATAGAAAGTCATTACTGAAGGGTGCTAACTTTTCTGATAATAAATTAGTTTTCTGACTCCTTGAACGCTTTGTCAGCCCAGACAGTAGATTGTTTTATGACACAGGTCTGGCATGCTGTTTGCTTACTGATGTTATGAATGTCTGTGATTTTATTTAGGGTTTAGGTTATTGCCAGATGTTGAGATTGCACAGGGAAAAAAATCTTGAAATGTCCTGGGCTGATCTGTTCATCCAGCAGCTCACGTGAAGGGGAAGGTTGACAAATTTCTGATATCAAACCCAGCTGTCAGAACAACACGGGGTAATAGCTGTCCTTGTCAAACGCGCCAATTAATTCACCGGACTGTCAATGGGGGTATAATTGATAGACTCCACAATCTGGCTGAGTAATGAAAGTCGGAAGCATTACTAAGACCATTTCACCTCCTAAGAGATCTTATAACGTAACCTGAGCTGTCAGCGCTGTGGTGACGGATGCTTAGAAAAGAGCAAAACAACAGTTTTTGCAATGGTAAACAGAGGTTTCCTGTGAATCCTGATTTTAAGGGTAGAAAAAGAATATGTGAAAAGAGAGAAGATGAAACAATGGAATAATATTGTGGAGCGACAGTTTTATCCAAATACTCTCTAAAGCGGAATAGAAAATATAATTAGAATCATTATTCTCTGAGAAATCAGCGTGTTGTGAGAGTCTTTGTTCTAATGAGTGAGTTATTGCTAAAAGAAAACATGGCCATTGTCTTAAAAGCTGCGGCTGTCAGAAGGCAGTGTCAACTGAACATGCTCATCAGCATAATCCTTTGTCTGATTCAGTAACATTTGTTAAGAACTTCCCCTCCCCCCCACCCCCCCCAAAAAATGCTATTAGAGTTCCCTGACTGCTGTGCTAACTTGTCCTCTTCTGATGTACATTTTTAATAAATTGAGTTCTCTTGGCCGTATGGGGTGGTTTTATATTAGCCACTCATTAAAAAAATAAAATCTTCTTCTTCATCACTACAGCTCGGAGATCAGGGCGTCAGACCTACAACCACAGCTACTACAGTGACGTGTGCAAGAGAGAACCAGTGTGTCGAGTCCTCTCTGCCAGTGGGCAAGCACTCGGAGCCATGGACAACACCAGAATAGAATACAGAATATAATCTTGACAGAGAAATCCAAAAGCCAAACACATTAGAAAGACAATAGCAGAAAATAAAAATACAAATAAAAAAAAATGACTGATGTTCGACAAAAAACTTAGAGCAGAACTGATGCTGCCCTTTTGAACCACCACGTCTGCTCCTGCCTGTACAGACAGCGGGGAGGGACAGGAGGGCCTGATCTCCCCATCACCCCTAACACACATCCAAACTTGAATGCAGGAACATACAGTGCACCTAAGCTCCCCCGGGGAATGCGGAGGTACATCCCTACACTGAGCCATGAAATTTGTCACACCACCTTTAAGCACGCTGCACTGGCTTGACTCTTTCTGAGATATCACAACTCCGGGATGCTGCAAACGAATCCTCCGCGTCACTGAAATGCAGCGGGGAAGTAGCTGCTTGCTGGAAAGAGCAGGGGGCAAAGTCGGGCCTGCTCCTCTGTGCTCAGGAGAGGTACAAAACCACATCAGGGAGCCCAGGAGAGGGAAATAGGACACCTGGGAATTTAATGCATGCTCTGACACTCTGAAAAAAAAAAAGGAAATTGAGCTTCTAAGATGCTTCAGGACAGCGTTCTATGGGGAGAGACCATAGCATTGGTTCTTTATGCAGTTCAGGAGGCGACTGAAAACCATTACAACCACTGGCGAAGATGAGAAAAGCAAGTTTAAAAGGACTGCCTGTGCTGGGTAGCCCTGCTTTCCTGTGTCCTAGGATTTATGTACTTATGGATGAATTTAATGCTGGGTGATCAAAAGAGTTCAAATAGTGGTTGTATTAATGATTTCAGCATAACCTCTAAATCCCAGGATGGCAGTAGAAATTTTCAGCTTGGTCTTAATCTTCTGACACTTTTTATTAAGAGCTAAATTAAGTGCTGTTGCCTTATGATAAAGGAGCTTACAGGAGTGTTAACAGCGGTATTGTCACTATAGTGTATGTACGCTCCGTGCTCCAAGCTCAGTTTCTGGTTGTACTAGTTTTCTGGTTAGAAAGTAAATTACTAATAAGAAAATCTCCTGTCTGATATTCTTTTAGCCTTTTTTCTTTGATATTTGATTAATCCGTACTTTATTATTTTTAATCCTTAGCCTTTTTATCTGTCTCTCCGAGTTTTGAGAGAGATGCACATTGTTGCCTATATTGCTGGGGTGTCCCAGGACAGGAGAAGAGCCTGAGTCCTCCAGTCCACGAAGAGTTCTTTGGCTCACAATTGCCATTCCTCCTTCTGGTCTTCCCAACGAATGATTGGTACCTGCTAGAGATACCTGCAGGGCTAACAGCTCATAAAAGCGTTATTCATTTTGCAGCAAAGACCTACCTTATTCTGGAGTTCAGGTCATCACGTGTGATCTCTGTTTTGTGACCGAGGAAGTATTAATATGCCTCAAAGAAATAGGAGAATCATCTCACCATTACTCTTTCTCTCTTCCTGCGAGCTGTTCCCTGAAGTATATTGATCTTTAAAGCACTACTTTTCTTGAGCCAGTATCAAGAGAGAGCATCTGAATCAGGGACAGAAGTCAGTCATGTTCGGAACTGTTCTTATCCCTCCAGACAGCTTATTCATGTCAATCCCAAAGATGCCTCAGTTTCTAACTTAGGGATAGTCTTATCTGCTAATTAAAGGTAATGCCACCCTCAAAGACCAAAACTGTCATCCCTACTCTTTGTTTTGAAGCTAGAAGGTATCACAGGAACCGATGCTGAGTGCCTTGAGATGCAGGACAGGGAGTTTGGAGCTGACATGCTATTGCATTCCTTCCAATACATTTCCATGGGGGCTGTTAAGGACCCTCTTCTTGCAGAATCTACCGATTAATACAAAAGCCAATTAACATCTTTTTTGTAGTTCCTAGTTTTCATCTGTACCCACTCCAACTCCCTGTTGGCTGTTTAGCTTCGTGTCTGTATTATTTGGGCTCCTAACACAAACCCAAAGCTACAACTGAATGAGAAAAGCATGAGAAAAGTGGGAAAGAAGGAATGATGCTCGTGCTGGTGGCAATCACATCCCATGAGAATCTGCTACAACAACACTACTGGGCTTTGCAGGTACAAAGCCATGAGAATAACAGAAGTGGAACGAGTGTGAGAACAACAAGGGAAAAACACTACCACAGACTGGCTGGGAAACACGGCCACGGCAGCCCGGGTGAGAAAATAACAGAAGTGAGGGGGGGACACACAGAGTACTCCTCCATCCCCACTCCCTCCCGACCTGAGGTTAGTTGATTCCCTGTTTGGTATAAGGTATGTGGCAATAATATCTTAATGTTGTGGCCTTCAGTGAATGCAAGGTTTAAGACTTGAGGGAAAGACATCCATAAATTCTCTGAGTGATGAATGGCTGGCAGTTTCATTTGAGTACTTTCTGCTGCAGGAATTTAACATTTTTTTCCAAGGGCATATGCCAGAGAAGAATGAGGAGACTTTTTCATCTGAATACTTGCATCTCCATCATAAAGCGGATGTGCTGAGAGCCAGGAGATTTGTGCACAGGGCACCCAAGTCCCCGAAAGGAAGAGTGGGGACACGACCAGGTTATGATCTTGGCAGAAGCCCGAGAATGCTGCGATGTGCTTTGCTGGGCAAGGTGGAAGATGCGATGTTCCCAGCTGGCAACCGATGGTAACTTAATACCCGCAGATGGAGGCTGAGGGCGATACGATATTCCCAGCTGGTAGCCAAGGCCTGCCTCAGTGCATTCCCATTTGTACACGCGGCTTCTCCATACAATGAGAAAGGGTGGGCGAAGTGCAATAAAGCAGCTGGTCTATTAGAAGATAAGCTTTGTGGGGAATAACACAAACATGCAGAATCCCCTTAATCTTAAACTTTATTACCCCAGATAATAGGCTTTGGTAGTGACAACAATCAGTTGAAATGCGGAATTGTCTTGGCTCTCGCGGCACCTGCCGTGTCAGTCAGTCAAAAGCCATCTTCTCCCCCACAAAAAGGTGGCTGTTTGGTACAAGCAAGCTACAAGTTTTATTCATTTGTTTTGAAAAGGCAAAGGAAAGCTGGCTACCCGTTCTTAGCGGATTTAAGCGTGCATTTGCGACAGGGGAAAGGCCAAAGCGCCATGAAAGCCTGCTGTCTTTCTTTACCTCGGAGGAGTAGGAGCAAGATGTCTTTTGTCTGCTGAAGCCAACATGAAAGAGGAGGGTTGCTATTCCTGCTCTGAATGAGGTCAAGTTTCCTAATATGCAACCAATGATGAGAAAGGGAAATGTGATATCCGTCTGTATAATCTCCATATGCGCCAATTGCAAGATCTTTGACATAAAATTAATTTAGTTATCCACAGCACAACTGAGAGGAAGCATCTCTCGTTCTCTTTTTGGTGGAAAACTCAGATCTTAGAAGCTCTATGCACACAAGCAGTCCCCACTCCTTTAAGTGGACAGGTACAAGCTTTCGAATGAAAAGGCATCTCACTTTAAAAATGGCCTTGAATTGATTAATATTTCTCTCTTGTATTTGCTTTTGTAAAGTTAATCCCCCCCCCCAGACCTACTGTCAAAATGTTAGGCAAAAAACCTGTTTAGAAATATTTCAGTACAAGCTTTGGTTAAAAGAATAACTACAAGGTGACAGAGGGTAATTTTTAAGTCAGAAGAAATAAAGGCAGTTCTAATAATTAAGTGCCAATTATTTCAACTTTTTAAATGTCCTCTAACAATATTTGCAACAGGTACTGCAGCAGAAATTCACAATGCAAGAATACGTTAGGTAGAAAAAGGGGCTACTTTGGTGGGTTTTCTGTGGGTCCAGGAAGGAGTTAACGTAGCATTATGAACAGTAAAGATGGGTCAAGTGGGTTAGACTGCTGTTCGTAGTTCTGCCCATGAACCCCCAGTCTTCCCCTTTCAACATCTAATGTTATTCCACTGTGTTCTCTGAAGAAAGTAGAGATTAAAAAAGAAAAATGACTAGCAGAACTATGCAGAGAAATGGATCAGAAGGTGCACCGCAGCTTCCATTGCTCTGTGCCTCTCTCCAAGGACAGAAGTTGAACCTGCAGTGAGGCAGCGGTACCTGATGCGGCCACCTGCATGCAGCAAGCAGTGGGAAAGCGTGGGCAGGGCGGAGCAGACACTGCCATGCAAGGTAGCTAGCTAAGGGCTTCTGCAAAAGGTAAGAGAGGAGAGCAATGCTATCTGACTGCGACTGTAAAAGAAATGCTACTTTATCTTCACTGGGTTGCCTTCAAAACTTGTCATCATCTGCTCCAAGCAGTTCCAGGGCTTCTGATGAGCAGCTTTCACATCCAGAAAGCTTTATCACCTTTTTATTTTAATCAGGACCAAGACATGATTGCCTTCTTCAGATGGTTCCCCTTCCTCTGCTAGACATAACCAGAACACCTCTGCTTCCTTTGCAATGGTGTATTGATTTTTTCTTTCCTGTCTCTCTTTCCCTAGGGAATTGACTGCACTAGATCAAATTAAGAACAATCTAAGCATTTAATGGGGCTCCTTCGATACAATGAAGTTTGATTGCTTGAAGTTGAAGTTCATGATAATTATTTATGCTGGCAGCACCCTCTCAGGCAATAAAGACTGACCCTTTCCTGAAGGCGTCTGTCTCCATCAGGAAACTACTTCCATTTTGCGGTGCTCTTCTAGTACCCATACTTCTAATTATTAAATATGAGCAAACGATCATAGAACAAAATATACTCTGTTTTCACCAAAAGCTGGTAGCACCTGCAAGTTTTGAGATTACCAGCAAAACCTGAGACTCTTCGGGTAGAGTTCCCCAGTACCCGATAAAATCTGTTTGTGATGAGAACTACAACATTTCTGTATTGTCTAAGAGGCCTGTGCTGAAGACTGCCTGCGGTCATAATTCTTTGAGCTTACAAACAAGTCTGTGAGCAGATAATTTTTATGAATGGCTGAGAAGTTGAAAGCAAATCTCTCTTGCAGCTTCTTGAGCGCTGT
The DNA here is from genome assembly GCA_011075105.1 of Heteronetta atricapilla. Classification (NCBI taxonomy): domain Eukaryota; kingdom Metazoa; phylum Chordata; class Aves; order Anseriformes; family Anatidae; genus Heteronetta; species Heteronetta atricapilla. Next base: position 13,060,053 of record CM021735.1, read on the forward strand.
TATTAAAACTCCACTTAGCTGGGTATAAAACCAGGCCTGAAGTCAGTGTCTGCGCACATGCGCGCACATATCCCGTGAAAACCAGGTGCCTTAGCTCCTGTGGATGCTTGTCAACATCAGCACACCTTCACTTTTTGGTACACACATACACATAAAATTGAAAACATGATAATGTTTCATTAATACAAGATACGTACACGATCACACAAATATATGTGTAAAATAGCCTTCCACCTGAATCGGTACAGCTCCTCCAACCTCAGCAACACATGTAGTTTTACAGCAGATGGTCTGCTTCAGAAAGTGAACCAGGTAAGGGAAAGCAGGCAGGCTCTTTTATTTTTGTTTTATTTTAAATCTTTCCTCCCTGCCTAGAGCAATGACTACACTTGTCCAGCTCTCCTCTGGAGTGTAACTGTCAAAATATAAAGCATTCTGGGGAATCTATGGCCTCGTGTGTATTTTGCCTTCTTTATGGCTGGGAGAAAAATGAACATGACTTTAATACCAGGAATATCGTACTTACTTTAGTTGTTGAGTCCTGTGATGGAGAGGCTGTGGTGCTCTGCCACACCTTCAGAAAAGTCCTCATCTTCACCCTGAACAGACAGACAGGGTCTCCACTGTTTCTGCCACACTCCTTCATAGCGCAGGCTTCTGTCTTTGTATGTATAAAGTTCCCAGCATTAGCACTTTAAAATGATAATGCAGGAACAGCTGCCTTGCATTACTTACTAATTCCCCAGCCAATGGACTGGGTAGAAAAATTAGTCTCTTAACTTGTCTAAATGTAAAAATTATGTTATTCAAGAAATGATTTTGTTATCAGATAGAAAATGGGAAAATTAAAATGAAGCTGCATGAAGTCAGTGGTCCTTCCCTGGGACCATGCTCCCACTCACAAAGTAGTGACACGAGCACTGGAGCAGCACAAACTCATGCCTACCACTTTGGCCAGACAGACATGGAGCAGCCTGGGGCCAGCAGCTGACTGAGGGGGTAAGGCACGCAAGAGGGGTTCCCTTAGGCGACCGGGTTTGGTTCTTGTTTTGTCTCCAGCTTGTTTCTGTCTTGCTTCATCCATCTCAGAAGATATGGAAATACAGAGCGTGTCTCAGTGGGATCCTCCGGAAGGCACCGGCAGCTTGCTCGGCCCCTGACCACCCAGCTGGACGAAGGACAGAGCTGTCAGGTCCCACGAGGGCAGGGCAGGGTTTGTGTTGGGGTGCTTGGAGCAGGCCGGGCTTTTTGGCAGGGTGACTTGGGGTAATTAAAGAAAAGGGCTCAAACGTGCTTCTCGTTAAAACAAGCAAACAAAGAAAGAAAACAGGCAGAAGGAAGGCAAGAATCTGCTGTTTCTTTAAACGACAGTGTCTGTGCAGACTGCTCTGCCTGGCCGTGCAGGCCCTTTGTAGCAGTGCTGTAAGGTTTTTGGTAACACTGAACTCCTGGTGACCCTCACCGACAGTAATTGCTTTAGCATAGGTTTGACAACAAGGCTCTAAAAATAAGCACAAGCTTAAAATACAATATCAATGCTGGAAACCTGCTCACATAAGGAATCCAGTACATCTCCCGTGTTTTTCTTGATTAGCAGCACAGTTCTTGCTCCTGGGAAAAATGTCAGTTTTCTAAGCATTTCAGCTGCCTCCTGCTCCAGTTTCCAGCCTGGCAGGGAGCCAGCCAGCACTGACAGCGACAGCCCTGAAAGGGAGGTCCATGGTGCAGCCCCGGGACAGGACCCACGCTCATCTACCCCAGTATCTAGCTTGTGTAAAGGGGGGTGAGGAATAAATCCAATTTTATTGCAGTGACTGGAATAAACACCTTTCCTTCCTTTGTAGCTCTAACATAGTTCATTTAAGTTGTGTATGTCATCAGTTGCAATGCAAAGTACTCCAAGTTGCTCACCAAACCCCTACTAAATTAGCCACCCTTGCGTTGGAAGAACGAAACAGCTTTCAGCCCATCAAAAGGAAAAGGGGAAACTTTGGCTGCAAGCATTGAAGGAATTCCTTGTTCCTGGAAGAAGGGCCCACCTGACATATGTAGAGCAAAGGCATGTCCATTATTTCAGAACCCATTTATATGACTTCCTGTTATTATGAACCACCTGGAAATTACCCTTACCCTTCCAAGGTTTTAAAGCAATACATACACCTTGCTGCTATATTGCACCTAGAATCCAGAAATCCCAAATGTTCTCTAAACATAAGGGAAAGTAACTCTACTTTCAGTAGGGAAGAAGAAAGCATTTTACTTGAAAAGGATGAAGCCTGCTGCTGTTCCTAGCCCGTTTGGTGGTGGCATACAAGGCAGTCCTCTCAAAAGCACCCCCAGAGCTGGTGACGTTAAAAGCTGCCTGCTGTACTGTATGGAGCACAGGATGAATCTGCATTTGGTGAGTAATGGAGAAGAGAACCAAATTATTGCATTCTGACTCTTTTTAAGGACCTATTTCTCATCTTGCCAAGCTGACTTCTTGCAGGCAGCTAACGTTATGAACTACTGAAAGTTACAACGTACTTCTCCACTTTGCATACTTTCCTCTTGTTAATATTTTAGGGAATGGTATGTTAAGAAAAGCCTGTTAGGACATAGGCTAAGAACAAAAGACGTGTACAAAATTGTGCATGGCAGTCAGTGATTAATCCAGGCTTCTGTGTTTTATCCTCGCAGGAGAACTTCAAGTATTTAATATAATGTATTTGTATCAAGTTTCAATCCTCTACAGGAAACCTATAGAAAATAAAATGTTTCAAGCTTTAAATACCAGAAAATCCCAGGATGTGGTATGTGAGACAAGAAGACATTTTCTCTGCATACTATTGCCTCCAAACTCTTTTTTTTTTCCTTTTCCCTCTCAGATAAAAGCTAGAATTAGATCCTGACTGTAAACTGAAGTCGTCAGCTGACAGCAAATATTCAGATATTGCAGGCGACTCTAATGCAGCACTTTCTCCTATGACAAACTATAGAGATATCTGAATTCTGAGAAATACAAATATGAAAGTCTATAATCTTACCTTGATGTCGAATTAAACAAACTTCTGCTCTATCATCACTGGAGAATTTGGGTTAAATCAGTCTGATGAGTTTTGATGAGGCAAAAATTTGGACTTGCTGTTGGCTTTTTTAAGTGCCTTTATCTTAGGGGGAAAAATGGCTGTATCAGCTCACTAAATAACAAAACTGGTGAAATTGCTTATTTTAGTTGTCATTTGGTCTAGTAGCAATTACGCTTGTAATAGTAAAATGAAGTTTTAATGCTGATTAATGAAACCACTGAACTGTCAAGACTGCTAGTAACACTTAGGGGTCTCTGGAGACTGTCCCCTAAAATAGTTGGCATCACGCATGTAATATGGCTTTTTTGTAGGACCAGATGTGAAGCATATGGTGACCTATTATTGTAAGTCATAAGTCCTGGTTGAGTTATATTGGACAAACTATCCAAATGGAAAGATAACATCCAGTGATTATTACAGGATCGTAGCAGCTTTCTATAGTGTAAAGGACAATGATGGGCTTGGGAAATTGCCTAGCTCAGTTAATCATTCCTGCTTGATAGAGTAACGTTGATACTCTTTTGTGCTTGTTTATATCCTAGAAGAATGCCATTGCCGTGCATGCAAACATACTCCAAAGCACATTGCCACTACATACCACTTGTTGCCTCTCATGCCCACTACTGCACGTGGCCCCGCAGGGCGAGGGGCAGCCGCAGCGTTCCCCAGCGTGCAGCCCAGCAGCGGCAGCAGCAGACCTCTGAAGTACGGCTGCAGAGGAGAAAATGTGCCGCAGTGCTAAAGGCTGGGAGGGTTAAAAGGCCACTGTATTGTCTAGACCACCAAGAAGTAGGAATTACCCTGGTTTACCCTGCATTACTCTGCTTCTCCATATTCATTAACTTGATCATTATCCAATGCTTTACTCAGTCTTCAGTATGGTGGCAGGTACTACGCAGAGCAGAATATAACGGACTGCTTTTCAGTTTTGCTGCTGCCACTTTGTATTACTCTTTGGTATGATTCTATCATTTTATGAACAGTTTAACCTATTTACTCATGTGTAAATGGACAATGGTTGAAGATTAGAGAGGCTTCATTTGCTATGAAGAGCTACTGTCTTGTCTCAAAGGAAAAAAACCCAGCTGACCTAGATGGCAGAGCACATGCTTCTTGCTGCGGATGTATCAAATTTATATTCAATGCTGTGAATCAAATAGGCACAGCATTGGCCTATTGGTATAGTAACAAATAACAGAAGCATGGCTACACATTGATTTTTAGAGGCCAGAAAAAAATAAACAAGTATTTCAATAACTAAATATACAAATTAACACACAGGATGACTCATCGGCACATGCATCTTGTTTAATGTTCATTTCTAAAATTGGTGTTGTAATTGCTGCTGGCCAAACTTACTTCAGACATTGTGTTCTTGTTTGACTATATATTTGGAAGAGGGAGTAAATTCTGTGATACCTCCCTTTAAAAACTTCCAGTATTTCTTCCATACCATACTCTCATATTTTCATCATATGGCCAAACTTTTTGTGATTAATAATGCCTCCACAGCTTAACTGGCAACTATATGAATATTTTGGCCTGTACACATGATACTATTGAAGCCACAGCTACAGTTGTGGTTGTCTGCATATGGTTACTACACTCTGGGTAGATAATTCACTCCTTGGAGAAGTCTGGTTTTGTAGTTACATAGCAGTCTCTCAAGTGCCAATGTGCTGGGCAAGCACATCACAGACAAAAACATACTGACTGCTGACACCAGACCAGCTTTCCTCTTGCTCTGTATAAAAGCCACCGAACTCTACATCATCAGAGCAACCAAGCTGCGTACCTGCCCCCACTGCTCGAGCGGGTCTCTACATCATGGAAATAGATCTATCAAAACACAGCTTTAAAAAAAAAAAAAAGAGAGATTGCATGGTGAATGACTGGTCTGCAAAAATTAAACTGGGACTATTGTTTCAACAAAGAACATTCCCTGCCCAACTAATAGTGCTTTGTGAACTACTTCACAAAAAAAACAAAACAAAACAAAAAAAAACACGCCTTAGGTGGGATAGTCTTAAAACTGTTCCTACCATGGGCACACGGGCACTTTGGCATATGCCCTTGTAAGCTTTATCAAAAGAAAAAGGAAGATTTCAGTAAACAACAAAATATTGTTTGTCTAAATAAGCCAATGTCTCACATTGCCTGAAGCATGTAAACAATATTAATTCTGAAGAGTATAAGAAACTACTGTATGTGAATTACTACTATTAATTTTGCTGCTCTGAGTTAGGATCACTGAACTCTACTCTCACTGCCAGATGTTTACAAATAAAAAGGCGGGCTATCTAAACAGGTACAAACTATCAGTTTGAGAAAACAAGGATTCAGTCCTTACTTTGGCCACAGGTTACCTGTGTGACTGCTTTTTCTTCATGTGTCTCCCATAGCTCCTCACACAGTAAAAAGTAGCATACTGTTACCTGGTCTTTGCTCTACCCGATTGCTCCTGCCTGCGTGCTTCATAGTGAGGGAACACTCTCACCTCGTTGGATGTGGAAGACCAAATCAGGAAGGTCTGAAGGTTGGAGTGCCACCATCACACAAATGAGCACTGCAGTTTTCCTGATAGAATACTTGCATAATCTTATTTGCTGTAGTATAATATACTAATAATTTAATATGCAACTATCAACTGTGTTTAAGTCTATCTGGTAACTATAGTAGGTCTAAAGTAATCTTGGATAATTTTTTTTTTTTTGCATAGGACATGACACAAAAATGTGTTTTTTTTTTTTTAAACATATTTCTAAATACCACCAGGTGATGGATTTAAATGCCACCAAAGTGATGGGGCACCCAAAAAGGTTTTTCAGATGTTCCTGGCAACCTTAAGATACCTGAAAATCTGGCTGCATTTCATTAATAGAAACCCAACATCAAAGACAACAATAAACTGAGCTTCATTTTAAGCTGATATAGCTATTGAATTTCAAAGTTTTATATCTAGTATAAATGATCGTGAATAAGAATTTCATGTATTTTTTACTTCTAAGTCTACAGTAAATTCAATAGCACTTTGTAGTAGAAGTTGTTCTGTTGATTAGGAAACCTTAATAATCAATACAATTTAGCTCCTCTTAGGAACTGCCACTCTCCCAGACTGAGCTGGGCTTCAGCCAGATGCCTTGTAGTGTCAATACAATGTTCAAATACGTTGTCTCCAAAACTCTCTAGGTACCTCATAACACAAAGCCAATAACAATGTGGTGTTACTGACAGAGCTGTAGTCATCTGTATCTTACAGTAATGTAAAGATTTTGTACTTGCTTCAGACCTTTTAAAGAATCTATGCTAGTGATGATCTTCAGAGTTTGAACTAAGCTAATTCATCACTTATTTGCCTGCTGAAGAAAAAACACAAGATGCACTTTAAGATGATTGATAAAGGTTTTGCTGTGCATCTATCATAGATTACTTGCTCTGTTACTAAAAGCCTGTTTTTACCTGTTTATCCTCTCTCTATACTGGCTTGATTAAAAATGCAGGAATCGGCTTTGATTTTTCTCTTCCATCTAGCTGAAAGTCTCCCCTGTCAGCCTGTGTTCCAGGATCCATGGATGATTATCATAGCAGCAGCTCTGTACTTGGGTGTAGCGAAGGAATTAGTATCTCCACCTAGTTGCAAAGCAAAGCGTACAGAATAGAAAATTGTAAACAAAGAGCTAAAACACTGCTTGGGAGATGCAGATTCACCTCTGTGAGATCTCCTGTGTGATCTTGGGAAAGTCAGTTGGTTTTCAATCTGTTTACTCAAGAGACTCCTCTCCTTTTCAGCATCCTGTCCTTTTAGGTTCAGCCTTACAGCATGCGCATTGAGCCCCCCAAAAAATCAGATCCATGCTGACTTTGGACAATACTACCTACATTCGCAGTTAAGACAGAGAGAGAGAGAGGTTACTCTCTTCCTCCGATTGTAGAGTGACTGCAGACAGTAAAAATATTTTGCTGAAATACTCATATGACAGTGAACAGTGAAAAGGCTTGTACGTGATATGCAAAAAAAAAAAAAATGAAATATTTAGTGTTGTTTCTTTTCTAACAGGAAAATCATCACTGAAAGCCCTTGGCAATAGACTGGCATGTTTGAGTCACACTGATAGTAACAGCCGTACAAAAATAATGAAATTTGAGGAAGACTAAGTTTGCACTTTAAAGCCTTTTTTTGAATGTTTTGTAGTTTCGAAGTCTTAAACTCCTACAACTCTTGCAGTCCTAGCTCCTCAGTTCATAAAGCTGACAAATCCTATTGTACCACCGAGCCATTTGCTTAGATAAACACTAAGCACGTTTTGGGGAAGACGTGAACGTGGGACATTCATTCCGTTGTCCTAAACCAAGGGAAGTGTTTTTGTCAGACCCTCTCCCATGAATGTAAGCCTTAGGTACAAAGCAAGTGGCTCAACTTTGTAATGGAGATTGCCTAGAAGTGAAGGACTCCTACGGTTCTGTGCTACAATCTACAGAAAGCAAATTTCCTCAGCAAAATTTAGAGGTAAAACAAAAAAAGATGTATCCTTACAGCCACATCTTGAATGAATCATTATAAAACTGGCTGGCACAAGGAGGTATGGAAAACAATAGCTAGATGGGGAAAAATAAATCAATATAGATGACTGAAATCCGATTTAGTGCACTAGAACTCCCTCAGCTTTCTCTTGCATTTTCTCTTGATTAGGCTGACAGTAACTGAAGTAGAAAATGTTAAAAACCCAGCTTTAGTCTTCCATGTTGCACTTAGGCTGCACTGATTCATTAGAGCCCCTTTCTTTGTGCTTCTGGAGGTCGGACAGTGCTTTGATGGCCGGGACTTTCTGCAAAAGTGCACAGGGCATCATCCTGGGAGGGCTAACAGCTGAGATAGGTGTCTAAGCCTGATCACAATGTGATTCTATCTGTGTAGCGGGTGAATGTCAATTGCAACAACAATGGTGCATAAAAAGACTGGTTACTACAAACAGACAATCTGCAAAGAAGTTAGGATTTGTATCTCAAAAGCGAGACAAGACAGAATACATTGCTCTGTGTTGCAGGCCTGGCTGCACACAACTTTTGTAATGTGCTTTTATTTCCGATAAGAAGTTGGTCACAACAGGAAGGGAGAATGGAAATCCCTACCTGTCTGTAACTACCAGAAAATATCCTGAAATTAAAAAAAAGGGAGGGGGGAGGAGAGGGACTGTTGGAATTGGGAAAGGAAGTAAAGAAAATTCCAGAAGTGTAATTCAATCAGGTGTGGTCAAAAGCAAGGTCTTAGAGAAAGCCCTTGGGTCAATTTAACACCAAATGGAAGGACTGCAGAGTTTGGATGTCTCCCTGAGACTTAAATTATAGATGGTTTCCAGGAGTTTCCTTAATAAAATTTGTCTAGGGAGAAAATATTGATGTCAGTGAGGGGAAAAAAAAATCTGATTCACGGAAAATGGAAAAGAGAAAGGCGGCTTCAACCAGGAGTTAGCCATCAATCTATTTCTTAGACAGAGTCTTGGCAAAACCCATTCTCCTGGTAGAACTTGCCTGGAGTAGGCCAGATTGATTTGACAGTCTCTTAGCCTAATAAATGCCTGACCTCAAGGTCTGCTGAATTCACTAAATTCACTATGCAGAGAGAATTGGGAACCAATCTCCTCTGGGGAGCATCCTGTTCTGCAGCCCTCCCCTGATAAAGGCCTTGACTGCTTTCAGCCTCAGCAAGATGACTAGATGAAAGCTGCTCTCAGAAGAAGAAAGGTTAATCGACTACACCGCTGTTAATCAATCACCTGGAAAGATTCAGCACTTACAATAGGTAGGTCCCTCTTCCTGCCAAGAGGTTCTTGCATGTTAACCAGGGACCATCTCCTCCAGTTTGAAGGATGAGTAACAGACAGAAACACAATCCAGATAGATGCCAGGTGTCTGATCCAAAGCCAGCTGAAGTCAATAGAAAGGCTCCCAGTGAGTTCAATGGACTTGGATCAGACCTCAGAGAAAGACTTATTATCCACGGTTTATTCTGCATAAAGACATTGAGCTACCTTTAGTAGTAAGGGATCCTTGAAAAGCAGCTGATTTAACACCATTTTGCTTCCCAGTGAAACCAGACTTCTTCAAATCATACTGTGCCCTATTTACACTGATTGTCGGATATGGCTGACATCCAGCAAACGAAAATTACCTGCCTGTGACAGCAGACAGACACACATACATTTCAAAGTCTCTAAAGAGTACAAAAAAATGCCCAACTATCTCTGCAAATGTTTTCCTGGCCTTTTTGTAATTGCTGCTATCCAGAATGTTAGCTTTCTCAGAGAGGAGAAAAGGATAGGTAACTTTTGAAAGCATGATGGAAAAGGAATAAACACAATTTAAAAAAAGCCTACCATGGAGAACAAACTCAGTGATGAACAAATGGTGGTAAAGATGAAGCTGACAGTCAGAAAGAGAAAAATACAAGAGAAACGATACACTTTGAAAGTACCCCCTGAAGATTACAGATTTCTCTAAACGGACACGTATTCACTGTCAACACCACCTGATGATGAAGCAGTGACTGTCCTTGATGCTTGTCTGAACAGGAGAAGTCTCAGTCTGTTACAGATAGAGGCCCCCGTATTCGAGTGCAGAACCACTTGGTTCCACCTGCTGCGCTACGTGGCCTAAAAACTGTAAGGGAAATAGTTGGAACCAGGAGGCACACACCTTGAAGACATACACAACTACACGTACCAATTCAGTTTATTGCAGTCTGGTACAGACTTAGGCTTGTTCAAGGGATTTTGCCTGTGGTATTTTCTCACTACCAGCTACCCAAAGGCAGAATCCTGGCTGGACTTACACCAGCCTCAATTCATCTGGCTCCGTCTGCTGCCAGAAGGCTTCATTCAGGCTTGCTCAAATTCTGGAGCAAAGCTTCTGGCTTATAACTTTTGCTTTAGGAATAATAACCCAGTTTTCACTACAGACAAATACCTGCAGAGGAGAATGACTGGTGGTGTCATGGACTGTTCCTGTCCTAACTACGATGCACATAGTGAAAAGGCACGAGGTCCTTCAGAAGGCTGGAGAGGAATTCAGGTGCAACCACTATTCTCTGCTCTTCCAGAAGTTCATGGCACTGTGAAGCATTCCAAGTAACAGATCCTTCCTCCTTATGTGGTGACAACAAGCTAATGACCAATGAAAGAGAATAATTTAGGGTGCACTATAAATACATTTTTTGGGGTTCCAAGAAAACGCTTTACCTGAGGAAGGACAGCCATTTTAAATATAGCCATGTTCTTTGCCAGTAAACAGGTGACTAGAATATTGGATTTGGCAATTGGCAATGTATTGCTAACTGGAAAAAAAAAAAAAGATTCTGAATTTACATCTACAGTGAATGACTGATATTTAGTGACAACGAAATTTCAGTATCACCAAGAGACTTAAAAGCGAACAACCTGCTAAGATAGATGAGAGTACTCTATCTTAATTCTACTTCTGGTCACTGCACGTTCAGAATCATGAAAACACCATCGTATCTTCTTATGTTTCAATCTAGATTTTCACAGCTCTAAATGCTATTTTTAAAGATTCTGTTATTATATACTTAACTGTATTGCAGCATGACCAGCAGGTCCTGATTCATTTGTCATTCTGCTGGCACACACTGAATCATAATCCCGTGCAGTTCTCCTGTCAGTGGTGAATTCTGCTGTAGCCACCGAACTAAGAACAGATCTGAATAAAAAGATAGATTTCATCTATGGCTATTCATTTCTTAACCCACAGTGGATGAGCTTAAGGCACCTGCAGCTTGGTACAAACAGGAGAGGAACTACAAAGGCTGCTGCCTAATCCATTTTTCCTCGTGTTGTCTCGAATGGTATCCTACAAGGCTTAACTGCACAAACTTGGTCGCACAGAATTCTATCATCTTGAGACAAAATCTCTTCTTTCTAAAAAGAATGGAAAGATGGATAGCTTAGAAACAGAAGTAAAAAGTCTGAGTGCTTTATTGACCCAACTGACATCCTATGAATGGTAAACAATAAAAAATTATGGAACATTAGAAAAGTTGTTTCTTATTCTTATTGCTGTCCCCCCAAATATTCATGCCAAGGAAAAATGCAAAATTCTCTTAAACCACATATTTAAAAATCTTGCAATTTTATTTGCATATAAAGGCCGCTAGATATAATATCACAATAAATTTAAAGAAACAACTGCTTTTCTAAATTCCATTAACAAGGTAACATAAAACAGAACAAAGCTCAATAGCATTTACAGTGGTAGAACAGAAATAACTATCTGCAACAATATTTTGTGCTAGCAAGATTGCATTTACACACAGTGCAAAATAAGAAAAAGAAAATAAAAAGACAAGAGGAATATTTAAATATAAAGGACAACTAAGCCTTATTTTAGTTAGGCTTGATTGTATCCATTTGACTCTATACATGCCTGAACTACGACAAAGATTTAACTCAGGCTCTTGAAGGCCTTGAGCACTTGGAAAATGTGTCACATCCTTCATAATTTAGATGTGCTGTACAGCATAATTTTGCAGATGCTATACTGGCAATATTAAATCCTAGCTTAGTTATAATGCACAAAAAATACATATATATATAAATTCATATTTAAAAGGAGTCCGCATTTACATTTTTTTTATTTTTTTTTTTTTTACTGCGTGAAATGCCTGCTCTTTGCAGCTTTCACCCCCAGTTTTTTAAAGCTAAAATAATTTAAAAAACGAACAATAAAAGGTAGATACCACATACAGGCTGTGGCTATCTATACCGGTCTTTAACGTATAAAGCAGGTAGTGACAAACAACTGAGAAGTCCATTCTCCCCTTGCTGCATTCTACTGTTAACAGAAAGAAGCTTCAGTACATGCACACATATCAAGAGGCAAATGGACCCCAAAATCTTGTCTGTGCTACTAAAAAAAAAAAAAAAAAAAAAGATATAAATGAAGAGATGAAAAGCTAACATTTAGACCTAGGGAAAGAAGAAGACACTTAAAAAAACCCCGACAGTAACATAAGTTGTGCAAATTTGGGTGTTTTTAAATGCTGCCTATTTTTTTAGCTTATCATATAATATTAAAATAAGGTCTCTCACTTCTTAAAAGAAAGCTTGGCTGTCCTTTTGAGAACACTATAACAATTTACAATGGCAAATTTATTGAAAAACAAAATTCATTTTACAAATTCACAATGCTTTATCAATTTAAAATGAATGCTGCATTTCCAAAAAGCACAACCCTCTAACTTTTTTTCTTTTGTACCAGCAATTTACAAAAAAAAAAAATCCATCCCAAAACAAAACCAACCACAATTCTCTCCCCCAAAATGCTCCCCCCCCCAGTAATTTTGAACTAAACATGTAACAGAATGTAAGTTTTGTAATTAGAAAATGGCAGTTTATAGACCTTCCCCAGTTCCAAATGTGCAGTAGTGCTTCATGATCCTTGAGGGGTTGGAAGGTCAAATATAATTGGAGGGTTGGTCGGTTGAAAGCTGACTGTACACGTTGAAGCATTGATGTAGGTTGTGTAACCGTCTGTCATAATGCCGTAACCTGTAGGGAGAATGTGTCACACTTACTGTAATATAAACAAACGATGCTGCCCATGGGCAGCTGCACTGAAAGCTTGTTGTGGGATCAATGCTTTGGAATAAAATTAAATTAATCCCTTCAAAATGACATAAGCTCTTGAAAGCTGCCACAAAGACTTGATGGAAAAAATGCAATATACTGTATTTGAAATAAGAAGTGATGCTTTTGTTTTATGTTCACACATTTTTCCACAGAAAATCCTCTGCTGCAATTGGTTACAGCAAAACCAGAGACAAAATCACACACGTACTTTTTCTAATTACTTAATTAGTACGTTGTACTTTGCATGCTTGTAGTATCTGTCAGATAATAAAAGACCAATCAGGAACAGGAGATTCAGAAGTAACTTCAGTTCCACCCATAAAAATCCTTGCTGTCTCTGGGCAATGAACCAAGCTTGGTAAGTTTGCCCCATGCTAGCCTTCATCATCCAGGTCCTCCTCACAGGACTGCCAAGATGGTGTTCACATCGGCTTGTGAAACCTCAGAAACCCATTAGCAGCAGGTTAAAAATATACACACACACACACATATTATATATATATATATAAATTCCCACTCATAAAAACTGCTGCAAAGTATTTCTTTGAAAGTGTAAGTGGATCTAACCAATAGTGGAAAATAAAGGTACTGCTTGGTTCTAAACAGGTCTTCACACAAAAGATGAGCCTCGTTGGCTCAAAGGGAAGCTGCAGTTATGGCAGCCTGAACAGGCAAGGCAACTGGAATCCAAATGTAGGAATAGACTTGACAAGAAGAACACAATTAAAGAGATTAAGTTCTTTACAAGGAGACACCAGTGAAAATCATGACTAAGGATAGGAATCTCTTGCTATAAGCATAATAAAGCACTGGAGGTCACTGGATAACCACTGGCGTAAGCAGAAAACTGAGGTTAAAGTTTAACAGATGACTGCTTTTCATTATGAAGGGATCCTGAGAACTCATGCCCAAATAAATGAAGGAGTAGCGAATATTAATCACAGGATTTTTCAGCATGCCAAGGACTTGACTCCTCAGTAACACTATGGTGTCAGTTTCAGGAGGCTGGAGACTCTTCCCAACCTCCTAAACTTCTGGTCAGCAACTGCCATGTTCAGGACAAATGTGAGCAACCAGCAGTAGTGCCCCTTCCCTTCTGGCCTCCGTTTGCTCTTCCACTTGCCACACAGGAATAGGATGGAACATAACAGAGGGCTGCGTGCTCAAAGCATTTTGGGCAAGCGGAGCAAACTGCATCGACCTGTGTACTGAATCACACCCGAGTCTTCATTCAGCCAGTGTGATTCTGTGATGTGAGAAAATGAATGGTAATAAAAGCACAGAAACGTCTCCTCTTGCAGACATTCTCTCAAGGACATGGAGACAGGGCTCCAGTTCCATCGGTGGAAGAGATCCATTGTTTTCAGCTGATATCCACAGAAAGCACACAAACTAGAAATGGTCTAGGAAGAATTTGGCACAAAATGTACCTTTTTATTTAATTACTATTATTAAGAGTTTAATGGAGGAAGAGAACTTCCCATTCCTAACCCCACAAGGGAAAAATGTTTTTCTTTTAAACCAACGTGATGCAGTACTGCTGTCTGAAAGCGAAGATAAATCCAGCTACCTACGGTGTCTCTCACAAAGAATAATCACTTCAGAACTGCTGCACTTTATTTATTTGGACTGGTAATTTTGATTTAGATCATCTTACGGTGGGGAAAACCTTGTTTGTGGTTGTTTTTACTTATCAACCAGAACAAAAACCTACATGATCAAAACATGCGAAGAGCCTCCCTTGATTTACCAGAACGTAGTGTGTGTTCATCTGAGCTTGGATGAGAATTAGCTGTACTGCCAGATGCTGCTCTGACGGGTTGGCTATTTGTTTCTGTACAGAAACAGGTAATTCTTACGTCTTCTGTGTAAGTACTAAAGCAGGATTCTAACTTGTTTTAGCATTCTTGCCAGAGCGCATTTGAACGTTCACTTTTAACACGTGCTACCACCCTTCCTATGAGATTTAGACGCGCGGTGCTGCACATAGTTCCGCTGTGCTTTTTCATAATGATCTTGCACATTAAAATTCTTTTTCTCTCCCATTATTTAAGACCATTACAACCAGAAGTTTCAGCATCGAATGCAACTACAAAAGCTGCATTTGTATGTTTTAGCTGGAAGTCTTGCTGTATTCACTTACTCTTAGTATGCAAGGATTATTATTTGTACAAAATATGCAATCTTTTCCTGGGTGCATTCAAATACTTCTATCCATGCTACTATACTTAAGGTCACATCAGTATTTCCATTATAAACTCCTTATTTACAGACCTTTATAAACCATGTGTAAAATCCATTTCATGAAGTCATGAGGGCTTTGGAAAAACCAACAATACTAGTTCACAAAGCTCTACTTTTTCGTTTCTGAAGTTCTCCAAATCTGTGAGCTTACAGAGAAGCTAATTAGAGTCAATGGAGAAACCTCTAGGGGGGAAATATAAAGCATTTAATGCATAATTTTGAATTCTAGGGTCACAAAGTCTTATGCTCTCTCTCAGGCAGACCTCCTAATATTTGTCTCACAGCCACATGGAAGCTACAGAATTGCATTAAATATTTAAATATCTCCAAAATGTATTTAATCTCTCATTCCCTCCCACTGCCACAAACTGAGTTTTTCATTTCTGATCTGGTACTGAGAACGGGCAAATCTCTTCTAAAATATGAGACTGCTGGAAGCTAACCTACACAGTATGAACTGTACTACAGGATGCTTTTAGAAATGTATGCAAAGAGAGTTCTGGAAATCTCTCCTCCTGATGTCTGTCCTCCTTTCTGCTTTTCCTTGCATGCTGAGGGAGGTAAGCTGAGACAGTAAGTTGTTTTCTAGCACTTTTCTTGGCTCCCGCACTTGGAATAATTGGAATAATTTTAATTTTGGCTTGCATGTGTGGGGAATCTCATCTGTTTCTCTAACAAAGTTTGTCAAAATTTACATTGCTTTCAAATAACCTGTGCAGAACAACCTTTGCACAGTGAAAGATGTAGGTGGCTAAATGTAGCACACGTTCCTGAAACAGCCTGTTTTAATTCTGGCATAAATTTACAAAGTGCTGTGCAGGCAATCATTTCCCTCAGTTCCCTCTCTACTTTAGTCCAATATGCCAGTACCTGTCCCTTCGCAACACATCACCGAGATGCGCTCCTTTGAAATTAGCCTCAGATCAAAGAGGAGAGTAGCCCAGGTCCTTACCTTCATGGATTCCACCAAAGACGTGGAGTTTGGGCCTTACTCGCCTCTGCACTGTGTTTAGCAGTTCCACACAACCAACTCTCTGCAGCTCCTTTGGAACCCAGTCTCGAAAACCTGAAGGCAAAACGCAATCAATACCATTAATTTTCTCTGTTCAGGTAAGGTTTTACATAGTCTTTCAGGAAGTCATAATTCACTGAAGGTTTATTACCATTATCTTCAGTCATAACCTCTCCATTAAAGCACACAATGGCTTTTAAGCAACATTTCACTGTCACTTTGTCTTCCTTAAGATTTCCCCTCTCCATAAGCCTTAATATTTTTCTCGATGTGATTTGGTTTTTTAAACTATAGGCTTAAACTCATCTTCCACCTTCAAACCCTGGAACATTTTTTCCCGGCACTGCTGCTGATTTTTCTTCCCTTTCCCCTGGCTCTCACAGCGGTCACCTTCCCAATTCAGCGAGGTGGTCCCTCCAGAAGCAAAGTATGTGAGGAAACCAGCTGTTCTACAACCTGACACCTCTGCCACCCCAAAGATTTAACAACACAGCCTCCCACAACTTCCAGAGGTCTGCGAGCATCAGGTAATTTCTGAGCCCTCAGTCGGCATCAAGAAGCAATGCGTATTCAATTACAGCGTTCATTAGCATCTGCAGCATCACTGTATTTCTGCATGAACCCAATTGAGAGCAGATGGATTAGCAACCCATGTAAAATAGCACCCGTGAAACATCATTAAAGTGCTTGTGGGGTTTTTTGCTTCTTCGGGAAAATAAACAGATTAAAAGAGTGCTATTCAGAGCGCTGGTTTTCAATATCCGGTGTGCTCCCCTGTCAGCGGATGGTGCATCGCTGCTTTATCAAGGCAGCACGCAGGTAGCTCCGGGAAGCTTAAAGTGAATTTGTGGCACTAGTAAAAGAGCTTCTAGTAACCAGGATATAAGAAGAGCAGAAAGTATATTATTGGTCAAAAAGTTGTGTTTTTTTAAATTCCTCTTAGCTCTGTTTAGATTGCTGACTCTTAACTTCCCGCGATACAAAGTGCGCATTCATTCCTGACTCCACGGTCCCTGTGAGAGCACTGAGCCAACCTGGTGGCACATAAATGCTGTTTTATAATGGCACTGACCGTGCAATTCTGAGAACTGTGGGCTTTCTTTTTGTAAACTCACTACCATCCCAAAAGCCAATGACTTCACATGCGATCGTGCGATGATCTGACCCCCCCCCTTTTTTTTTTTTCAAAACAACGTACTGAAAGCCTGGCAAAAGCACCATCTATTAGCAGGAACGGTAACGAATAAGAAGCTGACACTTCTTCATCCTGGTAAGCCACACTGAAAAAAGACAACGCTCAGTTGTAAAACTGACTGAAATTATGAAAATATGATCCTCGACTGCTTGCCGTATGCCTCGAAGAAAAGCAATACATGATGTGTGACAGCATCTTGTAGGGTAAAAGATTGGAAAAAATAGTGGAAATTTTGAAATGGTTTAGCGGGCACTTTCCTTGAGATATGCCCCAAACCACGTACGTCTGCCTCTACTGAACGATCCTCATCTTAGCACATTTTTGAGACAACCAGAATTTCCTTTATCACAGAATTACCGTGATATCTGTTATATCTGAATTACACACGTTTTCAGGACAAGCTAAATTTAACTGTACGGAAAAACTTCAACTCATTCATGAAAAAAAAAAATACACGTGTATATAGCTGTCATTAGTTTACAGTTATCTGAGGGCATAATCTGTTCCTTCACAAATTTACTCTAAGTCAATTAGAACATGTAGCAGTGGTTTTACAGATATTATGCTTAAAAGGAAATTGTAAAGGAGAAAATGTGACTACATGCTCCTGAACTTTTGACTGCATACTCTAAAACCTCAAAGAAATATGTCATAGTAGGGGGGGAAATGTTTTAGAAGTTTTAGCCAACCTCTGAAAATCACGTGGGATTGCAAAGTGTCAGATGAATATTGTACTTAAATAAAATGGCAGTGGAATTGGATATTTGATATTCCCTAGCTTAAGCTAAACAAAAAATGTAATTGAAAAAAACACCTGGAAGCTCAACAGATTTTGCTAACCTTAATCATCACTTCACTCTTCTTTCAGAAAGGCTTTTTAATTCATGGCTTTGAGTTGGAGTGCAATTACAGCACACCTCACAGAATTATTAATTTTGCTTAGTTGGAAGGTAAAATTCTCATGCAAAAAAATTAAAAAAAAATCACACACAGCTTTTGTTTCACTTACCAAGGGGAGGTCCGTGTGTCATTAGTATATCAATACCCTCAGGGATAAGGTTCCACTTGTCTAGCAAAGACTGACCTCTGGGTAGGTTAAAGCCCCATCCATTAAACCACGGTGTCCTTTGGGGGAAAATAAGATGAAGTGCATCAGTGGAAAATAAAAATCCCTTCCCTTCTCCAATTTTTCTAAATTACAGTAACTTCTGCAGTACAGAGACTACTTGCAGACAGCCTTTTCGAAGGGGATGTCTCTAAAACAAACTGGTTCAAATGCACATTGATCTGCACGTTTGAATTTGAATTAATATCCAGCGTTGTTTTGGTACTTCAGGAGTATTCAGCTCTGGGGGCATTTATCCAACAAAGAGAAAGGGAAAAAAAATAAATAAATAACCCAAACTCAATCTAAAGCTTGCATTCGGGGATGTTCAGATATGAGAACTACCTTGTATTATCCCATCAAAGCAATCAAAAAGCTCAGTTTTTGGAGGCAAGGGACAATTACAGCACAAGGCATCCGGTGGGTAACAGTTCATCAGGAAGACAGCATAGCACTGCGGATCTAAGCGCGGTGTGCTGCCATATTTCACTACATTCAAACTTCCTTTGTCTAGCACGTTTAATATCAGAACATTTGCACATAACTTGGCTTTGAACCTGCTGGAGGCCTTGTTCAATGCTTAGCCTCACAGTAACTTTTTAGAGGAGATCTTATCACTTAAAACTCATTTAGTATTCCTTAAGAAAAACAGAGATCCTCAGTTTTCTCCATCACAGCACAGCATTGTTCTGTGACATTTGTTTAGCCGTCAACCCAGGCATGTAATGATAAAAAGCTTACTTTCTTAGGAGTACTTTGTCAACGTGTAACACCAAAGTGAGTGGGTTTTGATGCAAGTATAATAAAGTCTTTCCTGATCAGGTAAGTCCACAATTGTTCTTAAGAGGCAACGTTTAAAGCTGTTATTTAAACATTTTGGATAGCTGTTAGAATTAAAGTATTTGTAATAGTTTTCATCTGTGTGTGTGCTTCATAGAGTGTAGGCAACAGAATTAAGACGGGGTTGCTTCATTTTCTAGGAGGGTTTTCCTGTTCCAGCCATAGATATTTGGGGCCATCTTTCTCAGAGTTCAAGCTACTCCTGCAGTCTTCTCTGCACTGCAGTTGTGAAAAGAAAACTTTCCTTTTTTAAAAAAAAAGTGGAAAAGCATACATATTAAATAAGAAAGATCATTAAGAGTCCTACATCACTTCATTATGTAATCTGCCTTCTGCACCCTCTAACTTATATGTTCAATCTCAAATACGCATTCAAGTGGAAATTTCCTGTTGAGATTACATCTCTATTTAATTTTATTTTTTGTAATTAAAATACATACTTTGCTTGCCAGTGAAAGTAATTTGACCAACGAAAGGTTTCCCCGGTTCTAAGGACGTTCAGAGTTCCTGACAATCAGCAGTAGGGCAAGCAGCAGGCACCAGCGATACAGGTGCAGGAAGGTCACAGTTACAAATCACAGACACATCCTTCTCCCAAGTGGTCCCTCTGAGCTAATGCTTATATTACACACACATAGGAACTCGTTCAACCTGATAGACTTCCTGGATGTTGGAGGAATGGCAAGAAAAGACAGGAAAATTAATGCTAGTTAAGCATTTTATATAAGCCATGGTTTCCTCGTGCATAGCAAAGGAACTCCAGCTCTCACTGTTGGCTTACTCTGCACCAACTGAAACCCCAAAAGAAGATCTCATGTTGTAAAGTGAGGGCAGTGCACTGCAGACTAGGTCTGCAAGCAACTGAATTAAAAATGAAACGTGTCTGAACTTCAGCTACATCACAACTGTTCCTGCTTTTCCATGATTCACCTTTCTGAAACGCCTAAATTAAGTACGAATGTTTCCTTTCCTATAATGTTCCCACGTTTTAACATATCAAGATTATCAAAACCCTCAGGGCTGCAGTTGGCTAAACATTCAGCTGCTTAGAAAAACAAACACACAGCACATAGGTTGAACTTTTCACTATCAATTAATGATTCTTTCCCCACTTGCATTTCTCCTGCAGATAGTACCGTACTTACTCTACCATAGTTAAACCTGAAACATGAAACCACATCTGTGATCTCTCCGGAGCTCTTTGGAGACTGCAAGCACGGAAAAAGCTGCATTTGTCTGCAGGTTTTTTATTTTATGTTATTCTTAAGCGCTGAAGGAGGAGGAGGGGAATCTGAGGTCCAATATATTCTTCCTCCACCAGCCTCTGTAATTAGCTGTGACTAACAGCCACCACATGGGAACCCACTTGTAAGGAAACTTTCGAGATGCCTTCTCCATTAGCCAGCACATGAAAAAAAATGACAGTAATCTTTATTACACTGAATCTTTTCATAAAAAATTAATAAATCGGGAAGATGAGAGGGCGTGACTGGAAGAACACCAGGGTTCAGGCTCTGCTCCCTGACGCAGGCCTCGCCCCATGCCCCGGCCAACATGAGGACAGGCACTTGGCCCCTGCGGGTCTGAGGCGCTCGAGGCCTCGCAGGGAAACCCACAGGGCGCGTTCGGAACAGCACCGAGGAGAAAAACGGCACGGGTTCAGGTTGGGATGGGATCCCATGGAAAGTCACCCCGTGTTTGCACTACGCTGTGCTGTAGTGCAGCCGGAACGGAGTCGATGTGCTGTGAATCCCCGGAGTGGCCAGATGAATGGCTGCTTGTCCCCAGCAAGCGCTGAATGGGAGAGGAGAGGCAAAGCCCTCCCTGCAGGCAGGTAGCATCCTATCAGCAGATGTCGCACTGGGATATTTCACCCCAGATGTTGCCTTTCTTTGCATACCAAAGACCTAAACAGAGTCACACACCGCTTTTAAATAATCTAGGGGAAAAAACTGTGCACACAGATACGTGCCTCCCGCAACGCCTTCCTGAGCCAATTACTTGTTGGGAGAAGCCACCTCAGCTCCAAGAGGATGTGTCTGTGATGTGCTTTTGCTGCACCCACCTACGGTAAGGTGCAATCTGGTGCAAATGATTACATAGAGGCTAATTAGGCATTCGTAATCATATTTAAGACCTGACGTATTTTTTCTTCCTATTAAGTTCTAAGTAACAGAGTGCTGTGAACTACCAGCAACATGAATAGCATGCTTCATTTTTAAATAGTCCAAAGAAAAGAAAGCGATCAACTGTTGAAATGTCACAAGGGAGGCGTAGACATAAAAAACCATGGGAATTAGTAATGAGAGGTAACAAATGATTTTGTCATTTTACGTTTGACAGACCAGAACACTTCATCGTACGCAATGCACGGCAGGACACGGGTCCCACTTATGCACTGTGTCAGCCCACGGCCAGGAGAACCTAATTTAGCCTCTGCTCATCAGAGCCACACTGTGCTTCACAGCATCCTTCACGTGCCATGAAGCTGTCATCGTAATTCTTGATCCTTTCCTCACCTGACAGCTCAGCCCTCCCCTGACCGCGAAGCTTCCTTATCGTTTAGGCATAGCAGCTCTGCTGGCACCAGATGTCTCGCAGGGAATATCCTAATGAAAGGCAGACACTTGCCCCGCTGCTATCCCCTCTTCGCTTCTTCATTTCTACGCAGGAATCCCCACAGATTCCTCTCCACCTGGCGTTCTGGAAGTTACATTTTCTGCAATTAAAAGAATGCTGATGTAGCAGGCTGTGCAATACCTTCACACCCCGTGCTGCAAGAGATGCGCACGTCACTTGCCATCGTAACAAGGAGGAGGGGATCCTAAACTTCAGGGCAAGGCTTACCCTCCCTTCACAGGTGCACTGGAAGAACTGCCTGACAAGAAAAACAAATCCACCGGCCTTCAGAGGCAGAGAGCTGGCTCTTCAGCAGGTGATCACATCCTCCCTTCTCCCAAATAACCTAAGTGTTCTTACTAGTTTGCTATAAAAAAAAAGAAGTACAGCGAGGGAGCATTACTTTACGGCATGAGCTTCAGAAAACAAAATCACAACCCCTCCGAGGCGTGCACATCTTCTGAGCAGCAGTCACACAGAGAAACAGCAGACACACAGCTATGTCCAAGTTCATCCAAGCGATGCAAGAATTTTGACTCCTTCAGGAAGGTTAACATTTTTAAAGGATAGCACCTTCCACCATCTACTTTCATTCCTTCTCTGGCTAGGGGCTCATGAATTTAATTACACGATCCTCAGAGTTCAACAACTCAGAAGGTAAACGTACCATGAGACCTTCCAGACAAAACTTTTCCTTTTCCTTTTAACCCCCGAGTAAATCCAATTATTTCATTAGTTACGTCTAAACAGCAGTAGAGAAATTAAATTCTGTTTTCCATTTCCTCTGTTCGTTCATTTTTAAGGCTAACCAGTCCCCTACGAAAGCTTCAGTTTGATCTTTAATCCTACGAGTGAAGTGCACAGGAGGCAAAAATCTGGGGCTGTTTCCTTCTATGGGGCCAAGCTGAAGGCACACCTGAAACGCACCGCAGCAGGAAGCGCTTCCACGCAACCAACAAGGGTGATGAAATGCTCCGTGGTTTTGTCAGCACTCCAAGCGAACACACGAGCCTGGAAGGAGACCGGCAGTTCCTGCAGCAGCTAGGACAGGATGAGACAGGGCACTGCATATGCATTCCTAGGGTTGTTGAGGTGCAGGACTCGCCCGCCAGCACAGCCCCAAAACGTTCCCCGCAGCCCTACGCAAAAGCTGGCGGCGGTGCTGCACTAGCTGAGGGCAAACCGCAAAGGGAATAAAAACAAAAGCGACCTTTGTGCACAGCGAAGAAAAGCCTTCCGATCCTCCGCCCTCCAGCGGCACACAAATGTTTGCCAGGGCGGAGCAGCACACGCGCCCGCTCCGCTCGGTCAATGGGCAGAGCGTGCCCGCTGGGGAGACGCACCAGTGACTATGGCAAGGGGAGCAGGGGAAGGCCAGAGCCCACGTAACCGTGAAAACAAAAGGCTGAGCAGGGCAAGCGCACAGCGTACTAAGGAAGCACGCTTTACAAGGTAAGAGCTTCTGTAAAGACTCTGACACTTGCCTTCAGTGCCACAAAAGCATTTTTGATTAAGCTCTTTCTTAGAGTGAATATTAAACCCCCCTTTTTCACTATAATGTAACAACAAGTAGGAAATCTTAAAAGCTAAATAATTTCCTAAATGTGCTTGTTGTAACACCGTGATATTGCTCATAACATTGTGATATCAGAAAAGGACAAAGTTACGTGGTTCTAGCTGTCCTAAATCATTTCCACCTGTGTTTACATGCTGTGCCTCAGGGTCCCACTGAGGCAAGTGGGGACAGTAACATGTAACCTTCTGAAAAAGCATCACAGAGGCCAGTTCCTCGGGATTTGCTTACCCTGCATCTTTAAACAACTGAAGCTCTCATGGGACAGCTCTTATGAAAGTGGGTTACCAGTACGGCGATGATGTGACTCCTAATTAGCGAAGTACACCCATTTCAGGCACCTCTGCAAACATCTAAAACATAGTTCTGCTATTCCCCCAACTTTACAAAAAGCTGAAGCCGCAACAACTGCTGGTATTTTTGCAGGTTTTCTTTCTTTCAACTCACATACTACCATTTCTAAACATTTATTGGTTCTCTGAATAAAACATTTAAGAAACACAACACACACATCCACAAGTTTGGAAGGAACGAGTCCACGCAGTACCTTGCCCCCGTAAAGCTAGCGCGAACTAGTGTACTCCTTGCACCAAGCTGTTCTGAACTTCTACCTCAGGCTGTACAAAGCAGTAAGAGGAGGTTTTAGCTTGGACTCCTTTCAGGCAGAGACCCATGCTTTCATCTTTGAGATGTAAGAAACTAAAAACGAGGTACTCAAATGCTGCCATTTAGTAAGTTCCCCAGATATGCTAGTCTGGATCAGATTATGTCCTAAAACAAGGACAGACACAGAAGTATGTACGGCTTTAGCCATCTGTACGGTTGGAAAATGTATGAAAAGAATTCTCTTCTGCATCCTGCAGTTCTGCCCTCTTGCACTCTGCACATCTCCACCTGTGACGCCTCGAGGATGCTCCAACTTCTATTGACATGTGATGGAGCTCTGGTCCCCACATCTGGAGCCCAATATTTCTGCAGATACCTTTCAAATATCCGGTCTCTCTAATGGCCATGCAACCAACACCTGGCATCTTCTGTCCCGTGCCCTGGCTGGTTAGCGATGCATTTCCAGGAAAAACTGAAACATCTGCTCAAATCACATACTTGGTGTTAACAATACCAGAGCGCCACAGTGAGTATTTAAGACCACAAGTTAACTTCTGTGGGAAAGATGTGCTTTTTTAAAAAGAAACCAGAAGAAAGTTGTGTCAAGAAACACAAAAACATGCCAGCGTTTAAGGAACTAAAAGCCAAAAAAGCTGACAGTCAGCAGGCTGAAATACCAGCAGGACCACAGAGGATCACAAGACAGAGGACAGCAAGACAGAGCATGGGGCTCCCTGAGGAAAGGGGGGAAAGAATACGCAGTGAAGCAGAGAAGGGGATGACACCAGCATGGTAGTGGGTACTGGAGAGGTAGGGAATAGATGAGATTTTCAACTTTATGACTCAGAAAAACTTTGGTTAAGTACGTGAACTGCTCATCAAAGAGGAAATTTCCTCCAAATCTTCTGAGGTTTTCCAATCTCTAGCTGTATTGCAATTATTTTATTGAGGGCTTTACTTAATGAGATCTGGGAGATATTTTAATATCCCAAAAATATGAAAATAATTCAAACTTGACTCAAGGGCTAATTTCACTCTACTTTTAAAACACACAGAACTACACGGACCTACTAATAGAAGAACGTATTAGCCCTTGCGTTCTGCGTTGCCTATGGCTGAGGGTGGCTTGAGGGACACACCTGGGCCGAACTTAGCGCCAGGCTCAGCTGGGGCCGTACAGGACCCACAAAGTCAGCTGGGGCTGTACAGGACCCACAAAGTCAGCTGGGGCTGTACAGGACCCAC
>CM021735.1:13085210-13173495 GCA_011075105.1 Heteronetta atricapilla
GGGCTGTACAGGACCCACAAAGTCAGCTGGGGCTGTACAGGACCCACGCCGCATTTCCCCAGCTGCAACAGGAGTGCTGTAGCAGCAGGTCAGGCCTGAGAACCACCACGTGGACTGACCTGAGGCACTGCTGCTTCTTCCAGAAAGGGCACGTTGTCCCCTTCATTCCCGTGCTGCATCCGTGCCCCTTAAAGCATCAAAGGATGCTGCAGTATTGCAAAGAGCTTGAATTTCTCAGTTTTTAATGGTAGGATTCTCTGATTTTTGTGGAAATGAAGAGGAAGGAGCTGACTGGTCCCAAAGCTCTCCGCAATACAAACCCAATGTTCACTCTGAGGGACAGGGTAGGAGGAGGAAGAAAGAAAAAAAGCAAACAGTAGTGGGCTGAAATTTTGATTCCCTTTCTCCCAGCCACTGTGCACGTTCTAGAACAATGCCTGGAAGCCCACTTTCTTCTAGAAAACAGGACCATAAGCTGCTATTCACATTACCTCTTAAAATCCTTTTTCTACATGCCTCTGAACTCTCTATGCAGGAAATACACATTGTCGAAGCTTCAGTCGCAGGTAGATCTGGAAAAGGGTTTTATGAGTAGCCCTCTTTCTGCACTGACAACACAAATTAGGGTATTTCTGCATGCCTTCCATTCATGTAATTGCTTATATATATATATACACACATATAGAGAGAGAGATATTAAGTAGCACTTGGAAAACACTGTCTTTAACACAAACAAGCTACATTTTGGTGAAGGTGAAAAATGTTGCCAGATACACCGTGATGAAAAAAAAAAAGTCTCAGAAGAAGGTATTCCTGCCTGTCCTATTGGTGAATTTCATTCTTGTTCTGAAGAAGCCGTTTCTTGAAACTTCATGTTTTCGAATACTACTTAAAACTGAATTCTTCAGCATCACCAGAGAGTCTCTGCATTTCCTCCAAAAGACTATGCTGGTCAGAGAAAAACGTGACTGTTTAGTCATTAACAAATGCTGGAGCCACAAACTACAGTTATTCCATTTATTTATATATATATATATATATATATATATATATAAAATTAATGCAGTGTTTCAGCACCTTTACTTAACTTTCCATCTGCGTTCCTTACTGCTTTTAATATGGGTAACTTAACAATAGCAATACAAAATGTGAATCTGCCCCCAGAGGATTATCTTTGGCTGGAGATTCCTTAAAATACCCTGAGCCACTGCAGCAGCTCACTGTCGCCAGAGAGGCCACAGTCTCCACACTACATCTGCCACGGATCCTTATGCCAGCTCCACTTCTTGCAGGCCCTTTTCATGAGCTGATTTAACTCACTAAAACATCAGAAAGCTAACTAAAGAGGATAGAAAAAAAAAAGGCATAGACAACTGGAAGAAGATGAAGAGAAGTGAGATTCAGAGGGATCACTGATAAATGTTCATCTATGTTACTTCCACAGAATGCTACCAGCATTTGGTTTCTTTCAAGTCTGTGCTACTTTTTTTATTTTATTTGTTAAGCTGGATGTAAAGCCACTTACCCTCCATAGCCTTATGAAAACAGCCAAAACAATCAAGAGGTTTCCAGAGTCACGATACATATTTATTTGGCGTTTAAGTACTGCATAAAACATCATGGCTAGACCTTAAACAATAACACTGGTTTACCATTTAATTGTAAGTGTTAGGAGGTGTCATTTATTTAAAAACTATGCATGTTTTCTTCGTTGTCTTCCCTTATTATAGCCTTTGCCTCATGCTGTAACATCTGATGAAATCAAAATTTCACTTTGCTGAAAACTGTGATCCTACTCTGACGTCTGCAGAAAAGTTGGTAGCTTCATCCAAACACACTGCCACCTCATTTGTCAAATTCTGTCAACCAAGAAACTACAAAAATTCATCAGGGGAAAGGGGTGAGTGTGGCTCTCTGAATGCCTATCACAGCTCCTTCTCAGTTCAGGCAACCTTATGTATTTGTTTTGTAGGCACATACAACAATCCTCTAGCTGATATTACATACACACAACTTAGATATGTACACACGTGTGCATATACACACACATATAGATACACACTGCATATGTAATATAGATGGATATAAATGCATCGACCTCCTGTTGCTCTGCCTGTGACAAGCAATCTAGCAAATAACTTGAAAAACCAGAAGAATGCACTCCCAGCCCATGAGAACTACAACTACTATAGCACTCAAGCATGAACCCAGTAACCTAAGTTAACGTTTTCAGGTTATTACCTGGAGGAGCTGTTTTATGTATGAGCCAATTTAGCAAATCAATTAAAGTAATGCAGTTACTTGATCAACAGATGAACACAAAGAAAAAAAAATGACAGAAGAAGCTGACAAAAAAAAATGAGGATCATAAAAGAAGCGGGAGCTGCTGAAAAGACTGCAGAGCATTCAGCATTAGAGGTAAAGGGAGCATTATTTTAATTGAAAAGGATCTGTTTAAGCGTGGGTCATTCACTTTTGTTGGCTTCAAGATCATTAAGCAAAGATCTCAGATTACATGCAGGTCAATTTACACAACATTTAATTTTAGGCTTACCCACCTTCATGACGTCCCTTCAAAGAGGTTTGTGGGGGGACGCAGATTACCACAGGCTGAATAAGAGTCAATTTGACTCTTCTGGCGAAAAAAGCTAATGTGAAAACTTTAATTAGAAACCAATGTCATAGAATCTTTACCTCAGTATCAACGACTCCATCCTATCAACAAAATGCTCCTCATATCCTGTCAAGTTCTCACCTTGACTGAGACAAGAAATTATTATCCTTGTGTCTATCCAAGGCAACACGCAACACCTAATTCCCCTCAAAGGAGGGTTAATGGCACGTAATTAAGTGCAAGCAAGCAATAGGAAAAAAACATGAGTCAGGAAAGACCTCTTTCTCACGAACGACCCGTCAAAACTCCTGATTTTATGGCAAGACGGAGTTGCCTCCTGGCTGGAGGACACCGCGGTTTAGTTTGTCTGTTCTCGAGCCCTCTGCATGCCCGCCAGAGCAAGCTGCTGCCTCTCCTGCAACCACAAAGCCCCAACCCCAGCCAGGGGCACCGTGCAGAGGCCAAAGTGCTGGCACCATCAGATGTTCCCGTTGCTGCTATAGGTTCACAATCACCTCTTCATCCCTCTGGACCATATACGCTTGCATTTTTATAAAACACATTTTCAAAGAAAAGATGTAAGCTCATACTCCAAGTTTCCACCTGAAGTAAATTTTTACTGATGAGTTACAAGCCTACGAACTGGTGGTTTATAATAGAAAGGCAGACTGACATTTAAATAGAGTGGATCTAGAATAATGGCTTTACATTAGTATTTTATGGGAGGCTGAATAACCACAGCGTTAACATACTGTATTTTCTAGCAATAAAAAGATCTGTTGAAAACAAAAGGTCATTTTATTTGATAACATAAACGAATTAGATTTGTACTGTATGGTCACAAGAGTAAAAGAAAGATTAATTCTTAGAGAAGTCAATATATCAGAATGGCTAGGATTGGTTTGGTTTTAGTTCTTGAACCATGTTGTAAAACCTGTGGTTCATAACCCACAGCCATATATTGCTGTACTCTCCATTTTAATACAGGGCCCGGACTTTCAGTCGGATCTGATAAAAATCTGAAACTTGCAGTAGGCCATTATGTGGGCAAACTATTCATTTTATATTCACCTCCCTGTCGTGTCAGTGCAGAGGTCATCTAAAGAGGGGGCCTAATTAATCAAGCTGTCAGAGCCAATGAGGAGGAGCATGTTAATAGGACTTTTATTTCACCCAGGAAAGCAGTGGTCTGACAGGAACCAGAAAATATGGCCTTGATGTTGCTGTTTATTAGCAATGCTGAGATCTGTGGTAATAGGTGCCAAGCAGCTTATGTTTGATAAAGTGCTGAACGTCAAGAACCTGCACCAACTAGAAATTAGACTGACAAGAGGCAGGAATCTCAGCACACTGATAGCTAGCAGGAGGTGATAAGGCTTGGACAGCACCACACAACAAGAACCTCCACGGGCCACACTCTCCTGTTGTCAAAAGCAAAACAAAAAACCCCACTCCCCCCACCGCCAAACAACAACCACCAGCAGCTATTTTCCTGCCCTCAGAGGTGAGACTTCCATGTAACTGCAGTCCGGCATACACATGCAAGCACGGGCACACAGACAGAAGAGCCCTGAACTTGGTACAGTGGTGCAGAACTTAAGGGATTGCCAGGACGGGAACCCATGGCGATCTAAGGGCAGTGTGCTGGCCCCACATCTCTTACCCTTTGAGAAAAGCGTCAGGTTTTCAGCACAGAGTAGTTCCACACCTAACACTGATCTAGATCATCGCAGAGCCTGCTGCAGATGAAGGGTGCATAGCACAGGTAGCAGCGAGGTCCACACGCCTCTTGCCTGTGTCAGACTGTGCACCTAGCGAGTTAATCCTGGCCCCAAACACAATAACAGTGCTAACACAACTGTGGCAAGGATTTCATTTCTTACCCAAAGCCCTTTGTTGCAAAATGGATGTTCTTAACACGAACCGCATGCCCATAGTAAAGAATAAAACAAGCACAGCTAAAAGGGAGTGAGTGGGAGATGCGGGAGATGCTAACAGTTTTTGAAGGGCACTGGACTCATTTTAGCAGCAGCCACGGCATTTGCTGTGTGGGTGATATATGTAAAATCTTAAATTAATTATTTTAGTAATGCACCCCTACATGATTTCTCAGTCTGCAATGTATTTTATACTTCGGGCCATGGTAGGTTTTATAATTAACTACTTTCCGTAGCCATTTTAATTAATTTTTTCCCCAACACCATTATTTCCAAATGAAGAGAGAGCTAACATTAAATGGCCTTCTAAATAGAGTGCTGCAGGAAGCTGCTCCTGTAGGATGAAGCACTCAGAATCATGCCGCTGGTAAAGCCCCCGGGAAGGTTTAAGCAGAGAATGTAGCAGCAGAAAGGAAACCAGCTGCCCAAGGGGAGCCTCAGCCACCAACAGGACACTTTGTAACCGGCTAAGTCAAAACTTCTCTTGGTGGAAGAGGAAGGCTGTTAAGTGTACGGCTGCTGTCACAAATCCAAATATCCTCATCCTGAATTATCTTCTTGTTTTTATTTTCCCTGAGAATAATCCATTGTCTGGATCTTCCTCTCAAAGCCAGCAGTACTCTAACCGGAATCAAATGTTGCAGAAGGGAATTCGGTGGCCCCTAATTCTCATGACTCAAGCCTCCATGGCAACCACACTACATCCCTGAGCTCTCAGGAGGTTGCCACAAAAAAGCACGAGCCACTGCCCGGGGCAGAAATGCCATTTGCAATGTGGACAGCTATCCCTGGCAAGTGGCCTAGCACAGCTCACGCTATAGACACTAGAGAGAAACCTTTGCAGTAAGCTGGTTATCTGTTACTGGTTCTGTTATCCGGTTCCTGGTCCTGCCTGGGGTTGACAGAGCTGAGCACCGGTGTGTACAAAGATACTTTGGTGGCAGAACCACTTGGAGAACCACCTGCCTTTCTCCTGAGCTTTCCCCGCTCTCCAAACAGGCACTGCTCCATTCTCTTGGTACTGATGAGACCGAGATGGGGTCACTGACACATTACATCTTAAAAAAAAAAAAAAAAAACTAGAGTATCTTCAGTTACTTGATTTACAGCACTCAAATCTTCCACAGCATAGATAAAGGACAGGAGAATGGTAGAACGACTCACAGGACTGGTTACTCAGGGCACGAACTGGTTCTTTGGTGGCAAAACTCGCTTTAAGTGTTACCATCTAACTACAGCTTTAAAGATAAAAGTTTACCCCTACTGTACAATGATCAGGACACTTCCTCGCATTCTGTTGTTTACAAGGTCCTTTTGAATGGTTAAAATTATATTATTTTCCCCTTACAGTTTCATACTTCCCAATTTAAACACAATAAGGCACAACTCTGTACTTCACGGTAAACGTGTCAGGTTGAAAATAAACAAATGACGATAAAATGAGGTCCAAATAACTACCTTTTAGAAATATAAATGGCTGTTTTCACAGCTACAGGAAAGGCGTATGTTGTTCAGTAAAATCTTAATAACGGCAGGAGCATCGCTTTTACATTTCTCAAGTGCAGCAGGGTTTTTAAAATCACAGATCTGTTTCAGCATTAGCATGTTAAGTGGAAAGCAGCACTAGTTCATGTGTGAACTTTTCTGCCATTGACAACCTATTACTTTGTGATGGTATTTCACTTACTACCTGAGCATACTATTTTCTTCGTTTTGGGGTTTTATTACCTAGATTGTTATTACTGGTGTGTGTGTACAACATGTACTTGTATGTATATATATATGTAATTATTTTTTAATGATCTCACACCTTCATTACTCTTCTGGTGTTGTCCGAATACGGCCAAGTAACTGTTTCTTCAATAGCTTCGTAGAAGGATAGTCTTAAAATTGCTTGCCTAACTTCACAGAGATACTGCTGTTATTATGGAACCAAAGAAAATCTGCACGTTGATCCCAAAAACATTGCTATAGGAACCTTATTTACAGGATGATTTTTTAAATGGTCTTTTCTTACAGACTCATTAAATCTAAGCCTCATTTAACTACTAGGACATTTTTACAATGGGTTTGGTGACATACTACGATAAATGTCTGTGTAACATCCTTCAACAATAGCCACGACTACAGTCATAACCACAATGTGTATAAACACTGCCTCAGTTTTAACAATGCACTGTCCTGAATAGTAGGAAGTGAAGTAATCCTAAACACATTTTTACTAACCAAACCAGCTTTTTGCTTTCGCGTGTTCTGTTTTTTTTTTTCCTCTCCAATGGTTTCTGTTTTGTTTTGGGGGATTGCTTTGTTTTGTCAGTGGGAAAAATAACATTCCCCCTAAAATTATGAGAATTAAGTGGCTCAACTTTTTAAGTATTACATGATCCCTTTGAAATTTCGGCCTAGGCAGAAAGGTTTCCTGAAATTTGATTCT
This sequence comes from Heteronetta atricapilla, assembly GCA_011075105.1. Classification (NCBI taxonomy): domain Eukaryota; kingdom Metazoa; phylum Chordata; class Aves; order Anseriformes; family Anatidae; genus Heteronetta; species Heteronetta atricapilla. The sequence continues at coordinate 13,092,196 of CM021735.1, forward strand.
TTAGAGATAAAAGGGTTGGCAGCAGGATGAAAGCAGCCCTGCCCTTTTTTCCATGTCAGAGAAATGAATGGAATGGCTTATGAATACATGCAACTCACCCTTTCAGGAGCCACGCTGGTGCCTATTTGTCCTGAAATATCAGTGTTAGGTTACTGTGCAAATCAAAATAATTGTTAGCCAGCATGAACTTGATCCACAGGAACAATGAGGACCAGAACGAGCTTTTGGGAGACTTCACAAACTTTTCAAACTCCAATGTAATGCAAGAAACTAAAAGACATTTCTATAGGAACTGTGGTTTCCAAACATTTTATAAACTGTTACCAATTGTAACTTACTCTGGCTAGGAACAGAGATCAGGAGCAACAGAATTACACTGCAAACTAAAACTGAACAGGCTCAACTGCATTCCTGTTCGTGGTTGGCCTCTGATTTAATTTCACATAAAATGATATCGCAAAGCTGGACATGGTAAACCTACAGTATTTACACTGGAGACTAGGGTCTGACATTCTGTCTAAATGAAATTTCCCAGTTGTCCTAAACACTTTTTATCTTATTTCCATGCTAGCGGTTTGAATTGTCACTACATATTGCCACAGTGACAGATGAGCAAAAGCACAAGAAAGCAACATAGTTGGTTTCTCCAATGAATCATGCCTGATAAATGTGAAAATTCACTTTTGCCCCGGTTTCTTGGTCCACACCCAGGCAGGTATTAATGGCTCCAGAGGCAAGTTCTGCAATGGGACTTCATGCAGACTGAAATATAGATCAGTGGTTAAGAAGGCTTCGGATGTGTTTATGTACACACATTATTAAAAACAGCACTAAAGGCCACACCTTGCAAATATATTTACTTTACTGTATCTTGCTAAGGTTAATGAGGCACTGAGAGCAACAAACTTCCTGTACTCTAAGGCTTGAGCCACGTGGCCATAATGCATATTTTATGTGGATTAACAGACTGAGGCTCAGATGGTATTGATGGAAAAATAAACGTTCTTCAGAAAAAAAATTGCTTACGAGACGAATGCCTCCAACTCGGTGGCTTTTCAGAACCTGCAGAGACTTCCCTCTCAGTGACAGTGGGATAAGGCCATGGCAGCACTGACCAGCGTCCCACCTTTGTCCCACCTTAGCTGAGTGTGTCTACTGACCGCACTGAGTTGTTTCAAGGATGACTTCAAGATCAAACTCTGAACTTGGGTTTCTCATTCCTAGACCTCTCTCTCATAATGAAACCTTCATTAAGCAACCTCTCCGTACAGGCTTGTCCATATCGTAGAGCAGCTAACTGCTAAAAGAAAAATAGATGGGGTTACGTTACCAACGAACACCTAATGTTGCTCTCTTCCAGGTGAGTAATGCTCGCGCTGAACAACACTCCTGTTCACCTCAATGAGATCAAGAGACTTGCCACGCATGGCAATGACTCTTTTTGAGCCATACAAAAAAAAAAAGAGCAGTGAGCATTTATATGCAGCAACCTCCATCTAGAAACATCCAACACCTGTATCAACATGTGTGAAATGCTGGTCTCATTGAAGGCAGTGTTCAACATTTCACCCATGATCTATTTTTCAATAAGTCATCTCTCACTGTTCTGCTCTTTTATATTGCTTTGCTTCTGAGAGCACAGGAGATACGAAAAGGTGCATTTCTATTAGCAACATCCACTTTAAAACTTCACATTTCACCCTCTTTATAAGGCTCTGCTGCTATCCATTCTCTGATACAAGAGGTTTTTCAGCCTTCATCTGCCTTTATCCTCACAAGAAATCATTTCAACTACGGCAATACTCTCTGTGTAAAAAAAAAAAAAAAAAACAACAAAACAACAAAAAAAGACATCAGAGGTCAACATGGACTCTCTTGTAAGCATTAGGAAATGAGCTTTTCAGCCACAGTGGAAGGGCAAAAATAGAGTTCTCCACCACATGTTCAATAAAGTCCCCAGAAGATGGAGATCTGTACAGCTACTTACTTAAGCAAGTGTGGTACCACTGAGGCCCCAAATGAGTTGAATCTTCCATGAGTGAAATTATGAGAGTGAAGCATACAATGTATTAGGAGTGTATTTTCAGAGCTTAATAGTGAACCAGCTAAACCACCAGCACGATATCCTTACCAAGGTAAGTTTATCTCTGCTGTAGCTTTATTTCTTACAATGCATCAGGAACAAATAGGACCTGTTATTGTTATGTAAAGTGAATGCAAGTCTATTAATACTAGAGTTCTTGCCAGCTAAATTTAGCCTTCTGAAAGTCAAACATTTGGTCCAAGCCAGGACTGGGCTCCTTATAGGCAATGGAGAGAGCCAAGCCTCGCGAAGTGCAATTCAGCTTGTCCACAGGCTGATGTTTAAAGCGGTGGGATGGAATGCAGGGGCTGCTTTCTCTCCCCATTAACTAAAAAAGGTAGCTGAGGAGCTGAGCTTATCTTACACTCTCAGCTTTTAAATGCAAAAAAAAAAAAAAAAAAAGAATACCCTCAACAACCCCACTTACTGTACCTTAAGGAACATCATGAATATATGCAACACGACTTCTGCAGAAAATAGTGGTAAGAAAGGTGTTTGTTCACATGAGAGTGCATGTATATATACGGCATATAAAATTTGACACCTAAAAGAAAGAACATATATACACCAACTTCTGGCAATACTGAAAACCCTTCAGCATGTTTCATCTTTCAAAGTGTGCGATGCTTATAAGAAGGCAACTGTGATACTGCTTTTAAGCTATTTTAGTAAAGGCCCTTGACAAGCTTCACATAAAATATTCAGCTTTGATGCTTTCAGGTCCACACAATTTAACTTAAAATGCTCTCTGTCTTCAGCCCACATCCTGGATAGGGTTATTCTAAAGGCGGTGCGTGGATTCTACGCTTTCCCTTACCCTTTCCAGCTCCTTTTCTCAAGTGTGATAGTATTGGACTGCATCACAAACGCAAGCTGAAATCCAAAATGGTTTATTTTTAGAATTACAATTATTTGGTAAGAATTGTAGTGGTTTTTAAGAAAACTGCTGTGAAGGAATTTCACATTTGCTTCAAAGGTATGGTACAGCTGAAAAGCAGAGGGGGCTGTAAGCATCCAGGTTTTGCCTTCTGAACTGATTTTTGACACGAAACTCTGGCTTTGTAGAACTGAGGAGCCAGTGATACTGATTTCAGAGGGAGTAGACTTTCATTATCATCTGCATAACGAGCAGGTATCAGTTCAATATAAATATGACACTTCTGCTGGCATAAAGCAAAAGCCAAACTCTTACAGGCCTGGAGACTTCAATATATTTTTCTAAGCTATTTAGATGCCAAAGCTGGCAACAAGATGGAGATATGGTTGAGCCTGGATGCTGCACTTCGTAATGTAAATCTGCAGTCCTTAATCAGGCAGAAATCCAAGTGCGGCATTTAAATCTTTCTCATCTGTTGTCTGACTAAGATCTTCAGATCAAGCACATGATTTAAAGCCTACTGAGATCAATGGAAAAATCCTACTGGCTTCAATAAGCTTTGGATCAGGCTCAGAGGACCACAGTCAGGAAGTTACATCGGGCCTACAAATGCAAGCAGGCATCTAGTAAGTTTTCCAAAATGCTAATGCAGACACTGAAAACACTTTTATGACTGAGTGCTTTCAGCATAGGTTTTGAAAACAAACAGATTCTCTGTTGAGAATGCCATTTTTTGCCAGCTCAGCACAAAAACTTCTGGTTATCTTAGTTTTCCTCTCAACTTTTCCAGCTTCCTGTCCTGAACTACAGTAATCTCACATTTTCTTTATTCTTTGTTTCGTTGGAAATTGGGCGCCTCTTTTTCTCCCCCCCCCCCCCTTTTTTTTTTTACCCTTTTCCCTCTCTCTCTGTTTGGTACACTTGGGAATTTTCTCCTTGACAACAGAACCTCATGATAAAATAGAGGCTAATAACACTTTTAACTTCTATTCATGTTATGCAAAGATATTTTAACTTCTGTTGAACTCAAGCTATAGGAAATGGTGACTTCAAACTGGACTTGATACATGATATGGTCATTGAGATATTTCCTATAAATATTTTAGATGGTAATTCTATTCTTCCCAAAGAGAAAATGACTTAATTACCAGAGTCTTTTACTTACCCTATTCATGGGAACAGATATACTTTTGTAGCATATTTAAAGATACTAAATTATGAAAACCGGTTCACACAGGGTAACTATCGGAGATAATTATTTGATAGTTCATTACAGTGACTACAGGAGATTTATTTATAAAAAGCGCCATGTGTTATAACGTGGTACCAAAACCACATACTACTACAGAGCCAGAAAAAGCCTCCTTTGGCACCAGCAGACTAAAAATCAGTGCAACTTGGCCATAAAAATACTTGGTTAATAAGCAAACACGTATCTCTCTGTTCTTTGCTGTATTAGTACTGCACAGCCACCACAACCAATTTCCTTGTCCCAAGCCCACCCCAGTCCATAGATACGATTTGCTGTTTTCTGTGTTTTATAATTCACCACTTACCCTTTAAGCATAGGTTTGTTCAACCCCTAACAAGACGGATGTCTTGATTTGATGCTCATTTACAGAGACTGCAACTTCAGCTCTCGCTGAAACCTAAAGTTTCCCCATGGATTTAATTCCAGGTGACTACTGCCAAGGCATTTCATTTTTTCCCTGCTGTTTTTACGCATGCGTGGACTAGGTCTAATCATCTACTGTGCAATTGTTGCAAGACACAGTTTGCTAACAATAATGCTAGAAAAATCTTTGAAATCTAGGAAGGTGCCATCAGAAGGACCAGACCAAATGCTCACTGAAGCCTATGGAAAGATGAAGTCAGCTCCGGATTGCACCTTGTTTACAAAGCACCACCTTCTTGACAGCAAACTGAATTTTACCTGAGGAACTGCAAGTATGTTACGGATCATCTGTACAAGTTCCCTACAGAAAAAAAATGTGAAGAGAGTATCTGAATGCTGAATACATGGTGAGGAAGCAGGAAGATGCTATTCCCACAAGCATTTACGTACAATCTTTTGACACACATTCAGGGGTGCTGTTTGCTACAAATTTTTCAACACAGCCATTAGTGGCATGGGCTCCTCTGCTTACTTTCAGCAACCTGACTGCTTGTATGCAAAACCGAGCACAGAAACCACAATCCATGGATTTCCTGCTGCTGTTTTAATGAATGACCAGACTAATGAGAAAGTTGAGGTTTTGGAACAGAGTATCAACACTAAGCAGTTTTGATACACGTGCCAAGTTTGCTGCCAGTGTTTGCTGAAGTGAAATGAATTCACTTGAAATCTTACCAGTGAGGAAGAGTGGAAGGTGCAATACATAATTGCAATCAAAGGCAGAACATTAAAGCTGTGATACATTAAGTTACCAACCTGGCTGGCCCCCACTGCTTACCGTATCTAGGATAACATCTTTTGCTCCCACCAACATTTACCTCCTTGTCATTGAAAAAGAAAATTTGCTGTGCCAGACCAACTTTTAATGAACTTAGGTGCCATGCCTCCAGAAATGATTAATATTTCTTGAAAGGAAAGTTAAGAATAGCAACAAAATAAAAACCTAGACCATCGTAACTACACTGAAGTTCTTCTTGAACTATACTGCAGTAAGTTTATTCCTCAAACAGTACGATTTGGTTGTAAGGTCAAGTCCTACAAAATTAGGATTAACTAAGATTTTCAGTGCACAATTCAGCATGATGCTTCTGTATGAAATGGCAGTGCTTTTGACAGGTTGGCTGAAAAACACCAAGAGTTTCCATTACAGAAACTAAAAGGGCAACAAGAACAAATGCAAAAGATAACCAGGAATGCTTCCCAGCAGTGCTTGCTTGCTATCAGTCCTGAGGGACCGAACTCATCAGCCCAAGCACCACTTGTCCCCACAAGCTTCTGTGCTCCGTGATATGCACTATGGCTTTCCACAAGTTGCAGCTGTAGAGAAGTTCAACTTCATCTCAGCTTGTTGAGTGCTTTGTGGAATACAGCTAACAAAACTCCAGGAGTACAGAAATACCGCAATGTAGCTTACTGTGTACACAGTTCTGGCTGTGAGAGTGAGATGACTTGTTATTGTTACTTTTTGTTGTTATTCCCACTGTTCATGATGCAAGAATGCTGCTGCCTTCACTTTATCACTTGCAAAAGGCATTCAGTCTCAAACATATATATATATGTATATATATATTTACTTTACTGATTGGTTGATTCCTTGTGCAAAATATTTTAAGTATGTTTCCATAGGAAAGGATATTTTGGAATACAGGCAGGAAAAATATTAAGATTCACAACACTAACTGGTGGCAGGGAGACAAACTTCTATTTCTGATTTAATTAATATGGATTTTTATTCTGATTTTTTACGTAATGAATTCTAGTTTATATTAAATACATTATTACTGTTTTGGACAGCTAATTATTTTTAACATTTACCCTCAATCTGTGACTATCTACATGAAATCTACACTTCCAACAATACATTAAAATCATTATTAACTTAGAAAGTAAGCATTGTTTAATTGCCTCTAATGTTAAAAGGCAAACCACTGAACTGGCAGAAGTCCCCAAATAAGCTCTTAGAGGCACAGTTTGCTGAGAAAGGTTTTCATAGGATTAGTCTCTGCTTTTGGAGCAAAGAGAATTATTTTTAATTTTAGCCTATACAAGTAGTTCATATTAACATTTAATTAAAATGAAAAAATAGACTGGGAATTGGAAAAGCAAAGGTGCCACCTGCAATTTATGAATAAAAACTAAGAATGGAAGACTATGTCCGTTATCTCTGCAATCTTGAAAGACTAGCTTGACCAGGAACAATAGCTCAGTTTAGAAACTGAGACAGAAGTAATACTTTGTCTAATGAGACAAAAAAACTGCTGAAATGAACTTACTTTAGGTATTTAACAGTTGTAAGGTAGATTTATTCAAGCAAAAGAATTTAAACGTTGTGTTTATTCATAAATTAATTCTAATTCGCATCCAAAGACTGCTTGAAGTAATGACAAAAAAAAAGTTTTAAAAGCCTAATTTATCAGAAAAATGTAAAATGCATAGACTAAAATGTAAGAAATAAAATAAAAAACAGGGACTAACATATAGCAAGATATGCTGTTGTTTAAATAAGAATAAGCAGCAAGCAGCATAACACCCGATGTTACCACTAAAGAAATACTGATAATCAGCAAAACTCTAACTTTCTTCAGAGAAAAAATCACCCATACTTTAAATAGCACACAAGCAAAACCCGATTAAGGCTAATTAGAAATATCACCTCAGCTTAACCCAAGCCGTTCTGGAAAACAAAATTAAGCACTCTCTTTTCCAAGCAGGTAACTTGGCAAATGGCAGTGCTGAGTTTGCCTCTGCTCCCGAGGCCTTTCCGTAAGTCCCACCGCCTAATCTTTCGTCAGCTCCCTTACGGTGCCATCCACTGCCTTGCTGCCCGCAGCATGCCCTCCTTCTGCACCTTGCTGCTGTTTATCCACCTTATCAGCTCAGGAAGAAATTTCGGCAAAACTCTTCCCCTGGTCACCGATATCTCTGGGAACCGAATCCATTAAGATATTTCTGCCCCCTCCTCGTGCTATTTTAACTGGCTGTTGTACAGGAAGGAACTGATAAAAATAGGCTTACAATGCCCTTACAGATGAACTAGCAGGAGGCTTGATTGTGATTGATGCCTGAATAAATATACAATAACAGGCCCTACATTTCAACACAGCTTTTGATAGAAGGTATGGAGCAGTGTCGGTTTTCACTGCCTGGCTAGCAGCTTTCTTTTCTCAAATACCTGGGAAGTGCCTTTCAGAGCAGACTGACTCTTCTACTTGGATTTGAAATACAGAGTGGGAGGTGGTATTAGGAGGCAGGAACGAATATTCATAGGAGCTGGGAATTACAAAGGTGTGTTTCTTCCCACAGGTGCTTATGTGTGACCCCCAGGTCTGGAAGGCCTAAATCCCTCTGAAGCCCAAACCCCTCCACACGTCCTCAGAGCCAAGGCGGGTCCATGGGAAAAACAAGCAGCATCCAGAGAGCTGTGTGCCAAACGAGCAGCTCAGGCTTGGAGCTGGAGCTGGGCAGTGGAGGGCTGGGACTGCTGCAGGTTTCGGCAACTCAGGAGCTCCCTGGGAGAAGTTCTCAGCAGGCATTTGGGTACAGGCTTTGCTCCGGGGAATTAAAACAGGCAGCTTCTTGCTTTTCTCCCAGTGGCTCCAGATGGGGTCGGCTACAAGAGGAAGGGATGAGCTCCTCGCGAGGGCAGCCCACGTCCTCGCTGTACCTCACCAGTGATGGATGCAGGCCCCTGCCCAGCATGGTGGCCACATCGTCGGCAGGAAGGGCACTGTGGAGATCCATCAAGAAGACGAGCCCAGCCTCTTGCTGCTGGTTTGGACAGCGGGGACACCGTGTTTCAGCAGAGTTCCCAACAGCTTTCACTCACCCCACTGCACCGCAGTACAGATCGAAGAATGAAAGACTATAGCCAGGCTTTCTTAATCAACTAGTTAGTGCCGAGTGATGCATTTACCAGCCCAAACAAAAACGTCAGGAAGCAAACTCGGTGCCCAGTTTTTATTAACCTTCCTCTTTTTGCAGAAGAGGGCTTCAAGTGTCCTGAAAGGACACATTATCAGCTCCCACTCCAATTACCACCACTATCTACACCACTTCAACAGTATCTCTGATATGTCCTTTCTTATCCTGCAAAAATATAGACACCTACTTCGCTTTCCAGTGGCACGATCCAGCAAGTACTTAAGCAAGTACACAAACTTCAAGCAGGCAAATAGGCCCACTGGATTCTTTGAAATCACTCATGAAAGTAAGCTTGAATCTGTTCAGTACCTTCCCGGATCACCTTGCTAAAAATACCTAATAGTAATAGTTCGTGTATTGGAAAAACTGCCCAAACAGCAAGCAGAGAGGTGCACATCTAAATTATCACGAGCCTCATGCTGCAGATAAAGAAATGAAGGCAACGTAACAAGTTACTTCCTGCTCCTCGCGCAGCCAGGCAGTGGCAGAGCTGGGACTCCCACTCCGTTTCCTTCCCCATATGCTCAGTCCTTCTGGCATAAAGTGGCTCTTTAGCTGCAAGCATGGTTAGCATACATAGCAGCTGCCTGCCAGTCTGCAGTGCTACGAACAAAATGGAAAAAGATTGGTTCCACCAATTATTTTACAACAATTAATATAGATCAATGTGATACGTATGTGTGTTCTTTTAAATGGAGGCTAACTGTGCTACCTAGTAATTTCAAAGACAGGCATCTCTGACGTGCACATGTTGCGGTGGTTTTCTGTGGGGTTGCAGCAGCAGCACTGCCAAAAACCACCCCTCAGTTAGTGGCAGGGATGGGCTTGACTACAGGCTTGAGGCATGAACTTACAGCTCTAGCTCCAAAAGCTTGCCTCGGAAGTACTGTAATTCAACCCGGCACAAACCCCTGTGCTCAGCTAAGGAGCACCAAACACGTTGTCCCCTGGACAACTCCGTGGTTCCCAGCACTGCAGGAAACGCTCGTTCCTGCGACCGCCTTTCACAATTCCTGCCACCTTTCTAGAGCGCCCGCTCTCCTCTAGGCCAGCAACCTGTGACCCAGCTGTTCACCTCCCAAACTAACTGATGCCTTTACCGAATCTCCCTGCTATCCGCTTATCTTTCTGAAAACTGTCTGAATTAAAATTATTTCGCTGCAGCTGACCTAGGTGCAATTGGCTTTCAGACACAGGCATAAGAGCAAATCACGTGGATTTCTGACGAGAGGGTACGGTAACTTCCTAATGGATTTCTCCTCCAGCATTCAACTGACTAAAAACGTCAGCCAAACAACGCTGTTTAAAAATATATCATGTCCTATTCCAAATGCCTGCTTTATTCACGAAGCACGTTAGTTTAAATGAAACACCCTTAGAGTACAAACGTGGACACCAGACCTGCCACTCTACTTCTTGCTCTTCATTATCAGCAGATCTTACTGAAGCACTGCCTCTTTTGGGAACCATAGCTCAACACAACAGTAAATCCCACTTTAGGGTACCCGCTACTAAACCAAAACTAGCTCAAAACCCCAAACTCCAGAACAAAGCACTGCAGCAACAAGCTGCAAAGCATTCACCCAGTTCAAGACGCTGAACACACCCAAAGGAGTAGCAAAGGAGTAGCGAAGGAGTAGCTCTGTCCTGCGGCAGTCAGCGCAGACTCCCTGTTTCGTACTCTGGGTGCTGAGTCAGAAGTGTCTCTAACTTGGACGAAGCCTGCATGAAGGGGTAGTACGGCAGATCTCAGACCCAGCATTACCAGTTGCGGAACTGGGGCTGAGATCACGCTGTGCCCCAGCCCCCCTTCCCCCGTTTCACTGGGATTTAAATGCTTGCAGGGTGACATCAAAACCCCCGTGTCTGAGGCCATTTAATACAGCACCTTCCTGCTTAGTGTCACGGGAGAAGTCGCTCCCTTCAGCAGGGAGAAGTAACAACCCCTGGCTCAGGGACTTTGGTGATTTATGAGCAACACGCACGATGAGTGCGATTTCTTTGTTTAGACTGCGCTGCTCCCCAGCCCTTACCAACCAGAACGTAACAACAAGTGCTCTGGTTTTATGTTACCATAGTTCTGGATTAGCACAGTCGTAAATCAGGGCTGTGACCCATATTTTAATACCTTTTCTTCTCCCAGTTATTATGATTCAGTTATGATTTGAACAGCATGCCATTTCAACCAAGCTGTGACAAATACACTCTCCACACTGCACTTTATAATGTAAAAATCAATTTTTGCACTGAGCTTGTAAAATAAAGCCTAACACACATAAAAGAAACTGAACTTTCCCAACATTGTTTTTATTCAACTGCTGATAACACAACTTGCTGTTCAGGTTCATGTAGATGCACACAATGTAAATGTAAGAAAAAATCATAAAGCAAAAGATTATTCCTGTTGCAATTTAGAATTTGAATGGAATATAAATTTAGTGGACTGCTAACCAAGCGATTCCCCCGACCCGCAGAACAAGAAAGCGCTTATGTCCATATGAAACTTACGCAAGTACGTAAACCTTACAGGTTTCACAAGGATAAAAGCGTGCACTGAGAATTAAGTGGGGAGTTTACTGTTGCTTTTTCAAACAGAAGAATGAAAATTCCAATTAAGATACCTGTAATTACAAAGTAACAAAGCTCCGACCACAATGACTGCTGACAAACAAAAGGTAGTTCAAACCTCTACATATTAGTGGAGAAATTCTATCTACAGTACTACTACGGTATTGTAAAAAATTTAATTCCATTATAATAAAATGTAACAATAATCTGGTAGATCGTATCATCCTTGACTTTAGCAAAATGCAATACAGTCTTTTTAAAAAGCCCTCAAATTGGCTTGCCTGGTAGGAATACCACTCGGAGGAACAGTGGCTAAAGGGCTATAAACAAATAGATGGCAGCAGCACCAGGGAGGTGCTAGTGGATTGCTACAGGGACTGCTATTAGGATCACTTTTATTTAACATCTTTATTAATGATCTGGAAGAACGGGTAAACAGCACGTTAATTAAATTCACAGATTTCAATACAGTGAGAGGTGTTATAAACATGACAGTGGGGAAAGAAATTATGCAAAAGGAGGTTAGAAACGCAGAAGTAAGAAAGCGGGATCCCTTCTGAAAAAATGCAGGCTAATGCATTGGAGAAGAATTTTAAAATGTAAATAATCAGCGAGAGGAAGAAACCTGAAAACCGTTAAGCTAAAACAAAAGACCTAAGGGCAGCACTTGACAGCGCATTATGCATGAGCTCGCAACATGAACGGGGAAAAAGAATAAAATGATGCAGGCTACACACACGGATGTATCACAAGACATCAAAGAGACAATGCGGTGCAAGTCCAGGCTTCCTGCAGAAGCAATAAACATACAGTTGCCATACTAAATCAGTATTTCAACTAGCCAAGTGTCTCCACTCAACATCCATTATGTTAGTGACATACATGCAAAACACCGGATTTTTGCTTCTCAGCCTCTTGTGAAGATTTAAATAAAAATAATATCTGGGAAATATATACTATATATATATAAATTAAAGCAACAACAACAGCAAAAACCACTGAAATTAAGAAAGAGCAAAGAAATTGCAAAAGAGATAAACCTGGAAGGATTACAGAGACTGAACACATAATACAATTGAGACAGGAGCTGAAAGGCACAGGAATATATACATCAGGAAAGGAAAAGAAACCTTTAGGCTCATCAAATATGGTACAACTTGGATTTTTTAAAGAAATTAAATGAATATAGGAAGACTGTAAATGGAGTATCAATTCCCATTAGTAACACCTACCAAACTAAGGAACAATTTTGAAAGGAGTTGACTAAAACACCTTTTCTTTATTCATCAAAATTGAGCAAAACATGCAAAAATACAGCGCAGGAGACAAGCCCGCAATGGCAGAATGACTTAATAGGTCCTCTCCATCTCTAACTTCAATGATTCCATAAGAGACAATAAGCAGAGAGACAACCCTCTGCAAAATTAAATCACTGGGAATCAACCAGAGAATGAAAATTAAATCACAGTAAAGTATTTTCTTCTTTGTAAGCATTAGCATTAATCACATGCAAAAGTAAAATATTAGTTAATTTGATTCTCTGTGCCTTCCAGACTCCAGTCGAAATGAATCAATGCAGGAAGAGAGGTTTCTCTGATAACTGGGAAATGATAAGGGAAAAAAAAAAAATCTGTAGAAAGAAATGGTGAAAATGAAATGGCCAAAAGGGGATTATAGAAAACCGTACTATGGGCTCTATTTCTTCTGAATCCCTAGTAAGAATAAGATAGGTGATACTTCACAATGGGGGCTTTTAGAGAGCCTTACCCAAGATGGCTAGAATTAGAAAGAAAAACACCTTCCACAGTATAAAGTATTACTAATTTGTTTGTTTAAATGACTGTTATCACTACCCTGCAAGCCTGTGAAAAATGGCTGTATTATATGGCACCTTCAAACGGTTAGCCCGCTGTAATGCTGCAGGTCTGCCACAGGGAACAGAGCAAGGTAACCTCGAACCCCAGCAGCCCCTCCGCAACCCACGCAAGAAAACAAGCAACGGGTGAGCTGGATTTGCAAAGCACGATACATTTGGGGACCCGTTTGCCTTAATTGCTGTGAAACAGGTTACTGGGGTGCACATAAGCCGCTCGCGCAGCTATTCATGTCAGGATCATGTCAGCGATAAGACACAACGGAAAGAATTACATCTGCACAGTGTCAGAGCAGGGAGGGAGGCAGAACGCTGGCATTTAATGCTGTTCGTTAGGCCACGAAAGGTCAAACTGGACAAAACATAGCCTAATGAAGCAGTTTGTATCGGGGGGGTGAGGCAGCACAAAGCCTTTTAAATTAGCAGTTAAACCACGGCATGAAGCGATAATGGAGCTGGGTCTTATCACAGCCGACACAAATTCAGATACGTACTTCACTGGAAGTTGAGACTGGTCCAGTTTTGCAAAGGGTGGTGATTTAAGCTCGCATGCTAGTGAAACTGAGGCATGTGCTGTGGAAATAACAATAAAAAAAGGACACGCATACAGTGAGAGAACAGCACCGCAGTCCAGACAAACCCTACTGCCTCCCTGCCAATTTCTTCTCCAGCCAACGACCCAGTCTCTTTAGTTCAGTGACAGACATTCTCGATCTGACATGAAAATATGTAATAAACGCGATGGAAACTTAAAAAAAAAATCAAACCAAAGGGACCATATAGAAAAAATCACCAGGGGTCTGTTTTGTTTCTTCCAATACATTTTGAAAATAGATACTTTCCTCCTACAGAGAGGAAATAGTATATTTAATTGGAATCATAAATCATTAAGCTTTTATAGTTAGTAATATCTTATATAATGAAACTAGTTTCTCACCACATATACCGTTTATTGTTCAAATTTCACAGTAAGTTCTAATAATGGAAGTGTTACAGATCAGTTCAACTTGCAGGCTTTTTTTTCCATTTATATTCCATCAGTTCCTTGGTGTTTTGTTTTTTCTTTTTTTCTGTGCGGGTTTTGGTTTTTATTTTTTATTCTTTTTCTTTAAAAAAAAATAAATATCAGCATAAATCTGTCTGGCCTTCTATGTACTCCAGAAAAACACATGCTATTTTAAATGACTCTGAATATTAGGGGGCTAGAAGTATCTTTAATACTCTATAAATGGAGTTATAAACATAGCCTTCCTTCTGTAATCACAGCTTAAATTCCAGTTCTCACCTTTAAAGCTGCGAGGTTCTTCTCATTCAGGAGGCACCTAGCAAGCACTTATGCTGTGCCACGCTCTTTCCTGCAGCTGCTGCTCACCTCTCTAGCAACGCGCAGCCACAAATGTCACCAACTTGAGCAATTTTCTATAGGACTGCAATTATTTTCCTCTTTCTATTTTCCCCATCCCACAGCAACACAATCAAGATGTAAAAACAAAGAAAGTGCAACAGACACATCGCTGATTTCACTGCCGTTTCAGACGAGCTCTGCGCTGTGGACTGACGAGGAAAGCACATTAAGTATTTGCAACAGAACATCCAAGCAGACCTGTTTTGCAGCCTGATTAATAGAAACAACCTCTAAGGACTAATCACAAGTCGAGCCCTGTTTTGTAGATTAATAGAACAAAGGCACGAGAGAATAGGGAAGGTTATAGGACTGGAATGTAAATAAGAAAAGGTGTACACTCTGGGCAGTTCGGCTGCTAGTAATTATCAGCTAACAGCACATCCTTACCATGAGGTCTCACTCTTCTGTTCTAAAGCAGCTCACGTCCAGATGGACAACCTGCCTACGCATCTCTGAACGTCTTACCTCTATTTTAACTCCAAACTTTATGAAATCAAAGCAAAACCTTTCTCCGAAGCAGAGCCTATTTTCTTCTCCCTTCAATTGCTGTGGAGATGAGGTGATTATAAAGCTTGCAGGAAGTACACTTTTCAGTTATAAATACACAGCTCAGCAAATCCCACATGGGCATACAGTGAGTGACTGAGACTCAAGCGCTGCTGCCACTGCAACGTGGCAGCAGATGCTCAGACGCTGCAAGGAGGCGTGTGGCTCCTGCTGCGCCATTCTGGCCAGCAGATTTTGCTGGCCCTGGGCAGGATTCCACCTCGTGAAGGAAATGAACTCGGAGAGAAGTCCTACAAACAAACCCATCTGAAAGGAGATGCGAGATAAACTAATTCTACTGTAAAACAAGAGTTAGAAGTTATGCATGAGCCGTGTGCTGTGGCTGCATAAATACCCTACAGAAAATGCTGGAAAAGACTTTCACGCCTCTGAGGAAAACAGTTTCTCTGCTTTTCAAAGTATTCTATTTGATTGGCTAAGATAAAATTTAGTGATATTGGGCAACACCAAATGCCTGCTTCAGAGCTCCAGGTACCACTAGCACTGTAAACTTCATGAAACATGTGGAAGCTGCTGCCCAAAACCCTGAATGACCCAAGTCCTTTTAACTTCAGAGAGGACAGATTTCACCCTAATGTTTGAAAGTATCTCTTCATATACAGAAAGATTAAACAATGTACTGAACTCCACTAGAGTGATTCTTACTTATTTCCACATTTTCTAGGCCTTCCCAAAAGTTCAACCTCTTCCCAACAGCTATACGCACACGAACACAAGCAGTATCATTCTTGAACCTTTTAAATCCAGGAGTTAATTTAAAAGGTTCTTCAGGTCAGGCAGTGGGTGACATTCTTCCTTAAAGTGGCACTTTCTACATTTCTCAGCACATACAAAACCCAAGTTTTATTCACAAGCAGAAGAAGGAGACAAACCTTTTAAGAACTGGGAAAAAAAAATCAGATGCACAGAGTCCCAGATGACGGTGTATGGGGGCATTCCAGATTATAAAGGGAAACACTTCGGGACTGCAGCTTTCAGGTTCGTGCTCAGTTTGCCTTTTTCCTACGTTTTCCTGCTCTGCAGAATATGGAAGTGCCCTAAGCAGCCCAGATGGAACACCAAGAGAGGTGTTAAAGAGAACACCTTTCTTGTGGTTTCTTTTTATTACATTCCCAGTTTGGGAAACAAGATGCATTAAAATCTGTGCCAAGAAAAGGAGACTGAAAGATTCCTCCTTCCTTCTTACATAAAGCTTTTTTACATGAAGTTTGAGGCAGTACACAGTCCCTAAGTATATTCGCAGGGTACCAACTTACAAGCATTTCTCACCAGGGCAACAACACAGTTAGCAGCTCCAAATACCAGCCTTGGTCAGTAAGATACACGGATTTATGTGTACAGAAATGAGGAGGCTTTCTGAGGAACTGGACCACACAGCTTTCTGTCAGTCCTACCCATCCAGAAAATGTGGCTGAAACACCAAAATGGAAGGCTCTCCAGAAGCAGAGGATAGACAAGTTGCCTACACAGATACAATACTCAAGTACTCAGAATGTTACTTGCCAAATAAAGGGCAAAGGACATGATAACACGCTTGTCAGATGATTTCAGATCACTACTAGCTCATTTTCGAGGAAGCATGATTTCCTTTGACAACACAGATGCAGGCACAAGGTTCCCGAACACGACATGCAGATCAGTAAGTATGTCAGGCCACCAGCCAAGCACATACATAAAAGGTTGCAGGTTTGGTTACAGAGATGGCTTTACCCAAAATGCTAGAAGAGGAGGAAAAAAGACAGAGTTACTAGCTGCTAACTCCCATTGCTTTTCAGCTCCCAGGCTGTAAACGGTGCTCCTGTTTGTGCGTGGTTACAGCATGCAAAGTAGCTTATCCTTGTGGCTGTACTGACACATGACGCAGAGGAAAGGCAGACAACACAACCCCTGCTAACCCAGAGCTGACTGAGGAGGCAGCAAGCACCGCAGCTCGCGAGGCCTCCTGTAGATGCACAGGGAAGTACACTACCCAGCCACTTCCATCGAGGCACGGTGACACGGGTGATACGCTGTTGTCGCCTTCCTGCTTGTAAACACCACTTAAGCCTCCTTTTCCAAGTGCACATACACAAACAGTTCTCAGCCATACAGAGACTTGAATGCTTAACTAGTAGAGTCCGAAATGCCAGCAACTCCCCTACCTCAGATATACACAAACCAAAAAATCGACAAGCACCTAAACATTTTAGAGGTGATAAATACCCAGTGGTCTCATTGATTTTCAACTAAATCCATGAGTCTTGACCACTTGTGATTAGATGCCAAATCTATTCTACTGAAAGGATTCTCATGAAAATCTGATGAATGGAGTTGTCTCTCCTGACCTTTACATCCACGCTCAGATTCACAATCAGCGCTCTCTTATTTGGAGTGCTCGTGCAATTTCTGCTTTATTTCATAGCCTCTGTGAATTCCATTAAGTATTTTAAACTGGTTAAAGTTAGCATTCTGATCAATAAGTATTAGATAAATATGACCCAAATCATCTTCAAGATAGTCATGAGAAATCTTACCCTTCATTGGGAGCTAACAAAATCCACTCACTCGGTACATTACTTATTTTTATTAAATCCATAGCACTATTTTTCAAACTTAGTTTCTCTTCTATTTCATTTTATCACTATCACATCATGTGAGTCTCATCATCACCTCCATATGAAGCAACGTAAATTCTTCTACACGCTTGCCTCATATTTCTCCAGAACGGAAGAACTGTGAAGCAAAGCACCTGGAGAGTACACTTAACCATTTCACACACCTGATCCCTCCTTGAGACAGTACACAGGGCAATGCAGGACAAGACCTACAAACCTTCTGTCCACCTCTCAAACTTATTAATTTCAAATAATCTTTAAAACACACTTGAATGTGTCCTATATATTTCCAATTACAACTTAATTCAGCAACTTTCCTAATTTTTATTTACATCTATAATTACAATTTCATATAATTATTTAACCAATTATATTCATTTTTGTATATAAATTGGTTAAATAATGATAAATATCCATATTTAACCACTGACTACATATTTAACTGAAGTTTATTACTGATCTCACCTCGTCAGTGCAACTAGCCACATCCCAGATGTGGCACATCTCGGTGCCCTGTTCAAGCAGGGTGTTTCGGCTCCATTTTTGCAGTATGGGTACCAACCTTCCACTGAAGGTATTGACCCATGGATGTCTAACTTGGGGCCACAACTCCTGACTTAGGAAGGATTCACTCATCCAGTGCTTTTAACGCAGCAGCATTACTGACTAAACTCCCCATCAAAAGCTGTTTGGATCTAAATATCCTGCAGAAAATACACATACTCCCATGCACGTCCGGCTCGATGGGCCTCCCTCTTCCAGTGATACAGTCCCCGTGTAGCTGGCCTCCCCTGCAACAAGGTCTCGGTCTCCTACTTCGCTCCTTGCTGGGGTCCTGGTTTCTCAGGCTCACCAGCTCACTGCCCCAAGACCTCTGTCAGCCTCTCTGCCTCTCACTCAAAGCACCCTGCTGCTCCCTGCTTCTTCGTGTTTAGGGTATACCACACAGGGCCAACGAAGGCAAGGAAGTAATGGGACCTGAAGCACACCATCCAGTGTGGAAAACGGGATGTAAAATCTGGTCTGACGTAATCCAGACACAGCCCGAGGCACTCTGTTACTTTTCCCGTCTCCTATTGAGAAGGTGGCTGTCCGCAAGTACGATAAACTTTCAGTTCACCTTAACAGGTCAGTATTTTCAATCTTATCTGTCTTCCCCTCTGCACTTGAGCACCACAGAGGTATGGCACACATACAGGAAGAAAATAGAAATGTAAAAGTCATGAGGTGCGCAGAAGCCACACAGAAGAATTTATTTAAGTAATCATCAACATATGGTCCTGAGCCTCCCCTCACCAGGAACAGAGTAACTACACATTAGGGTTAACTCTCCCCTTCCCACCTCTTTCCCCAGCTCCCATTCTTTAGAGTTTCTCCTCTCATGGTGAAGCCCGTAGAAGCTAAGTTGAAAAATTCTGGACTTGGGTAATATTCCCTCTCTTCCTAACTCCTTGCTGGGTGTGAATGGCTTCAGCCTCCACAGTGTACACAAATGTCACTTGTTCCTTAACAGTTGGCAAATGACACAAACAAAAACACACACACATACACACACACACCACTTGTAGATTTTGTATGCATTGTATGCACAACTTCTACATCAGAATTACCTTGCTGTTGAGCAAACCTTATTTTAATCTATGAATAGGAGGCTGCCAGAATTAAGTAACCCCTGAGCAGCACGGGTAATGCTCATTGTGGCTCTGCTTTTTTGTGTAGCACCTACTTCACTCCAGGAAAATGGTACAGGAATTAGAGGCATACAGCACATTATTACCTCGATCATTTGTTTGGTAGTGCTCTGAAGGAGTTCAAATCCCTGCTTCCACGCTAGGAAAAACACCAATGAGTTAGGAGAACCACCATTTTTGCCTGTTTAACTGCCTAGACTTCCACCCACAAACCGATGCCGTTCGTGTGTACTAGTAAATTGGTGTAGAAGTCGAGCCTGAATGTAAAGTTGAGACTTTATGACTTGTCCCAGTGATAGGACGCAGAGCTTTCCAAAAGAGTTCGCTAGGACAGGATAGCACTGTAGTATTAAAAATCACTTACGAGATAATATATTTCAAGCTACAAAGATTCCATTATTTCTTTAAAGAAAAAGACTTTTAAAAGCAAACAGAAAAAAAAATAACTTAGAGTAAATCTGATATCAAGCAGACTGAAGAAAAATCAGCGACTTTCCCAACAAGGCAAAAAATGTAAACAAACCGCTGCAATCCTGGACCTGGGGGAACACATTCTTCGAACTTAAAATGAGAGGCTTGAAGGACAAATGCCAAGAGAAACGAAACAGAAGCCCGCACCTTAAACACAAGCATGCTACAGTGGGGGCGTGCTTGTTTAACACACAGGCAGAGGACCGGAGGACTTCAGGTTTTGCCAATATTTTGCGCGCTTGCTGACTTCTCCTGAATAAATGCTGGAACTCCTACAAAAACTGGTACATCACCCATTTTCTTTTCCAGTCTCCTCCTGGTTCCCTCGCTGCTAAATAGCAATGAAGAACTTTATTGCTGAGTAGTCCAATTTCTATTCCTCCTTTTTTTAGGCACAAGTTAATTGCCAGCTAAGATTATGAAATAAAAGAAATGAGATCCATTCTAACCCACCAGTGTATCTGAATCCTATCATGTGAGTTGCCAATTGGTTTTCCAGTCCTCACACTCAATATCTGCTGTTAATTTGCTTGCTATTTCAAGAACTTGAAGACTGTCAGCAAAATCCATGATGCATTACGAAACTTATAATTGAAAAGAAAAAACAACATCTGATGCTTTTCTGACAGGATAAATACAAAGTCTGAAAACACTGATCAGAAGAAGGGAGACGAACCAACTTAGAGACACTCGGATTAAAATATAATTGCAAATGAATCAGAGAAAGGAACAGTTATAGAAGTAAGTTCAAACTTACACAAAATCTTTTGATGAAACCCACAAAATTTACAGTGCGATAAAAAGGAAAAAAATCTCAAAAAAAAATATTGTTATAGCAGATGACTGAACTTCTCTACACCTTCTTAAGGTTGCATTATCTATGCCAATTAAAATTTTGCTTCTGAAAAAGAAGTTAAGGCACTTCCTCTAGAGTTACTAAAAAAAAAACTTGAAAGCCTTGGCTTCTCAGAGGTGAATGATAGTGAGCCGTTTGTTCTTGACCTCTGGATCACCCTACAGATCAAATTCTTGGACACAGGAAAAACCCACCAGTATTCATTAAAAGCAACTGGGAGGCCAGCTTTGTGCTACTGCTCTTGAGACCTGAGCAAGCTACAACCTGACAAATGTGCAGGATATTGCTGAACAATGCTGCTGTTCCTGACAGAGGAGAAGAGCTTTATTCCCAGCTTCATTCAGGATGAAGTGATTTTAATCACAATGATGCAAATCACAGATTTTGAGTCATTATTTAAATAATCAATTTTAATCTTTCACATTTGCACTTCTCAGTTATTTCCAAACAGTTGATTCAATTAACCATTAAAATACATTGATTTATATAAAATTAGATTTTATATTAAACATTTTCACTCCTTGAAATAATTCCTCTCTCTCTATAGAGATTTAAACAAATATATACACTGAAAGTCTTTGGTCTTCAGTTTTGTTTTTCATTCTGCTAGATACGGGTGGAATTTGCCCATGTATTTTAGTAGCTAAAAAATAACGTACATGATTGCTTTGTGAGATTACTTTAAACTTATGACTGGTGACATTTTTGTGAAATTTTATGGAGAAAATGATTTAAAATCCATAAATAAACCCATCATCTCATTATTCATGAAATTATGTACCGTAAATTTCTGAGCACATAAAATGAAGTTCATCAGAACACTTTCAACTTTTTCCTTTTAAATAAACCAAAAGAAGCTAGCTGTAGAGCAGAACAAAATAAAACAGAAAATATTCTCCCTGAACAATTGTTCCTGTCAAAACGTGGTTTAAACAAATTCTGGCTCCAGTTAACTGCAGCTCTCCAGTGGTTTGAACGCTTTTAGAGCTTCATCCGAAAATAGAATATTTGTATTCAAATGTCAATAGCATGCTACAGAAAGCTCACTCCTCAACATGGATGAACAATTTCAAATAATATTTGAACACACATAAAGTACACTTAAATTGAAATAAAACTTACATTAATTCACTTGCACATCTTCAGTACCTCAAGGTCCAGTAAAAACAAATGGTCTCTCCCTACCCTTTTAAAGACACGCTGGTACGTAAATGAGTTATGCTTATACGTGAAAGACAGGGAGTCTTAGGATTTAGAAATTCATACATCCATTACTGTTTGCATTTTTGTCTCACTCAATAACTAGCCTTAATCTCAAATATCCAAAGGAGGAAATGTTTCTATTGGAGTCCTGTAGAGTTGACTACCTAAAGTATAAACTATTTATCATTTTTCCACCAAACAAGTCAGATTCGTAGGGCAAAGTCAGAAGAAACAGATATTTTTCTTTTCTTTTCTTTTCGTAGGGCAAAGTCAGAAGAAACAGAAGAAAAAAATATTTTTGTTGATTGTTATCTCTAGACAATATGGAAAATCTTCTGCCAATTTATCCCTTCAAGGTACATCAAAGAATCCCCTACTCAAGGTGTGAAAACATCAGTTAGATCTTCCTCTGAAAGTGAGCAGAGCCCGGAGCATGACTCATGTCCCACCCTCGCGCTTTTTCTCTTCTAGGGGCCGTTGCTGTGTTTTCAACTTCCCTCCAGCTAATGCCATTTAATACTCTCAGAACCATCAGGCTAAATTCAAATTTTCTGCTCCTTAGAGGCTGTTGATATGCACCACCGCACATTCCAATTGCAAATACACATGAATGCTCCCGTGTATTGTAAGTTATTTTCTACATACAAATTCTTCTAAATTGTAAGTTAGCAGGCACTACTTGAATTCTCTTAGGTCTTTAGAAAGCTTTCAGATGCACCATGAGCAATAACATGTAATGAATATGGACTGATATTTCTTTTCTGTAGTTACACTGGGTTGGCAATTTACATTTTCTAAATAGATAGATGACTTATAGCCAGTTTTCCCAGTCTTCTGGCAATTACTTCTTAGAAACCTCTGACAGGCTGAAGCCTCCAGAATCACAGCTGTTATTCTTGGTTTGATCCCCCTTTTTAAATTAAAACCAGTAGCTTTATCAGCAAATGGGATTTTTTTTTCCCTCTGGAAATACAAAAATGCACATAAATTGAACATGCCAACTTATCTCATTTTAGGGTTGGAGCATCTTCTGGGTTAATGACCACTGTTCCACATCTGTGACAGAACTAATTGGGGTAAGGAGGCCATAAATACACACAAAACCCCCACAAATTCTCTTCCTTTGGGGTAATCTGAAGATTTATTCTAGTAGAGTGAGATGTGATTGGAAGGGAAGGAAAAAAAAAACAAGAGCAGCCAAACACTTGTCTGATTATTCTTAGTTTCCAGGCACAGGTCAGATTTGGAACAGATTTTTCCAGTATCTAATGCGACTTTTTCTCCCTCCTGAGGACCAAGTAAAATACTGGACACCGGCTTAATATTCATCTTGTCAGGGGTGCACCAGCAGTGGTGGTGGGAACCACACAAATCAGGAGAAATGAAGATACTTATCCCTGTCCTCCAAACCTGGATTACGTTTACTGACCTAAAAAGCTGTACTTAGAATGATAACCTCAACTCCATTTCTCATCACCACTTGCTTGAAAACATGCTTTGACAGCAGTTTGTCACAGCTGAACACAAATGAAACATCTTTCACAAGAGAGCAGAAGTCTGCATTTGGTTGGAGCTCAGCTTGCCTTTTCAGCAATCTACCTTAATCTCCCATTGATCATTAATTGGAGAAATGCAGTTATCAATCAACAGATTATAAGGATGAATAATCAAGATTTGTCTTCCATAACAAGGTCACAATATATATGCCACTCATGGTTAAAATCAACTCTGATGGCTTGTCCCTTGGAATTTCAGAAGAAACATTCTGAATTCACACGCATACCAGTGAAACGAAGGACTCCTAGGCACAGCTGGATGAGAAGGATAACATCACCATTACGAATTCTGGAAACCACGGAGGGCGGGGAGGGGGAAACACCACTACATTTTGCCAGTATATATAAATAATAATTTGTCCCAATAAATTTTGAAAAGATGCCTACACTGAATCATTGGGTGCCTGCAGAATGCAAGCCCTCTGTCTCAAACATACATATGAAAGAAGCTGAACAAAATCTTGATCTTAGCAGGTAACCTTCCAGCTCACACAGCTATTCACAAATCTACCATACACCAGCAGGACTTTTATGGGCCCTGCTTTCTTCTGTGTGTTATATACTATTATACTGAAAAAGAACTTTTTTATTTTTATTTTTTTTTACTTTGAAATGTCTTTACAAGATGGTTTCTAACCAGAATTAAGACCATCTTTCCCAATTAGCTGATACTGCAGGATATAGAGAGTTGGCTGTTTACTTATTTATTTTTCAGTTAAGCAAGCTGTCAGGCTGACTTAAACTATTTTATTCAAAGTATTTTAGATCAAGCTATATCACTGTTTTCTAGATAGCACTAGTACACATGCGTTATCTAAAAAGTATTGTCAGAAGCATCAACATATGTGTATAAACTACCAAATACCACGTACTAAGTGACAGGTCAGGAGTGATGAGACAAAGCTAAGTATGAGAAAGGGAAAAAAAATATATGCCTGTACATTTTTGCCCCATTCTTTGGTTCAGACCCTGCCATTTCCCCTTCCTCTTCTTTTACCTGTAAAACAAGCCTGACATAAAAAATGTAAATTGTAAGCTTAAAATAGACCCTTTTTATAGGTGTGCATAAATTAGCATCCAATCACTTCAGCTGATAATTGAGAATGCCAAGTAACATAATGATCATCACGATCACTGAAGTTCAGTTTTCTGGTAGAGGCTCAAAGGACCTTGGTTATTGTTGTTAGTGTGAGAACTTAAAACGAGTGCTACTGAAGACTCCACAGAGAGATAACAGGCATTGCAATTTAACAACATGTTGAGAAAACAAGGAACGGTCTCCTTAGTAAAACACTGGACAGCAATTTTCTTCCTGCATATGCTTGGCTCAGGGGTGGAAAGAAATCCAAACTAGTTCAAGATCATATTATTTCAGCTTTACACTAAAAAAAAAAAAAAAAATGCCTCAAACTGATCAGAAATAGCCCTTAAATCACCTGCTGCGTTGTACCTTGTGCTGCGTTGCAGATAAATGCCACCATGCTAACCTATTAGCACAGCAGATATAAATAGCATATAATAAAACGGCGCTTCCTTGCCTAATATTTATTACATATTAAGATGATACTGAAGTTAATCCACAAGCATTAAGTGCATATTGAGTCCATAATTTAAGTTCGTTCAGCGTGCAGAATACAGATAGGTTACAACTTTTTCTTTTGTTTCACATACGTGGCTAAATACAGCGTACTTATCCACACCAAAAAGTGGCCATTTCTTCAGAGCGGTTAACAGCTGAGTTTGATACTATTCTGCAGGGCAATGCAGCGAAGCAGCTTCATGCATTTTCAGCAGGAATAATTCCTGCTGTGGCTTACGTAATAAAGAGCAAAGAAAGTTTAAATTAAGACTTACCATGGGGCACCGTATATTCGGAATCCTTTAACTGTTACCTCTGAATCTTGTAAGTAAATACTATTTGTCAGGAGTGACTGAACATTGTCAAAGTCCTCTGGTTTCAATTTGGACACAGAAGGAAAGCGGTAGTAATCTTGTTTAACAAGGTCTGCCATGAATTCCTTATCAAATGTCAGTTCATGATTCCCAGCAATCACTATTTTATATTCATATGGCAGGTTTCCTGAAATAACAAAAAAAGGACTTAATTAGCACATTTTCCCCCCACACCAGCATTGCCGGCACAATAAGTAGACAGCTAGCAGTGACAGAATGAAATACCCAAGCTCTGCGTGCATCTCCATGTTGAGCAGAAGCTATTAATGCTGCCTCTCTTCCATTGAATGAAACTGTTTTAAAATGTAAAGTAACGCCACAGAAATAAATGTCATAATAGTAATAATTCTAAACTATAATTCCACGCGTAGTGCAGAATTAAACAAAACAAGCTGGTAGGCACTGAACCACCTCCAAACGTGGCATAAGCCACCAGTGCTCCCTTGCTTCCAACTGATTATATGCCGGTTAGTATTACCCTAAGCTGCAAATTACCACTGAATTCATGGGACTGGGTCAGTCAGCAGTGCTGAGTCCTAGCCCATGGAAGCGACCCGCAGGGATTTAACTGGGTGTCCTGTAGGTGGGTGTAACAGAGGCAGCAGCATGCCTCACCAGGATGCCTCACCAGCACGTTGTGAGGATAC
Organism: Heteronetta atricapilla; assembly: GCA_011075105.1. Classification (NCBI taxonomy): domain Eukaryota; kingdom Metazoa; phylum Chordata; class Aves; order Anseriformes; family Anatidae; genus Heteronetta; species Heteronetta atricapilla. The sequence continues at coordinate 13,118,136 of CM021735.1, forward strand.
CAGCTACAGGGCACTGAATCAGCTAGCTGGCACAGGTGTTGCTGAATTATGCAGCTTTTTAGGTCAATGTGTATGGAACCCAAGCATTTGAGAGATGGCATTTATTCCCAGACCTAGTCCTTTCTTCAAAGCTCTGACTCATTTGAAATGGACTTTCACTTTATTATTATTCAGTTTATCGTAGTATCTCTGTATAGAGTACATACATAGAAGAAACCATGGAACCCAAACAATTAAAGACATAAGGTAGGAAAAAAGACATGTGGCTAGGTCATTTATTTTGAGTTTCAGGAATAAAGAGTACAGGTTTGATCACCTGAAGTCCATGCAATTATTTCCAGTGTTTGGAACGAGGCATGGATCAGGCCCATGGAGCCAGATTTTTTTTTTTAGTTTAGAGACAGATTTTTCAAGCACTTGGTACCAACAACCAGTGCCAGATATTTCAATTAAACATATTGAGTATTGGGCTCCCTTAAAAATATGTTCCTCTATTGTGGTGTCTTCATAGAAGTCAAGATCTTTTACAAAATCTGTCTTACTGTGACTTGCCAAAAATCACATCCAAGTTTGCATCAAAGCTAAAACCAGGCTCACATCTCTCCTGTTACCCTCCTTGTCTGATTCTGTCTTGAACGTTCAAGTTGTTCATTTTGGTGCAAATTCCTAATAATCACTTTTAAAAATATTTTTTCCCCACAAATGTGCACAATACTTTACAACCACATCGATGATATATATTCACTTTCTGTACTGCTCATGGGTCTTCAGTTATTTACACAAATCATGAAAGCAACAACTGACACACTGTAATTGTTAATGCTGTTAGCCCAGATGCTCATAAGTATATATACATGTAGATGTTTAATGTCCACTGATTTAGAAATAAAACACAGGTCCTCAAAACATACATGGGTACATCTTCCAGATCTGGAACTTCCAACAGAATTGTAGGCTATGTATTTCTCATGCATACTTTTCTCCTACTAAACAGACACAGCTTTTCTAGTTCAAAACTTGTTTTAAACAGCTTCCAAAGGTATTTTCTCTTTTTTAAACAGTAAGTTTTAAACTAAACCTGTAAACATCTACAGCGAGGTTAACTTTCCCCCAAATAAGTCTTATAGGGAACCAGCTAAAACTCTCTGCTTTTCAGTATTTACAGCAGAGAAACAGGAATTATACAAGATATATAAGCATTGTCTTCATGAAATTAGACAATTCTGAATAGAATAACAGTTATATATCCCCTGGGGGAAAAACAAAAACAAAACAACAACAACAAAAAATCATAGATACCTCACATCTGAACAAAATTGAGTTAATACATATCCATAATTCCCTGAACTGCTGCATTAGATTAAAAACTGGGGGAGACACAGTAAATGCTCCTCTACAGATTACACCTGACTCCTTTCCCTCTTCCCTTCCCATCTCTGCTACATGCTGCTCTGCAATTAATTTTTATTTGAATACTAGACGTACTACAAATTCCTGCTCTTTGACACTGCTGGGCATAAGGTAAAATTGCTATTTTCTCCTCTCTCAGGAAACACTGACACCACTGGCATGAAACCCGATACACTTGTCATACCTATCAATCCCCCAAAACAAGAGAGAGATGATTAAATTCTCAGAGAAGTAGGATGGAAAAGTTAAATTCAGGTTTCTGCCAAGTTATTAACATTTACCAGGTTAGCAGAGAAAACATCTTACTAGACGAATGCCCAGGTTTTATACTTTCTCCAATTTATTTTGATAGGAGATTTGAAAATCAGCACATTTTGCAGATATTATGTCCATTTAAATCTGGAACATTTTGTTTGAAGTGAATGCTTTTTATCTTGACATGTTGAAAAACAGGGCTTACTTTAAAGACACATAGGGCACACAATAAACAAACGAGTTGCGGGATTAATGATTGTTACAATGTACAAAGGTAACATTATACATGTTATATAAGCAACTGAAATCACTAGGGAAAATCTAACCGTAATTACTTCAGTTAATGTCAAGAAAGCCATTAATTTTACTGAGACTAAGGAGATGCTCCGCTTGGTCAGTTCTTGAGCCCCACTAACGCATCAAGGAGCCTCAGGGCCCAGGTACTAGGCCTCAGGGCCTAGTATAACCAGGGAGCTGGACACTAGGCCTCACCAAGGAAACTCCAGCGTCAACACCAGGGACTGAGAAACAGGGCAAAATGGCCGCCTGAGGAGAAATCCTACAGGGACCACAATTCATCAGTATCTGCCTGCAAGCTCTAGCTTTGTCGTTCTGCACACCCACAGTGCGTGAGCTGACGAGCAACCGCTTCTGGCTGTGGATGTATTCACTGCGGGCCCACGTCCCCCATGAAGGGGCAAGGCAAAGATGTGCTTCACTCCATAGCTGTACACTCATCGTTATTTACCATAGGGTGGGCACAGAGTTCTGACCTGGCTCCCCCGCTTAGTTCCCTGATTTTATTACCAGCCACATTTTGCACTTTTTCTGGAGGCAAAAACCACCAAAGCCGCATTGCAAGCTAGCGATGAGGAACATGACTCATAAAAATGCCAACACACCAAAAGCCAGGCCCAAGCAAAGGAGAGCAGACAGAGGAAGTCTCATCCGTTTCTCATTTCTTTCCTCTTCCCTGAGGAAAGACTATATAGCGCTAATCACAGTAATAAATTACCTGCAATCAGATTAGCTATTTGTTCATCACAGTCAGGTTTTGCCTTCCTGAAAGACCGTGGTAGCAGTGCACAACATTCATCCTCTCTGATATAATTTACGAAATATTTTGGTGTCTTTTACTTTGGCAATTTTGCCCTTTGTCTATAATCTGCTGACCTTTTGTGCTTTTTATGGAAGCATAAACAGTCACACAACAAATCTCTTACTCCATGATATTTTAGTTTTCATCTTGACCAGATTAATCTCTGCCTATCTACTTCCATTCTGCCTGTTCAGAGAGCCACTGCACCACAATACACAGGTTGCAAGCCGTTTTCTTCACTACATTTCAGTTAGCAACATTTGGTCTTTATTAAACTACTTTCCTAACTACTAAATTTTCTACCATGTTTCAGTAATATTGTTAATTCCAATCTATACTACGATTCTGAAAAAGAGAAGAATAACTTCTCAAGCTAGGAAGAGTTTGATGTGTTCAGTGGGACAAGCACTTCAGAAACTCCAAATATCAACCCATAAAGTATTAGCTAAATTTGACTTAAAAATACTTAACTGTTTTCCAGATGAAATCAAAAGGCTAACATCACAGCCTCTAAAAATGATTAGAGTACTAAGTCTGTGAAGCAGAGTCACTTATACTGAAGTATTTGAAATCTCAAAAAGGTATAGAACACATATATGTGCACATGCATACACACACAGTGTATATTTTCAGTATATGTTAATATTTTTTTGGCCAAGATGTCATTTAACGTCTGCCCTCAGTAGGAGTATAGCAAGGGCAGAAGGTAGTAGTTGATTAAGAACATGTTGCAGCTAGATACGTTGCTGTTCTGAGGAACAAAAGGTGACTATCACTCTTGCTCAAAGAAGAACAAAGACAGGTAACTGCAAATCATTTGGGAAAAAAAAAAAAAGTAATTTATAGTCAATACATAAACCTGGCAGCCTCAGAAGATTTCTGTAACTTTTCTGTTTGTCAGTCAACTGTCAAGCTAGAGTCCCATGTAGCAATACTTTCTTCCATCTGATCTACAAGCCTTCATTCTCCCCTTTCAGCCACTAAGCCCCTCTGCCAGCACGCGGATTTGGTGGCCACAGAGCACAGTGGATCAGGAAACCAACCCCGCTGAAAACTGATGCAGCAAATAAGGAACAAGACTGTATGCACATGCTAGTAAGGCAGGATTTCTTTCACTGGCAGCAATGATGCATAGTGCTTTAAAGCAGAAGCTGAACAGACTGATTTTAAATACAAAAATTACATTGTTGTCTTTTGTTTTGTTTTAAGTTTAAATACTTGATCCTAGGAATCCTTAATCCATTGAACAGCCATCCCTATTTTAATGGTATGCTTCATAGAAATCCAACTTAGTCACACAACTTAAGTTCTGTAGAGCTGCCAGACATGAAAAGCAGTCTGACTGTCAATGAATGTTAACTACTGACTACCTATAAAAATAAAAAAAATCACACTGTTTTTTGACTACTGTTATCTACAAAATGCATTGGGAGGTAGGGGAGCTAGAAATAACATGACACTAACTCTCTATATATAGTGGTACAAACCTGTATTTGCACAACATTGCTAAACAAAGATTTTTGATGTGAAGCTCTAAATATGCACACACATGCTTAAACTATTCACACCACACAACACTTCCATGAAGTGTTAAGTGCTTTCATGCCCATTTCACAGACTTATAGACCCTTTGGCCATATCCTGAAAACTGTGCTGAGAAACCCTGAAGTAAATGCTTTATCCTTTCAAAAAGGAAGGAAAATCTCTATGAGTGAGATGCCTGTACAAGTCAATCACCTCCAATTTACAGTGTATAATATATGCTTCAAAGAGCATAACTAGCTCTGGAACATTCACTTACAACCAACCCTATGCATGTCCAGAGATAATCACTGAAGGAGCAGATTTTGGGTGGTCCTATGGCCTTCCAGTCCCTGCAGCATCTCAGGTTGCCATCAGCTGTCTGACCACAGCTGCTAAGTGCCCTGACAGCAGCCAGCAAACATCATTACCGCCGTTCAGTAGCAATGGAATTCCTCAAAGAGGTTTCTCATGGAAAGTCCATTGAATCTCAAGGCAATGGTTATTACTCTTCTTCCCAGCATTTACAGAATAATCACAACACTTGCAAGCCCCTTTCAGAATTTTAAAAGGAACGGTATCAGAAAGGATCTGATTTCTCCTTCAGCAGCAACAAATGAGTTAGAACTGTACTTGCACAGTCTATTATAGACCTAAACTTTCACATGATATGCTGGACTTCTCTCACCATAAAGGATAAACCATCCACCCACTGTAGGTATGGAGATTCAAAATTGGGTATGGAAAAAAAAAAAAAAGTGCTATCTGGGATGAGAATGATGGACTTTAAGAATATTCTGGCTGTTTTAATCAAACAGCCTGCTTAAATGTCTTCAATGAAACAGCTAATGCTGATGCCAATTGATATACTGACTGAAAACTTAACCCGCGTATTTCTTCCCTTTGTATCTGTAGAGACCTAAAGAATGAAATAAGTAACAAAAAAGCAGGCAAATAATAGAACATGCACAAAACCAGAACAAGTTTCCAAAGAAGCAGAAAGAGCTGAAGCACAAGATCTCAAAATCTTTTTGATGAAAAGTATTCCACCAACTTTTTAAACTCTCATCAGTTCAGATGCCTCTTCATTTTTTTCCTCCAAAAGAAAATCTGGAGAAGGAAATATAAAGGCAAAACAAACATGGGAAATGCAGCAAGGAGAGTAAATGAATGAAAGTTTAACTGTTTTGCCTTTATGCAAGGAAAACATCAGACCACAGCGCAGGGAGAAGCAAAGGCTGAGACCCTTGAGTTCCTGTGATAAATCTAAAGCTCGCACATTAAAGCTCCCCTTTGTTGAAAACGCTGTTAGACACAACAAAACAGAAATGTTACGTAAGTGCAAGCTCTGCCTCTGACCTTTCCACTCTGTAACCGTCAGGCTTCATTAATTTTCACAAGGCCTGACAGCTCTAGTGTTAATACTCACACTTGCTGATCGAGCCACACAGCAGGTTCAGACTGCTACCTTCTCCTCTGAAACTCATGCATTAGGATTTCTTCCATGCTGGCAATGGAAAACCAAGTCTAAGAAACATTAAACACAAAAAACTACGTTACAATAATGCCAAGGTTGAGTCATAAACCCATGAAAGCAAGGAAGTATTGAGTGAATCTTGCCTCAGCACCTGTAACTCGGCTACCCAGTGCCAGGGAACTGCAGCCTACACGGTCCTCTCTGAGTGACCACAGAAGCAGGCACTGCTTTACCTTCATGGTCACTTATGAGCCATCTGAGGCTGCAGAATTGGCAGTGCCTAATACCAAGTACTTCTGCTCTCTCCCATCTAGGTAAATGAATTGAATTTGGTACAACACCAGGCCACAACATCACCAAGCACAGCATGAACCCTGAAACAGGGCCATATATACTGCTGAACCTAGTTAGCTACGGGTCTGATTTAATGAAGCTCTGACATTGTAACAATTCCTTGCTTTTATGTATTTATGTCTCAACCATAACATTATTCTAATGTAACTGTTTGTGATTAATATCCTTCTCCTCTAATAGAAAGAAAGTTGCATAACATAAAGGACAACCTTTTGTTTCACTTCAGCATTGCACAGCTTCCGTAACATTCTGACATTACACAGGTTGGTTTTTGATCTCAAAGTCATTTTTGAATTTCATCTGACTTGTTATTTTTTTTCTTGAAACAGAAGGTTTCTCCAAGGCTTTATCAATTAATACATGACATCTATTTGCTTTGAAAAAGAAACTGAAGGTTTTGTTTAGTCTAAGCTCACAAAAAAAAAAAAAAAAAAAAAATCTTGGGATTTTGCAGCTCACAGCCAACTGTAGGTGTAAGAAGTCCCCAAAATTGGCTTTAAAATTATCGTAATTGGAACTTAAGCAGCACAGATTTCTCTGTTTATGAATCCACAGAAAAGGTTTCTTTTCAGGCTTGTATTTATATAACCAAAAAGATGGAGCTTTCAAAAAATAAAAAAAAAATCATGTAACTTAAAACTGAAAAAGCTGACAGCTATAAAGTTTACCTTTAAATTTAGCAAATTCTGAAAACAGCACCCTCACTGCAAATCACAATAGCCCTATTCTTCCCTTTCATTTCTAAAAAGGATTCTTGCCGAAATGGTAGTTCCTCCTCCATTTCTGTTTCCTATAAACAAAGCAATACATAAAGGACTAGCACGACCACTTTGGTGCTGCATGCATGTTTTTAGAGAGATCCTTTAAGTGAAATAGAGTTCACTTGGGACATTACATAAGGTTTTCAGCCAAGAATTTCTTTCTGTCTGGCAGAGTTGAAGGGTATTCCTTTAAACAGGATTACCCCATATTTACACTTACAATGAAATTTGCATCTAACCTCCTATAGTTTTAGGTCTATCCTGTGGGCAGATATACAGAAGTGTTATCTTTTGTCCAACAGAATTTTACATTTTCTCCTGTGACCATGAACATCAAACATCAATGCATTAAGATGTAATGCACCAGGGCCAATGAGTTTTAGACTGATTTCAGCTCAGTGCTGAAAATGGAAACAAATCATGCCTTCACAGGGCCAGTAGGGCTACGCAGAAATGTTCTTCTTCAACTTGATTAAGATAAAATTGAAAAGGAATGGTTTTGGTTACTATTGTATTAGGCTAAAATAAGAAATGAACCCTAGCACTATCTAAATCTAATATGAAAAAGCCATCTTTATTTCAAAATTTTCAAAGCATTCTCTATAAACGCATCACAGATCAATTTACATGGTACTTTTGCCAATAAGCAAAACGAAATCACAAGTTCCAATTGGCTTAACTCATATTGGAAAGTGTGAAAGCAAATGCTAGTAAATGCAATTACTGCAAACAAACTCCATTTTCTTCACTCAGGAGGGAATTTCAGGGAACATTTTATTGCCCTCAAATAATATTTCTAAAGGCATCAATACACAATTCTATTTTCTTTTTGTAGTCCCCCCCATACTATCTAACCTAATCCTCTATAAGAAAACTCACCAGTTTTTGAAATAATATATTGGTAGTTGATATTACCTTGTGCACGCACATACTGTATCAATTTAAATGATTATTCTCAGTGAATCTTGAGAATGTCAAAACCAGCAGTCACTGTCTGACACAAACAGTTCTGGACCTGTTTTCATAACATGCCCTTTGTCTCCGTAATTTACAATTTCAATTAAGTCTTTTATATTTTATATATTTATAAAAAAATAAATGAATATAAGCCATCCAAAAGGAGGTCATCTTGAGAACAATTATACAGAAAGTAATTAAGCTAATCATAATCATCACAGACAATAGCTCGGTATTTTCATGTACATGTATTTTCACACTACAAAAGCCTGGCAAGTGCTAAGGGCACGTTTTACCAGACAAAATAAGATCTTTAAAAAAGGAACGAGTCTGGATGGCAATTTTTTACTCCTTACTGAAAGAAACTTGCTGCAAATCAATTAGAATTATGAATGCGGGACCCAGATCTAGACTGCCTCAGATTGTTCATGTGAGCTTCATGTGAGCAGCAGGGCTGAGAAATGGACCTGGACCAAGGTATTTCCAGTATCTACCTACAGATCTTAAAATAAATATGTAAACAAACAAATCAGGATTTGCAATTAATTGCCAGAAACATTCTCTTCTTTCCTCTCTGACCATGTTCCTATTAACTTTTTCCTCATTTTTAAAGGAAAGACGAAGAGACTATGTGGTTTACAATTGCCAAAGCATAGACAGACACCTTCCTCTGCCTCACAGCTCAGGAAGTCAAGTCAGTATTTCTGAACAATCCCTTCAAATGCTTCCTTTTTTCTCTATCCCAGAAAGGTGATCTGAACATTTCTTACAAAAAGAAAAACCTCCACTTCATAACAGAGCAACTTTTGATACCTAGTTTATTTTTCTTCTGATAATGCAATATCTTTTACATACTTTTTCCATTTTTGTGCATGGAACTGAGTATCTTACTTTCAAAACTATGATTTTTTGAGTACACTACAGATAACAGTGAAACATGCTGGTGCCCAGACTGACCTGACTACCAAATACTAACGTAACATGGATAGAGTCCAATAACGACAAGGAAAAATTAATAAGCAGGAACAGCAAGAATAATCACAAGTACGATAAACCAAAAGGAAGAAGAAAAATAAGGTAACATGTTTTTAAAATATCATGAAGGTTTTAAAAGCATAGAATGCTGTCTAAAAGCAGGACATCAGCTTTTCAGTAACTCTAAGAATGCAACATTTTCCAATGTGTTAAAGCCATTAGCTGCTTTTGAAACATTATGCTGTGTTCATTTGTTGTGATTTTACTTGTGAACATTTAGTGTAGGAAGCAAATCTGATATTCAGAACGTTTTTTTAAACGTGCTTTGAGATAGTGATGCTGATGTTGGTTGAGAATCGTTTCTTCCTCTTGTAAGACACAAGAGGAGAAATCTAAAACCTGAACTAAACTCCATTTCTAGAAGCAGACCAGCACACTTCTGACAGCACTATGTACTGCGTTTCAGAATTACCTTCACAGTCCACCCCCGAATTTCTTAGAGGATAAAAAAAACCAAAGTGCTGAGAGAATGCAAACAGAAATTACAGTCAACTAAAAATATTCAGGCAGATCTCTGCGATCCTCCAGTACTATCTTCTGAATTCCACATTTGTTCTTCTACATAAACCTAAACATTCCATTACAGTCTTTCAAGATGAACTTGGATATCAGGGTTCTCCTGAGCCCTGTAAGGAAATTCCTTTTAATAATCCAGCCCACAGAGAGGTTTCTTAGCTACTAAAGGAGACAACCAAATCACTCCAACTGTATCATCTTATTACAATGAACTGAATTTCTCATTTTCCATTTTGTTTTGTTTTGTTTTTCCTAGCCATCTACAGTTGCCTGAAGAGAATGCCACACAGCCTCATTTTCCTTGTAGGTTTAAGCGCACATACTAAGCTCAAACATTAAATAAAGAAAGAAACTAAGCCTGAAAGCAGCTCTAAAGTGAAACTGGAATTCCAATGGAAATTGGAGCCAGCAGGTTCTGAGTTCCAAATCGCACCTCTGGTACTACTTTTTGGCACCTCCTCTCTTCTTTCGGCTTTGCAGAATCTCAATTACCAAACTGCCCATGTTACTGCATCCTAGGGCCCCACCACAGAAAGTTCAGACCGAAGATTTTTAAAAATCCAAGGTGCCACCGTTCAACATTTAGTGGGCAAACCTACGTGCCATAACACCTCCTAATCGCCCTTCCAAAGGATAATGAAACAGATGAACGGAAATAGTGTACAGAATATAAACTCCATTCTGCAATGTCAGAGTTCACGTGCTTTATTTGTGCCAGAACTCAGGTAAGCCTTACCTTTCTGCCCTTGCTACTACACATAGATTGACCTTCTGCCCCGGCCATCTCTTCTCCTTAATAAGGATAATAGGAAGTGCCTAACATATTTAGGTAATTAAATATTTTTAAAGCAAGCTAAAGGAGTATGTGTGATTCATGGTGCTTGTATCTGTGCACTTGAATTTACAGTAACATTTTCGTGAGGTGTTGTAAAATCTCTATGATGCAGCATCTGTAGTTTCCCTTTGTGTACGGAAAATACACCAAGGACTGTGGTAGATGAGTAAGTATTTCTCCACCATTAAATGCTATCATTAACTGCTGGGGTATGCAGCATTGGCAATTTTTCATCTGCTGTGCTTTCTTCAGAGTAGGGTCTTTCTTGACTTACCCATTTTAGTCATCATTTCTAGACTAAAAAAAGAAAAAACTGCCATAAAAAGGCAAGATACGCAGATCCTAACTTCTGCTGAATAACGCAGCAAACATAGTTAATCACAGCTGGTCATTAAGACAAAGCACTAACAGAACAACTATTTCAGTCACTTACACAAAGGTAACAATTTATGTCTTATTTATACTCCTTTCTGCTAAGGTTTTGCCCTTTCACCTCAAAGGCAAGCATCATTGTTTTTACAGCTGGCTTCACGGAAGCATTTGTTTATGAATGGCTATATTGCTTCCACTATAACTGTACAGGCCATCCTCTCTAGGAACTCAGTCAAATGTCAGACCTCATTTTAGCACATATACCCAGAGCTGTCAGTCATCAAAGCAGCGGCTCTTCCTCCCCTCTGCCCCCAGCGCTGCCCCATGGGGACTGCCCAGGAGACAGGCGAAGCACAGCATCCCCTGCGCCATCCTCGCTCAATCCTTCCCCGCCTTCCAAGTCTAGCAAATGCCACGGGGCTGTTATTTGCAACCAGGTGACTGCATGTGGGGAACGGCTTCCCCTACAGCAGACCCTGCAGGCACCTGGGCTGTTCCAGGAATTCCTTCACCGGGGTTATGAGGGGATGTTAGTCTGGGACCTTGGCTCTCAGGAGCACGAGTACAGCCAGCACTGTTACTTCATTCCCAGTGACCTCCAGAGCTTCCAGCAGAGACACAGGAGAGCAGAAGGGATGAACTCCTTCCTCATAACGCTCAGGAGAAATCTCCTGCAGGAAAAGGCAGAAAACTTCATGGTTGCCTTGCGGCTTTTCTGCTCGTCTCTCAGCAGGGAATGCAAATAGCAAATGCCTCGTAAGGACTGGGGGGGATTCAAGGGTAGCACACAAGGGAGGGCAGCTCAGATGAAAGTAAGGAAGCACAGTAACTTTTTAGCATGTGCAGCTCTGTTTTAATCTAAAACTCTTCATCTTCCTGTTGGTAGCTACAACAAAATAAATAAATAAATGGCAACATTGAAGAGAAAAGGAGTTATTGTACCCTGGGTGCCTGGCTTGTGATACTGAAGATTCTGGTTCATTAGAAGAGACGTGTATAACCCTGGGGCCTTTAAGGTTCACTCATCATAAGTCACAGGAAATTCAAAAGTACAAAGTGTTCCTGAGCTCACATTTGTTAATTTAATTATCTTGGGAAGAAATGAAGCTCTGGAGAAAGCAGGTGAATCTCTACTACTCTACATCCCCGTGCTCTCATTTGTTTTTCTTTCCTCTAGAACTGCCGTCCCTCCCCCAGTTTGAAGTCATTTTGTTCTCTCCCGTGTTGGCTTTGCACCTCCTTGCGCTCTCCTTGCAGTGCCATCCCGTTGTGCTGCTTTGTTCCTTCTCTACTACAGGCCCATCAATAGGAAGAGAAGCTTGAGGAGCTGTTGCCTCGCAGCTGGCGAGCAGAGCAGAGAAGCAGGGCAGCTCTGGGAAGCGAGGCACTGCAGCCAGCCCCAGCTCAGCGCCCAGCGCGACCCAGCACACAGTCAGCTTTGGGAGCAGCCCAGCCCTGAGACACGGCAGCACAACAGCTCCTCCGGCGCTGCACCACGAGGCTGAGAGAAGCGGCTGCCTTGTCACCACCCTATGGGGAAAGACCCTCGGAACAAGTACAGCTCTTTACCCTGCCGTGCTCAGGGTGACAAACAGGACAGAGAGAACACAAATTCCTCCTCCTACAGAAGCTGAGCTCTGGCAGGAGTTCTCTTCCCCTTTTTCTCCCCACCAGTAGTACCACATTGCCCACGAACACAACAGCTGTCCTCTGAAATTAAAATATCCCCTCGGTATAACCGATACAGGCTTTGAGCGCTCCTAACAGGCACGATGGGAGGTGGGGAGTAGGGGGGAGAAGAGACGGTGTTGCCCAGGTTTTTGTTTCACAGTCCTTTTGTGCCAGGACTTTATCGCTCCCGACACGTAAAACCCACGTGGAATTTGTCAGAGCTCAAAGCCTCAGCTTCAGCCACTGGAACAAGAGGGTTAATTAACAGGCTACACAGGCTGCTTATAGCCAGTAAGAAGCAACCATCTATTTATCTTTACTAAAAAAGTCAGTAATTCTTGGAACATTTATTAACCCCCTAGTATTGGCAATTACTGTAAGATAAAGGTCTGCCAGTCTTGCATTACCCTGAATTGCTGCATGTTGCTTTTCTACTGCGTAGTAATGTCCACAGTACTGTGAATAAATGCTAACATTTGGGTTTTAAGCTTGATTCAGCCCCTCAATCTAACGTTTATAGCAGATCTTCACTCTCACAGACTGGCCACAAAAAAAAAAATCTGCAAAGCAAAAAAACCTCAATAAGGCATTTCACGGAGGTACCGCTCTTGTAGCTCAGTTCAAGGTAACCTCACACACTGAAAACTGAAACTGAAAAGAGGAAGGTGGGCTCAAAGCACAAAACCCAGACACCATTCCTGCCGTCTGTTACCGTCTGTAGTCACGACATTAAAAAAAGTGGTGATTAAAAAAAAAGTCTCTGTAATAGACAGGACACTGCCAACCAGCTTTAAATTGAATTACACAGCCTGCTAATCTTTATGATGAAATAAAATTTCTTTGAACACTACACATTATACTAAAATCTGCAGTGCTTTCTCCCCCTAGCCCCAACCTCTCTCTGCTCGAAACAACTCCTCCACCCCCTGAAACCATTGTTCTTGCTGAGCAGGAATGTGATGCTCTGCTAACAGAAAGACTTCTTATTTTAATTAGATATTGTTAATACGATGTGCGTGATGTGAAAATTTAAGTGACAGGAGTTTTTGCACTTTGCATATTTTGATGCAACGATTAATTTCTGTGACAATAAACTGATGGAGACTGCTTCCCACTGAAATCATTCTCTCAGCTGAGATGTGTCCGCTGCAGCAAGGCTCGAGGAAGAAGCGGAGGACAACGCCCACAAAACTTTCTGTTTGGATAGCGTTACTTGTTTGATAACCAGTCAGTGCAACAACCATAGAACTGGGGGAAAGAAGGAAGTGAAGGAAGAATTATTTTCATTACTTTAAAAATTTGTTTTCATTGTGGTTTGCTATTTGAAGCCTGATCATCCCCTGCCCTCTTAAGACAACAGCAGACCAGGTAAACAGATCCAAGAAATGACTGAGCCGTTCTTGTGACTGAAAGCCCTGTTCAAGACTGGTGCAATACTTCCCAATGCTCTCTTGCTCCTCTCCTTCACTGAAAATTACCAAGTGAATACACTAGATTTGAAGACATGAAGAACTACTCCATCTAGAACATTATTCTCTTTGAAAGCACATTTAACCTGAGCCATTTTCTAATGGCTGTCAAATAACACTGCAGCATTAGGTTTGGCTGGTTGTGTTCAGCAGTACGCAACTTGCATAGAGAATTTTACACTGTATCTCCAGTTGTGTGCCGTTAACAGACAGTAGAAGGAGTTTCTTGTGAAATTTCTTCACAAAAAGTTGCCAGGAGTAACAAGAGCAAAACAAGAAACAAGTGCTGAGATATGAATAAATTCACGTGGAACATCTGCATAAGCACCGGTGTTACTCCGTGGGAATTCTGTGTGGAAATGATAGTAATTTCTTTTATTTGATATTTTAAGTAATACTTTAAGGGGAATTTTTTGCCCACAAAGCATGTAATAAATATCTGACTCAGAGCATAGGATAAATATAAAGAAGGAACTAAAAGAAACGTAGAACAAAAGTAGGAAAAAAGTAGGGTTCTTGCATTTTTCCCCTTTTCGCTGTAGATTGCTACATCAGGAAAACCTGGCTGTATTTTCCTGTTATTTTATAAATATAATAAAATGCAACATGGAAATTACTTTTGTGTTCCTCTGAGAAGAAAAAAATTAAGATCAGTATTACTCTGCCAAAAAAGGTATATGCAAACAAAAGCTGAGAACTGATGATTAACTTGTTCAAGCCATATGGGAATTTTAGAGCTAAGTACAAATGAGAATTTAACAGTGACATTGAACGGTTCAGGTTAGAGCAAAAGCAAAGGAAATATTCTTAAGAAATCAAATGGCAATAAAATCTAAATGAACTTGGAAGAATCCTTACAAAACTTTACTGTAAAGATGGAATGAGATACATATTCCAGAAAACTAAGTAAGAAAAACCAAAACTTGCCTGAAACTCTAAATTCCATCATATCAATGCTTTTTTGTTGCTGTTGCTTTAAAAGAAACTGCTTTGACGTATTCCATGCTCATAAAATTCTACATGCATTGCCTATTAGAATCGCTAAGCAGGTGGACATGGTACAACTGTCTGCGCAGGCTTGCTGGTACACCATAAAGTCTCTGTTAGCCTCCAGCTCAGAGCACCTCTGAAGCTGGCAGCCGACCTGGTCTGGCCCTACAAATCACACAAAGCTCCTAAAGGAGCTTTCTTTTCTAGATGTAAAAAGGAGTGCAGGCACCAACCTCTTGCTAAAATACACGGGTCCCTTTCCAGTGTCTGAAGCCTGAAGTAGCTCCTCGCTGGAATCACTCACAGAAGGCATAGCTGTTTTCAAAATTAGACTAATAGACATTTCAGGAAGTTGCTTCCCTCTCTCCCAGAACAGCTGTGCGAAACTCATACTTACAGGATTAAAGCTACCTCAGCATTTTCTTTCACTTGCAATGAATGCATATTTTTTTTCCAACTGTTAAAGAGTTTTGTTCATCAAAACGGTATTTTATGTTTAGTCACTTAATTATTCATTCTGGTTAAAACAAGTAGAGCAATATAGAGTTCAAAATATGTTCCAGATGGTAAAAACACAAATCAGAAACAAATCATTTTATAAAAATAGGAAGAAATTTGTTTTTATTGCCATAATTTTCCTTTAAAATATGCATAAGCTTCCTTTTGGATCTAAATTAGATTGGAATACTTTGAGCTAATATCCCTCTGAATTTTGAAAAAATTTAGAGCTGATTTGTTTTTGTAAAAAAAAAAAGTCTCATGTCAGATGCTAAGATAATTCACATCTGAATTACGCTTGTAAGGAGCAGAAGTTCTGAATGACGAACAGTTGGTCCCAGTGAAATTGTTTTCAGTGCAAAGGAACTTGTTTTCAGTTCAAAAGGAACACTCACACAAGGCCCTCAATGAAATTTCCCTGGGTAGGAGATCAAGCCTTGGTAAGATGTGGGAACAACTAACTGAGCCTAACAGACTGAGAAAGAACGTATGAAGACTGTGACCCTGAATTTCAAAATGGTGATAAGAGCTTGAATTGATCATAGTATTTCGTTACAGCTCTTCCCCCTTGCCCCCAATTAAGTATACTGTCTTAAAGATCAAAGACTATTTTGGCAGGTCCCAGCTGACCATTTTGGATATCATTTCAAGTTTTTACAGGAGCTAAATGAAGAAATTTAAGTGTAGACAAAACCTGTCTGTCCGTGCCTCCACACCACATTTCCGAGCGCTTCTTGTCTTGCCATTTTTTCCACGTTACAGCTAACACTTCCAATCTGAAGCAGCTGTTTTCTAGAACTAAACGTTCATACATGAGTAGTAACATGGACTGTAACATCAGCCCTACTACCACAAAAACGAACTTCCAAAGAACCGACAATACATTTCTGAGGACCACGTCCACACATGCTGAAAGTAGCAAGAAAAACACCACATTAAAATAGCATAACCACTCTTCTCACTTTAAATAACATGATAGATAGCTACACCACAGGGAAAAAAGCTGAATTTTTATCTTAGTTTTGTCAACATTAAACACAAAGATATGTTACAGGTAAATAAGAATTTGTTACAGTCCAAACCCATAGGTAATTGGTCACAAAAGCGTTCACAGAATTCCTCAACTCCTAGGATAATGGGACAATGACAGGATAAAATCTGAACCACGCATTCAAAAACAAAAAACATGAAAAAAAAATCAGGCTGCCAAATCCCCAAACAACTGAGAAAATAAAATCTAGCCAATTTTTACTCTCACTGCCACAAGTTGTTAACTGGCAGTAATTTCACCTACTGGATTTATACATTGGGCCTACAGAATTTTGCATAGTCTGTCCAGTAATATATGCCTTATACTAGACATTTTGCATTAAAAACAACAACAACACAGACCATAAATAAGAGAGAACTACAAGAAAGAGATAATCTGAAGAAAAATGTCTTTTTGAGAAAAATGGATGCAAATTATTCACCCAAGTGAGGATCTGCACAATCGAGCCCAATAAACATACTGTACCACTCATTAAGGATATATCTACCTGAGTTTAGCTTTGCTTTCTTTTCATTTCAGTTCTTCTGAGCTATTCAATCCCTTCCCATCACACAGGAAAGGAAGCATTATATTAAGACAGAGCTATAATTAGACATTCCTGTATTTCGTCTCCCATATATGACTGAATGAGAATGGCTGAGGAAAATGTGAACAATGATAATAATGGTATGGCGAATACGTTCGGTAAGAAATATACGGGGCATATAATAATGTCATAGTTCTTCCTCAGCACAAACTGTTGTGTTTACTGCAAGGTCAGTTAAGTTGCTATCAGAGATTTTTAATGAAAACAATTATAAATTTAAAATAACTGTGTTTAAAGCATTTAACAGTCACTGAGGTCAAGTGATTACAGCAGTTACAAGACCCAGGGGATGTGTTCACACCAAAACAAAGTGAATAAATTACCTCAGCCAGTGTATGCAATCACTAAGTGACCACAGAGGTTACTCAGTGTATGAGCCCAGATGACTTTCATGCAAAACCAATAATGAAAATTTATCAGGCGAAGTGAAAAAAAAAAAAAAAAAAACACATTAAGAATTAGCAAAAAGTTGCCTGATGGGCTGAAAGCTCGGAAGAACGGGAGGGAGGACATGAAAGCACGTTCTGTGATTCAGCTGCAAAGGGGAGGAAGAAGAATGAATGTTGATGAAGTGGATGGACAAGATGCTGAACATTTTGCTCAGGTGAAATACGCAAAGACTTGCAAAGGTATATAAGACCAACAATTGTAAAGTCACAGGGTTGATGGAATTGCTCTCAGTCCTGTGCAACTCCAACATATGGAACAGCCAGTGAAATAAAATTGAGATAGGAGTTAAAAATCATCATCCTTTAAATTTTCCTTTGGCTTTCTCCAGTTAAGAAAATTATGGAACCATCACTGTGTTTTTGTTATTCCATTAAATAACCCTAGTGGAGAGATGAGCCCCTGTAGAATGAAGTCTAGCTTTAATTTTGCTTCATTCCCTGAAGGTAGAAGTGATAGAAATGCCTTGTCTTTATTACCGCTTTACAGCAGGCTTGCCAGGGAAGAAAACCAAGCACGCAAAAGATATGAAACCCCTTTCTGTAAGGACAGCCTTGTATTTGATGGGAGTTCTCAGTACATTGTTTCAGAATAAGGTTCCTACCGAATATGAGGAAGAAAGATGCTTTCCACTGTATGCCAGCAGAAAAAGGAATCCTCCTTGTCCCTGCCTGCCACTGGTAAGTACTTTTTATACTATTACATGTCACTTCACAACCTTGAAGGTATTAATTTTCACAATATGCACAGCAAATAGTAATATGTGATTATTCCCAGCTTACAGACAGGAGCCTGAAATAAAGTGGCAAGAGGACGTGCACGAATTCATAGTGTTTTGATTCCAGATGAGGTGAGGGCAGCACTGGAGCAAATATTCACCATTATGACATGACTCCACAGGGGAATCAATCTGCAGCCTCACTTTATACTAGAAGCCTAATAACCAGTATTGTTTTATATATGAAAATGCAAGAACAGACTCTGTGCATGTAAAAAAAAAAAAACACACCACAATGAAATACCAGAAGAGATTTTCTCTGCACCTGAAATATGAAAGCCTGAGGCTGAAGCCAGCAGGCTCTCTCTCTCTCTTACAGCTTCCAGCCAGTTTCAGTGACACAGACTGCCAAGGAATGCAAAACCTGCTTTCTCAGATAAATAGCACACTGACTTCTGCAAGAACTATATCTATATTAAGAAAGCCCCATGATAAATTATTGAGGCTGGGACAAAACCTATTTAAAGGGTTATAATCCTTCTCTTGCAAATGTTAAACCAAGGATGTATGATAAAATAACGTCATCATGAAATACCTGTTAAACACAAAGGGAATGCCAAGTGGCTACTGATACTGGAAGAGTCCCTGTGAAAGACTAAGAACATGACAGCAGCTTACTTGCTTTGGCTTTCAGCAGTAAGTATCGAGTAAATATTTTCCAACAGGAAGCAAGGGACATGGGCTCTGGCTGTATCAAAATACTTGTGTAATGACCTAAGTCCAAAGACAAACTTTGGTAGGGGCAGACTTCATAAGTCTACACTCCTCAGGAAGTAATTCCTTTCCTGGAGCTGACTGATATAGAACCCACCTGTGGCAGCTGAACCACACTGCAGAGCAGTGCTGCCTACCTTCTCTGCAAGGGCTGAAACTCAGTGGAGACCACATTGCCTGACCCCAGGGAAGTTGTGCAGCCTCCCACAGTCCTTGAGTTGCTTGCTCCTTCTCTTCCTCTTTCACAGTATTGAACATTTACAGGTCACCACAAAGAATGCATAAAAAGGAAAACGTGTCCTCCCTCAACCTGTGTGCATATCCACCTATTTCCCATCCCACTTGTTTTTTCCTAGCCTTGTGATTACATTCTAGAGAAAGGATAGTTTTGAGGCCACAAAATCTGGTGCTGCTCTCTAGAAATAAGATCAGTAAAATGGGATTACAGTAATACAGCAGTACCTCAGAGCCCCAGTCCTGCATGCACAGCCATAAAAAGATGGAAAAGCGTTCTTTTAAATTAGCCTAGATAAATCAGAAGAGGTCAGAATTAAGACAGAAAGAACAGTGTGGAAAAAATGCAAAGGTAGGTGAAAAAGACAGACTACAAAAGCTCTTTCATTTAAAAATTGCTTTTGTAAATCTTTAATGTTCTTTACTTATCTCTTGAAGGGTCAGCCAATGAACTCCAATGGAATAAAATTATGCTATTAAAGACATGTAGAGATGCACCCATCATACAGCATGCAAAAAAGACTGCAGTGACTGAGGTAAAGCATGATGACAAAGCCATGCTTTCAGAGGTTTTTATGTAATGCTCTAAATTCATTCTACCATTTTGGGAAGATCAGCTGCTCGAGTCACTTTCACCTCCGAGTATTTCTAGCACAAGTGGTGACATGGCAGTACCCAGCCAGCCTACTAGCAGCATTCATAATAGGAGCATCATGCACAGTGCAGGAGTTCCCTTCCTTCATTTTGGTTTTCTGCTGTTGCAATCTAATGCCTTCATCTGCAGCAGCACACCAGCAAGATGCTGCTGTCAAACACAGCAGAATACAAAATGCATTCAACCTAAGAGTTGTTGAGTATCTGTGTTCAAAATCAGAACACCAGAGGTCTTCAAAGGGCTAATCATGTTGCCACCACAGTAAAATTCTCCTCTTTCAAATAGGACTTTTGATTTTGCCACCCTATGCTGTAGGGAAAAGGACTTTCACCATTTCTGAATACGTTGTTGCTTTCAGCTATGATTTAAAGTATGATAAACCTGAAATGCAGCAAGCAATAGCTTTGGTGTGGACATTAAAGCCCACGGCATCAACTAATGGGACAGGGAATGCATTCACATTAGCTGCCACCAGGCCCTTAGTGCGCACTGAAGGTTACACAGTTGTTGTTTGGGAATGACATCTTTTCCCCCAAGACAATGCACAAATACAGTAAAGTCTCTAAAATTGTCTTAATTAACCGAATCGTACTGCAAGTAGAAAGAGCACATCACATGAAGACAAGTGAAGCAAAGGTAGGGGGGATTTTCAAGTGCTCTAATTCAATTAGGAAGCAGTGACTGACACTTGGACAGGAGAGGTTAATTGGGGTCACCAAAACGCAGTAATTCCTTACCTAACCAGTCATTAAACTTCTTAACCTCTGAGGGCAGTCCCAGTTCGGTGAAATCGCCCGTGTGGAGAAGGATGTCCCCATAAGGCATCTGGATGCCATCTGTTCTGGAGTGTGTGTCTGAGACGCAGACAAATCGCGTGTGGCCGGCTGGTTTTGGAGTGTCATATGGGATAGGGTCGACCCTAAAGCAGACACAAAGATCTCGTAACTGTTACAAGATTAAAACCCTCACATCTCTTATTTCAAGTATCAACGCAAATCAGTCTATACATCAGTGTGCACGCACACACATACACACCCATTTACACACAGCATGCTGAAAGAATGACCAAAAATCCAGTAAGGACCACAATGCTTCTCAAATACTTACCTGGTTAAGGACGGGAGATTAAAAATTACACAGATACAACTACTTTTCTGATGTTTAAATAAAGTACTGGGAAAAAAATGGGGAATACTTTGAATTCACATAGATTTTTCCCAACGTCTGTCTTACAACTGAACAGGTGCATGGACCATAAAATAACAAGTCTTGCAGGTGGGCCAGCAACAGGCTCTCACTTGAGCTGACCTTAGCATAAATTTTTGTTCAAGGCATGGGCACTCCTACTGATTGCAGCAGGAATATTTGTTTACACTCACTGAGGTACGGGGCTTTGATGAAGCCGGTCAATTACGGAATTGAGCCTAGTGACAGCTTCTTGCTCTCACAGAAAATCCTGAGCTCATCTTTCAAAAATCTATAAAGCCACAAGCTGATGTGGTAGAGCACTAAGCAAACATTGTTCTTCTACAGTCAATGATGTTAAAAATTTCGTTCAATTGGCCATCTGCAAGTTAAGCATTTGTTAATGTGATCTCATAAACTACCTAGGATTCAGCATAGCAGTTTGGTTTTGAGAGTTTCTTTGTTTTAATTTAAGCAGAACAGAGAAAAAATAATGGGGAAGAGACAAGTGCTTTACGTATATTTAGTTGTTAGAAGTTCTAATTGGTATCAGAATAACTTAAAATCTAAAAGGCAACCCATTGCTTGCTTTGAAACAACTGTCTGCTAATATCTCCAATCATTGCAGAACACAAACAAACCAAGTATTTTAAAACACTCAAAATAATGGTATTCCAAGACTTACTGGGACAAACTGACACAACAAAAACCATTCAAGAATTGGTGCCTGAAAGTAAAAAGAAAATCATACAGACTTTGTTTTGCTCTCCACAATGACTGAAAAACAAGAAAATACAGGCTTCAGATGTGTTTCTTTATTTGATAAACATTGTTTACTAGATTTAGTATGCTAAGTTAGTATTTACTGTATGTCGAACTGTGTGGTAACTTCCACTAATGTCTTTTACTTCAGCTCCCTGCATTAGTAAGACTGCATTTTTCTATGTACCATAATAGTTCCAATTAAAGTATATTTCCCATAGATGTACCACATTTGGTTGCCATGGACCACTGAGCTTATTCGTAAAATTCATGCTCTACAAAATTACATTTATTTTAATACAGTCTTTATATTAAAAATAAAATCTCACTGTAGGCTGGGCAGGGTGGAAAGGTTCAGTTTGGTAGGTAATTTTTTATTTTTTGGTACTGCAACTTCTTTTCTCCCTAAAGCACCACGTATGATTACTTGAGCCACACAACTGGTTACCGCTACAGAGACCCAGCGTAAAATCTGAACTGCAGCAATCAACAAAATCTTCTTTTCTGTAACAGTCAGATATTAATAAGGTTGTTATTATAGAGGAAAGCTCACTTACCCATTGCAATTATACTAGCAAGATGGGCAGAAATTTGATTGTAGGCCATAGCATTCTTGTATTTGGTGTCTTCCTCCCAGTTACTGGAGGTAACTTGAAGCATTTTAGAAATATGTCACACAGTAAACACGGGGGTCTATAAATCGGTATTTCTATACTACCAAGCATGTTTCCTCCAGACAACACAAAATATGAACACCAACTTTCATTACTACCATATACCTTACTCAGATTGTCTCTGCATGAGCTATGATCAGCGTTGCCTGCCTCTGGGGAGTCCATTTTGTTCGTACACAGCAGCTCTGCTTTCGCTATTCTCTGCGGTTTATTCCGAAATAAATCCTCTTTTGCTTTAGACAATCCATACTGAGTGTAACACCAAAATTTGGTTTAGGATTTTTCTATTCATGCAACAACTTACTTATAGGAGATTCTATAATCAAAATTCATTAAGTTCCTGACCCCTCTCTTTCTCTTCTTTACATACTCTATGATGTTGCCAAGTAACCTTTTTTCTACATCTTAGCTTAATTTCTTCTCTTATTCAGTAGTGCTTGCCCACTACGTATTTGAAAGTGAGATACTGACTGTTATTGTGTTCAGCCCATCAATTTATCTTACTCAAAACAGTTGTTCAATAGAAACTTAATAAAAGTGGGGTTATTACCAGTCCTAAAGGCCCAAGTTTCCTTTTCATCCACAACTACAGTATGAGAGACACGAATGCAAGACTTGTCTTTATCGCTGCATCATGAGAGGACTGGCCTCTGAATTTAAGATATCACCTACCGCAGTAGGCAAAGCGTTGTTCTTCCACAGCTGTTGGCAGCACACAGCTTGCTAGCAGGCCTCTGCCTGGGCTGTGAGCATCATCTGTTCCTTCGGTGGTCTGCTCACCTCACGACCCAGCAGCTGGGGATTATAGGTTGGCATTTCTAAAGCTCTGTAGCAGTTACACACCTGAGCCTCCCAGCAACCCAACAGGAAATAATTATTTCAGCCCTGCCCAACACCAGTCTCTAGCAAATCTACCAGTCTCTACTTGGGTAGCACACCCCTAACGAGTCCAGCAGATTCTCCCCCACTGCTCCTAACACCACACATCCAAGCTAACTGACAGCTCCTTCACTACCAACTTGTTTTTTATTGTTGAGATGGCAGACTGAAACACTTTACAGATTATTCTATCATTGCATTTGGAAAAGCATGCCTATAGAAAGGTGTAGTGAAAGTTACTTGAGTGTAATTTAAAACATTAATACAACAACCAGGAAATGGAAAATAAACGAACAAAATAGTCATAAGCATCAATATGAACGAGGAGGTTTTGTCTTAAAGTTAGTAAACAAATTTGGGCACCCAACATCCTTTATAGGTAGTTGATAATAACTACTTATCTACTCTAAGGTACATTGCAGCTTAGAAAATGTTTTTAGGTGTTTTTTCAAAAGTTTACGTATGACCCAAAATAAAACCCCTATGGCAGCCGCACGATGACTGCTTTTTAAGTGACAGTCACTGAAGATGTCACATTTAATTCATTTATAAGGACTCAGAAGGAACAATGGGATCTTCATATAATTCTAATAAGGACTTTGCTTATCAGATAATTACTTGGCTTTACAGAACTGCATTTGCAATCAGTTGTTCTCATGCAGGATGAGAGTCCCTCAGACAAAACCCTCAGCTTTACAGTTCATCACACACATCTGCAACTGAATCAAGCGATGGTATAAACCAGACCTCAATTTGGCTTACTTATCAGCTATCGCTAAACAGTACCTTCCTCCAAAACCACGGTTACCATGGCACTGCCAAGGCCCCGGGGCCTTGAAAGTATGAGAGCTCGGTGCTGCCCCGCGGCCTACGCGGCCTACACACCAGCAGCCTGCCTGTGGCGCTGCCTGGGCTGCTGCTTCTGCTCCCCACTGCCACCAATACGTGGAGTTTTAGGCTGTGCTCCTCCATCACACAGCTCGTTTTGTCATGCCGTTATGTTTTAGAAGCGGGTACTGACAGGAAATTAAATAATTAAACAACAACCATTAACACTGAAGTTATCAAGGAGATTTTGACAGCGAAGTAGGAGGGCTGAATTCAAAAACACACAGGAGGAAAACACTGGGCCTTTCACATGCATGAAGGCAAAGGTCATGATTTAGGATGTCAAACTATGGAACAAATACATTAGCTGTGCATTTCAGCTCAACCATTCGCTAGTTAACATAATGATGTCTTATAAATCAGCAGCATTAGCAAGTACATCAGAGACAGCAAAGGCAGTACAGCCCTCCAGGAGACATTGCTGCAGGGAGAATTACACTGGAATTCTGTTTTCAAAGAAAACTTAGAGTAAGACACTAGCACCATTTTTCTCAGAGAAATACAAGTTTTGATTCCAAGGCATAATTCTGCACGGGTGACTTCGAAAGCTGCAAATACCAGGCTTTGGTTCGGTTAGCCAGCCCTTGGAAGGCCTGTGCTCGGAGAGCAGAACACACAACACAGCCTTTTCGCCTTCCTGCTCTCTTGGTGTTTGAGATATGCAGGCCCCAAATCCCCTCCCATAGAACAATTCCCAAGAAACCAATTCATCCATGAAAACGAAATAAAAATCTTAAGCATTAAGCCAGGAAGAATTTCTAGTTCCTAAAGTGGAATAAATCATTCAGATGAATGCAGCACCTATGCTGGAAAAAACATTCACAGACGCACAGAAATCCTCCTCCACAGAACCGCCCAACTCAAATTAGCAGTATTACCACTTACTGCCCACTCCTTTTAACCTGCCACTACTGGCTTTGCCACAGGTGAACAAGTCAGAGGTCACTGCAAAGGACCACATAATTTTGTTCTTTCCCAGGCCCAGCAAATAAAAAATACTCCTATGACATAAGTGCCTACGTCCTTCCCAGATTTTGTCACACTTGTGCTGGTTTTTCATCTGTTCATGATTTCAATATGTGTTGTATCTGTGACTGAATTTATCGGTTTAGTTTTTATATGTAAATTAGCATTCATTATAGATCAATTTAAGCACAAACTTCCTGTTTGTAGACCATACAAAACCTGTATGTGTTACTGTGCTTACTCTAATGGGCTTAGGGTCATTTGGAGACACACCATCTAGCAACTATTCTATGTTAAAAACACATCTGCATTACCGGTTTTTAAAAAATCACCTACTCATCCTTGCTATGTGTAGTCATGTAGCTTTATTTACAGTATAGATTCCTCTTGCAAAATCTTCATACCCTCTCTGCTACTCCCATTTTCAAAATTTGTAAACCAAATACTTTTTCAAAGAGAACAGCTAGCTCAGTATATTTATTTTTGGATTTTAATCCAAATATTACCTGCAAAAACACTTACAAAAAACTTGGTTTTAAGTGCTGTCAGGTCCCCCTCCTCAGCTGCTGTAACAAAAGATAGTTTTGTTGAAATTGGAAAACAAAAGAAACAGACCTTCTACATCTACAGCTTTTTCTTTCTTTGAATTCATTCCTCTTTCTCTATGCATACTAACTCTGGTATGTGAATTTTGGAGGAATAAAAAGGGAATTTATGCGAAAAACCCCTGCTACTCTACTTACAGCACTGTCACTGTAGCCAAATCCCATCTTTGTTACATTGAGATATTTGTTATTTCTCTTGGAGTCAGTCCCAAGTCCTGGAACTGAGTGATCACGTGAGACCTGTGGCTTAATTATTTTTGTCAAAATACATCAATCGGTCTCCTCATTGAAGAAAAATGCATGAAATCAATCTGTATGCCCCACAGAGGTTCAAGAAATGTAATGAAAATAAAAGATGTGCAACTGTTCTTATTTAAAAATCAAAATCTTGGGGCTCTTAGGGCAACTTCATAATTTTAGAATGATTTTTAATGTTACAGACCATCAGAACTACATCAAGATCAAACTGTGTATCTATATTTTGAAACAAAAACTCAATATATGAATCTAGAATCTTCAGCTCAAAACTTGAACATAAACCTTAAAATGTAGTGTCATCCAGTTTAGTTGACCAGTCTGATATGAATAGAGACATGTTACTGAAGACGTACACGCACACACTGAACTTGCAGGATGTCAGCAGGCAGAGTCATAACCATGTCCCAAGGGTTTTGTCCTGCTGACCCTCTCTTGGCCCAGTTGGGCTCTGGTTCATGAGTCCAACAGACCTCTCTTGTGGTAGTGTGAAAACCACAATTTCCAGTCCAAGTCTTGAAATGCGTAAAGAATCTGCAGTCCTGAAAATTTACTCTAGAAAGTGAAGAACTATGTCATTTTTAACTTAAATTTCAAAATTCCAAACAAAACAGGCCTTATACAAATATTTTAAGTTGTAGTGACTATTTAATAATGCTTTCACAAATTGATAAACTTCTCAATATTTATAACTGATCTCCTAACTTTGAAAGGTGAATGGCAAACACTTTGATGAAGGGAAAGGCAGCTTATCTCTCTGTGCGGGAGCCTATCTAGTTGTATCCTCCACTGAAAGGAAAGGTGGAGAGTCTGCAGCTTCTTGCAGTATAAATTCAGTGCATCATACACATATCCTGACATCTCTGGCCTGAAAACTATATGTACATATGCAGAGCTGATTTTATGATACAACACATGCAGAATGACACAATGCTAAATACTCGTTTCCTCTCGGTAAACACAATGAATGCCAAAATACAGTATTACGTTAGCTGACCGCTGTCAGACGTTAATTGTTTAAATTATGTATTATATTAGTACATTGTTGACTTGACTCCATCTTGTAGTACAATAAAATACCAAGAGAACATCTGGTTTCTCCTCTGACTAAAAAGAAAGGGACGCAAATACCTTTCAACCTTCTCATTGCCAGGTCATATTTGTACAGGCACACGTATCTAAGAGCAGAATACCCCAAATGAGTTAAAAAAAACCACTTTTCTGGAAACCTCCATGTACATATGTCACCCATCAAAACCTTAGAGAGGTTCTGGAATCTGTAAAACAGAGGGCTGATATTTCTTTCAGAGATGCCATTAATTGTGTCTTGGTGCAATGTGGAAAAAAAATATTACATTTCCAAACCCACACGAGGATTCAATGCACCACTCAGCAGCTTACTGCTAATGTTTCCAACAATTATAGCTGCAGGGAAATGATGGATCTTTTTATTACAGGTTTTGGAGCCGTTTTCCTTCCAGTGAGATTTATGAGATTAAACAGAAAAGACCTGTATTACCCACTGCCATAATGTGGGCAAACCTAAGAAAACCCTCTGCCTAAGGAAGTTACAGCCTGATATAACCCGTAACTAATTAAGACTCTAAAATCAATTAATCCCAGATTCTGGTCAGTAATAAAACCAGAAGGTAAAATCCAGATTTTCAGGTGCAAATAGTCACCTCGCCTTTTTTCTAAAGTACCTATGGTGTCAATGGGAATTCAGAAACTGAATTACTTAAGCACTTTTGAAAATCCTGTTTATCATCTCTTTGCAAACAAAACTTCCTCAGTCAATGAAATACTTTTAAAAATCTGGACATAAGTGGCTTTCCAAAGGTTACAAAAGCAAAACAGAATTCAAATTGATATCAAAACCAGTATCAGCATCGCTCTAAGGCCCAGGCAAAATGTTCTACTTTAAATAAAACAGTAAAATGCTATTTTTACACAAGTATGGTTTCAAGTAATTAAGAAACACTTTTCCCATATTCCTTTCATGTTGGGGGACTGCTATAAATTATAGCCTCCCTTCACCTTGAAAGAACTCAATGATAAAGCTGCACCTACTAGGAAGGTATAACAAGAAGCTTTGAACACTGAAGACAATTTTTCCCCTACTATAAGCTCCACAAGCACTGACTCATTACACACTCAAAGTATAATCTGGAATCCCAAACCCCCAAAAGATGTGAATTTAGATCCCATTTTCAAGGACAATGAGATCAGAAAGATTCACATTTTCATATCTCAGCAAGAATGACGCTAAATTCATGTGTGGTGCCCCACCAATTATTTCAACTGCCTGAGTCATAAAACAGGGTGGACTTACCTCTAGGGTAGAAACCACAGAGACAGCTTCAGCCCTTGATGCAACCCTAAGTCAGTTTTTCAAATTACAATGCAAAAAATAAAAGAAAGAAAGAAACATCTCCAGGATAGAGTAAATTTGATTGGTTTTGCTCTACCCTGACACATTGAAAATGCCATTTTTTTTTTTTTCAAAATCACAATGATTTTTGTCAGCGGGACAGATGTAGACAACTACCAGTATCATTTACTTTTACAAGGTTCTGTCAAAAAAGTCTGGTGTCAGAAGAATTACTGCAGAAGAAATTCTGAAGCATATACTCAGGTTTTGATGACCATTCACATTAAGAATGAAATCTGCAATGTCCTAAAATGCAGAGAACTCACAAGCATAACTCAGTACTTTTTCTTGGAGATGATAAATTCAGCGATACAGAGTAACTAGGTAATAAGGCAACTGGACTTGAAGGCACACAAAACTTCAAGGAGAACTGATCACCTTGTAGAATTAGCCACCTAACCCGAAGCCTATCTTCATGTTCCGGAAGTGAATACTCCATGCTTAGACAGGATAGAGCCTAGAGTGTTTGTAAAAAAACCAAAACAAAACAAAAAAAAACCACTTCAGGCTGGTTTTGATTTATGTATTTTCCAATATGTGTTTGATCTGAAATATAGCAGCTACCAGAAATTTTGCCAACATTTAGCTCAGGAAATGAAAGATCCTTCTTCAGTCCACATGTGAAGCATACTACACAACTAAGAAACCTCAAGCCTTCTCAATCATTTTGCCTTCTGACCTGAAGGCT
This sequence comes from Heteronetta atricapilla, assembly GCA_011075105.1. Classification (NCBI taxonomy): domain Eukaryota; kingdom Metazoa; phylum Chordata; class Aves; order Anseriformes; family Anatidae; genus Heteronetta; species Heteronetta atricapilla. The sequence goes on from CM021735.1 coordinate 13,147,154, forward strand.
CTCCAGGGATGAGATGCAATTCAACCTCCATGCAAGCAAAGCACTAGCCCTGTCCTAAATGGGGTGGTGATCACGAGAATCTCTCTGCTCCTCTGCCTTATATAATTATGTAATGCTCACTGGGGCAACAGAGCCAAGCCCAAAGAACCTGCTCAAAGAAGACAATTCATGCTGGGCAAACACCACCAGTTCCTATTTTACAATTACTAAAGGTATATGGTGCCATCAACATGCCTCTGAAATTGTCCCTGATGTTAGTACATCCGTGAACTAACAGAGCAGAATGAATAACTCAAGTAAGAACTTCCTTAGTCTTCCAACAGCATGAGACAGTATAGTAAGGAGGTAAACTGGCAAACTCTATTCTCTACAAAATCCATTTGTGGATCTGAACCAGCACAAAACTCCTGGTCTCCGCTAGGATGTATATTCTCTCTCCTGTACCTACGCTTGGAAAAACTTTTTAAAGATTTTAGTATTAAAATGCTTCCATTTATATCTGGGCATCTAGCACTGTATTCCTATTAAGTAAACCCTTCAGAATGCTGTCCTGAACGGCTTTTTTCCACTCATATTCATGAACTACTTCAGTTTCAGCCTACTACTTCAAAGATTTCAGCCTTTAGCTCCCTCTTAAGTTTTAAGAATTCTTCTGCAGGGAAGATGATACACTCTGGACAGCAATTCAGCTCTCCTTCTGAAGTCATTTTTTTCTTAATAGGAATAGAGAGGAGATTATTAACTAACTTCTACCAACATCTACACAACCTCAAAATACAAGTTCTCGTTCAGCATCCTGGTTGCCAAAAACCTCCACACAATAAAACGGTTGACTGAAATTACGTAAGCTTTCATGTTATATAGTCACACAGCTGACCTAATATTATTCCTATACTGCTACCAATTTCAGTGCCATAAATTCTGACACTGGTCATCTTAGTCTCAACTGGAATTCTAGATTTAGACTGAATCAGTCCCAGGGTGTACAGAAACATTCGGATTTACTTCCTTTACCTTTTTTTTTTTTTTTTTTTCAGCTAGGAAGAAAATGCCAGCACTAAGTTCTGTCCCTAAGCACACTCTCAAAACTTCACAGTAACTTTGTTGGAGACACAGAAACATGTAAGATGACTTTGGGCACCAAATTCTACTGGATATATTTTTTGCACTTTTATCTATCTTTAACTTTCTAGGGCAATCGTCTAATTGTCTTCATTACAGCTAACATCTAACATCATCTCCCTAAACTACACAGCTAACTTGAAACCTAGTCGCAGACAGAATTGGATTCCACCAAGAAAAGACTGCAGTTCCTGGGTGACTGCAATGGAGAGGGCTGTAGCATGCTGTGCTGCAGATACTGAAAGCAAGCTCTTTTCTTTGTAAAAGGATTGTGCCAAATACATTTCCAGCTAAAAAAGATCATACCAGATAACTTTCCCTCTCTCTCTCCAGGATTAAACAACTTATGACAAGGAAACCGCAGGTCAAATAGTATACGTTCCACTATATTTCAAGATACAAACATTAGTCTGAGAGAGAAAAGGCTAGGTAGATAAAAGTTATAGTAGAGGGGGAGAGAAATAAAACCTCATGTCTGCACTAGCAGAACGCTGAATGAATGCAGCTTCAGCTGAAGATATTCCTTAGAACTGCGCAATTCATTCTCACTCTTTTGCCTTTCTTTTTCTTTTTCAAACCTTGCTCATTATTCGGTGTGCTCATACGCTTTCCCAAGCAATGACAACCTATATGCTAGATGCTACTGAACTCAGCAGCAATGTCTTCTTACACAAAATGAAAAGATCTTAAGGATAAAAACCAGCAATGAGTATTGTTTCACCATCGCTGTAACTTGGCCATGGCATTTATTTGACATGTGTAACATTTAAACAAGGAGTATTATGAAAAGTACTGCCATATATATCATCAGGAGCCTTTATCAATAACATAGTTAACAATCAGACGTTTTGTGGGTAACCACAGTGTTATAGGTTATACAAGAACATTTCTGTTTTGCTTCTACTTCTATCATTAAAAAAATGCAATGAATTAAAAGTCCTCAGTGGAAATATTGGGTGCTCATATTTATCAGAATTGTCATGGACTTCTGCTTTTACCAATTATTTTCTGTGTTACACCTTTTTTTTCCCCTCTAAGATGTACCTCCCTAAAAATCAAATAAAAGCAAAACCAAATTATAGTCAAGATATAAATCTACCTTAGGGATACTTTTAGAAAACTCAATTTAAAAATACATTTACTTTCGCTTCTATACCAGCAACAAAGGTGGGAGAAAAGAGGGAAGCGCTACAGCATTATTTTGATTTCAATATTATCCTCAAGTCAGTTCTAAAGCCAAATAAGCCTAAGCCCCATCAATATATCGCTTCTACGTGCGAATGGTAGTAAGGTATTACCCTGCATGACTGAAGTTGTCGTTAATTGTACAAACCTGCTCAGTAATCGTTTCACATGCAACAGAACTCGAGACCTTGAAAACTTTGCAATCTGCTTTCCAAATCCATATGTTGTTCACTATCCAAATTGTGGTTCATGTGGCAGATACAGAAGTGCTCTGCAGAAAGTAATTCCTATGCCAAATGCAAAAAGCAAATGCTTTGTAGCTTTGAAATGCAGAGAAAGGATATCACCACGAAAAGCTCCAGGAAGAAGGAAAACAGGCTGCACCACATAACGTTTTATGATACGAAATGAGATGCGGGCAATGTAATTTCACTTACGCGATTCAGTTACAAGCAATGCACATGCAATCTCACTGATTACGCTTTGAAACAAAAGAGGGAATTTCATTGTTTCAGCTGATGCTTCAGACATGGAAAAATCATGAAACTTCCTTTCTGCATCAGAACGAATAGAAACCATTGTTTCGCATTCAGATGGCAGTAACCTCGGTGGGTGAAATTCATCCTGTTGTTGTTTGCGCTGGTGAGGCATAAACTGAACAACAGAACACCTAAGCTCGGCCAGTGATACGTAAGGTCTTACACACAGTGGTGAATTCCACCAAACTTGTCATTGACACGCCAAAGACCCAGAAATCACACCTCTTAGGTCCCCCAAACCTTGAGTTTAAAAATACATACATGCAAAAGGATCCGTTTCATTGTTTTTATTAATCTTCTGGTTTCTTAAAGTTTGAGACTGTGAGGAGGTTTCCCTGAATTAAGACAGGCTGTGCGAATTGGAAGTACCATAGCTTTTCCTATATGACTCCCCAGGGAGTCTATTTATTAGGCACAGTCCGGTTTTCTGATTTAGCTTAAGTAATTTTCCTAGAGAATATGAGTGTCCACACCAGGAGGAATTCCAGAATAGCAGCTGCAGAATAGCCTTTTCTGTTCAAACTACTGAAATCATTTTCCCCTACATGGTCACACTTATTCTTGGTTTTCATTTTCATTCTCCTCTTATTACTTACCAGCAAAAGGAACTTAAATCTTTTTTATATGTATTTTGATAGTAAGTTTTTCAGAAGAGCTCCAGCTGCTTTAAAATTCACAATAAAACTGCAAAAGCTGTCAACAACAACAAAAAACCATCAATATATGGAGTATTATCAGGGTGCAATCATTGTCAGCTATACTAATGGGCATTTGTTTTTGTTGTTTTACACAATCAAACCCATTTTTGCTTTGACTGAGAACATTTGCAAAATTGTACCCACTTCCCCATCCACAGTAATTTCTCTCAGCGTGCACAAAATGGAGCACCAGTTCTCTTCCTTGTCACTATGGAGCAGGAGGAGATACCTTCCAGGCACAGAATATGACAAAATTCCCTGACAGCTTTGCAAGGCTATGAAGAATTGGAGAAAATAAATATATCAACAAAAACATTCGTACAAGTTTTCAGGAAAAAACAAAAGCTAAACATTTTTGCAGAAGGTAATGAACTAAAATCTCCCAGCATCCTTGACAGCCTCATAACTGGGGATTTTTTCTAAGTGAGAAAATAGGCTAATTCAGTAAGCTGCTCACGGAGACAAAGAGAAAAAGAAGGTGTTAAAACCTGGAAACAGCTGTATTTTAACCATTTCTTCTTCTGCATCTGGATCCATGTCTTTTTTCAGTTCTCTCTACGTTTCTGCACTTTGGCATTGTCACTGAAGTTTCCAGTCGGACAGCATGAAGGGCTTGGGCTTGTGCTTACTGAAGTCAATGAAGCCAAAGTTCACAGTGACCGTAATGGTACAGGAATGTGAGCTAAGAGAAACTATTTTGTTCACATCAGTACTTTAACAGTCATCTATATTAAACAGAATCAGCAGTTAAGATTCCTAGTTCTTTGACTGAAGTGACTAATTTCCTGCAACCTTTCTCCTCCTTCCCCCCCTCCAACCTTCTTGGCAATCAAGACCAGACTTACAGCCTGATTCATAATGAGCGCTGCCCTGAAGGGCAAAATTGGCAAGACACTTCAGTCTGTTCCAGAAACCCCTTCTGCAATTGATTATTCGATCTAGCTCTACTCCCCTGGTTTATTGTGACCTACAAAATCCTCAGCTCCTTCATCTTCTGCTGGCTGTAAAGACTTGAGACTAACTCTATCCTTGACGGGCACGACTGGCTCTTTCTAGAATTCAGAGCCTGAAACGCGGCTCTGTCTGAAGGCTGCTGCAGGAGCCACATGGTAACACATTCAGAGGCGTTCCTGTAAAAACTGCTTTTATGCTGGAAGCTTCCCTGCTCATTGGTATTACCTACAGTAACAAGGATCACAAGCTTTTTGGTGTCAAACGTTAGATTATTTTTTTCTGTAATGATCATTTTTCCTGATGCAGAGAACTTTGGACATTTCCTAGGGGTTATTCCTGTCTTGGCCACACAGACATTTCCTTCCCCAAAGGAAATTTTGGACACCACAGTCTCCCAAAGACCGTTCCGCACAGAAGCAACAGGTTGCTGCGACTGTCATCTAATTAATGCATCACCAGAAGAGCTGCAAACACAACTTCGATTACACTCACACACGTATTTCTTGTAACCAGCCAATTGAAGCGGCTGGCAATCGCTTCCCTACACGTCAATGGCACACTCTGTGCCACAACACCCTTACAGGCCGCTCTCTTCGTGCACACCCGCGAGCAGACGCACACAGAACGTGCCCCAGTAAGTCACTCTGCCCTCGACCTCTAAGCAGCCATGCCCGGAGAGCAGCCTGAGCTGCAGCCCTGCCATTTAGCTATTTCTTAGCAAGAGGCAACCTGCCAGGCACACCATCAGGCCCAAAACAGCCCTAAGTACAGGCTTGTTTAGCTGCCCTCGGCTCCCAGAGGCCAACTCTGCGAAGGGAATCCAACCTCACAGGAATCCAGCAAGTTCTCTGGCTCCTGGCATGTGCCACTCGCTTTCCAGTTCCCAGCCTGATGGCAAAAACGCAATTCCAATCAACAACTGCAGTATGGTACAATTCAGCCTTGGGACATTCAGTTTTAACGTGGCAAAGCTACACACTGAGGAGAACGCAAAGTACAGCTTTTTGGTTCTTTTTGAAGTAGGCGCAGTGCTGCTGACTGCAGGAACTACGCTGTGATTGACACATCACTATGCAAAACATGGGGAAGCGTTAACCACAAGGTCCTGCTGTCTCCTGGATGTTCCCTGGTGGCTTCCAGCCCGTGGTTCTCTCTTCACGTTTGTCCCACCACACTCTGATGCATGGAGGAGGACAACTTGTGCCAGGAAACCTATAGAGATGATTGCCTTTACCACCCGTCCCTCTATCAGAGCTTGGCAAGGCCGCTATTTACAAGTTAAGACACACAAGCTCAGATCTTGTCTCTCCTTAAAAGTCTGACTGTAAAGAGTCATGAACTGTTACTTTCTGTCCCACTAATGCAGAACCTATACCCCAAGCCTGCAGAAGGTTGGCCCTTCACCTCCTTCCTATTGCTCCTCATTTCCCAGAAGGTTTTCAGCCAAACCTCTGCCCAACCCCACTCCCAGCGCAGCTGCACTGCACGTCTTGAGCACGTGAAGACTCCACGGGTGGGAATGCCCACAAATGGGAATTAGATGTAGAACTTAGGGATATGGTTTAGTGGGGACTGTTAGTGTTAGGTCAGAGGTTGGACTCGGTGATCTTGAGGTCTCTTCCAACCTAGAAATTCTGTGATTCTGTGAAGGCAGCGCTCACAGGGCAGCTCAGACTCGGACCTAGTCAGCCCAGCTGTTCTCCCGTGCCTGCCCTGCGCTTGCAACAGCACGAGCACGGCCGTGGAGTGGCCCTGGAAGTCGTGACACCTCCATCAGCCAGTTCAGCTCACCGGGCTGCCAGAAGAGCCCGAGCTGAAGTAAAGCAACAAGAACATTTGGGCACAGCAGGAATGAAGGCTGTGGGCTGGTCCCACCAGCAGAAGCTACGTGTTGGATTGACACAGCAATTTTCTGAAGCACTAATCAAGTGGGTTTTTTTCTCCTATCAAGGCTCAAATAAGGAACTCCCTGGTCTAATGAGAGTTTTCCCTGCTTCCAGACACTGTTTAATCTTGTATTGCATGTTCGAGTCCTAGGCAGCTCATTTTGTCAGAGAAAGCATTAGGCCTGGATGGGAAACAGACTTCCTAAACAGACAAATTAATAGCAAAGAAACAAAATGAATGAAAGAAGAAAGGCAATTAACTTAAATATATATGGAGATAACGAGCCCTGACCAGTTTCTTTATTGTGCTGTACTTTGCAGCCTTCTTCACACATTGCTTTTCCCCTCATCTTCTCAGCTCTAACCACCCATGCTCTTTAGTCACTCCCTTTTTGTTTATCCTCCTTGAATTAAATTGTATCCCTGTATCTCATGTACTTACTTGAGCTCTAAAAGCAGCAAGTGGACGTACTGTACATGAAGCATCGTTATGCTCAGCTCTGCTTTTTGGTGCTGTTTTCCTACAACCGCTTCATTTTTTTTCCTGGGGGCCACGCTGGCAGGAATGCCACGGTAACTGACAACTCCGCGAGAAGAACATTTCAATCAACCATTACAACTAAGAATCAGACCTCTAAAATCCCACAGCCAGATGCTGTTTCATGCCCTTCCAGTAACCCTACAGCACGGCTATCACTGCCGCTCCTTATCTTATCGCCATTTCAAACATTGTCTGCTGCGGTCAGACGGAGCCAGACCTAAACAATGATGTTAAATGAAGACTTCCTCCCGTGGCAGTCTTGAACTTCTAATGAAACTGATCACTCCTTCTCGAGATAACAAACCACGTCAGGATTTCACAGGCTCTAAAAACAAAGGTGAAAGAGAGCCAAAAGGAAGCGAGCTCCCAGAAAACGACAAAGGTGTTACTGCATGTCAGCATCCCTCCTGGGCAACAGGTAAGCATCACGTCACATACACGTATATGCACACACGTAGAAACTAATACACGGTGTGGGGGTTTTGTTGTTTGTTGTTGTTTCTTTTATTTGCATTTGTTAAAAACAAAAAGAGAGTCAAATTTTCCTCTCTCACGCTGTGTGATTAGAAAAGAAATGGGAGGAGGCTTTTTGGCTCCTAGATTTTAAAAGGCAGCTGAAGCGACTGGGAATTTTCCAGAGTAAAGAACTTGGTTTGATAATTTTGTTAAAACGCAGACAGCGCTGCACTAGAAAATGATGTCAGTTAGAGAAAATTATTTTTGCAATGTTTTTGTAACAGTAAAAGGTCTGGTACATATGGAGTGAAACAAAACCCTAACCCAAGGAAGGAGCAAGGCTTCCGTACCCAGTTTTTCTGTACCTGGCTTGCTTGCTGTCAGAGCGTAAGCTTTTTTTACCAGCGTAATCTGTGTCCTCAGTGAGATGCCTTTGTTAACATGATTAACAGTGGAACTATCCTAGCAAACTTCACTAAAATAGATCTGGCTTCTGTTCAAACTAACTGCCCTGTATGCCGGGGGTGCCGCAGGTAGAAGCTCTATATGAGGATTAAAGTTTTTTACGGAGACGAGAGCATCCCGTCCGTGGCTCCATGGTACAAACCCCATTTGTCATCCACCCGGTCCTGCCGACTCAGCTTTAAGTGGGACAATGCTGGCTGCCTGCAGCTCGCCCAGGGGCCTCCGCAATGGGGCACGTCCAGGACGGCCACCCCACAGCTCCAATCGGGGCATCTCCCCTCAATCCTCGTGGTGCTGCTCGTGCCGTCACTGCTTCCCACCCATCTCCATAGGCGTGCTCAGGCTCCTAAGGACATAGAAACCACCTCAGATCGCTCTTGCGGCCTTGAACAACGGTGGGAAAAAAAAAACTCATAAAACCATGGCTTCACACATCCACTGATATTAGGAATTTGCCCTTTTTAGCAATGCAGCTCAGTTTAAAAAATGTATTCCACAACATCTTACTGTTTCTGCAAAGATGACAAAGACAAACTCAGATCTTAGTCTAATGAAACCAGCCTCAAAACTTCCACGCAGAGGTCCCACTTCACAATTTCAAAGCATTTCCCCAGCAATAACAACAAACTAGCCCTTTGAATGCATACAATGGGGTAAGTAGCTTAGCGAAAGCATTACGTTAATGAATTCTACCCTATTTATTTTTTTATTTTCATAAATATTTAGGTCAAGTGCTGCAGAGCAGCAGCACAGAAAGCTTCTTCATTCCCTCGCAGTCAGGAGCAGCCACTTTCTTACTGAGTGCAGGGAGGAGAATGAGGAAGCAAGTAAAGCTGTCGATACAGAGTTGTCTGCATGCTCTATCCCTTTGTAAAAATGTAAGCACTGTAGAACCTTAGAAGTCCTTTCCAGACACTGTGTCACTACTAACGGCTAATATAACAGGAGATCTTAAGTAAAATATTATATTAGCCAAAATAACATGGATAAATAGCAAAATTCCAAGGCTTAGCGTGAAAATGAAAAACACTAATGGTGCACAGTGCAGCTTCTTCGTACCATGTGCAGTCTAGAATCATGCATAATGTAACAGTGCAACTGCTAACAGCAGGCTCACAGAAGATAATTTACACTTGTTTTTATGGACATGAGGAACTGATCTTTGAAGTTGTCCCTAATGAGATTCTGCTTGGCCCTAACAGCATCCTGAGAGAACGCGCTGGTTTTCTCCCCGGCATCCGGTGCATATTTATAACGCAGGATACAGACTTATCTACATTGCACATGTGGACTGGTGTCTCCCCATCCCATCTCAAAGTAAGATTCTCACGGTGAGGGAAATACCTACTAAGACCTCTCACTTCAGCCTCATGTCTTTTGGTGATTACCCATGCCACTTTTGCTAATTATCAAAGGATACACGGGGGTTAATAAGGTTTTTATTTGCTTTGCAGAGTTGAACTCCTAACTTGGTTAAGCTGCCAGGTAGGTCACTGTGAGATCACAGCTGTATCACACATCACAGAAGACATCCCAAAAACAGTCACAAGGCTCTTTGGAGAGAACAGAAGTGTAGCTGCAGAATGAATCAGAAACCTTGATTTCACAAACACAGGTAGCAGCATAAGGAACACAAATAGAAAACATCTTTTGGTGTGTCGTATGTAGCCGTTGCTTTAATACTATACCCACCTGTTTTTGAAGGTCCTTTCACTTCAGAGATCTTCAAGCCATTGAACCAACATCATCAAAATCTTAACTTGCAACTACGTGCAGTAGCCACAATGCCTTCTACATCCAGGACATATTGTGGTCTGACTACAGCAACGTGGCAATGGGTAAAATGCTTAATGTTCCCAGCGCGAGGAACAAGAGCAGGCCAGAACTCGGACAAGTTAAACGAGGACAGCCTAAGTTTTACCCTCTCTTCCATACTTCTCTCAGGTACAGCCACCCATACAGCAAGGTTCTGGACCATCACTGTCTCAAGTCAAGGTATTCAAGCAAGCTAGAGCTGGTCTTCATTTTGATGAATATAGTGAAGTATAAACTCATGCATTTCACGAAACTTCTTCATGCTTCATTCATCTGCTCCTGTCTTCAGGAGGGTGCTAAATTCTGACAGCTGGCGACGGTAACTGCAGGTCGCCATCCATTGTAGCTAATATATAACATACTTAAGTTATGCCACTGTTAGCGAGTTGCTGTTTTAACACCTAGTTCTCTGCCTTTTTCTGCTAGGAGAATGCACACGTTCTTTGTAAAATCCATACATTCTTTGAAAGTACTGGTCAGCACTGGTCACGCACTACAAATGCTCAGCACGCAGTTTACGATCAGGTGACTCACAGGATAGATACAGCAGGATACCTGATTTTTCATCCAGAGCTTTTTGTCTAATCTGACCCTAAACAAGAGAAATTTTACAACTCAACAGCTGCTTACTCCCTTGAAAAAAAACAAAAACCACAAAGGACTCTGTTTTAGTTCATATAAAGATGTTCACGTAACAAAAACCTCCGCTGTAACGGATGTTCTCTGAAGAAACACTAGTCTGAATGGGCACAGAGACTAATCTCCCTCTCGGTTCCACGTCGAGCCCCTCCAGGTAAGAGAGGAACGACAGTCATTTGCAGGGAACTTAGGAGGGAAGCTTCAACAGTAACTACAATAGCTCTGCGTGCATATGTGGAGAAAGAGAATTTGTTCCCAGTGCACTGACACTTCTCACAAGCGCATGAAGCCCAGCAGAAGAAAAACTGTAAAGAATACAAAAAAGCACGTCTATAAAGGCATCAGGTTCTGGGCACAGTACTGAAAGGTTCAGATGACCTTGCCTCAGTATGTTAACGTACAACCTCTCGGTCAGTATTTCCAGATTCCCTTGTGCACAACTACAAGGCATAAGACCAGAAGCTCAAAATCTAAAAAAAGCTTTTGTAAGGAAAATAATAAAACACAAAACTGAAAGACAGACTCTGATACTGATGCTGTAGCAATAATGTGTCCTACCTTACTTCTATGTTTCATGCTAGGGCAAGATTGCCTTTAAACACATATGCAGACAATAAAATCATAGCAAAGGAGATACAGCTGCAAGGCATGCTAAGAACTATACTTCAGGCCAACTTCTTATCTCTGGTTATTCCTGAGTATTTGCCATCAGTTATCTGTTTCTTGACTTCCATTTATTCTGCTTCCTGCTTACCAGCACTGCATTAGTTGCCTCCGGTACATTCGTCTCGCATTTTATTGGACAAGTGTCTGGACCCTAAAGAAATCGCATTGCCTCTTTATAACTAGATACCCAAAAAAATCACCATTTGTTACACCAAATCTCCTACAGACCTCAATTTCATTTGAATCAGAAAAACTTCTACCAGCTTCAGTGTTTCAGCTTACCCCTTTTAACTCTACGCTGAATAAAATGAGGCATAAAAGGTCTTTCCCATTCCGTAGAGTGATGTCTTAAAAACCCTCTAAGAGAAGTACTCACTGAAAATAATGACTCGTGCATATCACAGTATTAAATGATGGTATGAACAGACTACCAAGAAAGCCAGGTGATCCAAAGTTAATTTTCAACTTAATATTCCTCTTGCCAATCTAGTCTGAATGCAAGGATTCTCTTCTGGAAAAGATGCCCTGAATTAACGATAACAAAAATGAACAAGCCTGAAAACAAAATGAAATCCTCCTAATAGACCATTTAATTTCCTTGAAACCGCTATCAGGATTTCCTTTCTCCTCTGGCTCAGAGAAAACGAAGGCTCTACTTTCCTTACACACACTTTAAAAATACTCTCTTTTCTTGGAGGCACAAAATTTATGCTAATAGATAACTAACAACAAATGATGAAAACTCTAAGAGCTAAAGGTCTTCATTTTGTTGCCAAGATGATGTATCAGGTTCTGAGACAAACAGTGCGTGTGATCCTTGCATTAACACAGTGGCACTCACAAAGCTGCAATGCAAAGCAGCCTAGCAAAACACCACGTCAAAGGTCAGTGGAGAAAAAAAAACAAAACAAAAACCACCATGCGTACCACCCCTAGAGGATTATCATCATCATTTTAATTCTCAGAGGGTGCCTGAAACTTGTATTGCAATACTTTATCTGTGTAGCCTCATTATACGGCAACATTTCCAGCAGAAAAGCCATCTAAGAACTTTGTACAACCAATTAAAATGCCATCTGAAAGATCCAAGAACGCAACGTGAACCATAATTCTCCCTCAGTAACCCAAAGAGCGTGTCCTAAGCGGAAACATTTTTACTTTCAAGGTATAGAATAATAATAATAGAACAAAATTAATTGTTCCTATAAACATGCCTTCCTTTCAAAGCTGTGAGCATTGCTTAACAAGATGACGGAAAAATCACATCGATGTCAAGAGAAATAAAATAAAAATGAAAAAATACAGAAACAAATTCCAAGTAATTGCAGAGATTATACCTAAGTTCTTTATAACATGTTTGTAATTTTGTGTTTATTTAGTTTTATTTTTTCTTTCCTTTCCACCACGAGGGAAAACCGAATGCCTGGCTCACTTGGAATTTACAAAACAAACAAGTCAAAAAGACAAAATTTCCTTTCTCTTTAATATACTTAATTATCACAATATTGTATGTACACACTATTAACAACCAGAGGAATGTAATTCCTTGAAGAATCATAGCTTAAAATTGAGGGCGCCACTTAGTCTGGCAGCTAAGAAACTGCTGCTGTCCCCCTGGAAGCAATAAGGGTGTCACTAAGCCCTGAACTTAAGAAGTAGAGGACTGGGCTCCAATTTACTGAACACGTTGGACCGCATGAAATTACAATTCTGAACAATTCTCATTTTCCCAAAAACTGCTTCACCATTCAAAGGAGAGAAAGAGAATCCTTTGGTAATTCTAACCAAAAAGTGAGCGTGCTTACAGAAACGAAGAAACCTAGAGTAATTAAAAAGTAATGACTTTTTTCTTTGTGCTCCCTATATAAAATCAGCACGAGAGAAGATATACGGGACTAGCACCTTTTCCTTCCCATAAACTGATACAATAGCTAAACATTCAGGAGTAATGTGCTGACCCCGATGCTCCCAGTCACTACACTCAATTCCTTATACCAGAGAAATTGTAAACGTGGTAAATAGCAAGTTTCCTGGCTTACAGATACATCAGATAGAGTCCCTCTATCATACTCCTTTCGCCTTCCCTCCCCCATCCTCTCTCCATCTGCTGCCCTCCTGGGAAGGGTGCGCTACGCTTAATGGCTGTCTGCTTTTAAGTCTAATGTGCTGGATAGAAGTTAATGCCCAGTACAGTAAGTGCGGACTCTGCTGTGAGCAAGCCTTGAGTCCTGCTTTTTCTTGCCAACATCTATTGGAATCTTTGCAGCCCTATGTCAAGCAGCATGCAAGGAAGAAGATGTCTCGAAATATTCAGTCTGCAATTTGAGACACAGATAAATCTTACAAGATACCATAGCACAATCATTTAAATGATCTTTTGGTAAAAACAGGAGCATTGTAATTTTCTTACCTGTCTCTCCCCTCAACACGATGTGTATGTGGCAAACATGCCCATTATAAGACCAGGGGCGTGTCCCTGCCAACGGGGAGTACGCATCTAGCAAACTGCCTGTCTGTTGGTATCCTGAACTACGAGACAGAAACGGGCTGGATCCCTTCAGTTATGAAGAGGGTGACCAGATTCTGGGATTAGGGGTTGACTTGTTCTTTAGCCATCCCCTCTACCATTTCCTCCTCGGCCCCCAGCAGAAAGCACCAGCAGCAGCATACAGCACCAATGCTCGTCCGCCAGCGTTTGCGTTTTGGCCAACCTTCATGCCGCAGAGCATGCAGGACGCAGACAGCTGTGCATGTTACTGGGTAAAAGATTATTATACACTGACTTTTTGTTTGGAAGAGACGTCAAAATAAAAATAATTAAATGAAGTCTAGTCACATTTATTACATGATAGAACTGTTTTGACTGCAGTGTTTTAAACACATACACATTTTGGCCCCAGCCTCCTCACTCTATAATTAAAAACAACCAAACTCAGTATCACAAAAGCTTGCCCTCTGCAATAAACAAGACCTAAAAATTGCAACCTTAACAGCTCATATTAAAACTGAGAGTAAATAGGCATGACCTGAATCTCCAAATCCCATTATAAAAAAAAAAAAAAAAAAAAAAAAAAACTTTTTTTAAATTAAAAAAAAAAATTCAATAAAAAAAAAAAAAAAAAAAAAAAAAAGCTCTTTATATCTTCTGAAATATCTTCTATGAAGCACACAAAGGTATATATGCAGACAAACTTATCTCCTTCCTCTGTTTGGCACTGCTCTGCATGCACACATCCCAGAAAAAGATCAGAAAGCCGGTAGGAAGCCTTCTGCAAGCAGAAGCAGTCATGATGAAGTCCATGAAACTGCAACTGTAGATGCCAAGCATGATTCAAACCACTGGGAACAAAACAAGCCAATGCTTCCAGGACCAAAACTGACAACTCACTGGAATCATGTCTAGGGACCTGGAAAAACCTGCTGTGATATAAAAGGGAACAATTTTTCCATGCTAGAATGACATTCAGCTTTTTCAGCTTGTCACAACACAGGTAACCCCAACACCAAAGTTTACTATTTCCTCAAACAAACAGCTCACCGTAAGAGATGCACGTTTTAAAGCAATCTCCCTGCCTCACTGAATTTCAGCTGTGCTGAAGTGTGCCTACTTCCTCAAGTCATGCCGAGACATTTTACAGAGTTCTAAACCAAAACTCATCAACTGCTCTGTTTTGGAAGGAGACATGCTGACCCCTTTGTTCCTACATTTTTCTATATATACCCATGCTTGGTAACTGACTCTACTACCAGAGCCACTTATGGCAGCTCAAGATCAGAAATGGAAACTCCAAAGGATCCGTGCAACATTTGGTACAAAGCCCATGCTCATCACCATTATTTGAAATAGCCCCATACCTAAAATCAGCAAGTAAGCTGCATATAGCCACTTAACCTATACCATAAACCTCTATATCTGCACTGTTGGCAGGGCTTTCCTTTCGTTTATTTGTCTAGCCAGATAGTCAAACAAGGGTTTGTAAAAAAAGCAACAAGATGTGTCGTGTCACCGGTAGGCTTGGCACGGCCACCTGTCACTGGGAACAAGCTCCCTCATCCCCTCTGGCCGGCGGGGCTGTCCTTGTTCTGCTGCCAGGTGAAAACCACGGGCCCAAAACAAAGATGGGTGTACCAGGGCAAGGCCTGAACATTTTGTGAAGCATCGACCCCCTGACTGGAAGGAAATCCTTCCCAATGCCCTACTGCCCTAACATTTTTAAACCAAGTGACACGCTTCCAGTGACAGCACAATGTTGTGATTATAAGGTATGCAATCACAACATTGTCAACCCACCTCACAGCGAAGTGCTCCCTCAGGGTGCAGTTCCCCTCCGGCACAGGATCCCGTGGTAGGGACCACTGCTGCAAAGAGCATCCTTGGTCAGATCCCACCACAAAGCCCCCCGAAGATAGGAACCAATAGTGTACATGAAGCCCAGAGCCCACCATCACTGATCGTGACTGAACACTAGAGAAATGACATGGGAAAGACTGAAATGTAGAATCAGGCCACATAATGGAAGTTGCCATTTATAGTGCTCAGCTACTGCAATGAGGACTTACAAATAATGGACTTGTCACTGAAGGCTTCTTTGCACAATTAATACAGCGTGAAAGAACGCTCATGTACACGTCCACATAAACCAAACCACTTTCTTCCTCCCCCTCAGGGTTTACCACAGGGGCCAGACGGACCATACAACGTGCTGGTCTAGGAACGTGATTCTGTCAATGAGGAAGTCGAAGGAACGTCCACCTGCTCCTCTCCTTGCCCCCAGCTGCCACGCAGCCAGGCTCACGGCCCTCTCACCTCCGCCAGCTGCAGCACACCCCGACCCGTGAGGCTGCAGCCAGCAAGGTTGCTGAAAGCAGGCTCAGCACTGGGGTCTGTGTGCCGTCACCCCTCCCGGTCCGCCAAGTCACCGACAGGCGACGATCCAGCCTCCATCTTAGGGCAACATAATTCAGGAATACGGTAACCGATAGATTGTTGGTGACAAAACATTATTTTAAACCTGTCCCACATTTATTAAAATAATATTGGCACTTTCAGAGCTTCAGTCTTCCAGCGATGTCACCATATTTTTAAAGGTGGGTCGGTATGGCTCCTTTTTATAGCGACAAAAAGAAAGGTCAGAAACTTAATCAATTCTTCAAGAGAGATTAGCATGATACGACTGCACTGTATAAACATGGTAGAAGGGGGCTAAATCTGAGCTTTAATTACAAAACTGCAAGCCATATATCACCTCTGCACAATGTTCGCTTCTAGCGTGCTCCACTCAAGCATCTCAAAAGGCTTTAAACATAATTAAAGTGTACCCTCATGAAAAAAAAAGTTTTTCATTTTGCATCTGAAATTTGAATTGAGAATATATCTTATGCTCAGATTTTGCAAAATACATCATTTAAAATCATTAAGATCAATAGAAATCTTTCATTATGTAAGCCCACAGAGACACAGACGCATGCACATGCTCCAGTAAAACATTTTCTTAATGACAATTAAAATCAGCATCTTTGCAACTCGGCTTCCATTGTTCTAGAAAATGCAATCAGTTAATGGTCCTCCTCTTGAGTGGGGACTATTTATTTTGGGACAGCTGTAAGGATTCTCACCTACAGCTGTCCTCCCCTCCTTTCTGCTGGAATCCCCACTGGCGCAGGGAGAGCTCAGCTGCTTCGGAGGCAGCTGCTGAATGGCTGCTGCTGTCTGCTTCGTGGGCTAAGAAAACCAGGTTTGTTTTACTTAACGCACCGCGTTGCCAACTGCTGCGCTGCAGTATCCACCCTTGCCACCGAGGGACCAGCGAGGGACAGGAGACTCAAACTGCACCACGGTAAGCTCACCGAGAGCCAAAGCCCCCGTAAAGATCGCTGTGAGACAGAAAGCTCAAGTTTTAACAACGCTTGTTCCGCGTACTCCTGTTTTCAGTATTAGAGCTTAAGTGTGATTTGTTTGGGGCAGGAAAGTTTTTTCAACTTTTTTGGGAAAGCAGCGAGAAGCAACTACGATGCTCAGAAGCTCCATATGCTTTTGTAAGAAATGTTATTTTACAGACAGAGCAACAGTCGGCACCAAAGCTGTGATTCCCTCGTCACCTCAATATCATCTGAAATAACGAGCCCAGCCACTCAAGGTAATAAATAGATAGCTAGCTTACACTGAATATCTGTATTTTCTCAACCAATATTATTACACATACAGACTCCACTATTCTGTAAACATCAAACGAGTCCATATTCTACTAGTGTCAGCCTTTCCCCCGTCCCCCTGAATATCACACCCCTTCTATGAAGCAGAAGTTAAGGTTACCAACAGAACGCATGAATTTTCTACTCATCTCCCTGGGAATTTATAAAACCCATTAAATGCAGGATGCTTTCCCCAAGAGAAAAAACATGCCAAGATACTGTTTGTCAAGGTTCGATCTTTGTAAGATCTTTGAGTTTTAACTGTTTAAGGCTTTGCCACAGCTGGAAGTTTTTTCTTCTGGGACTACAGAGCTACATCTTTATATTACTATTATTATTACATACTCACGTTTGCATACATCCTCAAATTTATGTACTTTCTTCAACTATATATAAAGTTCTACTAATATAAGATTCTATGTTTATACTCTATTTTAAAATAAGAATATTCACATAGGGAATTGCTCCAGCACAGAAGAGGCAATAAAATTATATAGTTACAGATTGTTCAATGCATCTCCGCGCGTGAATAAACTCATTTAGAAGACTTTCTCTTGCACTGAAACCTCTTTCTTTCTTACTCCTCTAGTACCGAACTTAAACGGTACCGGAGTATTAACGTATACTCAGAGAATCCTAAAAACAACCCACTAAGCCATTCTGGTGAAGTCTGAGGAAAGCCAAATGAACTCAATTAGAATTCTTCTCAGTGGATCAGCCTGCAGTAGCTTGGGCTACGGCTAGCTTCCCTTCACAGGACTCATACCATCAGCAGCAGAGCCCACCAAAACAGGCCTTTCCCACCACAAATGCAAGATGTTTATTTCACTCCCCCCTTTTTTCCCTGAAAGCGATTAGATGTTGTATCCAGCAGGAAGGTTCTTCCCTCTGACTTGAACCGAAGTAAACCAGTTTCAATTTGGCTTTGTCCCATTTTCTTCTCAGCTCCTTTCCACTGGCCTGAGGGAGGAGGTGAGACGGGACGGTTTCGCAAAGCCGAGCCACACCAATTTCTGCTAAATTAAAATGGTTTACAGATTCACTGTGGTGATTACTGTAAAGTTGTAGAGGTTAAAGAAAAAGATCTTACCAAAAAAAAAAGAAGATAACAAATATACTGAATGAATTCAACTATCTTCAGAGTCCAGTCGTTTTCACTTCTTCCTCCTGATTGTTTGTTGTAGCAGAAATTCTCTGCCCTCTCTATTTTGAGGTTGTGGTTTCACAGGCAAAGCCTTCTGCAGCTTACAGCCCATCTCCCCGGGCTGTCAGCTCCTCCCGCACACACTGATTCCCTCCCAGGGATGCATCCTCCTGCTGCTCACTGGTATTGTGGGCACCACTGACTGGCCTGATATAGAACATATTAAGGGTCTAAACAAGTTTGCAAGCTTTCTTTTCTTTTTACACCTATTACCGGGTAGAACTCCCCCTTCTGTGCTTTTTTAAAGCCCCTCTGGTTCTCAGAGCAGACTTTCTGAAGCCCTCTGAGTCACTCGTGCTGCAGAACAGAGAGGGCAGCACCACACCGAAGGAGCAAGAGGCATTTTCCTAACAAAAAACGGGGAAGTACAAAGACATTCTGAAGAATACTCACCATCAAGAAGCAAAGAAAGGTGCGTTATCATTGTTATTATTTTACAGCTGCCCTTTAAAACAGGGAACTAAGGTAGTGCAGTTAATTAAAACCAAGTGAAAATATTCAAATGCAAACATTTAATAACATCTTCAGCCAATTAGGGAAACCTGCGGGTGGGGGCATCGCCTCAAGATGTTCAAAAATTTAAGATGGTGTCTCTTTAGCCAAAATAAACTTACAGTAAAAATTGTCTTCACAGCACCTGCTCAAACATTAATTAGTACAGAAATAAAACAGAAAGGCTGGACAAAATGATATAAAATTTGTACTACACCAGAGCCCAACTAACTCACAAAACTACCGCCAGCCAGGCTAAGCAAAGGGAGCTTTAACGCACCGTTATTTACCTGATGGTACACTTAAAGGGATTCACGAAGAAACACTAGTGTAAAAATACATATAAAGACAGCAAAAGGCAACCATATCCCTGCTGATTAAACTACATGACACTATCATGTGAAAGGCACTGAATGAAAGCGGGAGAAAGGATACGCCTCAGGGAACAGGAAGTCTAATTCCAATATTTCTTTAAACATCAGTGTTACACTGGTGATATTCCAAGACTTTTAACTTACTTCATGTGAGATAAGAATCTGCCCCAATGAATACTAGACACAGAAATGACTCAATATATGCCAACAATCCAGTTCCTGCCTTTGCATGTAAAGATACATATGCATAAAAAATGCCTTTTTAAGAAATTAATTCCTTTAGGAAATAACAATGTTCTTAAACCGCATCCAGCAACTCATTTACGGTATGCAACAGGGCCTTGTAGCAACAGACTGCCCCACTGTTCATACACGTAGCGTAACGCTCAGTTTCTATGTCGTTTTACTCATTTCCCAAAACCCTGAGATTTTTAAATTAACTTTTCACGAGAAGAAGAATAAAACTTCCTCAAACTCTCTCTTTAAAAAAAATATACGCACACGTTACTTTCAGATAGCAAAACAGAAAACAATCCTGGCAACTGCAGCAATGTGGTACTAGCAAAGATACATCATGATAAAAAATAGATCATGGTTTGTTTCTTTGTCAATATTGCTTTTAATAATTTTCTATTTAGGGTTTCTTACTTGGTATCTTCTCTCAGAAATAGGCACAATGCTTCCATTGTAAAACACTGGGAATAAACAAGGACCCAGTCCCCTCTCTGAAGGTACAACATGCTCTAATTTTTCCTGCTCAGAAATAACTCCATGTTCTTACCATCACACAAACCCATACCCTTAGACTTGTCTTCATTTCTTGCTTTCCTCTGCCCGTAACTCTAGACACACAATATGATCCTATCATCTTTTTCCTCAACAGGTTTTCCAAAACCCATAATTTGCTATCCAGACCTACACCCAACTCATCTCCTGTATTGCAATATTTTCTTTGATCTGTTCTGTTTCAGACTAATCCTCTTTCATTCTTAAGTTTTCATCTCTCTTTTAAGAGAGGGAGACCAAAAGATCATATGCCACACCCTTGAAACCAAACTAAGCAATTTATGTAAGCTGCAGTATTTCAGTGATTCTTTTTTACATACTGTCACTATGTCGTACTTCATAGCTTCAACATTTGCCAAGTGTACAACTGCTCTAAACAAGTAAAACATTGTTGAAAATGTCTGTCAAATCAGTAACATTTAAGAGATACACAAGTTATTAGAGAAGTAGGTGTATAGTTACTTGTGCATTTTTCAACCAAAGCCCAAATAATTCTTATAATGCAGAACACCGCGCTTAGTTGGTCCTAAAATCGGCTCCCACCGAAGCCAGTTGTCAATAAGAAGGGGTTCTTTAAAACTGCTTTCTAAATCTCTATTGTTTGCTCTGAATTCATTCTCTCCACAGAATTTGTGCTTAACGTCAGTCAGAAGTGCAGTCTGGAGTGCAAAACTTGCAATAGAAATTTGCTGACAAAAGATCTGAACAGTGAATAAGAACTGGAAATATTCCTAAAGGCAGAGCTACAGCATCTTTGCGGTAATAAATCAAATGTAATTAATGAAGAAACTTTTTCAGTCACATGCACAACAGAGCCGCCAGCATCCTTCCTCGGGAAAATTCCTTTACGGAAGATTGTAACCACATGAAATCCTATTAGAAGGTGCTGAACTCCTACATTGTGACTCTTCCGGTAGGCTTCTACATAACAAAAATGCAATGAAGTACCCTACAACTTTTTCACTCTTATTATGCAAAATCCTTATCAAATTCAATAGTGTGACATCACTCAAAATCCTGACTAACAATGGCACACAGGAGGTCAAGAGATGTCCTCTTTGTTTTAGTTTCAAGTGCTTTTCAGTCTATTAATGTTAAAAGAAAAAGAACCTTAACAGAAATAACTGATAAAGATCAAACCTACTAAACAATGGGAAGGAAATTCAGAGTTAAAGCTAGTGCTTAGCTTAACAGGAACCATTGTGCCTAGGTACGGGCAGCAGAGTGATCTTGCCAGTCACACAGTTCCCAAGAATAACAAGGTGAGGTAAGGGAGCCCAGAGCTCGCCACTTCCCATGCTCGTGGTGGTTTCAGCTCAGGCCATGCCCGTTATTTTATCGCAGTATTTGTATTTCTTGGGAGCAATTGTTCAGCAGTCTCCCATTCCTTTGTGCCCCGGGTTGCGTGGAGCACAGCATGCGGCACACGTTCCCCTCACAACCAGGAGGACAAAGGACTCAGTGATCAGGGGGGACAATTAGTCCCAATTAGGCCTATTTCGCAGCTGAGTGTAAGGGGCGGGGGAAGGGAGCTTAAATTTTCAAGCCATGGGTCCCTCAGGCAAGTTGCAGTGCGATCAGCAAAGCGCCAAGTTTTAGAAAAAGTACCCTGCCGTACCTCGCTGAGGCAAGGTTCTGGAAGCCGGGGCATCACTCCCGAGGCAGAGGCTTTCCTCCAAGAGCTGACCGAGCGGTACTTCTCCCGCACGCTATGCCGAAAGCCAATAGCCATTTTGCCTATTAGCTAACGTGACTAACCAATTTTTCCAGTTTTCAGCCCACTCCTCCAGCAGCAGTTCTCCATTTAAACACGCACACACACACACACAGAGGCAGCATTAGTAATACTTACATATGCACATGTGGAGGCTGGAACCTGCTCTGATTAATGTTGTAGTGTGTGAATGCCTGCGTTGGGTTGGAGCTGTACTCATCCACTGTTATGGTAACTTTGCCTTGTGAAGGAATTCCATGAGCCATCCTTCCTCCTTATGGACATGAGCAATTCACAGCTTCCCAAGGCCAAGAGCGGGGCAGGGCATTGTGTTCCCGGCGGCTCCCGAATCCCAGCAGCTCCTCATCAACGCCGCAGACCTCTGTGAGGAGAGAACAGCACACACTGCTAAAGCCTTGAAGGAGACATAAGCAGGCACGGACATTACTCTGTCCTCTCCCTGTTTCCACTCGAAGGTCTTTTTCTTTATTTTTATGTACGCATCACCCACCACTCTACGCATTGCTATTCACAATTGCATTCACCACTTCATCATTTAACTCCATCACAATGAAACAGATTAAAAAAAAAAAAAGAATGTTAAAATAAGGCTTTATTTACTAGAAATCTACCCGTGTGGAAAGCCCTAGTTAAGTACTCCATATTTACTATCCTTTATTTTAAGTAACATCTTGTGCTAATTGCAATCATGAAAATTAACAAGTGGACCTGATTTCCTGAAGGACAAATGGCTTTCCACAAATACACACACTTGTTTTCAAGGCCCTGTTTTAGCTTTACAAAATGAGTTACATCTGAGGGACTTTGGGGAAGCTGACCCGAGGCAGAAAATTCATCAGTTGCACAGCAAAAGGTACACTCAAATACCTTTGAATCCATGTATTTGTCTGCCTGGAGCAAGGCTAACATCTAGGCAACACTAATTGAACATCCATGTTACAGACCACTAGCAATGAAACCGCTTTGGATTCATCATCAGACAGTAATGATTTGTCCAGTAAATTTCAGAGCAATTTCATGCACAACTATTTCTGCATATGACAAAATAAATGTTTTTGCCTCTGTAGGTGTCCTTATCTTTCACACCTTCCGAGTGCTCTTAAATATACTTTTGCACTGAGGCTGGAAGCATTCTACAATAAAAGGATAAGCTGAAGAGCCAGAAACTTCCCAAATCTGATCTCTGTCGAGTTCCCCACACACAATTTGAGTCTCAATTTCTTGAATCAATAAACTAAGGTTGCCTCAGCTGCCTGCCTTCAGAAGGACTTTGTGAAAATTGATCTGCTTGTATCTGAAGAATACTTTCAAGATGAGCAACTCTTTAAAAGCACTGCTCATGAGGTAGACCCTCAGCTGCGGCACACTACCATAGCTGCAACGACTTCCGTGGAATTACGACACTCCGCGTCGCTTGATCTGCTCTTTAGCTGCTTCACACAATAGCAAATTTTTCGTATCTGGCGCGTACTTTATAAAACTAAGCCAGCACTTGCTGGAAAGACGAAGAGATAAGAAAGAGAAGAGGATGATTGGATCCCCGGGCATCAAACTAAGCAATGTTTTTCCAGAATTATATTCCTGGGACTTCTCTTAGCTCCCAGATCAAAATGTGTTTGCCATGTGTAGCGTTAAACATTTGGAATCTTTGATTTGTATTCAAAATATATTTTTAATACAAAGACTAATTTCCAGTTTGGCATGAAGTACAATAAAAATGCCCTGCAAATGGCAGATGGCCTGCTATAGGCCATTTATTTTATTATTTTACTACCTCGGGCCTACGTAGGCTTCCATATGTTAGCTGGGTTAAGACATTCGGCAACCTTCATTCCAGTAATTGGGTTCTATTCCTCATCTCCTTTATCTTTTTTTTTAAAAAAAAACAATGAAAGATGAAACTCAGCCATGAAGTTCCCATTTAAAAGCGAGCCATCGGTGAGCCAGTCCATCTCAATAACTAAGGCCGTGGTCTGGCCTTTGCACTAACCCACTCTCCTAAGACCAAGCACAATAACTTCAGGGGGAAAAATCAGCAAGGTGAGCTTTATTAAACTAAACCTTGGCTGTGTTTTAAGATATGTGCAACAACTGCTTACGAATCATAATGTGGTGGTTACCATACCAGGTTTGCAGCTGTTTCCTTAATTTCCCTTACAATTATATTTCAGCGTTATTTTGCATAACAGTAAAACACAACACCTGCTTCAGATTGCAGTCCTGTTCCAAGTACTGTAATTCTTTTGAGATACAAGCTCCGAGGAGTGTGCAACACAGAACAGCGTAATTGCCCTGCACTGAAAAGTAAATACAAATGAAAACATCTTCCTGTTGGAGAAATGACTGTCATTAACAAGAATGCTCGCCATCAAAGCTCCTGGGAAAAAAAAACTAAGTTTTTCTTTTATGCTGCAAGAACTTTAGCGTTTGCATAAATTAAGTGGTATAAAAATTACAGATCTACGTTATATTTTTGCAATTAAAAGCTACTATCTAGAATAACATGTTAAAGCAACAACAAAAATATGCCTGGACTTTCAGAAAAGCTAAGTCACACTATTTTCAGTAATCTAGCGTAAGAAAGGTCAGAGCATTAAGTTTTATATTGTAGTTCACTCACTGGGAAAAAACAATCCAATTTGTTTGTACGACTGAATCATACATAAAGACAATAAGCGTTTTTACAAGGTTTATAACCTTTATGTTACAGAAAGAAATTACCACAACTGGCATAAAACAAATGATAAGATATTCGAATAGCTGAATTACATACTTTAAAGTTGACTTTTGTATGATTTCAAGTATACAAGCTACAATTGCTTCCCGCTATGCCAGCCTTTAATCTTGAGAATAAACCTCTACACTTAAATCAAGACAAAGTCAAGCAAAGCATCCTTTTAAAATGAAATCCAGCAGCAAATGCTGGACTGGAAAAAAAGTAGCTGACTTCTGTGTCGATTCTCTAAATTCCCTGTAGTGCTCTATTTAGTCCTACAGCCCACCTAGCAGAAGTGTCTAATTAATACCTTCTTTAATGAGTTCTCTGAAGAAAATATCAAAAAGGACCTGAACGCTTCTCAACTTCAAAACTAAATATATTTTAGGCCCAGGATTTAAAACAAATTTTAAAAAGGCTACTTTGTGTCATTCTTTCTCCAAATGTAATCACTCTTCGAAGATTACATGCAAGAGATGAGCAGAAAAGAATAAAAGTTGCATTATTTCTCACATCTGTCAAGTGAAACAATTTCACACGCTTCATATGATAACACTGGATTACGAATAATTGTACTGAAACCCCAGATGAACAATCGCAGCATGTTGGGGTTCCCCATGTCCAGCTTACCCTGGCTGAAACAATCATTTTCCAGCGTGGGTTTGGGCTGACAGAGAGATGTGCTATTGTACAAATGTGCTCAGTTTTCAAGGTGCAAACTGCTGTAAGCCTTTTTTCCATAAAAGGGCCGGCACAAACTTACACGCAGCTGATTTTACAGCAGGCTGCTACCACCAAAAAGCTATCGCAAAAATACGCCCGGAGAGGTCATTTCGGAGCGTGAGGTTGCATCTCCCGGCGACCTACCCACGCAGGCTCCGCGTACGGCCACGTACACGCACACCCGCGCCTACGACCACCGCATCCCCCTCGACTAAAGATATCGATGCCTTCCTAATCTGAATTTCAAAACCCGTGCCTTCCGAGCGCTACCGCGCCGGAGACGAAAGCCGGGCGGCGCGGCGGACGGGCAGGGTTAACTCGGCGGCCGCTCCGGCTGCCGGCACAGCCGCAGCTCCGGCTCCAGCCCCGCCGAGCCAGCGCCGGGGGCTGCCGCGGCGGCCTCCCCCCCGCCCCGCCGCCCCCGCCTCGTTACCGCTCGCCCCGGCGACGCTCCCGCGGCTGCCCCGGCCGTCCCCGCGCTACGCTCGGCGCCCAACTCCGGGCTCCATCCCGGCCGCCCGGGCACGGCAGCGGGGGCCGCGCCTCTCCCTCCCCTTCCACCCCCCTTCCCCAGCCCGGGGGGCCGGCCCCGGCTGCCCCCCGCCCTCCGCCGCCCCCCGGGCCCCGCCGCTCCCCACCTCCGGCCGCCGCCTGGGCTCCCGGGGCCGCCCCGGCCGCGGCCCCGCGGGGCTCCGGGCTCGCCCCCCGCTGATTGATGGCTCCGGGCGGCCAATGGCTCCGGCGCGGCCCCGTCCCGGCGTGTGCCGCAGCCCCCGCCCCGCGCCCCCAGCCCGGCTCGGCGCCCTGCCCTGCCCTGCCCCCGCCTCGGCATCTCCGCGGCTCCGCTCCGCGCCGGCTCCTGCGCGCGAAGTTTGCATCGCGGCCCCGGCCCCCCCCCCGGCAGCGGGGCTGCACCGGCTGGGGGGCGCCCGGGGGAGGGCCGGCACCGACTCAGCGGGGGGCTGCCGGCGGCTCCGTATCCCGCCGGTGCCCAGCGCCGTTCCCCCGCCCGGGGAGGTTTCCAGGCCTCCGGCAGCGGGCTTTCGGAGCGGGCAGCGAGACGCAGCCCCCGGCGGCGAGGCGGAGCGGGGGAACTCCGCCGGGGACGGGGGGCGCAGCCCGCTCCCCACCGCTACTTTTGCGGCGCCCCCCCC